>JAZGTH010000063.1:5055000-5655000 GCA_036877525.1 Chromobotia macracanthus
ACATTAATGGAGTGGACAGCTCGTCTGCGCATACACACTCTCTCTCTCTCTCTCTCTACATTAATGGAGTGGACACTCTCTCTCTCTCTCTCTCTCTCTCTCTCTCTCTCTCTCTCTCTCTACATTAATGGAGTGGACAGCTCGTCTGCGCATACACACACTCTCTCTCTCTCTCTCTCTACATTAATGGAGTGGACAGCTCGTCTGCGCATACACACACTCTCTTCTTTCCGCCTCTGACAGCAGACTGACATTAATGAATCCGGCACGTTTTACAGACGCAGGAATGGCAGCAGAAACTTTGGACAAGCAGAAGACGATCGACCTGCGGAGGAAACACGTCGGGTAAAGTTATTACACTTTAAACTGATGTCAGGACATCAGTTATGAGTTATGACAGCTGTTTAGATGCAAAGTAACTTCTTACACCGGGAAATAACTATATAATTACTCGATTAACAGACGTGCAGATGAATCATTCAGGATATATATATATATAAAGAATGATCTTTATACATATTACGCATATTAAATGTTTGCTCTGTATAGCTGCAGCAAGTCTACACCTGTATGTGTTACATTATAAGAGATGAGACGACCAGCGTTTCCCCAATGTTTCCATTATGTAATGAAAACGTTGTAGGAACTTTAAAACATCAGTCTTAACATAATTGCTTGAGATTGCATGGTTTAATTCTGTAACGTTTTTAAAACGTTTCACTAACAATTTAAGAATAACGTTTTGGGTATACAGACGTACTTTGGTCTATATTAACCTCCAGCAAACGTTACTGCAAGAAAGGTTAAACAAATTTGAGAAAACTTTTCTGTTTTATAGCTTATACATTTAAAATCCTTGATCTAGTCAATAAAGAATAATACAGGTGAATTTTCTTTGTTCTTATATATATATATATATATATATATATATATGTATATATATATATATATATATATATATATATATATATATATATATATATATATATATATATATATATATATATATATATATATATATATATATATATATATATATATATTATATATATAACAATTCTTCCTACATATGTAGTCCATCCTGCAAAGTGTTCTTCAGTCAAGACCCAATCAAGATTGTGCGAGCCAGAGGCCAGTACATGTACAATGAGAAAGATGAAAGATACCTGGATTGCATAAACAATGTAGCACATGGTATGTATGAATTTGTCTAATTGAAAATCCTAGATCTTTTCAGCTTATTTCATTAAACCCAACTAACAATTTTAGGTTGTAGGAATGTTTCCCTAACGGTTCCGTTCTGTAACAAAAACGTTAAAAAAGTTCTGTTGAATGTTCTAGGAATGTTCAAAACATCCAATGTTTTAGACGTTGTATTAAAGTTTGAAACGTTATTTAAACATTTTTTAATTCTGTAACATTTTTTACACACTCCACTAAATGCTGAAGAATAATGTTTTTGATAAATGTAAAATTAAAAAAGCGTTCTACTAACGTTACTGAAGTATGTTTTTGATAACTTTGACAGAGCGTTCCCACTTGGCATGTAATAGGCAGTTCTAGAATAAAAAAGGCTTAAAACATGTAGCAATGATAATCTCTCTGAGATGTTGCTGCTTGTTCTTTAGTGGGTCATTGTCATCCAGATGTGGTGAAGGCAGGAGCACAGCAAATGGAGCTTCTCAACACCAACTCTCGCTTCCTGCATGACAATCTGGTTTTGTATGCTCAGCGTCTCCAAGCCACCCTTCCTGAAAAGCTTTCTGTCTGCTACTTTGTCAACTCAGGGTAGGTCTATGAGCTCATTCTCAGACCGTGGCCAAATACCATTTGATTATGCTGGGAATCGCTCGGCTGAGCAGATGGGAAGTTCTTGCATTTTTGTAAACAGAAGGACCATATTTTACAGCATGCTTGTCTGTTTTTGTAGGCCTTTGGAAAAAAGTTCACGATCCATGCACTGTAGAACGTTCAAAACAAAGAAGCTCTGTTGAAGAGCAAAACCAACTTTAATTGTTGGACCTTATCTAACAAATTTCATAGACACCTCTTTTATAAAACGTATAGAGGGGAATTAAATAACCAGACTTTGCTCTTATGAAAATATTTGCATAAGAGCACTCAGCCAGCCAATCATATTGCGTCAGCACCTGTGTATAACAACACCTGTGGTTATGGACAAAAGCCAATGCTTAAGGTGTGGGCTGGAGGCGCTAATAATAGGTTTCAGCTTCTAGTAGTAAAAAACATAATTATTGGAACAGCAACAGCTGTCGATGATGATTTGTGATCCAGCATCTCAGCTAACAATTTTAGGTAGTAAGAACGTTTCCCTAATTTTTCCTTTAGGTAACAAAATCTTAAAATAACATTTAAAATGCTATGTTAAATGGTCGATGAATGTTGAAAACGTCAGGTTTCTTAAGACGTTGTATTAATGTTGTTGCTTGGTTTTGAGAATGTTATTCAAACCATTTTAATATGTAAAACTTCCACTAACTCATAAAACTACACTAACTTATAAAAAAATAATGCTTTGATATATAACATTACAAAAAATGTTCTACTAACATTACTGCAAGAACTTTTGATTTAGAGAACATTTCTCTAAATCTAGGCATTGTTAGAATCACTAAATAAATCCATTTTGTCTGTCATTTAGCTACTTACTCTAAAATAACGCACCATGATAGGTGTTGTAATTACTAAAGGGTGTCTAGGCAAGCTTTTATGATGGATTACTAAGTAGCTGTGGAGGCTGGGGTCTCAACACACTTCCAAGAGGGCCTCAAAATTACCTCAAATAATTTAAAATATGACAAAACAAGCACTATAATAAAATAAATCAACTAAAAATTAAGATCTTTCTTAGTGTTTGCTTATTTTTGTAACAAATATAAATCTTTCTAGTTCTACAATATTTTATTGGGTAGAAATTTTGATGTTCGAGTCGAGTCTGTGCATTGCATGCTGACTCAGTGCAGTGATGACCTTTCCTTTTTGACTTATAGGTCAGAGGCAAATGATTTGGCCCTGAGACTGGCTTGGCAGCACACCGGCCACAAAGACATCATAACTCTGGAGAAGTAAGTCAACAGCACCACACTCTTCTTCTGCACCTGCTCCTAAACATTGACCAGGTTCTTAGAAGCGTGAAGCTCACAGATTAAATATTAACTTTATCTTATGTTTTCTTTATGGACTCATCTGGAGTTACTGTGGAGATCATTATTTTGTGAAATGCAAAGCTAATGGGTTTAATAAAGAATGCATTACCTCATCTTCAGCTTTATTTGAATAAAGGCAACATCTCTACTCAAACAGAGATGCGATGTTATAAGATAAGACTAACCGTGGTTTCTTGCACGTTTTCCACTCTGTGTATTTCTCCTACAGTGCCTATCATGGTCATGTGTCGTCGCTCATTGATATCAGTCCATATAAGTTTCATCAGATGGCCGGTGCAGAGCAGAGTCGGCATGTTCACGTGGTAAGTGTTGCAACATGAGACGTTATTGGATTTCACATAAGGTCGCATGCACATGGGAAGTAAAAATAGTCCACAGTCTCTAATATCCAACCTCTCTCTCTGCTCATTACATTACATTTGTACATTATTTGTGCAGATGCTTTTATCTAAAGCCTTTAACAGTGCGTATGAGGTATACGTGTTATCAGAACATTCCCTGGAAATAAACTTTGGGGCTGTCAACATCATGCTCCTCCAGTTCAGTTTACAAGAAATCTGTTTTGCTCATTTTGAAGTATGTTTGTGTAATGCTAATCTAGCATCATCTTTTTTATTACTTCCAATCCAGCTAACAGGAAACGTTCTCAGAACCTTTGATAATGTTCTCTCAAAGTGATCAAAATTGTTTTTACAGTAGTGTTAGTAGAATGTAACGTTTAAAATAATGTTTTGTAAGCATTACAGAAACATTCTTACAGCCTAAAATTGTTAGCACAGTAATTTGGAATCTGTTGATTGACACCTCTGATGGGTGTGTGTGAGGCATGTGTGTGTGTGTGTCTAGTCTCTAGTCTTGACTGTGTGTGTAAACTAGTCTTACAGACAACATCTCATTGTAAGAAACTCTGTCTGACTCTGGTGATCGACCACTATTGTGTTACGCGTTAGTGAGGCAGATCGGTGTACATTACCACTTGGCATGCATTTTTTATAAAATTGCGTATACATATCCTTCCTCCTCCTTATAATGCCCCCAAACACTTGTTTAAAGTGGACTATAGCCCAATTCACCGGTCTTGTGACTTGAATGTAATCCTTTCTATGGCATTGAAATGTCATTCCACAAATAGACAAGGCCATCTCATAATAGTATTTTGTTTACAGCCTGCATATAGTCAAGGGGTTGAGTTGGGTTCAGCTTGCCTTCCTTCTGTTCTTACAGTAGACAGATATTGAATTTCCTACAGAGTATCTGAGTTCAGAGTTTGGAAAACTCACATTGAAAATCCTAGTTTTTACTCCCAAATACTATATAAACAGAAGTACAAATATTGTGGCACTATTTCTCTGTTTGTTTAAGAATTGCAACTTCTGGGCAGTCTGACCAATAGAGGAACAGTCAGAATTTTCTCCATTGTATTTGCTGATGCTAAAGGCACAGAAACGACACATTTCATTTTAAATTAGGCTAATTAATTAATTACTTAATTCTATATGAATGCATTATGTTCATTCATTAAACATGAATTTATTAAAGCATTAAACTTTTGCTTCACCAAAATGAATGTGCATGTTTGCAAGCTGTATTTAAATGAACCCAATTTTCTGATTACCTTTCTGCTCTGTAAACCTTCTAGTTGTTAAATAAATTTCATAATTTTGTAGGCACTCAGTCCAGATGTTTACAGAGGCAAATATCGTGAAGACCACCCAGATCCTGCCACTGCCTATGCGGATAATGTCAAAGATATAATTGACCACGTCCATGACAGCGGACGTAAGGTGAGTGAGAAATCAACACTGAATGTTTCACTTAATGTACGTTTAAACCTTGAGCCATTTTATTTGAAAAGGACAATTTGTTATTTGAATAGTAAAACATGTTGGAATGAATCTCCACTCAGTGGTTTCCTGTATAATCTCGTTCATTCTTCACCATTAACTGATTTTTTTATTATCCTCTCCCTTTCTCTCCCCTGTTTTCTTTTGCTCCCCACCTGTTATTGTTTCCTCTCTCTCCAGGTTGAACAAAGACGGGGTGCAGAGAATTAGTGCAGAGAATTCTTGCCTCCCCAAGGCCTGAGGGCTCACTGATTTGCAGAAATGCATGTGGGTCTTCAAACCGCCTTTTAACCCTCTGTTGCAGGAAAACGGGGAGGGGGCATTACATTACACACTCCTGTTTCAGAAGGGAGACTAGATGGATCCAAGTCTGGCGTACATCTGTGCAGATGGATAAATGAATTGCCCTTTGTTTTGGTATCATCAGTTATTGTGATAACTGTTAAAATCACGTGAAGATTTCCGTATAGGCCTCTATCAGCTGTCCTTAACATGAGCTTATATTCATGTTGCTTTGTCAAGATCTGTGCTGTTCTTGCCTGTCTTCTTCTGATCGTGGCAGTGGCTGTCATAGCTTAAGCAGCATTCAAAACGGACATTTCCGCCAGTGGGCCCTTACACCTATTATGGCTAGGGTACGAGGGTCTCATGTGATCTTCTCTTGTGTAGATTGCTGCTTTTATCGCTGAGTCGCTGCAGAGTTGCGGAGGGCAGGTCATCCCCCCTGTGGGCTACTTCCAGAAAGTGGCACAGTATGTACTATTAAGTCCAGCTAGTTACAGGTGTTACTTGTTAGCTGTTAGGTTAAATTGTAGTGACTAGTTGCTTGACTGGCTCCAGATGAATCATTTGAGTTACATGACTGCTGCTTTTTCGCTTCACTCAAGTTCTCTGTAATTTTTGCACTGTAAATTTTGCATTTGTCTTTCATTATTCTAAGCTTTTTTAACAGTCCATTGATTCTGCATATGCAAATGATAAACATAAATTTTATTTGCTTTATTCATATATTATGTAATCCACTACATATAGAAAATGTAAAAAAAAAGCTAAAATCTAATCTTGCAATCTACATAGTCTTCCAATTTTTGCCTAGTATGCTTACCTAGTGTGCTTACACTGTACATTTATGTAAACGTATCACAAGTGCATTTTTTTCAACTATAGGTATGTGTGATGTCTTTGAAAGATTGTACTATATGAAATGTTTCTGAATTTAAAGCTGCAATCCGTAACTTTCACCTCTGTGCCACCATCTCTGTTTGAAACATAAAAATTGCAGGTTACATTACACATTACATTTGTTAAAGTCAAATGAAGCCAAACTGGCATTTCCCCAGGAAATCAGCTCAAATGATAAATATTTATTATAAACTTACCGTATCAGGGTAAGGTAAGGATACCTTACCCTGAATAAAGTTATGGATGGCAGCTTTAATTATCCATATATTCCAATTTGTATGTGTGTATTACAGCTCTTGTTGTACCACAGGCATGTGAGAAAAGCAGGAGGCGTTTTCATTGCCGATGAGGTCCAGGTGGGCTTTGGCAGAGTGGGTTCCCGCTTCTGGGGTTTTCAACTGCAGGGAGAAGACTTCGTACCAGATATTGTTACGATGGGCAAACCCATTGGTAATGGCCATCCAATGTCATGTGTCATCACCACCAGAGAGGTTGCAGAAAGTTTCATGTCATCTGGAATGGAATACTTTAACACAGTGAGGACAAATACACATACAATCTTGTGACAACATCATAGTGAAGAACTCAATTTAGCTCTACCCCTAATGTAACAAATCCTAATTTGTTACATTTAGGTTGGAGCTAAACTTTGCAGGACAGTGGTCCTCCAGGATTGGAGTTGATTAGCCTTGCTCTAATGTTTAACTGAGGGTAGGGTAGGCAATTTCAGAGAGGCTTGCAACAGAAAGTTAGGTTTGAAAGCTAGATCCCGCCCTCCCTTTAAAACACTGTCCAAAGCCATGCCTCCTCAAACACAGGAATGCAATGCACTTATGTATGCATTTCCATAGTTTGACAGGCAAGTAGGACATCCTATCATTGCATTTGGACCGAATGCAACGATTGGACAAACATTGTATGGTCCTGCGCCTTCCACAGAATACATATAAATATATTTAGACCACGTTTTGATTGCCAACTATTTTTTGAAGGAATTTTTTTCCCCTTTAAAAAAAAAATTTATTTAGACCACGTTTTGCCTTTCTGCCTGGAGTAAAAACATATTCTAAACACAATTTGCATATTCAACACAGATGTGAAGGCAAGACATAATTTGGTAATGACAGACTGAAAATCAGTCCTGCTGTCTCTGGTATCTGAAGAACGTCTGACTTTGTGACCTCCAGTTTGGTGGTAATCCTGTATCGTGTGCCATTGGACTGGCTGTGCTGGATGTAATTGAGAAGGAGGATCTCCAAGGCAATGCCCTGAGAGTTGGAGGCTACCTGACTCAGCTTTTGGAAAATCTAAAGGAAAGACATCCATTAGTGGGTGACGTGAGGTTGGTACCCAGAAGAAAATGTTATTCTCAGAGGTTGCACTTTCATAGCTCAGGAGAATTAATGGTTGTTTCAATTAAGTGTCGACTTTGTCTCTGATGTTTCTCCTAAAATTGCTCAGGAGAAATAAAAAATAGAAAATGAGACAATTGTTAAAGTACATTAAAGAGTATGGAGCTGTAAAATGAATGTAGATTGTAGCTAAAATTTCAGTAAAGTGTGAGTTCATAATAAAATGTTCAATAATATTGGCATTTGATTGCAGACTTTGCAAATCTGAGCTGTGTGTGACATTGTTGAGATCTTTTTGGGTCTGGGTCTGTTTCTTAGGAGGAATATCGGAGATACAGGAGACTTAAGCAAACATTTCCATTTGCTTTCCATTTAACCTCATTGCTGTCTAGGATAAATAATTGAGATATTAAAGAGACATTATTTATTTCCTATGGGTAATTCCTAAAATCAGTAACTGGGCGATTATACAGTCACATCATAATTCTGTTCTATAATCCTGTATTTTTAGAGCATCAGTTACTTATTGCTATATCCACAAATGCTGCAATTTTAAGTGTGAACTGAGGTCCTTCCATAAGAGAAACGATATCATTAAACTGAGAACGCTCTACAGCTTTTGCTTGCGCCACATGCTTGCTTTAACCTTCACCTTATGTTTACAAGAGATTACTGAAGTTACTTAGCCTCTTTATTTTGCAAGACATGTAAATCATTTTCCCAGGGTTGTTTGTGACAGCGACAGACTCATAATAGTGCTAGTGAAACTATGTCTAGATGACCAGTGCGTTCAAAGCAGCAAGTCAATCATTTAAACATGTTATTTTGTTTTGTAGGGGCTGTGGCCTTTTTGTCGGAGTGGAACTGGTGAGAGACCAGACGAAGCGAACTCCTGCTACGGCTGAAGCTCAGGATGTTATTTACAGGTGGGAACGCATTGTAAACATTTCTAAACGTTCACAGGTTTGTTTTGCGTTACCATTACAATTCCTATACCATAAACAGCCCCTCAAGCTACTTAATTTTTGTTTATGCATTTGGCATATGCTTCAGCTCAAAGCGACATACAGGTTATTCAAGGTACATTTAAAAGTGTCAGTATGTGTGTTCCAGAGAAATCTAACCCTCTGACCTCTACAAGTTCAGCTGCGGTAACACAAACTCAACTCAACTGTGAAACAGATTGCTGTGAAATGCAGTGATAGGCTTACCTTCAATGATATGGTCCAATCAAATTATAGAAACTGAACCACCCGTTTAATTTATATTTGTTTTTATCTGAGCACATAGTTATACTGTATAGCTGCACGGAACACGTCAAAGTGTCACATCAAATGGAAGTGCAAAAAATGGAGATTTGTTTTGTTTTTTAAGACTGAAAGAGCAGCGTGTCCTGCTAAGTGCTGACGGTCCACACCGCAATGTTTTGAAGTTCAAGCCTCCAATGTGCTTCTCCAGAGAGGACGCAGAACTCGCAGTGGAAAAGATTGAACAAGTTCTCACAGGTACGTGTGGCGACCCAAAACCTGGTTTGGTGATGACTGCTTAGGGTAATGCATTCTTGATGGTAATTTTTGCATTATTCTTTCGTTTTAAGACTTAGAAACAGCACTGAACCTCTCCAAGCCTGAAACAACCGTCTCAGAGAATTGCCACAGTAAGAGAAAGGTAAACTTGCAACAGATTGTACAATCATTTATATATGTGTAATATATGTATAATATATATATATGTTATATACAAAATATACATCTTTTGTGCTTTTCTTTTGGTCCCAAGGAACCCAGTGAGGAAAATGGCCAAGTTAATCCTTCAAATGGCAGCAGTCAAAATCATACAATACCACACAGCAAAAGAACCAATAAGAGACTAAGAACCTAATGCACAACCCACGAGTACAGCAGGGAGTTCATCTGAGAACTGATTTTAATTACAGACAGTATAATTATGCCTGTAATTATAACATTCTCCATGTTTTAATGGATCTGTATGAGCATCGTAAGATTACTGTGCCATATGAATTTTAATGGTGCCGGTCAAAACTGCATGTGTTTTGGCTTTGATAAAGAGATTTGGAATTATATCTCTTAATGAAATAGAACTATCCAATGTTATTGATAAAGAATATTAGCATTCACAATATCTTTAAGGGAACAAGCAAATTATGAAAATATACACTGCAATATGATCATCTGTGCTATCATTTATATTAGCTGTGGGAACAATGTTCTCTGTTTAAGCAACTACGTTTTGAGGGACTCCACAGATAATGATTTAAACATGACCAGACCACATTAGGTACCAAGTGTACCTTGAACAAAACTTGTTTTGCAACAGCCAAGTGTACACACACCTAGACAAATGCACACTCAGCATGTTTTAATGGCGTCTGCCACAAAAGTGCTGGAGAATCACTCTCATGTCTGATAGTAATGGAGTGGAAAATTCCCTCTGGATAAAAGGCAATGTGGAAAAACAAGCTGATTTTCCTTGAAAACTATCCTTAATGCAATATTCACTTAAAACCTTAAAAATGCCTTAAAATATTAAGGGGTTTTCAGGTTGGTATGTTTTGTATATTAACAGCTAGGACTAAAAACCCTAAACCATGAACTGAGACACACACACACACATATATGTATATATACATATACACATAAACACATACATATACACATATACATACATAGTATGAAGAGGTTGCAAACTTCCTGTAAACAAGCCTAACTTCTCAGTTCATTCAATGCTGCCCTCTAGCTTTTGAAAGCTGTAACTTCTGAGGTAACTTCTCAGCAAATGTAGCATTTTGACAATTTTAAGATGGTAGATCTTTGAATCAAAGAAAAAAAAAAATCAGACTTCGCTGTTTTGGAAAGTATATTTGTTTATTATAAAAAACTGCACACCAACCGTTGCCACATTTTAAGGCTCTCATTACTCAAACTGTCTACGAAAGAACTGTATAAGGAGATTCCCAAAATTTATTGTCATAGACCACAATAGTCTAATATTTTATATAAAGACATCAATATTGTTTGACTACACCCTCCCAGTTTGCATTCTTCACCGAATTCTATAAATCTGACAACAAATTGTTAACCAGAAGCAAATTTTGACTATGTTGGTAAACCAGTAACACACTCACACATAAGGGTGAAAAATTCAGGGGTGATGAAAATCACACTGATTGACTACACAGTTTAATAACAGACTGTAGTTCTTGGCACTGAAACAGGGTTTCTGGTATGTCTCTCCAGGCTCTTCTGTGGCATGTGCCATATGGAAGGTGTAGATGCAGCGTTACCCCATTAGATAACCACTGCAATACAAACACATTCAGATTATCATCTCAAACGAGCCAGAAAAGAAAACATTAAGCATAATACATGTACAATATATTTCGTTTTCGTGTTGTGCTAAAATGTCAGCAAGCAATTTAGAAATGGCAGAAATTCAACTGCTATGTGGCACAACTGAATATCGCAGTGAAATAACTGAATTTTGCATGTCACAACGTATTAAAATAACCTAGCAAAGGTTTGAACACACTCAACATTATAATCTGTCGATCCTTTAATTATGCTTAAATGCATAACATTTATTTTTGTAGACAAATATTTGTCTAAAAATAAATAACTGCCCATGTATAATTCTTTTTTAAATAGACTAATTGTACTTTTGTGTTCACAATTCTTAATTCATAATTCTAAAAGTGGGTGTGTCAAAACCACTGTAGTGTAAATACAAATAATGTTAAAATAGCTAATGTAAAATAAAGTAACTTACGGGAGCTTCATTCTCATGAAGACTCTGGCCATGAAAAAGCTCAGCAGCACACTGACGAAGCCGATGAAAAGCAGGAGGAAGCGGTTCAGTTTGGGAATGTTAGGAGCATTCGAGCGATCCAGGATTATGAATCCGAGGCCTCCCATAGTGAAGAGAAAGCTGGAGGCCAGCCCCTCCATGATGTACTGTCCATTCACTCTTTAACAGAGGACATATGCACATTCATAAGCACTTTTGTTTTTTGTTTTAAATATACCAAACCTGAGGTATAAAAAAACGTAATTAAAGCTGCAATCCGTAACTGTTTTGTTAAATACGAACAAAAAAACAGTTATTTAGCAAGTACATATCAGGTCTCAAAAGGTAAATGAATTAACAATGCTTTATAATCTGAGCTGTGGGGTCCAATTTCCCTGAAACCTCAGTTTGGCTTCATTTCACATCAACATAAGTAATGAAAAGCACAAAGTAACCTGCAATTTCTATGCTTTAAACATTGATGGCGACAGAGAGGCAAAAGTTATAGATTGCAGCTTTATGTATTGTCTGATAAAGGACAAGATGCCACTATATCACGCCATAGGGTCAACGTTTGGGATGCTAATGCATCTGCGCCACCTGTCGGCAAACCTTATTACTGCCCGTATCATTTAAAGCTCTTTACCTGTATGCCAAAAAGGCCACCGGCCTCTGATGTCCATGTTCATCTGTCATCGATCCGACACTCGGGGGCTCTACGATCACATCGTATATGATGCCTGAACAGTTGAGAAGATCAAACCAGAGTTGAAGTCACAGGTCAGTTTAATCATTTAGCAAGCTTAATATCACGCACCTAAATGAGATTATCTTGCCATTTACTTTTAGAAAAGCATGAAAACATCAGTACAGTACTGTGCACTAAAGAGCAGCGTCGTAAATGACTCCGTTAACAGTATGCAATACATTTCTTTGCTTTGCATTGCATTGCATTGCATTGCATTGCATTTTGTGGAAGAGCTAACCAGATAACCAGGTTAACTCGCTGGATTATTTTACCCACTTTGTTTTCCAGTCACATATCACAGCAGATGCTCGCTAGTGCACTAAATAGTGCGTTACCTTGTGTACAGGTACTACACACAGTAGAGTAAGAGTTAGCTGACGGCTAGCTTAGCCTGGGACGCTTACCACCCGTGATGAGAAAGTACGAAACGATCACGATGGCATAGACGGTCATCGCGGAAGGCATATGTAGCCATGACGGTTTCTTCAGTTTGATGTTTGGACACTCCAGTACAGTAAACGGTAAACTGAAGAGAGTCTCCATGATTTAATGCACTTCTCGTTCAGTGCCGTGGCTGCCCGGTTAGTGCTTACGTCACAGCCCGTAGAGCGACGTGTACAGGAAGTGACGTCGTAAAGCGCTTCTTCTGCAGCCTTTTTTTAATGTATAGTTTTTTTTATACATTATTTGTGACATAACATTTATTCACATTTTTAGTAGGAGATACTGGATGGGTTTATTATTTTTCTCCAGAATCTGCACTTTATAGAGCTCGTTTTTTTGAATGCATTATTTATATATAGATGGATATTGCATTGGTAGTCCAAACACACATCCAAACATCACACCTATATTTGCTATAAAGGTGGGTGCGTGCAGTTAGTAGTTTACATCATTTATACAATCACTGAACCCTAAGTAAATGAATACTACTTATTATTGTACTTAAGTTGCATGAATATCACCCAGTGATAATCATGATGTGAAATGTAACGTTTGTAGTTAGTTTGAGGAAACATGCTTTAAGATATTGGACTCAGCTCAGTTATATGGGGTGTGCTGAAGTCAGGTGATTGAGAAAATTTAACAGGATCCTATACAGTCATATCAATTTGTAAGTCCAAGAAAAGCATGATTTGATCATTAAGTACAATATTACACACTGCCCATACTTCACACTTAAAACAAATTAAAACCAAATTCATGACTTTCAGCCATTTAGAAGTGAAGTTGGTGAATTAGGCAGATTTATATAGTGAACTTTATAAATGTATTTTTTTTATCTCAAGCAGAGTCAATGTGTGAGCTGCTTTTTAAAGTGAACCAAGGATTGGATTGATGGGACAAAATATGTGATAACCAGAAAGTATAAAAGTTGAATTAAAGATACTTGAAAGTTTTTTTTGAAGTTTTTACTCCAATACAAAACAGTTGGTTTAAATAGTTGTGTAAATAATTGTTAGTAATACATGTGAAATGTTTCAGCAAAGCAATCTGCACAGCAGACACAACAGTGGTTTCTAGATCCTTTATTTTAAACAATTCAAATCCACATTTATTTAGACTTCTGGCTCTGTGCCTGTGCCTTCAGTACTTTGACAACAATCTTCTGCTCCTCAATAAGGAAAGCTCGCTTGATCCTGAAAAAATGTGATAGACAATGTGCTCACACATTATTCATAGAAAATCTATATTCTACATGCTACCAAATAAAGCAAAGTTCTTGGTCTGTTACCTGTCTCGTACACACTTGGCACACATGGAGCCACCATAGGCTCTGCTGACGTGCTTCTTGGTTTTTGACAGCCTCATGAGGACCTGGGGTCTCACAGCACGAATCTGTTCCACAACAAACATCAGAATAGTTTAGCTACGTTGTTTAATGTAGTACTTATGTGGTAAGTGTACTACTAAAAAAGACTAGTAGTACTGCTACGCTTAATATGTCAGTAGTTGTTATGCCTTCAAAGAAACAAAAAAAGTTATGGGAGGTGCAGACAAATATATTTAAGAACAATTTAACTGTTTACATTTACATTTAGCAGACGCTTTTATCCAAAGCGACTTACTAAGGACGAGAGCATTGAACATTTTGTCTTGTATGCCAACGAGCCAAGTCTACAAAGCTACATTTACAAGCAGACATTATATTCTGTTCCTAGAAAGAAAGATGGACTAGAGACAGGGTTTTTTTTTTGTAAGGATAGAAGGATAGGATAGAGGGACAGGATAGAAGAGATCCTTATGTTTATAAGGGGTGGGGGGAAGCAAGCCATTATGTTACAAAAGCACATCAAGCATCATTTTCTTATCTGTATACAACCAAAGACCCAAAAACAAGAATTGCATTTCAGATAGAAACCACCTGAGATGTTCGTACTCAACAGACACGAGTCCTCAAGATTACAGTGTAGTTCACACACACAGACAGGTTCCAAAAATAACATTTGTAAAAATCATTTCTGACCCTCACTGATACAAATCTGCTATTTAAATCAGACTCCTAAAGCAAACGTGTCGCAACTTCAGTGTCTTCTAATTACTCAAGTTTAGCTAAAATGCCCAGTGTTTGTTCTTTTGTAACTCATTCAGCACTACATGTACCAAAACAGAAACAAACTGCAGTGTTTACCCGATGAAACACTTAAAGCCAATGCAGCAGAAAGTGTATTTTGACCATGTAAAATACACATCCGTGGTCAGCTAGATACATTTCTTGTCCAATGTAGCACAAAGTTAATTTTGAACCGTGCACACATTCATTTTGAGAGACAGGTTGTGCAATTAATCGTAGTTTATTACTTACACCACGCAGTCTACCGGGGCAGATCCCGCATGCCGACTTGGGCGCTTTGCCGGTCTTCTTGGTATACAGGTACACAATACGGTTACCTGGAGTACGGGACCTGAGTGAGACACCCGTAAACTACAGATTTAACATCTGCATGCTACTTACATAGCAAAGGTGTAGAAAATCATCGGTGATGACCGAGCCTGGACAAAATCTGTGTACACCGATGTAGAAATCATACTCACAGCCTGGTCTTGTTCGAGGCGGTGTTGTAGGAAAGCCTACGGCGGTAAGTCAGACGCTGAGCCATCTTGACCTAAAAAATAAATCAAAATTATTTCTTAACAAGACCGTGCTAACCAGCTAACCTAGCTCGTACGATACATACGGACATACTTGTTAAATATGCATCACATATCACACGGTGTAGTCAAGTGAACTAATGTATTTGAGTTACATATTCACTTAACTCCTTTGTAAGGATATATATTTATTTATTTATTTATTTATTTATATATATATATAAATAAATATAAGATGTTTAAAATCGCGATCTGAGACGTTCGTGTTTATAAGGGAGGCGAACGACCATCTCGCCGTTTAAACTCAACTAGCGAATTTCTCACGACTTAATGTCGCACATAATTAAACAATTATATACTGAACTACGTGTAGAGGTCTGAATATCACGTATTTTGCCTTCTGAAGCAGCAGATTATGATGGATGTTTGAAACGTGAATTTTGGGCGAAGATAATCCGCCATACCTGCTGATCACCGCAGACGGAAGAGGAAGAAGCTCCGCCGGGTGAAAGTTCAAACGCTGCCCGATCCGGAAATCAAAAGGCAAAATAAAAGCCACAGTTAAACTTAGTCTAGTGTTAAACGTCATCTGCGAAACGTCGATTTAGTTGACCGTCAAACAGCATGATAGTTACTTATAATAAAAATCTGAAGATGTCATAGAAATGTTATACAGAAATATCTCGTGGGCCTAAATGTCTCAGATATTGACTTTTATTTTGACAACCTGCCGGCATACACTATTCGGCGATGTGATTTTGTTCTTGTGGCTTCTAGTGAAATGTTTCCTGTGGTGCACGTATTAATAAGAGGTTGTGATAAATATCGATAAATATGTCTACGCTTTCTGAATTAAATCTTACGGACAGGTGCGGACCAGAGAGCCTGTGGTCGGCTGCGGATGTGTGGATCAGAAAACCTCACGTTGTTAATAAGAGACTGTGTGGAGCGACAGAGTCACGATACAGAGATGTGGACACCGCGGGTTTAAAGCACTTTTTATCGTCTGTTTTGGGGGCTGGTGTTGAGATTAATGACATTTTTCACTTTCTTCAAGCTGATTTTGTGGATGAGGGACATGAAACTGCAGGACGCTGGTGTGTTGGGGTCAGAACCATTATTCCCAAAGTGAAAACAACAGACGAGTGTTTGTACAAAGAAATCATTGTTAAAGGTAAAAAAAACTATATGAAATGGTGTGAACAACTGGATGGGTGATTGTTTTGAGCATTTTCCTAATTGTCTGAGGCTTTTCCTTTTAATCTTTTAAGATACAATTGGACATGCAGTGACATTTGTCCCTTTTGAAGAGAACGCCTTGGGTGAAGTTTCTCTCAAGAGCAGCAACATCCATCACATCCAGCTGCAGCTGAAGGCAGAAGATTGGTGCGTATGAACCAGACGGAGAGCTAGAAATGATGTATTGATCTTTCTGAGCAAAACAAAAGACAGAGAGAGGCAACACAACTGTGCTGCGACTCACAAACACAACAGGGTCACTGACATTTCATGTTTTTGGGACTCTTTATCTTGTAAATCGTTTAAAACGCATTGAATGTAGTTTATACAAAACATGACTTAAATGCATCGTTTTATGATGTTTCCAGTTTTTGAACAAAATCTAATATATATCTATATGTATCTATCTATCGAATATATATATATATAGATAGATAGATAGATAGATAGACAGATATTTTAATATATTTTGCTCTTAAAACGATAACATTAAAACACAGTTAATCTCATTACAAGACTGAAATCCTTAAAAACAGGAAGTGTTAAATTAGTTCCTATCCCTGGTATTTCACTTATTTCTTTAAAATAATGAAAATAATGAAGTGAAGCTGCAGTTGGTACAGATTGCAGAATGCATAATATTGGTACTAGATTAATGAACAGGAAACATGGAGCATGCAGTAGGGGGCAGTTTGTACAAAGTAGTTGTTCAACACAGATTTAACACTGACCATTGTTTCTGGTTTGGTTTCGGTTAAGTAATTATTGTAAACCTCTGTCTTTTTTCAGGATATTATCTCTTCATGCTTTGAGGCCGGAACAGTGGTACAGTGATGGAGTGGCTTACCCTAAACTTTCCTGGCTCTGTACTGAACTCCTGCCCAAACTTTCACGCTGGGCTCTGGAGAGCAAGACCAGTGAATTTAAAAGCACTCTGTCCCTCTTACCTGTAGAGAAATACAGCGTGCTCTACCAGCAGCTGAAAGAAAAGTATAAAGAATTGGTGAAGGTGAGGTTTTTTCCCACAAGCATCCAGGATCAATTGGTCATAGACAGAACAGGGACTTTGTACCTGTTGGGCTTATCAGCTTGCAGGCCAGCTGTGAAGAACAAATAGGTTAAACCTAATAATAAAGGTCCATTCATTAACATGAATTTACAATGAACAGTATTTTTTTTTACAGCATTTATTAATTCTTTGTTCATGTTAATGCAAATACAATTGTCTGTTGTTTGTTTATGTTAGTTTATTGTACATTAATGTTAACAGATACAATGTCTGATTTAAAAAAATTACTGAAATTATAAGGACAAATGTTGAAATTAATATTACCTAGCCTTAATACATGATGTATGCGTACTGTTAATTGTTAGTTCATGTCAACTAAGTTAGTTAAATAAGGTAAACACACAGCACCTTATTGTAAAGTGTTACCAACAAGTTTATTTACAAAATAATACATGCACAGTGATATGCAGTGGGGTTGGATGTTATGTTAATAGCACCATGCAGTACAGGTCAGCAAATTGCGAAGTAAATGCAATCAAATTCTCCCCCAGTATTTCATTCTGGATTTTAACCCTGATTGCCTGATTACTCCAAACCCTAGTGGCTCAGAAATTACATACTTCCTCATATGTGCATTTTTTTATGTTAAAATACCTTTTTTTATCCAAGACAAATATACAGGAACTGTAAGCAAGTGATATATAGTTTGGGGTGGGACTGTCAGCGATACATAATTGTGCAACCTTGGCCAAAGTTTTTCACATATCAAACTACAGAGAAAAACTATTTATATCAACTACACAAAAGCACAGACATTAGTTTGTGTTATGTTCATATGTGATAAATAAGTGGGTTTTGATGAGCTGTCATAGGTCTTCGTTGCATTGTTTATTTGTCTGTATTTGGTTTTTAAGATTTGACATGTCTGTGAAGTTATAAAAATATGAGAAAGCTGTTAATCATTCAAGGTTTGGCCTGAAGTTACGGATCCTGAGAAGTTTGTGTATGAAGATGTCGCCATTGCTACATACCTGTTGGTAGGTTGGAATATCATTTTATTATGCTGTTTATGCATCTATATAAATGTTTTGTTTATTATTTATAAAAAAATTATGTATTATATTGCATCTCAGCATTAATCAAATAAAATAGTTTAAAGGCATTTGAGAGATGTGAAATTAATACTTCGATAACATTGTGTCATTACTGACAGTTTATACACATCAGTTTGTATACAAGAAGCTGTGAAAATTACGATTGTCTGTTAAACATAGACTTCATGAGCAAGTCTTATTGACTGTTATTGACATATCAGAGAAAATCTCTCCCTCCCTTTTTCTCACTCTTATTTTCTATCTCTATTCCTCTGTCTCTCTCTCTTTCTGTCTCTGTCTCTCTCCCTCTCAGGTCCTGTGGGGTGAAGAGCGTGTTGAAAAGGGAACAACAACAAAACAGTGCTTTGTGGATCTTGGCTGTGGAAATGGCCTGCTGGTTCACATATTAAACACTGAAGGGGTAGGTTAACTAATACATCTGCCGTCGTGTTGAGTTACTGCACTGTGTACCAAGCAGTCCCTTACTGCTGAGCCCCTTTCATTGGTTAATATTCATCCCTGTTAAAATCAATGATACAGCAGAGACCATGTAAATAAAATGAGAATGAGAAACCATCTCTGTTCTCTAGTTTTTAATTATACTGGAGATTAGAAATTTGACTCCTTCCTATTTTTTGGCGAAAATGGAATTATATACACTTTGCCATGGATGTACTTGGTGTTCTTTTGTGATTAAACTGTTTGAGGCTTGAGTTAGTCATGCGCTCCTGGGTTTCAGCATCCTGGAAAGGGAATTGACATTCGCAGGAGGAAGATCTGGGACATGTATGGGCCTGATACACATCTGGAGGTAAGAAATGATTAAGGAACAACATCAAACTCTTTGTGGTGATTGGTAAGGCAAGAGACACCAGTGCTATTGCTGAAACATAGGCTGCGTCCTGAAATGCTGCCTCCAGCAGATGTATTCCAAGATAGGAAGGCATCAAGGCACATCCGAATTCAATTCATACGATCAGTTTTTTCAATGGCAACATAGATGTATCCTTCGCCTCCTTTGATATCCCACAATACTGTGTGCGTATGTCTATGGGGAAGGTGAAATTAAAATGGTATCTGAGACAGCGACTGGATGACAGTTTTATTTACACTTTCAACAACATTTGATTGAATTTCTACAGAGAAATTACTATTGCCATTTATTGCCAAAGTGATCTCCATTTATATTTCAAAATATAACTTTGTTTCACTGCCTATTAAGCCTGTCTTCTTGCTCGAACACTGCCTGTGAAGTCGTTGCCTTATAGGGCAGCAAGGCGACAAGTCGGCTACCTAAGCTTTCAAACGCAGCCATAGTATTTTATTTGGTGGATGGTACAGTGAAAAAAACTCCCTATTCCTTCATTGAAGGAGGGATCAGAAACATATCTAGGAATCAAATTCTCATAGATACCATAGATGTGTCTTGTTGCTATGGTGTTACTTACTGGTTAACTTGGCCACGCCCTAGAGCTCACTAGTAACCAGCAGAAATACCATAGTAATGTGGTAAAAATACCATAATAAAATGCCTAGCAATGTGTAACAGGCTTCTGTTTCTTTTGAAAATGTAAAATCTAGTTGCATTGAACATTTTCTGTAAGACAGTGATTAAAAATTGGTGTCTGACTTATCTCTCAAGGAAATCACCAAACCAGTTTCCTCTCCATCCAATTCTGTTGTCAGACAAGCCTTGTTTTTTTTTTAAAACGTTACTCCGCTACAACAAGGCTCAGAACATTCCCAGAGCTCTATTATTTATAGCGTCCTGCCGTGAAAGAGATGCAGAGATGCTTCAGTGGCAGGCCTACTGGGAATCTCTGTGAATTTAGGAGGTGCATTTATGCACCAGTGAAATCCCTGTAGTATTTCAACATCGGTGGAACACATGGTGTGCCCATCTGAACAGATGCAGTGCAATCTGGGATCTCACGAGTGGGCTGCCTGCCGGGGGAAAATGGGAGGTCAAGGCTCATGTGGTAGCTCGGCTTGTTCTCGTCATGTTGCATGTGGGTTAATTTTAGCCCATGAGTTCATCTTAAAGCTGCAATCTGTCACGTTTTTGGGTTAAAAATTGAAAAAAATCCAGTTCCTGCAATCAAAAATCAGTATTGCAAGTAGATGACAGATCAGTGTTCAACACAATCTCCTTACCTAAACACGATTGCCAATGGTAAGTTTATAAAAATGATTTATGGTTTGAGCTGTCAGGTCTGATTTCCCAGGAAATTAAAGTTTGGCACGTAATGAAAGTTTGTGGCAGTTTTGTTGCTTTAATTTGTCATCAAGAGAATGTAATAAATCTTCACAAGTTTTTTGTATTTACTTTGTATGCACCAATAATCTTGTGGTATGTCTAGCCACTTAGTGTGGGCCTCAATCATCAGTCAGAACCATGACATTAAATTATACTTCAACATTACTGCTATCAAAATTCAGTTGATCCACTTGCTGCATGATTTATAAAACTCAGAACTTATAAATGGAACCGCAGGTTGATTTTCATAGACTATCCATTTAGTACTTCTACACGAGTTCCTCCCAATGTCATTAGACTCTCAGCCAATGATAATGAAATGCGGTGGGTGCTCTCATCTATTTCAGGAAAATGCCATCACACCCAGCGACGGCTTCCTCTTCCCCACCGCAGACTGGCTGATTGGAAACCACTCAGATGAGCTCACACCCTGGATCCCCGTTATAGCAGCCAGGCAAGTCATCAGCACAGAACAGTTAACACTAGCCTTGAGGAGACACCTGCTCTCCAGTACACTGATTTGAAGTGAACTTTACTGCGTTTCCTTGATAACCTTGATATTAAAGATATCAAGGTTATATTTTCACAGAATGTTCTTTACATTGTGTAGGATAAGTTTATGTAGAAAACAGTTAATCACAAAAAATGACTTCAGCTGGGTTTTCACCAACAAGCTGCAATTTCGCAAATTCGCCTCTCTGTCGCCATCTCTGTTTAAAACATAAAATAGCAGTTACTTTACGTTCTTTAGGTTTTATTTATGTATGTATGTTGAAGTCAAATGAAACCCGACTGAAAATTCCCAATAACTTGAACCCAGCAGCTCAATTGAAATCATTATTATAAACATATCGTTGGGAATCGGTTGGGTATGGTATGGTAAAGATATGGACTTGCTTAATAACTAATTGTTGTTTACTGCTAACCAGAAAAGTGACGGATTGCAGCTTTAATAGGTTAATACAAAATAGATGATTACATTTGTTTTGCTCCGAAATGCTGCAGAATATTTAATTTGGATAAATGAATATAAAAGATCTACATATGATTTCATCAATTCAATTAAAGTATTCTAGTAAATTAAATGAATAATATTTCATGGTAAAAAGTGTTTGTGCACTTCTTCAGTTGTTGTGTTTTGTACAAAACTGAAAACCGGCCAGGTTTTTGCTAAGTAATGCTCTGTTGTATCCCTCTAATGTTTTCAGCCTGTCAGTAACCACACACACAGATAAATGATGCTCTCTGCCTAATGCAACCCAAAGTGCTTTTTATCATTTATCCACATGGGCTTCAGATGCGGGTGTTCGATGGATTCAACCGCAGTCACATTCTAAGAATAGTCCATGCAGGCTTTGACTCTACATTAGTTGAAAGGTAGACACCCATTTCTGGGTTTTGCCTCAAACACTAGGTGGAGATGGTAAGCTTGACCAGCCAGTCCCATATTTTGTCCCTGTATTAACCAAACCCAAATGTTCTAGATCTGCCCTACCACCCCTGGTTTTCTTGTTTATGTTATTGATATTACATTTTTAAGGAAACGTTAAAGAAAATGGAGGGGCCTCATACACAAGAAACCACACATTATATGGTTCTACAGCCTCATTTTTAATATGAACGTTGTTAGTGGTTCAAGCAAAAAATGACATCTGGACAGAATCACAACTGAACATGAACTGTTATACAAGTGATTATATAGAGTTGTAGGAGTACAGAGTGACATATAACACTGAGATAAACCTGTCAATATGTTTGTTATGAAAGCAGTTACAGGTGTACAGAACAGGCATCACCTGAAAACTAGTATTACTAGAGTTGAAGTGTCCAGTTCACTGGTTAGTTACCTATTGTCTCTGGATATTATTCATTGAATGTATAGGATGTTTTATGTAGATTTGTATTTTTACTCAGTGTAGAATATTCAGAGTTATGGAAAACCTGGAATTATCAGAGAATTTCAAAATTGTATGTAAAGGCCCAGAAAGGTCATTGAAGTGAATAAATATTAAAAGTTTGTAACGTTGTATGATGAATATACATTTTATAGTTATGCCTTGCTTTGAAAGGCTACGTACTGTTGTTAGGTGAGGTAAATTTTATGTGAATTTATATTTTATAATTTTATATAATATTAAATCGTGTTCAAATGTGGGTTCTGTAAGTGCAATGTTATTGGTCGAATCAGTTCAGAGTGGAATGAATGATTTGTTAGCGAATCCGCCTGAATTTAAATGATTTGTA
Source organism: Chromobotia macracanthus (assembly GCA_036877525.1). NCBI lineage: Eukaryota > Metazoa > Chordata > Actinopteri > Cypriniformes > Botiidae > Chromobotia > Chromobotia macracanthus. Next base: position 5,078,055 of record JAZGTH010000063.1, read on the forward strand.
AAAAAATAAAATAAATAATCACCAGCCAATGGAAAGGTCATGGAAAAGTCATGGAAAATCATTGATCAGAAAGTATGGGAGCCCTGAATATTAATATGGCATCTCTGCTATGTGTCCATCTCGTGTAGATCATCTTACTCGTGTCGCTACTTTGTGCTTCCCTGCTGCTTTTTTGACTTCTGTGGGAAGTACCAGCGCAGACAATGTAAGAAGTCCCAGTATAAGGAATACATTGACTTCATTACTGACGTCAGTGTCGCGTGTGGCTTCAACACAGAAGAGGATTGCCTCAGAATCCCGTCCACCAAACGGGTAGGTTGCACCTACAGTAACCTACTGTAACGCCAGCGTTACACTGGACTGTTTTAAAGTTTGGTTTGACCTCATTTTCATTCTCCCTGTAGCAGCTCAACTAAAATAATTACCTGTCATAACAGTAGCAAAAGCCCACACATAATCTCATGGAAACATCTTCCCCTCTGCATTAAAGGGATAGTTCACCCAAAAATGAAAATTCTTCCATCATTTACTCACCCTCACGTCATTCAAAACCTGTATGACTTTTAAGGAACACAAGATATTTTGAAGTATGTTGGTAACCATACATCAGTGGCACCCATTGACTTCCATCGTATGGACACAAAACCACTGAAACATTTCTCAAAATATCTCCTTTCATGTTTCACAGAAGAAGAAAAGTCATACTGGTTTGGAATGACGTTAGGGTGAGTAAGTGATGGAAGAATTAAAATTTTTGGGTAAAATCTCGCATTAACCACACTACCAGCCAAAAGTTCGGGAGAAAAATGTATGATTCCAGAGCTTCCACTTATCATTCCCGAGCTGTGGAATCATGTGGGGTGTGAACGTCTGTATTTCACAAGAACTCAATTTTCACCTTCTGCAGCAGAAAATGGTCGAGTGCCCTCCAAAAACAGCTCTGAACCCACGGTCAGCACAGTAAAAATTCCAGAAGTGGCTCCAAGGTCACGAATTAACGTAAGAAACTCGGTCAAAACAAGCTGTGACCTTCATGAGCCTCATTGTGTAATGTCACACTCTTTCGCAGGTATGCATAATTGGGAAAGGTAGGAGGTACGGTGAGGCTGAGGAGACTCTGGCAGAGGAACAGAGAAACGACTACATCAGGGGGCGTCAGGCCTTATGCACAAGCTATGGGGTCGTAAATAATGGACCTGACAGCCTTGAGAATGGACATGGAATCTCAACACCAGGAAGAGACTGGGTAAATGGCTTTCAACCAAGAGAGAAGATGGAGGTCGTAAGGAACTGTGCGGCCCTGCCGAGGGATTTCGTGGACGCTGTGGTTCTGAAGGTGGCGAAGACCTTACTGAGTTTGACCGAGAAGAACACGGGGAGCAACGAGTGCAGTGACGTGTGGAACACAGGAGGTAAGAATAGTTCTACATCTGTTTCCACTGGGAGGTGTCATGTGACATGCCTGTCTGCAGAAAAACAAGTGAAAAATCACACCAGCCTAGATTATGTGCAACCCATTATATCATACAGTCCTGGTACAATTTTCGTAGTTTGTTATAGAACAAGATTTTTTCTTGTATGAAAATAGTATTCAGCCTGTAAACTTAAACGTTGTAATAATACACCTAAATTAAACGTCCAAATTAAAAACTGAATTGAAGATCTTGATAATAAGATTGGCTCCATGTGCCAAATGGCTCTGTGTGTGTTTCTTCATGTTCTCACCTAACATAACACTTTACATAACGTACAACATCTGCCTCACGCTGGAAGAAAACAGACTGGTTTTTGTTTGTGGTTAGTCTTGAATATAGAGTATGTTTAGCTCAAGATTTCTCATAGAAACCTCTGAAATTTCACTGGAATACTTAAACTTAATGATGTAATCTTAAACTGACTAGATTTTTGTGTGGGCAGCACATCATTAGGTAGCCGGAATGACATCTATCGATCCCTCTTTGAACCGTTTCAGTCCTGTGTTTGTGTGGTCCACACACTGTTTAACAGACAGACTCCTGCACATTTCATATCCCAATTAAAATACGGCCCTTATAAAGAATTACATGCAATAATATTTAATTCACCACTGGGAGAAAAAGAGAGAGAATTAACTAGACAAAGAGAGAGCCGATTGCCCTCAGGGCCGAGTCTGGATGTAGTTGTCTGTTTGAATTATGCTCCCTCACTTTTGATGTTTTATGCATGAGATATATCAGTGTTAGAGGTATTTCGAGAAGGTATTTTAAATGACATGCTTTTAAAGGACCACTAAAGGTGAACCTAGGTGCATCAGTGAGGCACTGCTGAGAGAACGTAGATGCATTATCTTGTAAGAAAACGGTTCATAAAACTTATATTGCAATATAAACGTTTCAACAAGATGATTCTATGATCAGTTAATGATTAAACATTATTATAAAAGAACAGACTTTCATTTGTTTTTATTTAGCTTCTTAAAATCTAAAATGTATTTTAATTAGTGCCAAATGTTCATCGTTTAATTAGTTGACAATGAATGTGTTTACAAAACAAAACATTGACAACTATCAAAATCGGCTTGTTATAAAAGCCAAGCCATGCAAGACAGCCGGGTTTACACGAGCTTTTCAAATCTCTGTTCTCTCCGGTTTAGCATCAAAACATAAACAGATATCCGTGTGTTTAATAATTCATGAGAACGCCGGCGAGTGTTTACATGTACAGCAAAATCTGGTTTTGCATAAACCATTTGTGACCTTTTCCAGATAAAAGAACACAGTTTAAGTTTGCGTGACCTTGCATGCACACATTGTCGAGTTATTAAGCATAATCGTCGTGAGATCACGTGTGTAAACACACTCAGTGTCATCAGTCACAATACTGTAACAGTAAGACATTATCAATGCAAGCAAATATAATTGTAAGTATATATGAAGCGCTGATCAGCTGAGTCATTTCAATTGACTTGCTCTGGATTTGGATCTTCTCAGCCATTAATTCACATTTGCCTTTCCTTTTCTAAAGGGCATCACAAATTGCACTATTATAGTTGTACCAGATATTACATTAGGTCTCAGATGCAAAGATGTCTGGCGTCTGTGATGCTACGTCAGTGTCTGATCACATTAACACCTGTATGTATAAATCTTTAAGTAATTATTACATTTTTTGCTGGTGATAATAAAAAGCTGCTGATGTCATGGTAAGGACTGATGATGTTTCTGGTTCCCTCAAGTTCATGGACTCAAGCTCCTATAGATGAAACAACCACGTAGACGTCTCCAGATCATTTATGAAATGTTCCTGGGAGAACACTCTTAAAAAGGGTGCTGCAAAAGGTTCTTCACAGAGAGCTTTGGAGGAATCATTTATGGTTCCCCAAAGAACCATTTAGTCAAAGCTTCCTAAAAGAACCATTTTTGTCTTGCCTTTGTAGTCTAAAGAACCCTTTCCACTACGAAGAACCTTTTGTAAAACAGAAAGTTTCTACAGATGTTAAAGGTTCTTTATGGACCCAAAAATGGTTCTTCTATGACATCATGGAGCACCTTGTTTTAAGAGTGAAGGTTAGGAGAACAACATACCTCTTATAAAGATGAGCTTCAGCAGACCCAAACTGACATTCACTGGTTCCAATCATGAACCCATGGGTCAAGCCATCAAAGATTGGGTTCACCAAATGCTGGCGGGGGAAACGGTTTCAGCCGCACATCAGGACTCACAGCCTATGGGTCTACTCCTGGTTGCTATGGCAACAGGTTTACGGTCTGAAGGTTCCAGCCAGGCTCATTTAAAATGTGTTCTGTGAGTACTAGGAGGGATTTGGGAAGCTATTTATAAGTGTGCATGAAAAGGATGCTCATTTGATCCCATATAGAAACACATTCTAAAGGCCTCTTACGAGAAGATGAACTTATTTGAAGTGTAAATTCGCCTCAGCCTGACATATGTATAGTTTCCAGCAGGGGCTACCTGGGTGGTGTATGATGAAAAATAAGGTGTTTTATTACTGAGATCATAGGTTCATAGAGTCTTCAGAGCTGGGTTCACGTTGGGTTCCCCGGGAAATCCAGTATGCCATGTTTGAGTGTAGATTGCTTTGGGAATTTACCTCAGAAAAAAGATCTGTTTGCTATTGTGTTGTTGATTTCTGGTGTTTTGGTAGCTATTAGTGAATAATATTCCCAGTGGCGTGTTATCAGACCAGAGATTACCAGGCTGTTTTGATTAACAGAAGTATTTTTAACAAAACTTTTCATCTTTTTTGTTAAATGAAAAACACAGACCTGCATTGTAAGTCCAGGATCTCTTAGCCAATAATTCCTTTCTCAGACTTCTTTCTTTGTATCATGATGGGTTGTTTGGCGAACATTGTGCATTACCTCAGACGTTTGAAATTGCTGCTGCTCTGCTGCTGCTGAGTCACAAAGCTAAAAAAAATCTAAAAATCACAAAGGCCAGTGGGAAAGTCTACAAATGACTGCAAGTCAGTGATAACAGCAACTTTAGAAGGTATTTTAATAAAGTCACACGTTGACTGAATGTCAAGATTGTCGTATTTAAGCTTTAATACTCAACAGTATTCATGAAAGAATTGGAGTGTGTTGAAAGAACTATGATATGTTGGAAATAACAGAAGACTGTGATGCAGTATGAAAAAGAAAATTATCATCTGCTCATTCTCTCCTGTCCTCTCACTTTCACTGCCCTAGTATTATATAGATGCTGCTTTTATGTTGATCATTTTATTATGATTAGGTTAAGTAGATTTTGTGTTACTATGCCTAGTGTCTGACCAAGACACGGAAAAAGATTCTAGCATTTTTAAGATGTTCACAATATTGTATGTGTTATGTGTCTCTTCTTCCTCAGGCAGTTTGTTAATAAGTGAAGTAGCTGATCTTCTGGACCACGTCACTCTTCAGACACTGAAGAAAGAGTGTGGAGGTCTCCAGACCCTGCTGAAAAACAACCACCAGGTGTTTAGAGGTATTCAGATCCCTTCCAGCACTTTGTTCTTCAGCTATGATTGATGTTTGACAGATGGTACTCTTCTTCTGTTCCATAGTTTTCCAGCATTTTTAAATTTTCCAGCATTTAAAAACATTCATCGAGGATTTTTTGCTGTTAAAATTGTGATTCCTTAAATACAGGATCATTCTACTCTGATAAATGAAAAAATGAAGGACACCCTTAATAGTAGAATGTACATCATTCTCACAACGTCAGTGCTTTGAAGCATATTTGGAAAGCTGTAGAGGGATTCATACTGAGGTGTGATTATGTCTGGAAAAGGATGAAAAAGGAATTCAAACTCCTCAGCTTTGAAGACAATGAAAATGTCACTGGTCAGCATTACGGGACAGCTAAACACACAAAATATTACCCTCCAAAGAAATGCTTTGAGTTGCCAGTTTAATTTTATTCATTTCAGGTCTGACAGGTAAATTGTAAATATTTCTCTCTGCATCTGTTTCTTTTTATAGTGGAGGGTGGAAGGGTGTTTATTCGGGACTGGAGAACTCAAACAACAGCACGGGGATCTAAAGTGAAGCCCAAACGCAAACCCTGTCCCTCAGGTGCCCTGAAGACCCGACTCTGCTGGTTCCACACCCACCATCCACACGGTTGCCCTCGGCCTCGTGAGATCTGTGCTTTTGCTCACGGCGAGACTGAGCTGAGACCCTCCACAAAACCTCCAAAGATATTTCGGACCTGATCAACAGCCTTTATCTTTTAAGGTGGCTGTACTAATAACATAACTCAGATTTTTATTTTAAGTATTTTTGCTGTCCATTAAGTATTCATTATGAACCTTTCCTTACAGACCTCATAGACCTTTGCTTTCTTAGACCTTTTCTTATAGACCTCATAGATCTTTGCTTTCTTAGACCTTTTCTCAGGTCTTAGAAAAAGTTTCATTCTATAAACTGAATTATTATTTAAAATGTATCTCTGTTTTATGAGAAACATGTAAACCGTTTGTCAAACTTTGTTGTCAAATAAATCTAAAACTGTAATGAGATGCATCGACTTTTGGCAGGAGATCCCCCCACTGGTGCATAAAAAGGCTGGTGCCGGGAGAGGCCATGTGCAGTGTAAATGTTAGTGGCATGAATAATTTGGAGGGCTGTGTGGGGGGTTGGACCGTGTGTGGGTCACTGCCCTCTGCTAAAATGTCATCGGACAGGATGTTTCTCTTAGACCCATGGGGGTCAATCGAGGTCAGGGTCTCTTGGTCTACATCATGGATGCACATATAACACATGAGTGAATCAGGCAGGGTAAACATTTAAAAATGAACCCAGGAGAATTGGCACATTCATAAGTAAGATAAGTCGTGGCAATTTATTGGTCTGAATATTAAAATGCTGATAGTGATCTGCAGATTTGGGGGTAGCTTATGGACTTATATTTAATAAAACTGAAACACAAATGATTCTTGAACAAGATTCTCCAGCAGGGTTTAAAATCTTCACTATATACAATGAAAATGTTGTCCTGCCTTCATTAGCAATTCTATTAAAAAATGCACCTTTAATTAATGCTTTAATTTTGCATTATTAGTAAAGCCAAAAGTTTTTTAGTGTGGAACTAAAATAGCAGCTTGATTTGTGCATGTTTAAGAATCAGATTTAAGCTCCAAAAATTGTTCGTTAACGTGAGATTAATCTGAGCAAAATTCATGTTTTATTTTTATTCACAAAAATCTCTTACGAGAAACATGGTTACTATAGCTAAAACAACAGTAACCACAAATTAACCATGGTTTTGCTACTGCAACCATAATTTATCCATAGTTTTTGTAGTAAACTGTGGTTATACAAATGGGATCAATATGGCAAAACCATGGTTACTGCCTTTTACTATAAGAAAACCATAATTCATTTTCATAAGGGTTTAAAAGTACAATTTCTTCATGGTAAACCCATGATAGAACTACCCATGGACATTTTCACTTTCACAGGAGGGCACTTGTACTGAAGCGCCGCTCACAGTATGTCCTATTTATGTCAACGCATGAAAAATGTCTTGTTTTGCTTAAGTGTGCATGTTTTCCATGTTAATTAATATACTGTGCTTGTGCAGTTGCTGACATTTCCAAGACACACTGATTCATGTAAATATGTTCATGTATCTTTAAACATTAAGGGACTATGGGTGGAACTGCCAGTATATGTAGATCGGGGAAAGTAAAATTCGGTCTGTTTATTTTACCTGTTTTTGTGGGGTTGTTATATTCAAAAGGTTATTCTGTAAACAGCTTAGCTCTGGTTTGAGTTGTCTCCAGCAGAAGCCTGTGAAAGCTAATGAAGATGCATGGCTTTATTGATTGCGAGACAACCCTGTGTTTCTTTTATGTTGAGCCAATGCGTTAGATGTCGGGCATAACCAGGGTGCAAATACGTGTGACCATTCGCTGTGTTATACAGAGTCTAATGAGGCAAATTACATAAGGTCACTAACAAGTCTGTAGTGACCAAGCTAACAATTTCCATAACATTCCCATTAAGTTACAAAAACATTAAACATGTTATTTTGAAAGTTTAAGGAATGCTCTAAATGTCCATTTAACAGACGTATTAGTGTTATTTTCAGATTTTAAAACATTTCACTAACTTCTTAAGAATAACATTTTTGTGATATGATTTAGAATGTTAAACGTTCTACTAACGGTACTGCAAGAACGTTTTTGATAACTTTGAGAGAGCTTTTAGAGAATGTGAGCCAACGTTGTCAGAACGTTCCCTGTACGATGTGAGATTTTTCAGTCTCTTCCCTTCTGATGAAAAATCAGGTTGTTAACATGGCCAGCCTTCTAAGTTAAACAGATGACTTCGAGTCCTCCCCTCGTTTTGTATGAAGTACGTGGCAGAGGAGGGAAGTGTGTGTTCACGTTGCACGTGGAGTTAGACCTTCATCTCGCGGTTCTTCGCTTTAATGGAGGAAATTTGCATAATGTGGATTTCCTTCGTACATTTGACCTGCATCGCAGTGATTGATTCACTGTTCATTCTTAGCGCTGCAAATAATTTCATCAACTACCTGCATCATAAATTTGTGCTCACCTCCCCCTGTGCAAAAACACCATTATTGGTTGCCTCATAAACTTTACTTGTCCCTTTATGCACACACCAGTAAATGAAGAACTGGAAAAACTGAGGGGACGGTGAGGTATTTTAGAAGGTATTTTTTTAGCTAAATGTTTAGAAGATCTTTCAACTTGGAAAGAAGACCTAAGATTGCAAAAAACCTAAACACCATCGAGCTATTGACAAAAAACAGCCGCAGACCGTAGTTAAATTAAACTCTGCGCTTGATGTGTTTATCTGCTGTATAAAAAATTGTAGATACACTCCACACAGAATAAGCAAGTCTGACAAATGGGAAGCTAGAGTTAAATCTGGGTCAGCAGAAGAAGAAGAAACCTGGCCCTTCTGCCGCACACAACACACTGTTCTGTGGACTGTCTTTATAAGTGAATGCGAGTTTTCAAATATGAATCTTCCTTGATTGGGTTTTAACTGAGTCACAGAAGAGGACTGCGTTATGCCGCCTTAAGACTGCAGTCATTTAACAGACACTGTGTAAGAACAGCATTAACTTCTACAGCTGCAAAAAGGAGAATTTGAGTTCATAACTGGCTGTAATGTGGGGTGTGTTTGTTGTGAGGAGAAACAGGAAACCAGTGAGATCAGTCTGAGATTGTTGCCATTGCTGTTGGCAGTGCAGCAAAATGAGGTGGCAACCCTCCTGGGTTTGGTTTGAGTTTTTCTTCGTTTATTGCAAATTCATGTTACCGTTTCATTTGAGGTTTACGCAGTTCAAGAGTAGAGGCATATGAAACACTTGAACAATTATGGACCGTGAACAATTATGGTAACATTTTACAATAAGGTCCCATTTGTAAACATGGGCATTTATTAAAATATGTTTTAGTATTTTAATATTTATATTTATTTACGTGTTAGTTAATGCAATTACAAATGTTCATTGTTTAATGTTGATTCATTGCGCCTTAAGGAATGTTAACATTAACATAAATGTCGAAATTGACATTAAGTTTAGTAATTGCTGGAGAAGTGCTGTTCATCGTTAGTTCATAATAACTAATGTAGTTATGTTAACAATTTGCATTAATCGTTGTGTCAAGTGTTATCAGTATTGCATGTTAATTTTACTTAATTTGATTTAAATATTGAGTTGCTGCCTGTCTCAAAAACGTCATCTGCTGGTGTCGCTGTAGGAAAGGGTTTCTTGAGGAAAACGGATGCCGTAATATTTTGTAATATGTTTTTCATTTTTTGTCTGCCAGTTATTTTTTCATAAGAATTGTTTTTGCGTTTCTTGCTCCCTCAGAGAAAACGTCTCTGGCTGTAGGAGATGGCACGCGTCTTTCTTCAGTGTACTACAACACAGTGAGGAATGTTTTTGTTAGACCAGAACTCAGTGAGGAATGCTTCTGTAAGGCCACTGTCTTGCAAAGTAGATTCATAGTAAAACTGAAGTTCTCTCTCTATTCCTTCCTCCTACATGGCATTCTCTGTTTGTTTTCTGTTCTTGTTTGGTTGAAGGAGGGGTGTTATGCTATCTAAATCGTATGGGAATGCCACATTTTGGTCAGTACATTCTTTGTTTTCTCAATATTGTACCACAAACAGAGTCATTGAAACCAGACTCTCATGCAAATATTTATTCCTAAAATGATAAACTAATAGTCATATTAAGTAACAAAACGTATCCAAGTAGCATCTGTAAACAACTAACTGTACTTTAAGAGCTAACTTTACTAATTTTGTTTGGTTAGACCTTGGTTGGCCCTGCTTGGTATTTTATTGTGTGATTCAATGAAACTATCTGAATACTTTTTGGAGCCACTATAGAATTTAATTCTTTGGGCAAAAGAAAAGCGAGGAGAAAACACGAATGCTTATAATACATCCTCTATTTTCTCAGATTTCACAATGTTACACAAGCAACAATGACAAATGCCTCGGGGTGCATCTCTCTCTCTTGCTCTCTCTCTCTCTTTCTCTCAGTTATTACTACACACACTTCTTTGCTATATATGCTGTCATATAAGCGCTGCCATGAAGTTCAGTTAAAGACCCTCCACTTGTCTTCTGTGTGTGTTTTTGTGTGTGAGTGTGTGAGAGTGTGTGTGTTTGATTCTGAGTCTAGCTGACAGGTATCTTTCTCACCTGGGTTGAGTATGAACTGTGCTGTAAATCGCGGGTTCAGTTCAGTCCACCACAACACATTCTGCTTTATTTTTGTCTTTTGACAAACTGACACTGAATGAACTCAGAGCTTTGTTCTGTAGCTTATGGCTGAATATATCAGTCGTATAAACAGCGGCATTGGAGAGGTTTGCCTTTTGAAATTCTTATTCAAATGCCTAATGAGCCGTACCGCACACTTCAAGGTTGTTATTATTTCACACTTCTAACCGCACACTACAGCCCAGCATATCTGCTTTTGTTTCTATGCTGTGATATGTCTGTAAGCAATCTGACCTTGTTCTGCCGGCTGTAATGCTCATTTTTGTGCGGTTTTCTTCAAGGTTTTGCGATGTGACGCATGAATGTGACTCTTGTCTATATGACTGTTCTTCATACTTTTCAACCTTCAGCTGTACCACCTCCACACACAGCTCAGAGACCTTTCAATGCATCTTTCCTGATACTTGTCTCTCTCTCTTTCTCTGTTAGAGTTCACTATCAGAACTCTGTGCTTATAATCTGAGATGGGGTAAGAGCATTCTCTTTGACGTCTGTACGCCTTCCACGCGAGGGTTGTGAGGGCGTAGAATTGACTGTTTGAGAATAAATGAGGGGAAAAACTAAACCTGAGAGCTTGGTGGTGGTATAAAATTATAAAAGGCCAGTGTTAGCTGTGTGTGTGTGTGTGTGTGTGTGTGTGTGTGTGTGTGTGTGTGTGTGTGTGTGTGTGGTCCTGATATTTACTATAGTATGGAGACCAAATGTCCCCACAAGTATAGCAATACCAGTAAATTATGACCTTGTGGGGGCATTTTTAGGTCCACATGAGGAAACAAGCTTATAAATAATACAGAATTATCTTTTTCGAAAATCTTAAAAGGCAGAAAGTTTTCTGTGATGGTTAGTGTAGTGGAATGAAATATACAGTTTGTACAGTATAAAACCCCCCATAAAACATGAAAACCTGTAAGTGTTGTGACAAAGTTATGAGAGAAATGTTATAAATGCTCTTTAATATAGAGAAACATCCAGCCTGTATTAGGCTACATATTAATACTGAAAATATAACTTCCAGTTTGGAGACTTGCTAACTATCTGTTTGAAGATTCCATCAAAGTGTATTTTTGCTATGCAAAGCTAATATGGACACAAAAGATGACCAAAGGGATTTTATCCCTCCCCAGTGTAAACAAATTCAGTTTTGAGTTTCATTCTGGCTTTACTCTTTTTTTTAATGCAGGTTGCAGCTATGAAAAAAACACCCATCGCAGCATAATGCAATTTTCTGAGGTTAGCAAGTTAAAGTGATGAATCGTGATATTATGGGAATATTGTGAGTCTCGAGTTCTGCTGAAATGAGACATTACGAACGTTCACATTAATCTTGCGGCAAATATGGATGACATCGGACGACCATGAGAATTAGTGGAAATTTTCAGATCTCATCTCAGCGGCTTTGCGCTGATGATTTTTCAGTGTGTTCTGGTTTGGACCGTGTGAAACCTAATAACAAGCCCTTTAAACTCAAAATGACTGAGCAATACGGCAGCTGTCTGAGGTCTATAAAACACTTGGAATGGCTTATCTGTTCACCCTCCCCTTGGAGTACTTTAAGAATTCTCACATATTCCCTTGGCAATGGTTTTAAATAGACTGGAGGTAATGGAAAGCTATGACTATGAGGACAGCTAAAAGCTGACAGCTGATTGGTTAGATCTCTGTCATGTGACTGCTACACAGGGTGTCAGCTGAACCAGTCCAATGGTTGGTATAAAATCTCTTAAAAATTAGTCACTTAAAGAACAACTGATTGAATATGATTTGCTATTAATAGGCAACATTACAACAACAAAGATTTTTGTAACCTTTAAACCCTTCTCAAGGCAGAGGAATTCCTGGTCTGTTCATGGTGGGATGCCAACACTTTGCAAGCTGAGGTTTATGAGGCATTAAATGCAAATACATAACCTTAGGCAAGGGGAAAAGGTTAACTAATGATTAATCTAAGAGCTGCTCCTATAACTCATCAGCCAGAGTGCTGTTTAATTCCTGAAGGACGACTTTCAGAAAACTGTCTTACTTCAAAAACAAACTTTGATCTGGTGGAGCCTTCCCTCGAAACTTGCTTCTGGTCCATGTGAGCTTTGGACATCCTTCTCATTTTTTTTAAGACAGATATGCTTAAGGCTGAGTTGTTGCATGGCATGTCTTGTATAATTATGATTTAATTATGTTTAATGACTCAGGCCAAGTTACATCACTGCTGAAATCATTCAGACTATCCCTGACTGTTACACTAACATTTCCATGTTACTAGACACGTGTTTCTCATCAAAGCGCAGTGCATGAGGACTTTCTGTTATTGAAAATGGGCAGATACCCAATGGTTCTGTCACTGTGACTCCCAACCAGGATCCCAACACATTCAGTTACGTTAAGAGGAAAACTAAAGTAATATGTTTAGGTTTGCCAGATTATGTGGGCGCCACTCATGTATGTTTGTGTGTGTATCTTACACTTAAACAGTAAAATGTTCTTTATTAATTTCTTTAATAATAAAAAGTTCTTTAATAATAAAAGTGCTGTATTGAATGCTGGTGAGTTGGTCACCCACATTAATAATTGATTTTAGTATTAAAGATAAATATTTATATTAATGGCCATTTTAATGGTAAAGATGTATGTGTGTGTGTGTGTGTGTGTGTGTGAAGAAAATGAAAAATGAAGAAAAAAGCAGCCAATCAGAGTGCAGGATAGAGGGGAGCTCCTTCAAAACTGTTTAAAAATCTTCTCAGGATGATTCCTCAAGAAACTGGGTGATGGAAAATGTCAAGAAAATGTTTGTAAATTCTAGATGAAGGGTGACTATATTGAATATGCTAGAATAGATCCTATTTTACCTTATTTTTAATTTCCTTTAGTCACATAATTCCTAAAGTTACATTTGTGTTATTTCATAGTTTTGATAAGTTTACTATTATTCATAAATTTAAAAAAAATGAACAAAGAAAAAGTGTTTCCAAACTACAGATTAATAGAATGTATAGTAATGAATGTTTATTGTGTATTGCACTTTTGAGAATAATGTTTTAATGGTTAATCACTGTAAATTATGTAATAACCCATTTTTATTAACAGCAATAGTTCATGTTATGTGTTTCTAAATATAGTTTTCACAGTAAACTGTAAAGTAGACTGTAAAGTAATTGTAGAATGTAAAAGGTAAAGTATTGTTAAATTACATGTTTGGTCCAATAACATCTCACATAATTTTAACTTAATCTTACATCAAGTTTTTACTGTGGTATTTTCTTTCTTTTTCCATTTAAATGAACGAACATTGTTATGCTCTTCTGTAACAGAGAAGGTTTTATATAAACAGAAATGTGTCTCTCAACCCCCAATAGAGATGCAGAATTTTTGGCAGCTTGTCATTAATTAAAATAATTACTAAGTGGGCTGTTCTTGTGATCAGAACTTGCAGTGCTTCTAAATTGCCAGGTAGAAAACCTGCATGTGATTGTACAGCACCCTCATAAAACTCTCACTGGTGATACTGCAGACCTCATAACTGTGTGTTTATATTCCATCAGATTTCACTGGTGCAGATTCACATTTCTTTAATACTGACACAGTGCTGTCAATTCTGCTCATGTATGTATGTTCTTATGATCATTTTGGGCATTTGGCTGATCTCACCTCATCTCACTCACTCTCTCCCTCTCTCTCCCTCTCCCTCTCCCTCTCCCTCTCTCTCTCTCTCTCTCTCTCTCTCTCTCTCTCTCTCTCTCTCTGTCTCGCTTACTCTCGTTCTCTCTGTCTCCCTGTATCTTTTTTACTACTATCATGACTATTTAATGGTTGCTATTTCAGGCTCTGTACTTCCATCTATGTTTTGTCAGGTTTCTCTTTGTAATCTGCCTAATGAAGGAAGACGTAATTATGAGCAACAGTATCTGCCATATGGTCACTCCATCTTTGATGGCATAAGCAATGATCAGTCCAGACAACTCTAAAATATGTTCAGAGGTAATTATCACAGCACCTGCATACACTGAAAGATTGCATATAAAAATACAATGAATAATTACAACAAACACGTAGACTTATGTTTAAATCCGCACAGTGATGTACAAGTATAGATATAGTATATGTATATAGTATGTATGTACGTCTGTGTGTGTGTGTGTATATATATATATATATATATATATATATATATATATACACATACATATATTTTATATATATATATATATATATATATACACATATATATATATATATATATATATATATATATATATATATATATATATATATATATATATATATATATATATATATATATATATATATATATATATATATATATATATACACACACACAGAGAGAGAGTGAGAGAGAGATACTCTTTGTTTATAATCATATAAACAAAGAGTATCTCTAATCTCTAAGTTTATAATCATATATACTATACATTATGCAATACTAATTGTATCATATATGCTACTGAATCTTAAAAAAATTCTCCATAAAGAATTTTATTAAAGTGTTTAAAGTGAACGCTGCGAAGTACTGACATAGACATCAAGTAGGGTGATGTTATGTAATCAGTACCGATAAACTTTTAGATAAACAGCTGTGTTGGACCATTAATAAAACAATAAAGCATCTTTTCAAATACAATCTCTTTGTTGTCTGTGGTCGAACAGGGTCAGTTCTATATATTTTGCTCAGCAGTAAGCTGTAAAGGCTTTATTGATGCAAAATCCTGGTGGCATTCTTTCTCTGTTCTTTTGGTCTCTGGATGAAAGGAGCTCCCCCACGACTAAAGCAAAGGTTGACTGTGCCATGGCCAGTGGCTCCCTGCAGTGGGCAAAACCATTCAGTCTTTAGGGGAGGAGATTTGTTTACCAAAATGTTTTTGTGCTTCTACATGCTTTGTGGAAATACTTCAACAAAGGTACATACCATCAGATAAGTGCTTTTATAATTGAAAGATCTTATGACTACTCTTGCTGTTTATATAACTTCTCATGTTGTTTATATATATATCTAGCATTGATGGCCAATAAACATCCTTGCAAAGTCTTTCCAAAGCTCTTTATTAATAACCGTTCAAGGAATTAGGAAAATAAATATACATTATAATGCATTTAAAATGTGTGTGTGTGTGTGTGGGTGAGGTCCTGGTATTCATTGCTTGTGACAAATTGTCCCCACAAGTTTAGTAATACCAGTAAATGTTGAGCTTGTGGAAGCATGTTTTTGGTCGCCTTGGGGTAACAAGCTTATAAATCATACAGAATGATCTATTCTGAAAATCTTAAATAGCAGAACGTTTTCTGTGAGAGTTAAGTTTAGAGGTAGGGTTAGTGTAGGGAGATAGAATATACAGTTTGTACAGTATAAAAAAACATTCCATCCATGGAATGTCCCCATTAAATATGAAAACCCAATGTGTGTTTGTTACACCATTTCATGTGCATACTTTCCAACAATCCTCATCTGTAAATCACTGCAGACATTTTCCCTACACTTTTGAACTCTCTTGCATAACTGTCTCATCCTCAGTAGTTGTGTGGGACTGTTTGGATTGGAAAGTGCTGTTTACTTTAAGCAATGTGGGATGTGCGACTGGGTTAGTTTAAGATAGGAAAGACGTCTCCACCAATCACACGCACACACAGTAACACAATATGGCCTGATCTGTTTCGGAAAACCGCCAATAAAGTATTTCAAGAGCTGCGAGTTATTTTCCTTTGACATTAAAGTACTTCAATAACTACGATACGTCACATTGGTATTGAACTGAAACGCGTAAATATTGCATCACACGTCGCCGTGTCAGTATCGTAGTTCACTTTTGCAGTGCTGTGACAAGCTATTTTAATCCACTGCCATTTCAACAACTGACAATACCTTGCAAGACCCTGTGTTTCCATGACAACATGACTCACAGTAACTCTTTGAGCGTACCTGTGCCAGCTGGGAATGCCTCACAACAGTCATTTCACGCTGTCTCTGTTGCCAAACAGCTCCCGGTTTAGCACCTTTACCATTTTAATTTTCAATAACACCAGCTGCATTACGTGTCCCCCAGCACGAAAGAGCTATTGTGGGCTTTGTAAGTCTTTCAAAAGGACTCTTGTAAAACAGAAGGTCTTTCATTTCTACCTGATGCTGGATGTTAAATACATGCTTATTGGACGTCATCGAGCAGCAATGATTGGCTGCCGTGAGTCTGATTTTGGCTGGAGATGTCTGTTAGATTGACTGTACAAACACACACTCATGCTGTAGGAGATGCAGGCGTGCCACCTGTGGCTGGATGCTCATGTGAGAGATAGTGAAGGCAGTGATGAATTATCTCACAGCTGCAATGTTTTCCTCATGTTACAGCATACAGCGACGTTACACAGTTACTGGAAATCAACCTTGCTCAACAACACCTACACTCTTCAAAATAAAGGTTTCTTAAAGGTTCTTCACAGCAATGCCGTAGAACAGTGGTTCTCAATCTTTTTGACGTCAAGGCCGCCCATTGTCTGCAATAGTATTTTAGGCCCCACACCTACAATTTCTATCCAATAAAATGTTTTAAAGCTTGACATAACTAGCAAGATGTAAATTTGTTATATAAAATAAACAAACACTAAGAAATATCTTAATTTTTAGTTGTTTTAGTTTATTATATGCCTGTTTAAGTCTTCTTGAGGCCTCTTTCTCACTACAAAGAACCTTTTGTGAAAACGAAAGGTTCTTCGCTTGTTAATGGTTATGGAACCATGCAGCCAAAAATGGTTCTTCTATGACATCAGGAAGGACTTTTTTTAAGCCATTTGCATAGGTTATAGGCATTGCAGACATAAAATTTGCAGTAAATCAATATTATAGCAATGTTTGCTCAACGTATACAATGACTGTAAGATTTTGACATTTGAAAGGGAAAAAGTTAGTTAGTTAGTCAGTAGATGCTCAGACTAATTGTAATGAAATAATATTTAGGCCCATTAGTCATGTGTACTGTAATAAAGGACGTAACAAAACGTTTTTAACATGTTATTTAATGGAAATGTTACAGAAACATCCTTACAACCTACAATTGTTAGCTTATGTCTTTTATAATATTACAGCTACTGGTTTGGCTTCACTGGCATTATTCTCTCCGCTTGGCTGTTGTCACTCGCTGTTGTTTAGATTACCAACTTATCATTACACCCACGCCATATATATATATATATATATAAACTTCAGACACAAGTCAGCTTGCTGCATTTTTGCCTAAATTAGTCTCTGGTTAGTAATTGCCTTCTGTCATATTAACTTATTTGATGGTTGTATTTAAAGACTATTTATTGGCTTGCATAGTATTTAATGTGCTTGTTCCCTATGTAGAATCAACCGCTTGAACCCTTCTGTTCTGTTGTGGGTCATTTGAACCTCCTTCAGACATTAACACAGATTAACTGTAACTTAAAGTCAACGTTTTAGTTTGAGCCTTTGTGATCCACTAATGTGATAAGAATGTGGCAATTTAAAATAAACAATTAGATTTATGAATTTAGCGAAGTAATTTAAAAGGACACTGAAGCCTACAATAAAGCAAGCTCTGAGCGCAGAGTTTGTGTGAGAGGCAGTAAAGCTGTTCATCACATTCTAACTGTGGCGGTGCTTGTGGTGCTTACACCGGATGAAACATTATATTCAGCGATTATATCAGAACTATATGTTGCTACACCCCCTCATTTCTAGAATTAAACTCAAAGGGGAAATGGAATAATGCTCTTCTAGTTTCAGTTGTAAGCCATCTTTCTTCAATGTGCCACTGAAAATCTCACTATGTGCATTTAACATGAGCAATATTGGTCTACAAGAAATGTATAAGATATCTCAGCAGTGTTATGGGTTTAAGGCCCCACATTATTATGAAAGAATATATGTGTGTGCATGAGGTGAGCTTGTGAGATGTATTTACTTTGATATTCATAAAGGAACCAATTTGTGTTTAAAGCACTACAGTCTATACACCGTACAAAATTTCTCTTTACCTCATCAAGTTGCTGAAACATCCTTAATGTTTTATTATGACCTTCCCTGTTACGTGGGTTGGAGCCCTTGAATGCCATTTTGACACGGACCTCAGTTTTCCCCTGTGGGTTTTAATAATAGCTGGCAAGTCATGGGGATTACGGATATGAAGTACAGCTGTTGTGGGGACAATAAAAAACACTTAACTTTCTCCCTCTTGACCTCAGCTAGGTGCTACAGTACAAGTGTGGGCTCTGTTATATAATGCATAGATATTTATTTAGCTGATATATATAAATTAATACCCATACGTTGAGTCCATTTTTATTATATAATTGCATGGTATATATTTTGCATAGGCCTATATTTCCCTTTTTGTAGATATTATATTGTTTTTAAAGAGAGGACCTATTTTGTAATCGTTCCAGTCTTTTTTGGTATTCTTAACTCGAATCCTCTGGTCTCAAAAGTGTTTCTAAAAGGATGTTTGTAATGATATGTAATGGCAAAATGATGCATATTGTTTTAGATCAATGCACAGCGGATGCATGTAGAGAGAGAGCAGGTGAGTGCATTCAGAGGCTGTTTCTACAGACAGACACAGGTGGGATAATGAGTCTTTATCATGCTGATAGATTTACAATAGAGGAGACACCCACGGCACACTTGTCCCCAGATGCGCAGCTGGATCTGCCTCTCGGCTATTGTCTTCCTCCGTTTTGATTTGCCGTTTGTAAGGAGCTGATAGTGAGCAGGGGAAGCCCTTCACGGAGGAACAGGCGCTTTAATGTCGCTTCCGCTCATTATTCCCGCATTATGCGCCTCTGATTCTCCTTTATTCCACCGTTATGCAGATGCGTCATTACCAAAGATGTTGTTTTTGTACTGTGTGGGGGAAGAAGTTAAGGTTTGTAAGTTATTTTTAAGCAATGCTATGGCACGACAGACGTTTTGATTTGTCTTACAGAAGCGCACCCCAAGGTTTGCGTTAGTATATTGAACTATTTCTGCAACGAAGGGCCTCCCACAGTCGCTGCCCTTGTGCGCATGATCCAAGAACAAAGCACAAGTGAGCTGAGAGTCGCGGAGATCCGCCAGCGTTGGGAAGCGCAGGACCGGACGCCTCTATCCTGATGCAAATTGTTGTACCACAAAAGTGCAATTTGCATTCGGCAGACATGATGTTTCGTGCGACATTACGAGTCTGAATGGGAAAATGTGCAAGCGTGAAAACGAGACGCGATTGTGGTTCAGCACTCTGGACAGCGCACCCAAGTTGCGCCTGATGCGCCTCGCTGGAGTTACGTCGTCTGGGCACCGTGTTTAATAGCCAAAGAGCCATGCATCCGATAACATATTCACCCTCAACAGTGGCAAATACACCACAAGTGGACTTTTGAAGTGAGAAATGGACTTTGCGGAAATCCTGCTCGCTTCGTTCATCGTTGTGGTTGCGATCGTTTCCTTGTTGTCGAACTTATTGGTGCTGCTGTGTTTCGTCCACAGCGGCGAAATACGCCGACAGGTGCCAGGTGTGTTCACCATGAACTTGTCGCTTTGCAACATACTTATTTCGGTCTTGAACATGCCGTCCACTTTAGTGGGCATGGTGAAAAACCAGCAGCCTTTTGGCGACTGCCTGTGCCGCACGGTCAGCTTTCTGGAGACCTTTTTGACAGCCAACAGCATGCTGAGCATGGCAGCCCTCAGCATAGACCGCTGGATCGCCGTGGTGTTCCCGTTGAGTTACTCCAGCAAAATGCGCTACCGGGACGCGCTGGTGATGGTGTGTTACTCTTGGCTCCACTCGTTCACGTTTTCTCTCATACCTTTGCTTTTCTCCTGGTTCGACTACAGTCCCGTTTACGCGTCCTGTACGTTGCGCCTGAACGAGGAGAGCGCACGGATAAAGTTCACCGTGTTCACCGTCGTCTTTCATGCCACCAGCTTCATGCTCTCTCTCCTGATCTTGTGCGTAACCTACTTAAAGGTGTTGAAAGTTGCACGTTTCCACTGCAAGAGGATTGACGTGATAACCATGCAGACGCTCTTCTTGCTGGTGGATATCCATCCCAGGTATTTGTAAGGCCCTTTATTCTTTGCAAGCATCAGATATGAGTTTGCGCAAAAATGGTACAGGATGAAGCATCTCGTTAACGTTTTGTAATATTCCTTTGCAGCGTTAAGCAACGTTGTCTAGCGGAGCAGAAGAGGAGGAAACAGCGGGCTACTAAGAAGATCAGCATTTTCATCGGCTCCTTCATCATCTGTTTCGCCCCTTATGTTATTACAAGGTATGTGCTGTTTGCACCCTAACATTATGCAATGGACTCAACGCTGGGACGTAGTTCATATGATCTGGGGTTTCATACAGTAACACAGATGCAGTTTTGTTTATTGTCGTGAACTTCATACTAGTTGTTGGTTGTGAAAATGCTCCTCTACAAACATGTCTCGAAATGGCGTCACGTAATTGAGTCGTGAGGTGACGTTAACAAGACTAAAAAAATGTGTTTCTAAGAATAGCTCTTGTTCTTTAGAGGTGACAGGACACAAACACTTTTCTCAAGGCACAATGAGGCTCACCTGACCCGAGCACAAATTTCTTCTCACTTCCTCCATGTTACCTTATGTTTCCTCCATGCTCATCCCTTTAAATGAGCACACATATCAATATATTGAGAAAAAACCAACACCTTACAAGCAGATCATATTTGTTGACGTGTATTTTTTCAGCCCTTGTTGTTGTTTTTTTGTATTTATGAATACAAATGCGATTGTTCATTCGTATTAGTTCATTGTGCATTAACTAATGTTGACAGAAACGACTTCTGATTTGAAAACAATGCATTAATAAATGCTGAAATTAGCATTAAGATCCATAAGTGCTGTAGAAGTGTAGCTAATTGTTAGTTCAGGCCAACTGATGTAGTTAACAAATGGATCGTATTGTAAAGTGTTGCTAAAAATATGAAATACAAAAGTTTTGCATATTCCCAGTACGCAAACAAGACATAAAGCAGGATTAATATTGAGGTCAGTTCTTGTTTACATGCTGTCAATTATATTGTTAATAAACTCTTTCTGTTTCCAAGGCTGGCTGAGCTTCTTCCTCTTGTGGATATTAACAGACGCTGGGGTATTGTCAGCAAGTGTTTAACCTACAGTAAAGCAGCGTCTGATCCCTTCGCATACTCCCTCCTGCGCCAGCAGTACAAGAAGGTCTTGGTAACAGTAGCCAATCGCCTGCTAAAGCGAGATTTGTACCCCTCCTCCGGACACAACAGCTCCATGGACACAGAAAATGACTACAGCCTTCAAAGAATTAGCTAATGACACTTGCATAAACTGGAAAATCCCAATGCCTTGATTTCAGAAGTGTGCGTGAGAGCTCAAAGAATAGCTGATTGAATGACTGATTGTGTGTGTGAGAAAGACAGAGAACGATTGTTTGTTAACTCTGCTGGTGATGGTAACTCAGTTGGTGATGACCCGCTCCAATGTAACCAGAGGATTGTGATAAACAAGGACACCAGCACAGTAAAAAACATAAACATACTCATACTACTAGTACTAGTTAACTAAACTAGTACCACATCTTGGCTTGATGCCATAGGGTACTTCATGCTGTGGTATATACTTTCAATCTAATGTGCACCCAGCTAATAAGATTCAATCCAGAAGATTTAGTTATATAGCAGTTGACCTTTCTGGGAATTTACTCATTGGACTGAGTCTTTGGAAATCTACACAATGCCAATTCGTATACGTTTACCTCTCAAGTTAGATCAATGTGTATTTTTGACCTGTCTAAAGGTGCCATTAGACTGGACTTTTCACCTACGAGCATTGGTCACTGGACAGTCACGCACTTTGGTATATCTTAGTATTTGATATTAGTGACAGAACAGCCAAAGTTGAAAATCTCTACTACTGATGTCAGAGCTGTTATTGTAACTGAATGTACTAGATTAACTTAACAGCTGTTTTTAGTGCTAGTACATTGTTCCCTTTGGTGGAATGTTGCGAGTTCTTTCTGCAGGTGAATTTGTTAGACTCTCAATGTAGCTACTTTGCACAGTACAAGAAATTTATAGTGTACTTGTTTATTTAACGTTTTGTTCTGTTGTGGGGTTTACGGCGTGTCAGAGTTCAAACTACGTAAGTGCTTTATACAGATGTATTAGTGCCAGATTCGTTAACATTGTTGTTGTTAACAATTTGATTACATTTACTGTTTTGTGAAAATAGTGCAATAAAGAAACTGTAGAAAACAAGTCAAGCAATGTGAACCTCTAAATGGGAAGGCTGTTGAACTCAATGAAAAGGTTTAAGCTGAATCAATACTTTATTGTTTGCAGTATTTATGAAGTAGTATGTGTAGTACAGTATTGATTAGGGACATTATTTTCCCACTAATGTTTGTGAAGTTTTCAACAAACGTAACCTTTAAAACAAAACTTTCATTTTAGTTCCAGATCTTGGTAAGTAAGGAAATACTAAATTTGGTATATAAAAAAAGTAGAAGAAGAGAGAAATAAGAAGAAAGCTGCAGAAATCCAAGAGTAGGCGTTGTTTCAATGCACAATCCTTCAATAAGAGAAGAGCGACCTAAAGGGTTTGTGAATATCAGACGTCCTCCAAGACAATTTACGTACAATTGGAAGTGAAGTGACGTTCACAAGCCTGCAAGGATTGGTATAAAGCCATGTTTCTGCGCCACCGGTGAGGTAGCCCAGATTGTCCGCCATCATTTCGTTTCGTACGGGTTTTTTTTTTTTGCTGGTGTGATTGGCGCCGCGTTTTTGAACGCTGAAGTATCGATAACTTGATCGCTTGATCGCATTATAAAGTTTTGCTTTATAATGAAGTGGGTGACGGAATAAAGTGACAACATCTGAGAAAGTTTCAGAAAGTTTCAGATCAGTTCAGATAACGACAGAAACATGAAGGTGGTTTTTCTCCTAAGCGTCCTGACGGTGGTTCGGTGCGCCCTGCCACGTTGTGAACCGGGCAACTATTTTCAGGGTAAGCTGTTGTTTTATTATAAACATACATTCATAACTATACCGAATCTAAAAACTCGTGCAAACTTCATATTGCACAAAAACTACAATTGCAACAGCATGAAGTTAACTTAAAGCGGTTTCAATGATTAAGATAATGATGGCAAAATCTCGAAAGGTTGCGTGCAATGTTTTTAATACTCATACTCGATGCGTTATTGATGCAATAGTCGCTTTGTAGCGCCATCAGGTGTTGTGTATGGGCTTTGTCAAAGTAACTTGTTTCTTTCATACTGCAGGCTGGTGTAAAGTTCCTGTGGAGCAGAAACGTAAGTGCCAAGTGTTTTGTTTGGATCAAAATCAATGTTGCAATGTTACATAACCATGCATGATTTTCACAATATTGATCTGGCATGCATTTTACTGGGGCTCGTTCATTTATGGAGAATGCACCATCACCGCATCATTGGTATTTATGCTTTAATGGTTTGGGAAGTGGAGTAAACTAATAACAGGTGTAGATGAGCCCTTTCACATAACCCCCATTTTTCTGGATGGAGTTGGGAGACATTGGGAAAAAAAGCTGGAGCGAGGAGAAAAGCGTAAAATTACAGATGTTACGTACTTTTTATTACGTTGGTTGAAGTCAAAAGAAGTCAAACTGACATTTCCCAGAAAATCGGACCCGACAGCTCGAATTATAAATTATTATTCTAAACGTACCGTTGTGAATCGGGGTAAGGTAAGGAGACTATTGTGAACACTGATTTGTCATGTACTTGCTCAATAAGTGATTTTTGTTCATTTTAGCCCAAAAGAGTTACGGATTGCAGCTTTCATTTTTCTATTTTAAGATGAGCTCTTGCAGAGAAATGAAATGAAATCTTCCTGCAGTCTGCAAGGTTCTACCTCATATGGCTGTCCAAATGATCGATTGCACTATGAAATATTGATATTTTAATCTGAGGGAAAAAATTAATAAAGCAGAGGAGTGGCCATGTAGAAGTTTATATTCACAGCCGGACTTACAGCACGTGTTTATTCATTGTTTGTGCTTATTTGGAAATAACATTCATTTTAATTGGGGGATTATGTCGCAGACTAAACAATTTACATTAGCTCACAATTACATAAGTCGCCAGACACGCTCAAGCAAAAAAGAAAACAAAAGAGAACATTTGACAAAACTGTGAGAACATCAGTGGACCATATTGCAAATGAGAATCCACTGTTAGTGAAGGGATACATAAATATATATTGTTTAATTTTCAAAGCTTATATTCTGTATTAGCTACACACATAAAAAATAAAGTTGCTAAGGAGGGTTCTTCATAGCAATGTCATTGAAGAGACATTTTGGTTCCCCAAAGAACCTTTCAGTCAAAAGAACCATTTTAGTCATATATAGAACCTTTATACACTATAAAGCACCTTTTGTGCAATAGAAAGGTTTTGTGGATGTTAAAGGTCCTTTATGGAATCATGCAGCCCAAAAAGAACCTTTTAGGAACCTTTTTGAAGTGTGTACATTACAGTATGTTTTTTCTTCTTTCCTCTTAGCAAAATGCACAGATATTGTACTTGGATACTGTGAAGACATGCCCTATACCAAGACTTTATTTCCCAACATCCTTGAACACAAGTCACGTGACGAAGTCGAGCTGAGCACAGAATACCTGCTCTTGAGTGTGATCCATTCTCTCCTGAATGGAGAGTGCAGCCCAGACATCCGCATGCTGGGCTGCTCAGTGCTCACCCCACGCTGCGACAATGGCAAGATCATGAAACCCTGCCGCAGCTCCTGTGAGTTACTGCACAAAAGCTGCGCTCATGCATTTGAGGGCATTGACATGGCTTGGCCCTATTTCTTAGACTGTGATCGTTTTTTTGTGGGTGAAGAGGAGGGCTGCTATGACCCTTTGGAAGGCCTGAGAGGTAAACCCACAGCATTACTTCGAAAGCAGCATTCACATAAATTCTGAGAAGCATTTCTAAAATGTTCCTCAACGTTTAGCATAATGGTGCTGAGTAAGATGATGCGTGTAAATGAGATCGTAAATTCTAACTCAGTGAGGCAAATGTTTCTTTAAAGAATTGTTGGGTTTGTTATATTGTTTGCTCATGCTGTTTTTAAAGCTGTATCTCTTGTTGTAAAGCAACCTAAACTTACACAGATGTTTGAGACTTGGCACAGCCTGTAATCTTTTTAATGATTCCCATACGATAATGTTTTTGAAGTTAGACGCAGTTTGAACCCACAAAGCTTTATTCTCCATCTTTGATCTTTTGTTAAGTCTGCGGAAACTGCGGCAACAGCAAATATGTCTGGTGTCAGCCAAGGGTAGCTACCCAGCCAATAGGGAACTTCTTAGAATGTTGGCTAATGATATCTGAAAGTTTTCTAAAATTTAGATATCAAACATCAAATGCTTCATTATTAGGTAGTTAGTGGAATGTTTTTAAAACTATAGAATTAAAAAATGTGTATAGCAAAAATATTAAACATATGTCTAAATGTGTAATGTTCTTAGAGCTTTCAAAAATTACTTTTATAACATTTTGTTACTTAATGGGAACACTACTTCTTAAAATTTGTGAATACATATTTTTAGACAGTAACTTTTTGGAGACGTTCAACCATTTAGAGATTTATTAATTTATTATAAATAGATGTATATTATGTACATTTACTATTTATATATAATTGCTTGCTGTCTTTTTATGTAAGCACTTTTTAAGTTCATATTTAAAGTATCTCACCTATAATCCACCACACATTATTACATAATTATTACATTGTTTTCCACTATCGTTTAATATTTACGGATGTGATCACTTTTAAAGAGAGACAGGAGATGGTCATGGCCAGCGTTTCCCCTGAGGAGCCCTCCACAGTTAATGAGTTCACCTATCACTCCAACACAGAGATGTTTAACATTCTCAAGAAGACAGCAGCTAGCTGTGCACATATCTCCAAAACCTACAGCATTGGCCGAAGCGTTGAAGGCAAAGATCTGCTTGTGATCGAGTTTTCAAGCAACCCTGGAGAACATGAATTACGTGAGTAACTCCCAATAAATTCCAGGATGTTTTTCCACCGTTTGATTTACACCACTGAAGCTGAATCACAGATAAGCGGGCTGTTTACATTGTTTCAGACAGAAAACTGTGCAATTAAACATCAAGCCAGCTAACAGGAAACGTTCTCAGAATGTTGGCTAATGTTCTCTCAAAGTTGTCAAAACGTCCTCAAAGTAACGTTAGCAGAATAGTTTTTTAAAGTTATATTTCATGCATCAAACACATTATTTTTAAGTTGTTAGATGAAAGTTCTGAAATGTTAAAGAATTAAAAATGTTTGAATAATGTTCTTATAACCAAGCAATACAGCATTTAAAAAAGGACCTTTCTGAATGTTCGTATTACTTATAACATTTTTGTAACTTAAAGGAAATATTAGGAAAACGTTTTTACAATCCAAAATGGTTAGCTGGGAACTCTCTTTCCTTAAGAGAAAAGTTCTAGAAGCTAGGCAAAAGTGTACTAACAGCTGATTACAAGAGTTTTCCACCATGACATTTCCAGAGTCATGTTCGTTTTTAGATAATTGTTCTCTAAAAGTCACACAGTCTGTACTGCTACAAAAAGTCCATTTACTTTTTCCTGTACTGTTCTCGGCCAGTGGTACCAGAGGTCAGATACATTGGAAACATGCATGGGAATGAGATCATGGGCAGAGAGCTTCTGATTTATCTTGCCCAGTATTTGTGCTCGGAATACTTGCTTGGAAACAGTCGGATCCAGACTCTTGTCAACACCACCCGCATTCACATCCTTCCCTCTATGAACCCTGATGGGTACGAGCTGGCCTCCGCTGACATGCAAAGTGGGAGTGATGCTGATTATGATGAGGTACAAGCAGATGTGTAAGAAATCAAGACAATCGGCTTATTTAGAAATTAAAACAAAACGTTATCTTAAAGCTGCAATCTGTAACTTTCGCCTCTCTACTGCCATCTTTGTTTGAAACACAAAATTGAACATTACATACTTTTCTTTACATATGTTGAAGTCAAATGAAGCTGACTGAGACTGGGAAGCTGGGAAATCAGACCAGACAGCTCAAATTATAAAATATTATTATATCCATATCATTAAGAATCGGGGTAAGATAAGGAGACCGCTTTGAACACTGATCTGTCATGTAATTGTTCAATAACTGATTTGTGTTCATTTTTAACCCCAAAAAATGTTACGGATTGCAGCTTTAATTTTTTGTTTTTTATGAGGGCCTCATAAAACAAGTTTCATAAAAAGTTGTTTTAAAGTTCTTGCTTAACGTGTAATATGCAGATTGCCCGACCCCAAGTGAACTCCATCGGCAGAGCCAATGCACAGAATATAGACCTCAACAGAAACTTCCCTGACCTCACCTCCATAGTCTACATGCGACGCAGATTCAAGAGATACCGTAGCGACCATATTCCCATCCCCACCTCTTACTGGTTTGGTAAGGTAGGAGTTCACATTGTTGTAAATATTATTTCATAAATCCTAAAATTGAAGTTTCAATACTTTAAGTTTTAATTCAAATTAAAATGCTTTCATTAAACATTTATTTCAAACTTACAAACATGACCACAATATGCCCGGTTGTCGGTGGCTTGTACAGGTGGCTCCGGAAACATATGCTGTTATGAAATGGATGCGCTCAATTCCATTTGTCATATCAGCTAACCTTCATGGTGGAGATCTGGTGGTCTCCTACCCATATGACCTTTCAAAACACCCACTAGAGGAGAACATGTTCTCTTCCACTCCAGATGAGCAGGTCTGTGTTTTTTAAATAGTATCATATCATCTGAACTGTGTAGGTATCACTATATCTGTTGACTATAATATCATACAATATGTGCCCCTATTTAACTCTTTATTGTCCCCTATACAGAAATCTTTTACAATGGTCAAAATTATAAAAAGTCTAAACTAAAGAATTAAAGGGACAGTTCACCCAAAAATAAAAATTCTTCCATCATTTACTACTCATGTCATTCCAAACCTGTATTTTTGTCGGAGGAACACAAAAGAAGATATTTTGAGAAATATTAGTAACCAAACAACAGTGGCACCCATTGACTTCTGTTGTATGAGAACCACTAAGACATTTCTCAAAATACCTTCTTTTGTGTTTCACAGAATAAACAAAAATCATACAGGTTTGAAATGACATACGGGTGAGTAAATGATGACAACATTTTCATTCTGGGTGCTTTAAAAATGCAATATGTAATTTTTGCCTCTCTATCACCATCTCTGTTTAAAACAAAGAATTGCAGGGTACTTGTGGGGTTATTTTCTTGTTATCAACAGTGCCCAAACATGAGATATAGCAGCCGGATCTTATTCTGTCTCTGTCTTATTCTATCCGACCCAACAGCTCAAATGATAAATTATCATTATAAGCTTACCATTGTGAATTGGGGGAAAGTAAGGAGATTGTGTTTAACATTGATCTGTCATGTATTTGCTCAATAATTAAAATAATTTTGTTTACTTTTAATTCAGAATAAAATAACAGATTTAAAGAACTGACATGAACTATACAGTATACATCCATTAGAGCCAATGCGTAAATTGTCTTTATTCCCACCACTGTGTAAAACATGAAAATGACACTTCACAGATGTTTTATTAGCAAGATTGCAATTGCAGGTGTTTACAAAGTTGGCCAGAACATATGCAGACGCACACGCCACCATGTCAGACAGTGACATGAGCAGGTGTGGAGGACGGTTTGCGGGGAAAGGTGGCATCGTGAATGGAGCTGAATGGTACAGTATTGCAGGAGGTAAGTTGACACATCTGCCATGTTTATTAAATAAGTACACAATGTAGGCACCCAGCTAACAGGGAACATTCTCAGAATGTTGGCTAATATTCTCTAAAAGTACTTTTTAAAAGCTATCAAAAAATGTTCTTGCAGCAACGTTAGTAGAACATTTTTCTTACATTACATATATGTCAAAAATGTTATTCTTAAGTGGAAAGTTTTAAAACATTACAGAAGTGAAAAACAACATTTTTATGTTTGAATATCATTCATATAACCAAGCAATAACATTAATACAATGTCAAAAAATGGAAGTTTTGGACATTCCTAGAAGATTCATTTGTTATGTTTTTGTTACTTATTAGAAATGTTAAGGAAATGTTCTTACAACCTAAGATTGTTAGCTAGGCAGATTCTACTTGTAACCTGGCATACACACAGCATTTTAATTTAAACACATGACAACTTCTGTAATGTTATATGATAAGAGAGATCTGATGCTACGTCTTTGATTGCTCATCGTATCCTTTTGTCACTTGGGCAGGAATGTCAGATTTCAGCTATCTCCACACAAACTGCTTTGAGATTACAGTAGAGTTGGGCTGTGATAAATTTCCAGCAGCGGAAGACCTTTACACAGGCTGGCAGGAAAACAAGGAGGCTCTTTTGAGCTTTATGGAGGCGGTGAGCTCATTCTCTACTTGAGAGCATAGTGCTAATGGAGATGCCCGGTTCCTCGAGCCCTTTGCACTGCATGTATTTTTCATGCGCACCCGCGAACCGTTTATTTTTTCCCTGCATTGTAAAAAGAAAATGAAAAGAGTAATAAATCTATCGATGCATGTGACAGCCGGACTGAACTGTAAATGATCCACTACAAAGTGATAGTTTTTGTGCCCGTATGTTTTCTGCAGGTGCATCAGGGGATTAAAGGTGTTGTCCAGAGTGAAGATGGAAAAGGGATCAAAGGAGCCACGGTGTCCGTCAAGGGTATAAGGCATGACATTAGAACAGGTGCGGCAGTCTGGCTTCCGGTTATATATGTAGTAACACATTAAACAGGAGTTTATATATATAAATATATATATATATATATATATATATATAGAAGGATGTGGTAGACAGGCAATAAACAATAAATTACAGAGATGGTAGAATATAAGAATATACAATAAAGAACAAAATCAGTACCAATAACAAATTAAACAACAGCAGAAGTCAAGTAACTTTGTGAATAAGAAAATTTGTATGCAATTAAAAATACTTTTAAATTAATTTTTAATTTAAAAAATAATTCACTAATTTAAATGGAAAAAAATATTTGTAATGAAATGTGAAAATTATGTATTTCAATTTATACTTGAATATTACCATTTGTGTAATTTATGTCATTAATTATCATTGCTGTTGTTGTGTTATAATGTCCCTTATGAAAATGGTTTTACTACAAAAAAACGCTGTTTACTGTAGTTAAACCATGGAAATCGCCAATGAACCATGGTTATGCTACAGCAACCATAGTTTATCCATGGTATTTGTAACAAAACTGTGGGTATATAAATGGCACATCAACCTGCCAAAAAGCTTTGCTACACTTTTACTATAAGAAAACCATGGTTAATTTTCCCAAGGGGTAAGACATAATGTCAATTGGGTAACATGTATGACTTTCCCTGCATTTCTTTTCCAATTATCAGCCGAGAATGGAGATTACTGGAGATTACTGACTCCTGGCATCTACATTGTGACCGCCTCTGCTCCAGGATTCTCTAAGGCCATGAAACGGGTCCACCTCCCCGTGAACATGCAGACGGCCGGTCGTGCAGATTTTGTGCTCAAGAAGATTGAACCAGAGCCCGGCACTGACACCGAAACTGTTGACACCTACGAGCGTTTTGACCCTTTCAATCAGTTTGCTCATTATAATGTCAAGGAACCAGTGCAGAGACAAGAGGAACCCAAAGAAAGGCCCTGGTGGTGGTCTTATTTCACACGCTCAGCTTTTCAAACACCCACCTGGCTACTTAGAAGTAATTAGAGCGCCATCTGCTGTTCAAAAGCAATATGAAGTGATGCTCTGTTAATAAAACAATTACTGGTTTATAGTAAACGCTAAAACCATTTTAACCAGTCTGTTGATTGATGATAACAGGATTAAGTGCTCCATGTTTTGTATATTTTTTTTGTATATGTAATATTTTTCTGACCAAACTAACACCAGCCAACGTTGCCTATATGCCTGTGGATGTAACCTTTAAGCAAATTTCTGTACTCATATTTTAAGAAAAATGAATGGTTCACAAATACAATAAATACCTCAGCCCTAAAATAACGCGATTGCGTTTCTTTTCAAATGTAATGCTTTTATTAGTTCATACATGTAGGTGACATTGGCTGTAAATATAATTAAATGACGTCACGTGGCATCAGCGTTAGACGTAATACGTGACGTGAAACGCGTCAGAGTTTACGTAACGGAGATACCGCACCGATACGTAATGAACGTGAAATGTTTCAGAAACTTTGTTTTATGTTTGAAACAAGAAAAGCTGACAACGTTTCTAGAGCGTTATTATTTGGTTTTTATTTGGATTTGAGAGGATGTGACTCGGATTGCACAACCGAATGAAGAACAATGAGGTTGTGAGAAAGAAAAGTGTGTTCGTACCCGCTGCCGTCAGTTTCAGAAAAGGTAAAGCTGTGTGTGTGTGTGTGTGTGTGTGTGTGTGTGTGTGTGTGTGTGTGTGTGTGTGTGTGTGTGTGTGTGTGTGTGTGTGTGTGTGTGTGTGTGTGTTTTTGTTTGTTTGTGTGTGTGTGTGTGTGTGTTTTTGTTTGTGTGTGTGTTTGTGTGTGTGTGTGTGTGTGAGTGTGTGTGTGTGTGTTTGAGTGTTTGTGTGTGTGTGTTTGAGTGTTTGTGTGTGTGTGTGTGAGTGTGTGTGTGTGAGTGAGTGTGTGTGTGTGTGTGTGTTTGTGTGTGTGTGTGTGTGTTTGTGTGTGTGTGTTTGTGAGTGTGTGTGTGTGTGTGTGTGTGTGTTGTGTTTGTGTGTGAGTGAGTGTGTGTGTGTTTGAGTGTTTGTGTATGTGTGTTTGTGTGTTTGTGAGTGTGTTTGTGTGTTTGTGTGTGTGTGTTTGTGTGTGTGTGTTTGTGTATTTGTTTGTTTGTGTGTGTGTGTTTGTGTGTTTGTGTGTGTGTGTGTTTTGAGTGTGTTTGTGTGTGTGTGTGTGTGTGTTTTTGAGTGTGTGTGTTTTTGAGTGTGAGTGTTTTTGAGTGTGAGTGTTTTTGAGTGTGAGTGTTTTTGAGTGTGTGTGTTTTGAGTGTGTGTGTTTTGGTGTGAGTGTTTTTAGTGTGAGTGTTTTTGTGTGTGTGTTTTTGAGTGTGTGTGTTTTTGAGTGTGAGTGTTTTTGAGTGTGAGTGTTTTTGAGTGTGAGTGTTTTTGAGTGTGTGTGTTTTTGAGTGTGAGTGTTTTTGAGTGTGAGTGTTTTTGAGTGTGAGTGTTTTTGAGTGTGAGTGTTTGAGTTTGTGTGTGTTTGAGTTTGTGGGTGTGTGTTTGTGTTTGTTTGTGTTTTGTGTTTGTGTTTGTGAGTGTGTTTGTGTGTGTGTTTGTGTTTGTTTGTGTTTTGTGTTTGTGTTTGTGAGTGTGTTTGTGAGTGTGTTTGTGAGTGTGTTTGTGAGTGTGTTTGTGTGTGTGTGTGTTTGAGTTTGTGTGTGTTTGAGTTTGTGGGTGTGTGTTTGTGTTTGTTTGTGTTTTGTGTGTGTTTGTTTTTGTGTGTGTGTGTGTGTGTGTGTTTTTGTTTGTTTGTTTGTGTGTGTGTGTGTGTGTTTTTGTTTGTGTGTGTGTTTGTGTGTGTGTGTGTGAGTGAGTGAGTGTGTGTGTGTGTGTTTGAGTGTTTGTGTGTGTGTGTTTGAGTGTTTGTGTGTGTGTGTGTGAGTGTGTGTGTGTGTGTGTGTGTGTGTGTGTGTGTTTGAGTGTGTGTGTGTGTGTTTTGTGTGTGTGTGTGTGTTTGAGTGTGTGTGTGTGTGTGTGTGTGTGTGTGTGTTTTGTGTGTGTGTGTGTGTTTGTGTTTGTGAGTGTGTTGTGTGTGTGTGTGTGTTTGTGTTTTGTGTGTGTGTGTGTTGGGTTTTGTTGTGTGTTTTGTGTTTTTGTGTGTGTGTTTGTGTTGTGTGTTTTGTATTTGTTTGTTTGTGTGTGTGTGTTTGAGTTTGTGGGTGTGTGTTTGTTTGTGTTTTGTGTGTGTGTGTGTGTTTTTGAGTGTGTGTGTGTGTGTGTGTGTTTTGTTGTGTTTTTGAGTGTGTGTGTTTTGAGTGTGAGTGTTTTTGGTGTGAGTGTTTTTGTGTGTGTGTTTTTGTGTGTGTGTTTTTATTGAGTGTTTTTGAGTGTGAGTGTTTTTAGTGTGAGTGTTTTTGTGTTGTTTTGATTGTGTTTTAGTGTGGTGTTTTTGAGTGTGGTGTTTTGAGTGTGAGTGTTTGAGTTTGTGTGTGTTTGTGTGTGTGTTTGTGTTTGTTTGTGTTTTGTGTTTGTGTTTGTGTTTTGTGTTTGTGTGTGTGTTTGTGTTTGTTTGTGTTTGTTTGTGTTTGTGAGTGTTTTGGTGTTTGTGAGTGTGTTGTGTGTTGTTGTTTGTGTGTGTGTTTGAGTTTGTGTGTGTTTGAGTTTGTGGGTGTGTGTTTGTGTTTGTTTGTGTTTTGTGTGTGTGTGTTGTGTGTGTGTGTGTGTGTGTGTGTGTGTGTGTGTGTGTTTTTGTGTGTGTGTTTGATGTGTGTGTGTGGTTGGTTTTGTTTTGTTTGAGTTCGTTCAAGTCGTAAATGATCTCGCAAAGTATAGGGTGAGTTACAATTGTAGTTTGCAAAATGTACGACAGGGGTCGCTGCTGCATACACAAACACACGTAAGTGGCTTGCGTTTCCTGGAAAACGGAAAATCTTTTTATCTTAATGAACATACTCGTAAAATACGATTATAATATTTCCTGGCTTCAATAAATGGACATACATGCAGAATTGAACGAAATTATTATTGATCTGCCCAATTAACTTTATTAGGAGGGCAAACTGAGATCAAACACTCCAAACAGCGTGATAATAATGATATTCACTCCACAAACTGTAGGTGAAATTAATAAAGCATGCATTATTGTTATCTTACCAAATGACTGCACAGTCCTAGAGATTATTAAAAGCTTTAACAACAGACAGCAGTCTGTAGATGGTGCCAGAGAGAAAGAGCATGTCCTTATGCTAAACCTAATGAGTGTATTTAAAGCTGCAGTCAGTAAGTTTTTGAGGTTAAAAATGAACAAAAATCAGTTAGTGAGACATGACAGATCAGTGTTCAAAGCGCTTTCTTTACCAAGGATTGCCACTGGTAAGTTTATAATAACATTGTCCGATTTCATGCGAAATGGCTTCTTTTGACTTAAACATACATAATGAAGGGTATGTAAAGTAACTTGCAATTGTGTTTCAAACAGAGATAGTGGCAGAGAGGCAGGTGAGTTTTCAGGAAGCTGTTTTCATATACAGCATCTTATTTCCACAGTCATTTCTTAAGGCTTGCGGTAAATGTACTCCTTTTACCCTTCATTATCCCACTGAATGTCAGTTTATAACAAACGCATGTGAGGTCTGGTAGAGAAACAAGCTCAATTTAGCAGAGATTGATTCATTTGCTTTGCAATTATTTACTCTCAGTGGAGACAAATTGATTTGAATTTCAAAACCAGGCATAACTCATATAACTCCAATATAACATATTGGAGATGTAAGCACAGATACTACCAAACTGAGGGTCATTAAAGGTCATGAACGTGTCCATATACTTTTATAGATAGACTCACCCAGCAGCAAAACAAACAACGTTGTGTTAATGTTCATTTTTTGTTACCATCACTGTATTGCCACCTTTTATTATGTTGATACCTAGTACATGTCAAAATCAATTAGACATGGAATCCTATACATACACTTAGAGGGGCAGTTCACCTCACAATGAAAATGTTCCCATCATTTACTTATCCTCATGTCATTTCAAACCTTTCTTCTGAGGATCTCAAAAGAAGATAGTTTGAGAAATGACTCAGAGGTCCATACTGTGCGAGTCAATGTGTGCCACTGTTGTTTGGTTACCAGCATACATCAAAATATCTTCTTTTGTGTTTCTCAAAAGCAAAAAAAGTCACAGGTTTGGAATGACATGAGGGTGAGTAAATGATGGAAGAATTTTTGATGAACCAACCCCCTTAATAACTGCTCAACAGAACAACGTTTTCAGAGTCCTTCTAGTAAAAAGTATACTAAATAATTACCAATAAAATACAATATTCTGTAATATTCTGTGCCCCACAGTAAGACGGAGTGATTAATGCTTGAAAGGTCACATGATTTAGAACGGCAACCACGAGAAAGGTTAACCTGCCTGTTTTTGAGGAGAAACTCTCCCCAGCTAAGCCAAGAGATGAGGTTCTAGGTCACCAATTAGACAGGCTGAGAAAGTTGTATGGAACTGCTCTCAGCTGCTAAGCTGAATTAGTGTCAGTCAGATCACAGGTAGTCAATTGTTAGCTTGTTTTATCCTTCTTCCACTTTACTGATTCCTTGTTCTGCTTCAGCTCTGATCCAGAGAGACTGAGTCATTTAAACTGCCAGAGGAAATCCCTGAAACACCATCTGTGTATAAGAGCAATAAATAACCATACTAAAGACTGAATTTAAGAGAGCTTTGTTATGATAGTGGGTTACTGCCAGCATTTAGAGCGATGGAATTTAAGCCACATTATGCATAATCTTTGATAATAACTAATTTATTGAACGTCTGTAGCATCACATGTTGCTAGTTCAGATCAATGCAGCAAGTTGACCATGAGGCCTTATAAAACAAGAGCTCCTTTTGTGAGGCCATCTAATTTTTTCCTCACTCACTACTTAATCATGGCTGTTGAAGTATGATGTCTTTTTGTCATGTTTTGCTTTTAATTGTTTAATTTGATTTTCTGTCTACAACCGTAACGGTCATGGGTCAAGGCAAAAAAAAGAGGATAGGACCTACAACTTGACCCAGGACTAATGTGACTGCTAAAACTTCTTACAGTCCACAAGTTGAGCTTTGTTTGTGTACGTCTCTTTTGGTTTGTTGTTATTTCTGTCTCGGACGCTCCATTTCCCCCAGAGCAGGATTAAACCAAATGGCCCGACTAGACAAGTTAACAGAAGTTCCGTCAGCATTGCTTTCTCATGCATAATCATGCTCTTAAAGGGATAGCTCACCCAAAAATGAAAATTAATTTCAAAACTCTAGCACATTTTTGCTTCTGAGGAACACAGAAGATATTTTTATTTAACAAAAATGGCACCCAGTGTCTTCGATTGCATGGACACAAACCCCCTGAGATATTTCTCAAAATATATTTATTTGTGTTCCATATAAGAGAAAAAAGTCATATAGGTCTGAAACGACATGAGGGTGAGTTAATGATGGACGTTTATTCATTTTTGGGTGAACTATCCCATTAACATGAATGTCGAAATTTAAAAGTTCTCTAGATGTTGCAGCCTTGGTCGGTGGTTGAATGTGTTCCACGTTCCCTCTTCCTCTGAAAATTTTCTGGTCCCCTCTCTTTACTGTCTGTCAGTGTAATGTGACAAAGCCTTCAAAAAGATATCTAAGTTAGATATCTCTGTTGTTAGATTTTGTATGGTGGAGACTGGGTTGACGTGCATAAATGTCCTCTCTCATTAGGTCTGCTCTGTGCTTCTCAGTTTCTGAAGTAAAATAATTGAGTGCAATTAGATGCTGCCTGCAGGCTCTTGCTGCTCTCGATCAGAGCTCTTCATCTGCCCTTTATGTAATGAAGCACATTCAGCGCTTCCCTGGATTGATCTTAGTTGTACTACACAAACAGTACTCTGTAGTCATTGCCCCAGCTAACAGGGAACATTCTTAGAAGTTGTCAAAAACATTTTTGCAGTAATGTTAGTAGAACCTTTTTCTAATGTTATATATCATATATCAAAAAAAGTTATTCTTTAGTAGAAAGGGGAATGTTTTAAAAACATTACAGAATTAGAAAATGTTTCTATAATGTTCTTATGACCAAACCATAATGCTAATACAAAAAACTGGATGTTTGGAACATTCCTAAAACTTTCAAAAAAACTCATTTTGTTACTAAGTGGAAACGTTACAGAAACATTCTTACAACTTTTGGGTAACATTGGGTAAATTATCATTTCGAATGTATATTATGATGATTAGCAGACCATGAACATATTGAAAGTGAAAAAAGTATTTTTACAGAATGTTTATATCACATAAGTAAACCAGACAAGAGAAAATGATCAGATTTTGGTAATTAGGTTTATGGTGAATTTAATAAATCGGGTTAAAATCTTGGTTAACAAGTTAACAGGTGCTTTATGATGGGTAAGATTAGTTTATTAGTAATAGAATACTTTGTTTTGCAGGCGTTTTTGCTATGCTATGATGAGGTAGTCTGATGTCATCAAATGTTTTGTCTTGTGTACTTTTATAGCACTAACTGGCACTGTGTGACCTGTGAACATATTTGTGGTGAGTGAGGAGCACATTGTAAAAATGTTTACTGCAACATTTTACTGGAAACGTTTGTTAAATGTTTGTTAAATTTGTTAAGTTACATTTTGGCCTTTGACAAACTGACGACCTGTTTTGTTTATCAAAACAGCAGTGTCCAGTGTTCCTGTAGCTCAATAGGTAGAACATGGTGTTTGCAACACCAAGGGGTTAGTTCATAGGGAATGCGCTTACTGATAAAACGCATACCTTCAATGCCCGACATTCAAGTCGCTTTGGATTAAAGTGTCTGCCAAATATATAAAAACAAATCAGGGCAGGAATAATTCATGAAGTGTGATCCAAAAAGTGTCTTCTGATCTTAATGCACATTTACTGGCACGTCCCTCAGATGAATCACTTTAAAATAAGCCAGGAAGCTGTGGGGGAGGGGGTGGATCCGGGGCCTGGAAGCGGTTCTGTGTTACTCTGTTAGCTACTTTAGCTGTCATCCTGCAATGTGATGCATCGCTGACTGCACAGATGCCAGAGTGGAGCTTTTTATATGCGCTTTGGTGAACTGAACCACAGATATTTTTTGATTGTAGCTTGATGATCGGATAAAACTTCTGGCAAGTGTGAAACTGTCTGTGTATATCTCTTAATCTCACAATCTCATTCAGATAAAGATGTCTGCTAATCAAACAGGGCGACTACAGATGAGAGACAGTTAAAGAAATGATACAGTGATGTCCCAGATGACAGGTTTAGGTTGTAAGAATGTTTCAACCCTAATGTTTTCATAAAGTAAAAAAATGTTCTAGGAATGTTCAAAACATCCAGATTTTAGCTGTTGTAGTAATGTTATTGCTTGGTTAAACACAACTTAAACATAATGTTTTTGATATATGTTATATAATGTTACAAAAGTTCTACTAACGTTACTGCAAGAGCCTTTTTTGATAACTCAGAGAACATTTAGAGAATTTTTGGAGAATTTTAGCCAATGTTCTGAGAATGTTTCCTGTTAGCTGGGGTAGTAAAGGATAGTAAGATCCTGTTGTAGCCTTTGAGTGGACAAAATTGAGATGTTTACACTGTAGCTTGGGGAGAAAAAACACCATGACACAGAAATAGTGATATTAAAAACTACGGAGAAAATCGACGTGACATCCTGCTTAACTTAGCTTATGGGGTGACCAATGGGAAAGCCAAGATACAATATGAAATTGCATGTGACATGCTCTGCTGTTATCACAAAGTGTCTGTTTAAAGATGTCCTGATGCATTATGGGTTGTTGCAGAAACTGTGCCCTAGTGGAGGGCTAAAACACTTTATGAGTATGCGTGCTGTCACAGTAAATCTCACACATGCACAACTAAACGTTTTTGACAAATTGCTGCAGTAAAGCAAGTGGCAGAGGGATAATTGATGCCATACACTTACCTTCTGAGAAACACAAGTGAACCTGAGAAAGTGGGGTAGATCCCACCCACCGTCCCAACAATTTTAGGTTGTAAGAACATTTCCCAAACATTTCTGTTAAGTGACTATCACATTAAAAATGTTATTTTTACAGCTTAATAACATTGTTGCTATATGATATACAACGTTAAAAAAAAGTTATGCTAATATTACTGCAAGATCTTTTGATAACTTTACAGTTATACGGATAGTGCTTATACTGTATTTGTGACTATACAATAGAGACTATAGTGTTTGTCACAAAACATCAATCACTTTTGCATTAGTGTCTTTGCACTTATGAACTTTAAAAATGCCAATGATTTTGTGTTATAATTTCTGCTAATCAAGTCAGATTTAAAGGTTGACCCTCAAAAGGGCTTAGAATGGAGAATATGGTCACATGGTTTTATTGTTTCTTATCATTGCTTCTCTGTTGTAGCAGTAATGAAATAAACACTGAACGATAAACACCACCACAAGCCCCCAGCGTTTTTCTGCACCACATACAGATGGTAATTGAATTTAATCTTCTGCACATGACCTTTAAACATGCATTTCTCAAAAACAAAGTGCCATTGGGGTGCACTGAAGTGATCATTTGCAGCTTAGAATGTTTCCCTAACGTTTCCATTAAGTAAAAAAAGCATTAAAATGTTATTTTAAGTTCTGGGAACGGTTAAAACATCCAGTGTTTTAGATGTTGTATTAACATTATTGCTCGCCTATAAAAACGTTATTCAAACATTTTTTTAATTCTATAATGTTTTTAAAATGTTCCACTTACAACTGAAGAGTAACGTTTTTGATATATTACATTAAAAAGCATTATGGCACATTTGACAGAACTTTTAGAGAGCGCTAGCCAACATCCTAATAACGTTCCCTGTGAGCTGGGTCAGCCCAGATGTAGATAC
Source organism: Chromobotia macracanthus (assembly GCA_036877525.1). Classification (NCBI taxonomy): domain Eukaryota; kingdom Metazoa; phylum Chordata; class Actinopteri; order Cypriniformes; family Botiidae; genus Chromobotia; species Chromobotia macracanthus. Next base: position 5,118,032 of record JAZGTH010000063.1, read on the forward strand.
ACTTTCCAGGATTCTTTCATTCAGGCTTCTGTGAATGCTGACTCCTGGTTTCCTGCTCTCGCTGTCAATCGGCAGGTTAACTTCATATCTCGTATGACCACTGTAACATCCATGTGAATTAATCTGTAGTTATACCACTAGTTACACAGTGAGTTTGTTGTTTTCTTGTTGAGTAGGATTAAAAGAAAACACTCTCTCAGAAATGCTTAACGTTTAGGTTGAACCTCAGTTGTACAAAACTGGAATTAAAGAACTATAAAGTGCAATCATCAATGCCATGTATCTAGCCAGCTAACAATTTTAGGCAATAAGAATATTTCCCTAACATTACCATTAAGTAAAAATGTTATTTTGAATGTTCTAGGAACATTTAAAACGTGTGTTTTTTTATTTTGTATTAGCGTTGTTGCTTATAAGAATATGAATCAAACTTTAATTCTGTTATCTGTAATTATGTTTTTAATGTTACACTAACAACTTAAAAATAACATTTTTGATATGTATGATATAATGTTATATAAAGTTCTACAAATGTTAATGCAAAAACATTTCAACATAACTTTTAGAGAACATTAGCCAAGATTTTGAGAATGTTAACTGGGTACTGGACACACTGCTTTTACATGTGTGACCATGGTTTAAAGACTCTAGGTTATACATGGGTGTGACAACATTCTCCACCCCAAAGACACAAACACTAACAATATTCTGAGAATAAGGCCCAACATTTAACAGTTGAGTTCACAGATCTAATTAAGACATAATCTTGTTTTATCTTCAAATAACAAGAGATAATCCGTGTATTGTGCTTTCAACTGTGAATATGTGCAGCCATGAAAACTCAGCTTGAACCAGGAATTACATTTTAAACTGCAAAATGAAACTACAAGGCATGAATAATTGAGGTGATGTAAGGTGAAAAATGTTGCTTGAAAAACTGAAAAAGACCCACATCTGTGGGTCTTTTGTCTGTGTGTGTGGTCCTGGTAGTCACAATGTTATGGGGACCAAATGTCCCCACAAATACAATAATACCAGTATATTTTGACCTTGTGGGGACATTTTAAGATCCCGATAAGGAAACAGGCTTATAAATCATACAGAATGATCTGTTTGACAAAGAATATGCAGTTTGTTTGGTATAAAAACCATTACGTCTGTGGAATGTCCCCATAAAAAATGAAAAACAAACGTGTTTGTGTGAGTCCCTATTGCATTAGATGAGATTTCTGGTCCTTGTATTAGCTGACAGATATTCCCAACTTCAATGTGGATGGCACATCTGGATTGTGGAAGGCTTGAAAGTTTTCAGTTACTTTAAACCTTTGTTGTGTAAATGACTCTGTTTTCTGTGGCATTTTCGATGCGGTGTGTTATACCATATGAACCTCTTCAATGCCTTTAGTCAGCAGAATGAAGGACGATATTAGACTTTGACATATGAGGTAAAAACTGTGTTTTGAGCCCCTTTGGGCCACATCAATCCTAATCAATTACAAGTTCCTTGTCCTGGATGTTTTTGCGTTTTCATTGGATATTTTCCTCAAACACATGCCTTTAATCTAGTTTTGATAGGTAGGTCTGCATAGTAAATTCGTTACAGATTGGCAATTTAAAAAGGTGCATCTATTTATCAGGGCAAAATTGTTGAGAGAAACGCAGGATTTTCAAAGTCACCATTGTATAGTTTGTTCTGTCCTATAAGTTTAGCAGATCTGTTAACCTGAGATTAGAGGGAACAAGCGAGATAACAAACAAGAGACAAAAAGAAATTTTCCCAAAAGTTCTTCAAGAAGTGTAACATGATAATATTAGGTCATGTGAAACATTGACAGAGTTTAAAAGGTTTTGCACCTCCTGTCCAACTGAGGTCAATATGGTTGCAGTTACCAAGAGGTGTTGAAACACAGGGATGTTTTAGGCCAATATCAGGTTAAACGTATGTGATTCAAATAAATGTCCCAAGGACTTGTGGGAATGCTAATTCCTGAGAAGACATACCACAGGCTGTTTGGAACCATGATTATAATCTAAAACACAGGTCAGCATGTAGATGCACAGGCCTGAAACAAACGTTTTTCCTTTTGATGTTGCTTGTAACCAGATCTCTTTCATTGCACTTAAGCTCCCCAGCAAAATAAATGATGAAGTTGGACTTGCAGTTTGTTTGGAAAAGCGCCTTATAACATGGGTCTCTGAAATAATTCTGATTGGTCATTAGTGCCACCACTGGTGTGATATAATAACCGCACATCTGGGAATTAAGCGATATTGTAACGCATATTTGGATTACTCAAATGCTTTTTCACATCAAATCAATATTATCTTTATCCAGTTACTTTTTCTGTGGCAAATAGAACTGGAAAATATACGAATGTACATTCCTTGCCTAAACACTTCTTAATTTTAGGATGATGGCAACAGTTTTCTATAAGAATTTTGTACTACCTCAGTTTTCTTATAAAATGTTTATATTCCGATAGCATTATAGAATGCTGTTTGTGTTTTGATAGCATTATATAATGTTGTATATACTCTGATAGCATTATAGAACAACGATTAAGAATCATTACTGTTGATTATTATGTGCACACACAGCCTCATTGTCATCACTGTCAACAACAGTCTGTCGTTTCAGTTGTCTCTCTCTTCTGTGTAAGCTACAACAAGGCTGTCACACACAAGTGGCATTTTATCCTCTCACTTGAGCGTTTAATTTGCCCTTAACGGCACCAAATGCGACTGAATCCTGAACTGCAGTGCCAGACCTAATTAACACTCTCAATAAGCAGTAATTCATGGCTTGTCTCACAGCTTGTTAGTCCTAATGAAGTGATTCCCTTTGCTATTTTGCTGCTGGCAGATTCGCTAAATTCACAAAAAAACAAGTGTGTCCTGAACTCACTCTGAAACAGAGCTCTTGAAATATTTAATGCCCCTCACAGACTGCTGCTCTGCTCCTTTAGTTATTAAACTGGATTGTGAGATCCACACACAAGTCTAGTGGAAAGAAATGCATGGATCATGTGTGTAAGTTGTATATATCTCAGCAGGGATGTAGCCAGCTAACAGGGAACATTCTCAGAACGCTGGCTAACTCTCAAAGTTCTCTCAAAGTTCTCTCAAAGTTGTTGATGTTAGCAAAACCTCATTTTACAGTTATTTTTATAGATATAACACATATGTATGTGTGTGTATATATATATACACACACATACACACACACACATGCATACATGCATACATGCATACATACATACATACATACATACACATATATATATATATATATATATATATATATATATAAAACATTATTCTGACATTGTAAGTGGAATGTTTAAAAAAGTTTTAATTAGAATTAACAAAATGTTTGAATAGTGCTCTTATAACCAAGCAATAACGTTAAAACAAAAAACTAAAAGCTTTTCAAATACCAGTTTCCAAATCACAAGTGGCAATGAGAAAACTTGTGGAAAACAAGCATTACTCAGCTCACAATTTTAAGTTGTAAGAATGCTTCCCTACGTTTTCAGTAAGTAACAAAAATGGTAAAAATGTTATTTTGAATGTTCTAGGAACAACCAGTTTTGTAGATGTTGTATTAGTGTTATTGTTTGGTTATAAGAACATTATTTAACATTTGTTTAATGCTGTAATATTTTTTAAACACTCCACTAAGAATTATGTTTTTGATATATGATATATAACATTAACAAAATCTTCTACTAATGTTACTGCAAGAACATTTTTGAAAACTTTGAGAGAACTTTTAGAGAATATTAGCTAGGATATTGGCTAATGTTCTCTGAAAGTTTTCTCAAAGTTGCCAAAAAACATTCTAGCAATAATGTTATGTCATTGTTATGCATCATTGGCTAGCGTTCTAAAAACGCTATTCTTAAATTCTTATAGGAATGTTTTAAAAGCATTTAACCAAGCAATAACGTTAATACAACATCTAAAAACTGACATTTTGATGTTTTTGTTACTTGAAAATGAAAATGTTGGGGTAATGTTCTTACAACCTAAAATTGTTAGCTAAAGCCCTTATTCTGCATGACAGTTATAAATTCGCCAGCGCACAGAGCCAGTGAAGCTTGAGTGTAATTTACTCTTTGGTCTTTACTGTCAAGTAGAATGTGCTCTCTCAGCAGGGCTAAAGTATGCTATCTGGCACAGGCGCTCAGCAAGCTAGCGGAGAGGGGAAACCTGCAGCCCTGAGCCGCTCCAGTTAATGCGGCCTGATGTGAGCTGAGCAGACAGGCGAGAGCAGCGCACCCTCCGGTCATGCAAAATGCAAAAGGACTACGACTTTATTACAGTCTTCTAATGGTGACATAACAATCTGTTAAAGCACTTCTTCAAATCCCCCAGTGCCCCTCTGTCTCACACATGACAGAAGCGCTGTGTGCAGTGACTGTCGAGATCACCTCTATTAGATCAAACTGAGATATCTCTTTATTTGCATTGATGTAGACACATTAAAAGCCTTTTTTCTTTGCATATTGATGAATCGTTTTTTTAGAAAAGTGTGGGAATGATAAGCAAACATATGAAAAGATGATGGGAAGGCCAGAACTATAGCATAATAAGCAAAGACCAAATATTATTTTGCTCTTGGTAAAATTACACACTTAATAAAGCAAATTTGATTATTATATTAATATTATATTAAAACTGAATATTAAAATTATTATTATATTAAAATGTTAGTATAATAATATAATTAATTGTTAAATTATATTAAAACTGCAATCCGTAACGTTTGCCTCTCTACCGCCATCTCTGTTGAAAACACAGAATTGCAGGTTACTTTACATGTAAATGAAGGCAAACTGACATTGACTGGGACATCGTACCCAACAGCTCAAGTTATAAATCATTATTATAAGCTTACGGTTATGAATTGGGGTAAGGTCAGGGGAGTAATCTTATGTACTTGCTCAATAACTGATTTTTGTTCATTTTTAACCCCTTAAAGTCACAGATTGCAGCTTTAAAGAATATTTATTCTTTAAGAGCTATTTTCATTTTTGCATTGTTTTAGGATACAGAGTGTTTTTTTTTTTAATTTTAGGTCTTTCACACGTAAGTGGAAGGGGAGAGCGCTTGTGAATTGGTGCCAGAAAATGTGAACTTTGAACTTTGGAAAGATCACTCATCCTAACAGAGGCCTAATGTTAATAGTCATGTTAATAGCAGCATGAATAGCTTATGACACTTTGCATCACATCACTCTGTCCAAGGCACGGGCAGGACACCGAAGTGCTGGGCACACTGATAGCTAGCAGGAGAGGTTCATTTACACCCCGGGCCCCCGTCACCTCAGTTAGGCCTTTGAGGTGAAATGTAGTGTGAGTGGTTGCGTGATATTTGCTGTAAACACATGATTTAAATTTCAGTTGTCTTGGTGTGAAATGTCATGGAGATTAATATCTTATGCAGTGTGTTTAGTAGCATTTTATGTCACTGTACATTTTATGCCTTCTTTTAACAGACTAGAGATAGCATTAGTTAGTGTTGACTAGTAGAGTTAGTGCTGTATAGTGTGACATACCATTAATGGGTACCGTGGCATTATAACTGCAGTGTTTTATGTGTAATATGTAAATTTCTGGCTGTATTTTTGCTGTTTTTGGTGAAACATGCATATGTCTGATCAAATGGATGTCCACACACAGTGCACCACATTCCAAAAGCCCAGGATGGGGGTGAGGTCATATTGTTGGTTAGCTCAATTGTTTGGAAGTACGGCAGGAGTGAACTGTAAGTCCACAGCGGTCAGTCAGTTTATTGCTGTGTGTGAGTCCATTAGGTTTACATCACTAGTCTTGGCCTCTCTCTCAAAAACACTGAACATGATGTGTACCAAAAACGATACAGCTGTTTGCTTCGAATATGCCATTAAAATAAGCAGATAAAATTGTGCAATAATAAACACAACAATTGAATATGTTGTGAAATTGCTGTAGCCCTACCGCTGTTGGTTTCCTGTTGAGTGTCTAATTTATATTCTTTAACCATTTTAACCAATATATTCTTTAACAAGCATGAGTATTTTTTTGTATCTGACCTACAATTTTCACTTTAACTGCTTAATTGCAACTTTCATGTTCACTAACAAAAAGCGCTAACTAATAGACTGTGCTAAAATGCTGCTGGTGATGTATTGACTATGGACATGAATGTTGAGTTGGGCATATCTTGTCACACCCGCAGGCGCCAGCTGGACCACTGTCTACAACATGTACTCTGAACGGCCTGATCAAACCCAGTCAATAGGCATCCATTAACAGAGGATAGATTGTCATTGTAAACCCGGGCTTCTGTCAGCCACACAAACATGAATTTAAGACCACATCTCTGTCTCCAGTGAGCCACATCCATTAGTCTAGTATCAGTTTCTTCCAGCTCGTGTTATTGATTCTTACTAATACCTTTCACCAGATTTTGTACAATGGTCTGAAAACATGCAGTCTTTGATGTATTGAGCAGATGAGGTAAGGAAGTCTTCCCCCCCAGAGGCCTTCTGTGGGACAAAGGGTCATAGCTTTTCATTTGGTATTGTCCAAATTTCATGTAATCAATACTGCGACATGTTACTGAACAGTAAATCTCATCTTACTAATGCGTGTATATTAAATGGAATTCTCTGGAAGAAAACTATAAATGTCTATGAGTTTTAAAATATAGTCATTGTAAGTAAAATCTGTGTGTGCAACTCATTGAGGTCATTGAGGAGTTTTGTCAGTTTAGTACATGTAAAATATTTTGCACTAATATGGACAGCGATGGCCAAATTAATTAGCACAAGGGAATAAAAATTATTATAAAAATGATATTTGATTTCAGTTGACCCAGGCAGCATATTTCAAGTGAAAATCTGATTGAGCTCCTCACAGTTCCTCTGTCTAATAGCGTTGTACACAAAACCGACTCGCCGTGAAATTGTGACTCCCCTGCTTCTGATTGGTTCGTATGCTGTGGAGGCTGCTACCTGATTGGTCTTTATCTGTAAAGCCCACACCCAATACATCTTCCCCACATATGCAATCTGTCATGTGACGTGTCAAATACGTTTATGCTTTGAATCATAGCGTACTGTGTCTCAGTGACAGCATAAAATTGTTACTTGAAAAGTTTTTTAAAAGCTGTATTAACATTATTGCTTGGTTAGAACGTTATTCAAACATTTTTCTAATTCTGTAACATTTTTAACATTTTTATTTGTAACATTTTTAAAATGTTCCATTAACTACAGAACATATTTAGTATATATGACACACAATGTTAAAAAAGTTCTACTAATGTTACTGCAAGAACTTTTTGATAACTGAGGGAACTTTAAGAGAACTTTTAGAGAATATTAGTCAATGTTCTGATAACCTTCCCTGTTAGCTAGGTATGGCCCTAGCATTGCTAGCACCATGTTTTACCAGTAACAGCAACCCTGACCTAAATATGGGCAACAGTACTTGTACCTTGGTAAGAATAAGACCATTGTTTCTAAAGACCACAGTACTGGACCACAGCAAGATAACGAGAACATTATGGTCCAACTGGAAACATGTGCACAATATGAAAACGCATTCAAAAAGCTGAGAGAGGTGATGACAAGTTTGATTTAAATGCAGAGCAACTCGAGGAAACTCCTGAGCCAGCATGATTAATATATGTCTAGCTCTTTGTTGACATTATAAGCTGTCAGACACTGATGCCTGTATGGGTTTGTATGGGACCCCAGCCTTAAGTATTTTTGATCAGTTGAGATTTTTTAATGAATTTTAATGTCAAACATCATCCTAACGTAACTCTCCTCTAACCTAATTTTAGTCAATCAGAGGGTCAGATTATTGTGGTCCTAAAGCCAAGAACAGGAATGCATCAACCAACCCCAGAAACTGTATTCAACAGAATACTTTGAAGCTGCTGGCAAAGGTATAATTATTGACCTGTTGGCTATTGCTGATATTTGAATAGTTTATGTGTGACAATATTTTGTATTGAAATCCTCTTGATTGCTCACATACCTCACTTATTGAACAAACAATTTTCGTATGAGTTTAGTTCAAGTCCTGCTCACAACTTTACATTGTTCCTGTGGCTCAACTGGTAGAGCATTGCATTAGCAACACAAAGCTTGTGCGTTCAATTGCCAGGGAACACATATACTGATAAAAATCGCTTTAATGCACTGCAAGTCGCTTTATATAAAAGCATCTGCCAAATGCATAAAACATTTTTTACATTTAAAAAAATGTTATAAAGTTATCCTGCCTCGATTACAATGTTGTTATTTTTTTATTAGGTTTGGAGCTAAACTGTGCAGGGTAGTGGACCTTAAAAAGCAGATTTAAATAGCCCTGGATAAGTGTATATCCAATTCGTTATATACATAAATGTGTAAATGTTATATAATTAATATAATCTGCTAACAATTTATTTACCTCTGGCCTTCTGTAGGAATATGAGTATAATGTTTGTATTTTTTTAAAAATGGTGTTTATTAATAATGTAAAAGCAATATATTATAAAATCAACAATACATATTTAACTCACGCATTATGAATGTTAAACACATTACACAATGTTATTAACACATATGTACAGTACATGGTGAAAGACTAAAGGAACATAAAAACATCCAATTATTTAAATGTGCCTATGAGGTTAGTTGGAGAATTTTATTCTATCAATGCAAAGATTACTAACACATAATAATTTAATAAATAATTAACAAACAATATACAACGGTTAACATATCAGTCACTTCTGTACATATACAAGGTTTAATGACTTTTATATGTTCGATAATGCTCTTAGCATTTTATAATTAATGCAATAATGTTTGTTAATGTTATTTATGGAATGTTATTAATTAGTGTTACACAAATATTTATTTTTGCTCGTTCAAATGAGGGTGCAGATATATTTACACAAATTGTACTGCAGATCATTTGCAAGCAGCAGCATTACCTGGACAGGACTCAGTTGTGTGTGATGTACATCATACCTTGTTTTGACAGATAATTTGAGCGTTTAAGAACATGCTTTCATATGCTCAGCCAATGGTTTTGCTAGTGCAACATTGAAATGAACTGTAATTATACAGTATACCCTCCATAAGTATTGGGCTAGTAAAGAAAAAAAAATCTGTTTGCTGTGGAGTCAAGAAATCTTTTATGAATAAAAGATGAATATGAGGCAAAAGTACAGAAGGTCACATTTTGTTAGTTGGCTTTAATGTTTTACCTATTTAGAAGAACAGCAGAGTTTTCCTCTATCTAATCCCTCTATCTAATGTGAGTCTAATTATTGGGACAACTGGCTCAAAGTATTCTTGCATTATTTGTTTACACATTAAAAGCAGGGAATGTGTTGTATCAGTTCTGTCCATTGCTTCTGCAGTCTGAGTCTTGTGTTCGGTGAGAACACACATAAGCCAAGATGAAGACGAGGGAGTTGACCTTGCAGTGGAAAATGTCCAGAAATGTGGCGTTCTGTACATTTTCCTCATATTCATCTTTTATTCATAAAAGATTTCTTGACTCCACAGCAAACAGAGATTTGTTTTTTCTTGACTTCACAGCAAACAGAGCAACTTAACTGCCCCAAAATGGAGGGTGCTGTATGTGCAAAACATACACAAGCTCAAGTGAGGATGCATAAAAGTTACTGCCAATAATAGTTGCAAAGACATTGTATTAAACTTTGACTGCATATCCGATATTGCAGATAGACGTAGCATGTTAGTCTATAACAGTTTTAGCTTTCATATTAATTCAATTCCTAAACAATTGTAAAAGCAATCAAAACTGACCAGGTGAAGAAAACAACTTTTAAATGTTTCTCATTTTAAAAATGTAGTTATAGCAAACAGCTTGTAAGTGACTAATGAATGTTTTTTAATACTTTTCAGTGGCTTGAATTATTCTGCCAGGTAGGGCCATTACTGTTTTTTATTTAAATGTCCAAATGAATGTCCACAGGTAATTTAATGTCCACATAGTAACTTTTACATAGTTCAATTTAACTGGCACAGTTAAATACAGAGCTAATATTTTTTGTCTTAATTTCACATAAGATTAAGCTCCAATAGCAGACAGGAAATGACAAATTCTTGAAGCACCTTGTAATAATAATAACAGACGTGTAATAAAAGCATATGGAAACTGTAAATTGTAATTATTTGTAGGCAAAAAATAAAACAACATTGTGAACTTTACAAATTGTGGAACAGTGCTATGTATCTGGAAACCGTATTGAATCAAGCTCTTGTTAGCTTCATGATCTCTTTGAGCCTTTTCATTGTGGTGTGGACACAAAGCAAATATGCTCCAGTTGTCTTTGCAGGCTTTATCAACGCAATCCAGTGCTTTGCTTACAGACTAAGTGGTTGAATGCACAGGTTAGCGGTGACTGCGCTTAAATGGTTACGACAGGACGCAGGCAGCCCGCTTGCAGTGGAGCAAGTGACCCGAAAGGGGCAAAAAATGGCTGAAGTAGCCCTGAGAGAAATATAAATGGGCGACAATTATACAGACATTCATTTTCCCATTACCAGTGCACAATCCGTGCATAAAAAGGCAATATTAGGCTGATCTGATCATTTATTATAATAAACTCAAAATAATAATCATCTACTAGTCTGTGTAGAATAATCTAACACACTTTTTTTTTTTTTGCATGAACCAGTTTATTGTGAAAAGTCGGGATGGACAGTATTTCGATGCGGATATAACAAATCTTTACTTCATAACAGAACAGGCTTATATAAAAATAATAATAATAATCGAGTCTTTGGTTTCTCCGATGGTGCTGTGGATCCGCTCATATGCTTTTAGGTTTTTAAGTAAATAACTCATTTGAAGTTACCGTAGAGAAATTCATATTAAAATCACGACTTCCTAATATATTCGCATAGTATCATTATTATTATTATTATTATAGTAATACTAATAAACCGTGCGTTGGCATGGAAACGTCTGGGTCAGCTTTAGAGTTCGCATTTTAAGTTGAGATGCATTTACAGTCCTAATTCACGCGGTTTAAAACGTAATGCTGTCGGGGTCCGAAACGTCGCGGGAAATATTAGGCCACACATCCCCGTCGAAAACACCGAAGTAGTGACTTGCATTGGAAAAGTACAAGCACGAAGAACCGTGTCCGGGATAAAGCAGAGGAAACGGCACCGACAACAAGCACCCGCTCCAGGATGCGTCCCCGACACTTTCTCTGTAAAAGTGCGACAAAGTCTTCAGAGAAGCGGGTGGCGCGTCCTCGGGCGAGCACGACCCGTCGCAGTCCGTCGTTAATTGTCGTTTCAGTTTATTCCGCCGGTTCTGAAACCAGATCTTCACCTGCGTCTCCGTGAGCTGAAGCGAGCCGGCAAGACAAGCTCTCTCGGAGCTGCTCAGATATTTCTTCACGTCAAACGTGGACTCCAGCTGAAATATTTGCCTCTTGGAGAAAATCGTGCGTGTTTTTTTCTTCGCAATAGCCATGGGTTTCCTGGCGGTCCTCTGGTCGCTTTCTTCGGCGTCGATGAGTCCGTCGGATGTTGGACACCGGTCACGGATACTCTGAGCATCGCCTTGTGCGGCGGCTTGAACCCGGGAGTTTAAAGGCCGTGCGATGGCTGGATGCACTGAGAAGATAAAACAATGAACAGTTTAGACGATTACACACATAAAACGGGAAATTGCAATGACAAAAAGTGCAAGACACCAATGCAGAAACATGCAGGATGGCTACCTGATTCGTCCGATGTTACGTGTGGTGACCGATGCCTCCTATCCTTTATGCATTGATACGCGAGGTCCAAAGCGGGCCGCGATTTTATATCAAAAACATCTTTGTTCAGGATGTTATCGATGGTGAATTTTAAAGAGGCCGATCGGCTTATCTCGTCCTCTTTGCTCATAGTTTTCTTGAGGCGGAGACTTTCCCCAAACGACCGAGCATCGTAGCGCAACGCCGCGCACTGCGCCGCGGTCCGGAGCGCCACTTTTATCCGAAGCGCTACAACTGCGGCCCGGTGACGTCACATGGCAGGAAAACTTCATTCAGGGAGGTCGTGAGCTCATATGGGTCTGGGCTCAGGGTCCTGGTGGTTTCTGGGGTAGAGAAAACTGGACCAATTGCGATTCACATGCAAAACCTATGTTTCTAAAATTGCAAAGGGAGGAGGGTAGAAATCTGTCATTTTTTTATTTGCAATTGTAGAAACATGCAATGCAACATGCAATGCAATGTGCAATGTCTTCATTAGCGTGCCTGTCCGTGAATGAAGGCTGGGTTTGAGGTTGCACCTATTTGATCTCCGTGTCTGATATTTGAGAAATTCATCGTTGCGTCTTCTGATCGTGATAATAATTTGGCTGAAAATAATTTGCATAATCTAGTCTTTATCGTCCAACTTCAGACATTCAGCACGCCATACAGAATACGACATAAAGTTACCATTTATGAATTTAGTTTTATTATATTGTTAATTTAGTGTTCTGCTTCGTTTTCGTATTTCCCGTTTACGTTCTTTAAAGAAACGAAACAAATGGCATATTAATGGCACATATAATCCAAATATATTTGCCGACTGGAGTGTGAGAATGTAAAACTTGAACTAAGCTTGTCTAATCACATCAGTATTGTTGTAAACGAAAAGAAAATGAACGCCTCCATGTTTGTGGATGGAAAAACTAAGAGCCTTAATTCTCTAAGTCTGGAAATCAAAATGTTGTGCAATCAATCTGAAGGTAGAAAATATATTTTTCGGTAATTATTATTTTGGGCTATATGTTATTTATGTTATATGTAAATAACATAACAGTAACATATATGTTATTATTACCTATAACGTTGTTTACGGGCTGCAGTAAACTACGTTGTAGGTGCTCCGTTATTACGCCTGTGTTGTTTTTATTCATTTTTATTACAGAACAGTTTCGGCCATTGTGAAAAGACTTATTTTAATACAAATATATAAATATTAGATGACCATTACTGCTTTCTTTGCCCGCTGACTTTAGGAAACAGGCGACGCCGTCCTGATACAGGCTTGTCGGTCAAACGTGAAATCCAGGAGGCGATTTTCCTCTCCTCGTTTTTCCTTCATTTTTCCTCGTCCTTCGTTTATAAAAGCAACATCTTTCGCATCTGGTGATGAGGAAGAGCGTCGTGTATAAAAACGAGATCTACCTTGATGCAGGTTTGTTATCAGTCTTCATGCTTTTCATGACTATTTTATTATAGTTATTATTATAGTTATTATAGCTATTCTTCACAGCCTGTGTCTGTTATAAAAGTTATCAAACTTATGGTTATAAAATTATGGTTATAAAAGATGCATGTAAATCAAGCATGTTGCTTGATTGACGTGCCATATCACATATTTTTATTTCTTTTAATAGATGTTTCATTTATTTATATATGTTAAGCAGCCCCCAAAACGTTGCAGAACGAAGGTGGTACGAATTATTCCGGGTCCGAAATCCGCATACCACCTCCTGAAGGCTTTTTCTAAATTTGCAACCCTAAAATGCAACATCCACGATTCAAATGAAATGAACTTGAACTTAAATGATCTTAAATTGAACTTAAATTACTCAAATGACATGAAATGAACTTAAGACTCATTCTGCATCACTAAAACACCCTATACATCCACACACAAATTATTCAGGCCCATCAAAATGAATGTTGTAAAGGATTTTTGTGTGAACAAATACTAAGTGTTTTTTAAAGAATAAGTACTTGCAGTTATTACACGTGGATGTGTAAAGAATGTGCACGACGTGAAAACCCACGACAAGTAAACATGAATCAATAATGCATATATGCTTACAGAAAATGAAACACAATGAAACACACACATATATATATATATATATATATATATATATATATATATATACTTAAACCAATCAAGTACCTTTAAATAAAAGACACAGTATAGGACAAAACACACTACATGCCTAAAAGTTGGTTATGATGTATTACAAGGTTATTGTATAACTAGCAAGAAATCACATCTTCCCACCCCAGGCATAAAGTTTCAGGACCATAAGCCCCTTAACAGACCGCCCCTGTTTAACCCTCAAAATGTGCCAGCAGAAATAAAGGAAAGATTTAAAAGCTATTTCTACTATACAGCAGTAGAAATAGTAGAAATAAAAAAAGCAAAAAATTGATGAAAAGTCTGAGTATATATGTGTGTATGTGTGCAATTATCACCTAAAATGAAAACTGTGTATATTTATCTACTGTAAATATAAAAAAGTACACAATGAAACACAAGCTCAAAACATGTAAGAATGCAAGAATTTGAGTTAAGTGCAGTTAAAAATGAATGACGTGTGATTTTTGTTTTCCTGTTAATTATCATTAGCAAGTCTGGCGATTCAAAGGGCACAAAGTGGCTTGCGAGTCAGAGGTTAATAAAAAAAATACATTTGAAAAAGTATTTTAATAAAAAAATATTTTCTGTTTGGTTATGCCATAATGTATCACCAGTCGGGTTGCTTTTACAAATCCAGCTTTTGCTTTATGGTTTGTGATTTTAATTTCTGACTAGCCGTCTGAGGTCCCAGTAGACACCTTTAAATTGTTTGAGAAGCAGGTCTATCAGCTGAAAAACAGAATGAATTAAATGATTTCATTTCATTTGCAGGAGCCTTCAAGCTCAAGCATGACTAGATGTCATTTTTAAAAACAAGCCTCGTTTGTGCAAACATGTTCATTTCTATAACAGAATGATAAGCCTGATCACTGTTCACAAAATTAGATTCATTTTGTTACTTGGGTATTCACCTTTAGCACTTTACAAATGAACCAACATATGCATCATTATCATGTAGGCCAGCAAAGCAAAGCATTATCATGTAGGCCAGTAGTGAGTTGGGCTGGTTAGTGAGTTGGGCTTTAAATCAAAAGGTTGCTGGTTCGATTCCAGTGCTGGCAGGTAGCAACTGAAGTGCCCTTGAGCAAGGCACCCAACCCCCAGTTGCTCCCCGGGCACAGCACTGCTCTAGGTGTGTGTGTTCACGACTTGCAGTGTGTGTTCAATCCTCACCAATGATGGGTTAAATGCAGAGGTCACATTTTGGGTATGGGTTATATCTGACAAAAATATGTCACTTCATTTTACTTAAAGGTGTTTTGAAAACTGTGATGTGATCTCTTACCTTGTCCACTGTGCTGTTCCATATTGTATTATTATTACAGTAAAGTGGTATATCAGTGCTACACAACATTGCAAAGGTCAACATCGTTTTATTAGGCTCTAAAAATAAACATGGAGAGCCCCTGTTAAACCACCAAAAAGGCACAAAATCTCACAGAACAACATATAGAAGCCACAAAACTATGTTACAGTCACAATAAGTCTAGATATAAGTTACAATTTGAGTAATATGTTAGTATGTATAATAGCTAAAAGACAAAACATGGGGCAAGAAATTTACTTGTCTGTCCAGAATCCGAGACTGGCTCACTCTTCAACTGGTCAGCCACAACCGTGACATTAAAGTTATACGTTGTTCCCGGATTTAAATCAACAAAGATGAAGTTTTCTGTCGTTACATTTATTATATAATTTGTTTTCCAATAAGCAGACTCATATGCCACCTCATATGTAATGTTAGAGGCCCCTTCTGACTCCTTTGGAACTCCCCAGGTTAGATTTATGGCAGTGTTGTTTAAAACAATGGCCTTTGCCCACTGAGGTTTAGTGGGTTCTGTAAGTAGAATTGGAGATGGTGAAATGAAAAGCTGATGAACAATACAGAACAAAATTAGGCTTTTATCCAAAGTGACTTACAGAACATTCAAGTTGTACGTTTTCTTAGTACATGTGCTCCCTGGAAATTGAACCCACAACCTCTTGCGTTGTTAACGCAATGCTCTACCACTGAGCTACAAGAGAACGTTTGAAAGTACTTACTAGTGTACTTGGATTGAGAGGTGGTTTCACTTTTTAATCCATTCACTGTATTAGTGGTCACCTTGACGGTGTAGTTTACTGCCGCTTTCAGCATGGCGAAAGTGTAATTTAAAGCCTTGGTACACGTGCTTTTCGTGTCAGGTGAATATGGTTCGATGCTCACGGAAAAGTTATGAAACCTTCCAACTATTGTCCAGGTGGCAGTTATGTTTTGGTCAGTTACGGATAAACTGAGGGTTACAGCATTTGGACCTATGAATTAGAGAAGAAGAGCAAACAACCTGTAAGTGTAAAATTACATAATGTAAATAATGACGATATTCAGTATACTTAAGACATGACTACGACAAAAGTAAAACTGGTATAACACTCAAATTCACATGAACCATTCTGCTCTAATTCATTAGTTAAAGCAGCTGTTTAGGCTTCTACAATGTCTTAATGTTACAACAGAAAGGTTCTGTGCAGCTGAATGCAAACAACAGACAGGCCTAGATAAATGTATCTGAATATAGATCAAAATGTAGATAAATGTATATAAACCAACAAGAATTTTCAAGCCTGCCATACGTGTAAATGCGTTGGTTTGCAACATTTCCCCTTCTTCCGTGTTGTTGTTTGTTAGTGCTGCCACACACAGGAAGTATTTGGTGCCAGCTGTTTTATTTGGTAAGTTTATCCACTGCATTGCATTACTGCTGTCTGGGAAAGCTGTGCAGTTACAGACATTATTTATACACTCATTAATACATTCATGCTCTTCACTAAGACAATAGTGGTAACCAGAATGACTTCCGTTAGGTGGATTCCAGGAGGCATTAATGACTGTACTCTCATTGCTTTCTAGTTTTAGGTCCATGACAGTTGAAGGTTCTAAAAAACAAAAACCATCAAGAGCTGTTAGCCTCTTAAAATCATGCATAAGCTTGTTACTTTGACCTGATTTCACATAATAAACATGTTTCATGACACCGCTTTTAATGGCGGACTGTACTGCACTTACTGGTGAAAGTACAAACGCTGCTTGATACACTTTTAGTAGTCTCATTCACTACAGCGGTAACAGTGAAAGTGTAGTTTGTCCCAGGATCGAGTTTCTCAACAGTTATATTTGTATACGTTTCTGATGTGACAGGCTTGTCTGACACTTGTACTAAGAAGAAATTACAGTTTCCTAAATGACTCCAGTTGAGTTTGACGCTGTTGGTCGTCACAGAGCTTATGGTCAGATTTTCAATACCCAATGGCACTAAAAGAAAGAGGTCACGGGTCATTCTGCTTAATAGTGATGAATGAATGTTGTATTTGTTAAAAGCGATCAGCTATGAACAACATTACTTTTGCATTAGTGTATGTGGTGAACTAAGTAAATATAAATAAATGCAGATTTTAAATCAAATAAAAAATGTTTAAAAAATCTTTTAGTGTCATTATCAAAACTAGATTTTTGCTGCGCCAAAATATTTGCTACGCACCACATAATACGTGAAAAGGGACACCACAACCAGATCTACTTACAGGTATAGAAAGAGACATTCTGGGGATTGAGATCTCGGCCACATTTGACTGGGAACACCTGGGCTCTGTATTGTGTTCCTGCTGTAAGATTCACTACATTCGTAGACAGGTCTGTCTCATTAAATGTCTGGCTTGTGTCCCCCGTAACTTCCACTCTGTAATGGCTGATATTTCCACCAGGTCCTTTACTCCACTGTAGAAAGCCCCCACTCTCAGACAGATTGAAAATGTTTATTTGCCCAAAAAACTGCTCTATGGACAGATAGATGCATTAAGATAAGCTCCTGTTTTTAAATAATCTTTCTGATAACATTTGTAAAAAAAAAATCGCATTTCTTACCATCATAACAGATGAAGGGTAGTTGTTCATAGCACTGTTTTTCTTTCCACATGCCATAGCTGAGCAGAGACACACACGCATCCTCTATGTATTTGGCAGGGTCTAAATCAGGTTCGGGGTCACACATGATTTTTGTGCTGTTAGAAGTGACATTAAGAGGCAGCGGGCTTGAGTATAAACTGTGAGGAGTTGTATTGACCACAGGCCTTGTTATATTGTCAAACTCATTGAATGTCATATTTAAGCAGGTAAGCATTTCCATCAGAAGGGGGCACTGGTACTCTGTTATATTCTTTTGGGGTGCTTTGGTTGGGCTCATTGTGGTACTCGCTGGGACGGTCATTGGGGTACTAGTTGGAGCTGAAGAACAAGCAGGAAGTTTTTCCTTGGGTATGGGATGGCCAGGGTACCAGTTCTGATATGTCACAGGATCCCCATTGGACCATCTGGACCATGGTATGGAGCCATTGAAGCTTCTGCGAAGTCCAATCCAGTAGTCTAAAGTGAGGTTCTGCACAACAAGGTGGACGTTTCTGCTAGTGATGGTCGATAGTTCTTTGTAACAGACCTGACAGTAGAGCCGAGCTTCATCCCATGTGGTGGCATTGGACTGAGGAAAATGCTGCTCCTCTGTCCGTATCACTGTGGCTGATGTGATTAGTTTAACATTAGATTAGTAAAACATAAAACTATTAACCACCATGAAATAAAAATAAATGTTTTTGATGGAATCGTGCAGTGTTTATTTTAAATGGTTTATCCTAGCACATCATTTTTTTTAAAGTCACATGCCCATCAAAATCTGAAAAGGTACCGCTCTGGAACAACAGACCTTCTGATGATATCAGTCTGATGGCTTGGGCAGAGCCAGAACCGTTAACCACTCCCTTTCAGTGGTCAGTCTACTGCGACCTTTGAATCGCCTACGTTTCTAGAGCCAATCAATTCCCAGTAAAAAAAAAAAAAAAAAAACCAAGCCACGCCCTCTACGTTTTGTTCCACTTTAATGGTTTACTGTTATGTGTCTTTCTGTACAAAGAATGCAAATATCTGGGACACTGCTTACCATTAAGGCTGGGGTATGCAAATTGTTGGTAAGCTGGTTTTTCCAGGAAGTTTTCTCAAACAAGAGTTTCAAACTTCTTTTCGATCCACAAATAATTGCAATTAAATGAAATACCTTTTCGTCTTGTAAAATAGGAAATCCTGATGTTTAATATTCAAAAACTTTCAAATATATAATTAAATTCCAAAT
Organism: Chromobotia macracanthus; assembly: GCA_036877525.1. NCBI lineage: Eukaryota > Metazoa > Chordata > Actinopteri > Cypriniformes > Botiidae > Chromobotia > Chromobotia macracanthus. The sequence continues at coordinate 5,137,088 of JAZGTH010000063.1, forward strand.
AGATTCCCAAATAGATTCCAAATGAAGGTGGACAAAGTGAAACTGACCCAGAACAAGTGGCAGCCACAGGACATGCATCTTCTACTGGCCTCTTGATTTTCTTGCGGTGAATCAACGTCAGGACAAGAAACGTATATTGCTTTGATGAAAACGTTTTGGAAAAAGAAAACAAACTCTTCAGATAAATCAATTGTTAAGAAACGTATTGTATATTATTATATACAGGAACGTATTTTATATATAAAACTGTACATACACATAAGAGAAACTCACCATTCCTGGAACGTTTGCTTTCCGTCTGATCTTCCTGATTCCACAGTAAGCTGGCTAAACTTCCTACGCATTGCAAATTTGCATCCGAAATTTTTTTTCGGTTGAGTCTACATATGCAAATAGCTGGAATGTTGGTGAAACTATCATTGGAATGTAACTGTAATGCAAGTAAACATTTGAAAACGTTCAATAATGTAATAATTGCAAGCGGCCAATTGATTGCATTTTAAAAATTGCGTTTTGAGATAATGTCTCATCTGTGTTCCTACAGACCCCAATAATACATTTAAAAAACAGCCACTTCAAGTTCTTTGGTTCTTCTGATTATGAAGATTAGGAAGCCATTTTCAACCTGATACTTTTGCATTATGATGACACCGTAAACAGAGGTTAAAAAAAAACACTGGAAAACTATTAAAAACTTTATTTTTCTTTCTCAAAAGCCAGCCAAGATATTTTTGTAAAAATAAAGCTTTGCATATGAAAAATTGTTTCTGAGCATAGGTTTAAACATGGGAAAAGTCAGAAATGGACATTTTATTTCAAAGACAATTATAAGAAACAATGCACTTAAAAACACTACAAATTCAATACATCTTTTTGGTACAAATTTTGGTAGCCCAATACAATAACAGGCTAAACACCAGAAGACCTGAAAGTAGAAAACAGTATGTGTGCGCACAGAAAAAACATCAGCATGAATGCTTAACATACAAACGTCTTATGACTTAATCAAAAACTTTTATTCAGAATCACTTTTGACAAGCAGTTTCTTTCCAGTTTTCGGCTGAACGCTGGCTTGATCGTGCTTTTTGTGGGAACTACAGAAAAAAGAAATAACAAACCTTTATATACGCCTCATAAAAGCAGCAGTTAAAATGTGTGTTACAACAAGGAACAAAAACAGAGCAATCAATGACAGCGCAATTCATGCATTTGTTCACCTGGCTGGAAAAGACGCATTAAAAAACTTTGTACCGTTTCTGCCTGTATTTCTGCTGTTCTGCCTCAGACATAGAGTCCATCAACTCCAAACTATTGTTGATATTCTTCAACATCTGAAACCGTTCTTTTCCTCGAACCTAGGAAAAACACTTGGCATCAAGATATTTAATACATGCAAGCACATTTATATCTGAAAAAACATTATGAACAATAACTCACATGAAGAATAAAGATCTCCTCTTCAGAGTCGGTTTTCAGCTTCTTGCTTGACACGCAATGAGGTGTAGGAGGCTCTTTGGACTGCTCCCGAGTCTGCCGTTCTGGTGTCATTTTGTTAAAAAGAAATTGAGAAATAAACATGCTGACCCGTTACAATTATTGCAATTTAAATAACCGTCTCAGCATTTTCTATGAATGACGTACAACATTAGGCCTGAAGTAATTCATTCTTTTATTGCACAAATTGTTTATTTTCTGAGGCCTGAAAAAGTTTCAGCCACTGCTAAAATGCGGGACAGTTTAAAACCCATATTAGTGAAAATTCCCATTTTAAAGGAAACAAGTTTCTTTTTATTCTTATTCATGCAGGTTACTTTTATATATTGTATTTATATAATGTCAACACTACTATATAATATACTGCTTATATATACTATATAATATAACTACTTATATAATGTCTACTGCCATCTCTGTTTAAAACACAAAATTGCAGGTTACTTGAGTTATTTTCTATTAAAACTGCTATAAAAACATCCTTTTCACCCAAACACATGACATAATAGCCCAGTCGTCTTCTTTCTGTTTACGAACATGACAATCAAACCGACAATTCCCAGGCAATAGAGACAAATTACAAATCATTGCTATAAACTCACCATAGGGAAACGGTGAAAGGAAAGGAGAATGTTTTAAACTTATTTTTGTTAATTGTTTTGCATTTTAGCAAAAAAGTCCAAACACTGTATAGTTCTCAGAACAGAAAACATCGAAGTTGCACCTCTAACACTTTAAAAGCAGTCGTGTAACAACCTGAACGTGTCTTATATTCCTGAATGTGTCTCAAATCAATGCACTTACTTCTCTTCGTCCCTGTAACTTTCTCCCCAGTAGTTTTCCCCTTTACATTCTCCTCCTCAGTTTTGCGGTCACGGCCCGGGCAGGCACATACGCGAACTTCAAAACACTGCCGACCAAGAACCTGGCCACTGTTCCCAGAACAGAATAAAAGTTAGTCCTGGTCTCCAGTCCCACCCCAAAACTTGTACAACATCCCAAATACAGGGAAAGGAAACAAGAGAGGTTGACTCACTCGTATGTTTCCAGGGTCATTATGGTTAAAATTGGACGTCTATTCATGCCACCCATGCAACTACTGTTGCACATATAATTGAACAGTACAGTAGTTGCAGATGAGCCGACCTAGAATAAACAGAACAAAATACAAACAAATGCAATTAGAGATTAAAGAAAAAAATAAGCATAATTCAAATATTTCAAAGTCCCAATCTCCAACTTTTTTAAGGTTAAAAATGAACAAAAATCAGTTAATAAGCAAGTACCTAACAGACCAGTTGTCAACACAACACAATCTCCTTATCATACCCCAATTGTGGCAATGGTAAGCATATATTAATGATTTATAATTTGCACTTTCCCGGGAAATGTCAGTTTGGCTTAGTTTGACTTGCAGAAAGTATGTTCCTTGAAAGAAAGTTCCATGAAAAAAGTTAGGGATTGCAGCCTCAAACATAAATGTTTATAAATGACCATAAACACAAACAGCAGCTTACAATAGAAAGTTTTAGAAGTTTTTATGAACAATGGGACAAACCACAATGGCACGTCAGATAAACAGGGTGTTTCTGCTCAGAAATGCTATATCCCAATATACATCCCAATACATATTTAATTTGCTTTTGTGTATAAATTAGTGGGAAAACCACACCCCACATCTGACATTTAACAGGTGTCTCACCTGCGGGGACTCATAGGGCAGTGTCACACTGTGCCTTTTGGTGTAAAGATCCTCGTGGTACTGGGCTCCCGGGTTGCCTTCCACACGGATGAGATGGGTACGCTGAGAAACAGCTGGGGGAAGAGAGCTGACCAGTCAAAAGAGGCATGCTAATGTGACCAGCAATCTATTAAGAAACACTTAACTGCCTTTTCAGACAGTGAATTGACATTTAACAAAATGCACCTGTATCTTTCACATGGAAATGTTTAAAACTAGATTTTTGTTTTAAGCCATTAAAAAACTATTTATCTGAATATATGACAATAACAGGATATTCATGACCACACTGTGATGTCCAGGGTGGTGTGTCTTATTTGCATTATGGAAAACATATCAACATACCCTGTTATTCCGTAAGGTGAGACATGACCTGATATTTCTCTCATGTTGCTTGAAATAAATATGTTGGTAAATTATTTAGAGTAATTTCTGAAAGGTTCCAAATACATCATCAGTGTTTGTCAGATGTAATGAAGTTTACGAGACACTTGAAAATTACAAACAAGAACCATTTTCCCCTCTATGTTGGTGCATTCATTTCCAGATGAATGTAACTCAGAATTGAAGCATGATGACTCTGCTCCGCTGGCCCCTATGGAAAGCGGTTAAAAAAACCACTGCAGTACAACTTCAATTCCACCTGCATTTGGAGCTGAACCCAACTAACAATTTTAGGTTGTAAGACCATCTCCCTAACATTTTTTAATAAGTTAATGTTATTATAAATGTTACCAGAACATTCATAAAGATATTGTATTAACGTTTTTGCTTGGTTATAAAAACGTTTATTCAAACCACACAAAATAATCCTGCCCCTCAGCAAATCAAAATATACAACACAACGCACAAAATTTACTGGTATTACTTTACTTTTTACTTTACTTTTTACTTTACTTTTACTTTACTATAACACACACACACCTTCGTTGTTCTCAGCAACATTCTGATGGTGTGGGCAGCGGATCACCACCTCAGAAACATGCTCTGATTTTTTATACACTGCTGTGGCTCTTAGTACAGCACCCTGAGGCGGCTCTTTCTCCACCAGCACGTCCACAGGGCAGGTTTTTGCAAGTTGACAGTACAGCTTGTTCAGCTTCTGAGAATACTGTGGGGAAGACAGACAAACAGACAGGGTTAAAGCCGAACAACTTTAACATTTCTGACAATTGTGTGTGCAAACAGCAACTTACTGGATAAGTACTTTTCAACACTTTTAAGAAACCCAACTAACTAAAGCCAGTCGGGTTTTGACAGCTGATAAGTCATGAGCCCCCCCATGTGTCACAAGTGAGTTTATCTGAAAATCGTATGGATGCTGCAGTACAGGACTTTAGGATTTGCTCATTTTGCAATGTAACCCCAGTACCCGCGCGCATTTCCCCGTTGCTCCTTTTACATTCAAAGACTTTTGTAGGCTAACTTTACATTCAGACAAACACTAAATTACGTAGTTGCAGCTACTTGCATGCAGCTACTAAGTTACGCATATCCACCAGAAGGTGTTTGGCTTTGTGGGGTGGGGGCAGGGGGCTTTAACCTCTTCCTTGCCAGTACGCATCACACAGACTCAGGACATGCCCAGTCATGTTACATTTCTATTGTGATCCTGAGACCTTATTGGCTGTGCTGGCGTGATCTTCACTCACATTTCAAGTGAAACAAGATGTTCTGATCATCAATGACCAGTTTGGTTACTGTTTTTTACGAACTTCGAGGAACCATTTTTACCTCTTTGTGGAACTACAAGAAAGGAACTCAAGATCAAAGCACACGGTAAGAGAATGCTAGACACTCTTGCGTCATGTATAATAATTTCAACTCGTCGTGCATGAAGGCTTACTGCAGTTTAATGAAAATGAGATTTCTTCACACAATGCATGTAGTTCAGTTCAAACAAATGGAAACTCTGGCTGGCATCGCATTTTAGCGATCTGTTCATGCAGATTTTTATTGCATATCTGATTTTTATTGCTTGTTCTTAAATGTACTACATGCAGTAGCATCGATATGAAAATATCCTGATATATCTATGGACTTACAGCTTCATGCTTCAGAAGCCACATGGATGAATATGAAAACATCTTCAAAGAACAAAAATTATTTTTTTAATTTTTACTTTATTAAATTGGTGAATTCAAAGACAGCAAACTTCGTTTTGCTCATCACTCACAGTGGATGTTGCAGATTTGGCAGTGCTGGACTGATTGAACCATAATTTGAAACCAAACTCTCCAGGATAGTCGGTGGTAGACGGCACTACCGTGGAAGGAGGTGGTTGGTTGTCCACAACCGGTGCCGCACCAGCAGGTGCATCAGCCGTATCATCTGCCCCTGTGAGAACCAGATCAAAGCCCTCTTTGAAAGAGCCATCTGGGAACGCCTGTAGATATGCAGAGGGTTTCCGTTTAGGTACAGGTGCCAGTTTTCACCATTTACTCACGGTTTAGATTTTTCCAAAATATAAAGTATAACTTACAGCATTAAGCCAAGCATCGCTGTTTGTGCGAGGCAGCTCTATGAGCAGGTTGTTTAACCCTCTGTGGAAGTGAAGTAAATTTAATTTAATTAATTTAAAAGGAAATTGAATGCCAAAGAATAAGAACAGATCACAGAACCATTCACAAACTCATGTGTAAACACACGTGTGCTTTAAATGGACTTTTTCAATCATCAGACATTCATCAGAAACACGCTGGACATACATGTCACCCCAGAACTGCTCAAACTTGTCCTCACTCATGGGCATCTCTGCTGGCTCTTTGTCACCCATGGCTCTGGTTCCTGCAGCCTGTTTAGGGGCCACTAGGGGGCACTGGAGACTAAAGCAGAAAAGAACAGGAAACAAAATCATATCAAGTTCACCCTTAAAATTTTGTGGATGATACAACACGGATATCGATACTGAAACCTTTTCCTGTACTGTATGGTAAGTTAGGTCCCCAAAACATAATGAGATCCCTACTTTTTCCTCATTTTAAAATCGGAGCCATCACATCCACAGATGTAGTTTTGGGGAGGCAGACATGAAATCTCATCCTCACTGTTTTTGGGACTCACACTCACTCAAGACCAAAACAAAGAAAGCTGGTAAACTTGACTAGGCGGGTTAACTACCAAACGTGTAGGATCGGACAAATGTCATGGAAAATGACTGATGAACTATCTAAAGTCATCCATTTTGTTGATCAACCACCAGAGAGCCACAAATCACCTTCATTGACAAATATAGCAAGACTTCGCCGCAGGCCTTAATCGATCCAATGGGGAATCCCCATAGATTAAAAGCCAAGTCGTATAATAAAAGCGAAGTCGTATAATAAAATAGTAAGTCATATAATAAACAAGAAAAGCTGTATTTGATATCGCTAACATTAGAAAAATCGCTTCTCGCTAATGTTAAACCTCAGGCATTGTTGCCGATTTCAAACCTGCGTCCAGATCAGTCCGTATCAATACCTCGCCTCTCGGTGAAGCTGCTTTCCTAAATCTGTGAACGACTGTCGCTTTCGGACCCAAAATCAATGTTGTTGGATGAAAACAATCTTTTGCACACACACACGTGTGTTATCTGGGGCAAATTATCGCGCCGCGCAGACGCGCACTTCCCTCATTCACAAGAGCGGCGCGGGTCACGTGGTCTCGGTCACGTGACAGCCCGGAGGCGCATCGTTTGAATGGACGAGCGTAAAAGGGCGAGTGCGTTTCATTCAAGCGCCGCCATTTTCTCCGTCTTCTCCCACTAAACCTAGGCGTTTAAAGGTAGGGTAGACAATTTCAGAGAGGCGAGCAATAGCAAGGGAGATCTCAAGGAGATCTCCAATGTCGCACCTCCTCCGGTAGTGCAAATGCATGCCCTGATAGTGCAAATGCATGCCCATTGAAACTAAATGCAATGATCGGGCGGATGTTTTAATGGTCCTGCACCTTCCTTAGAAGATATATTAATATATTTACACCACTTTATTCAGTGATTGTCTGAATAAATGTATTTGCACCACTTTATTCAGTGATTGTCTGAATAAATGTATTTGCACCACTTTATTCAGTGATTGTCTGAATAAATGTATTTGCACCACTTTATTCAGTGATTGTCTGAATAAATGTATTTGCACCACTTTATTCAGTGATTGTCTGAATAAATGTATTTGCACCACTTTATTCAGTGATTGTCTGAATAAATGTATTTGCACCACTTTATTCAGTGATTGTCTGAATAAATGTATTTGCACCACTTTATTCAGTGATTGTCTGAATAAATGTATTTGCACCACTTTATTCAGTGATTGTCTGAATAAATGTATTTACACCACTTTATTCAGTGATTGTCTGAATAAATATATTTACACCACTTTATTCAGTGATTGCTATCAGGATGTGAAGAGACCAGCATAACAAAAAATGTTTCTGGACAAATCACCTGCCCTGCCCTTACTTACTATTCCACCAAACCCTTTTGTAGAAAGTTTCGGCTTTTTGTGTGCTGTTTTGTGTTTTATTATATTAATCTTAACAGTTTTAAGATTACAATATGAGAATCTCTCTTTCACTTCAGTTGGAATAATGTTTAGCACTAAACATTATACGTCGTTTGTATGTCCCCCATATGGGGGGAGATGTGGTGAAATTAAAATGACATCGTTTTTCACATTTAATTACATTTTTTCCAAATATCAGTACGCACTGATGTCAAAATACCTTGCAATATTGGCTAGGTAAATCCATTTGTGTTTGTTCTTAAAATGAAATGTTATCACATTTGATAAAAAGGTATATTTTATGAGATGATTTATACAAATATATAAAAATGGCTCTTTTTTAAATATTACTAAGAACAAGGATCTTCTGTCATGTGATTTTGGATGTCAGCTGTTTAACAATCAGATGGTCACACCATGTTTAACCTAGCTTTAAAAGCATGAGATCCCGCCCTCCCTTGAGAGTGCTCTCTAAAGCCAACACATGAGCGCATACACAGTTTGACAGACAAGCAGAACATCCTGTTATTGCATTCGGACTGAATATTTGATTGGACAAACATTTTATGGTCCTCTGCCTTCCACAGAAGGTATACGTTTAAATAACTATATATAGAGCACTTAGTGATTGCTATCAGGATGTGAAGAGACTTTAACCACCACCATAAAAGTTTCTGGAAAAAATTGCATACCCAGCCTTTAATTACATATCTAAAAAGATACTAGTAAATAACAAGGAAAACATAACTTATTAAAACAATCAAAACGTCATTTAAGCATCTCATGCTGTGTGTATACTTATCACAAGATCTGCATTATTAGAATTTGCCAAGGTCCAGTCGACACTGAGTGCGGCTTTAACAGATCTGGTTTCTTTGGTTTAGTGAGTGAGACACACATGACTCTAGCTGGGGCCCTTACTTCAGCTGACAGGTGTCAGGTTCACCCGCTCTTTCTAAGCCAAGAACATCAGAGGAGAGGATAGGAATAAAGGGAGGGAGAGAAAGTGGTGTGACCCGGGGGCGTGTTAACCTACTGAGGGTGTGTAGGGGTGGTAAGGAAGGGCTAAGAAATAGAAGGACGTCAGAGATTTTTCCATTGCGTTTCTGTGTCGCAGCACAGAGGAGACTCTTGAACCCCACCTCCCAAATCTCAACTCAAGAAATAGCCACACGAGTAAAAATATAAGTGGTACAGTCCACAATTGAGGAACACCTGTTTCTTTTGGTGTGACATGGGAATGAGTTGCGAAGGGGGGTATAGGCAGAGTTTGTGACCCCTTAGGCATGTGTTCAAAAATAGTAAGGGATTTATGTGCTATGAAAAGCTGGACAATGGAGACTATTGCCCAGTTATCCACTCTTAGCTAAACGGTCAGGCTGGGCATCTTTCAAGCCTCTTTTAGTCTAACTGTAACTGTGATGAAAAATCCCAAAACATGCACTCGATTATCGATTCAGCCCCTGAGCCAGGATATACAAATTCCCAATTTCACAAAACTTTGAAAATCTTTTACTTTAATTGTTAATTGAATGTTTGTGAATGGTTACCTGCGCAGAACACAAACTAGTCTGTCCATCCTCTCTCTAAGCAGAAGCCCAGTTAACAATGTTAGGTTGTAAGAACGTTTCCCAAGCGTTTCAAATGAGCAACAAAAATGTTTAAAATGTTTTTACACACAGTATTAATGTTATTGCTCTTATCTATTTCTGAATAACATTAAGAGAGCTTTTAGAGAATGTTCTGAGAACATACCCTGTTACCTGAGAGTTTAATTTTAGTTTTATTTGGGTTAGGACTGTGCAAGGACATTTTAGCTTTATATATGTATACACAGTGACCCGTTTAGACCCCTCAGTTTTTGGCGCAATGACGCATAAGGTCAAAGCAATTTTGTGCGCACACAAACCAAACTTGCAGGACCGGACCTAATGGAAACAGCCAGTCTAGCGACTCCTTTAGTGTAGATCCAAACCCCTCCCATCTGCCCCGGCCCGGGCATCAAAAATCCCTGCGGGTGGAAAGTGTCGGAGCATGCGTCCCCATGCGTCCCCATGCGCTCCTCTCCAAACCTCCTAGGCACTGGAGTAACGGGGGAGCGACCCACGGAGCGCCCCAGGCTTTCTGTTGTATTATTGCTGTTATTTCCTGCCGAACGGGTGTGTTAAAAGGACCGACTGAATTTTCCAAAGAGGATATCTTGGAATAATATCCTTATAACTCGCGGGAGCCAGAACGGAGTCACGGGTTCGAGTCTCGCGCGCGCAGCAGCAGCAGCAGCAGCAGCGTCATGCCGGCTGGATTTCAGCAGTTAGGAGGGGAGGTAATACTATAAAACTATTAGATTACAGACAGAGATTATAGTTAAGTCAGATCGTGGGGTTTATTTCCGTAGATCTGGATTCATTCTGTAATTATATGCTGTTTATTTTATATAAGCTATATCTTCTGTACATCTGCAAAGGTCATAAAGTTGCTCTTGAAAATGTGAACGTTTCCTGGCAGGAATGTAAATGTTGCATGCACAGATATGCCAATGGTTGCAAGGTCAAATGTTTACCTTTAAGTAAGCTAGAAGTAACACATTGCGTCACATTGCGTCGCCTTTAAATGACAAGGTATTCAACTTCTGTAGCTCGGTGCATGTACTGTAAAGGTTAGTAAGTCGTGCATTGGTACACTGACAGTAATTACAACACTAAACCGTATGCCAGCTTTAATAATATGTACTTCATGTCTGTACACCGCGGTTATGCTGTTGTTAAATGAGATATATTGCATATAATTCTGTTGATTATGTCACACTGTTGTATTTGCAGACAATATACAGTATCTATAATATGGAAAGAATATACACACCAATAAGTATTATAGGGACACCTTTCCTTACAAACAGCAAGCGTATATTTGACCCATGTCTGTTCTAAAGAAAGAAATAGTTGCTTTTGCAGTGTACGTGTCTGCTGTAAAAACAGACAATAGTAATTATGTAAGAAAAACTGAGGACTGTCTTATAGTTTTAGAGCAGGTTTTAAAATGTCTCCTAAAACAGACAAGATATTACGGCCCATCTGTGCAGTCCACTGGGAGACTGTTTTCATGTGTCATTACAAAACACAGCAGGGTCATATGCCATACAACAAACAGAAGTGCGATATCATTGAAACTGTCATACTTTAACTTTTTCTCTTTCAGTTTTTGATGAGTTTTGTATTTAACTGTTAAAATTTTAATGTAATACATGTTTATAAGTAAACGTATAAAGTATACATCATTTACACTGCCTGTATGTGGTTAAAAGTTTTAAAACAAGTTCTATGTATTTAAATATATGTCTTAAACCACAACCTATGATTTCAAGAATTTTCCAAGAAGGTTATTGTTTAAAGATGTAATTGCTGCCATTATTGACGTCTATTGTTATATATTAAATACAGCCTTTAAGACTACAGAGGCACATTTGCCCACATGGTATGGTCAGTGTCAGCTGATATAAACAGTACAAGAGTACAGTCTCTTCTCACGCTCCTGTCAGTCAGTGAAAAGACAGGTGTGCAGTCTGTACTGCTAATTCAGAAGTTCAAACCGCAAATGTCGGATGAGCCACAATGACTGAATCATTTTAGATCTAAACAACATGCTGTTTGGAAACAGTTCTCTGAAGTCAGTATATATCTCAATACAGGTAATAACTGCTTTTGAGGACAGTGCAGGTACCGGCTGCTTTTTCAGAATTGCTTATCTCACATCTGAAATCTTTCTCCTGGAAAACAATATGTTTAAATGCATTAGTAGAAAAGCACCCTAGTTTTTATGCATCCATTGAATATATGTTTAGAAATGATCCCAATATATACGTATAATTTTTCACAATATAAAAAAATTAACAGAATAAAAACCGAAGACATATTTACTTCTTTTTAAGCTGTTCTTTGATGTGACGGCTACTACAACTACATTACATTTATGCATTTGACAGACGCTTTAAAGTGACTTACAATGCATTCAACCTATACATTTATTTAGTTTGTGTGTTCCCTGGGAATCAAACCCACGACCTTTGGTGCCCGTAACACAGCGCTCTAGCAGTCGAGCTACACAAGAGCGCAATTCACATTGTCATATATTCCGAATGCATTTTGGCATATATTGATATTTGTTCATATTTTGAATTGACATGAAAATATTCCTGCTTAAATAGCCGTGTGATGTCGTGAATGTAAACCTTTATTATGTGTGTGTGTGTGTTGTTTCTATGTGTGTTTTCTGCAGAGATTAACTGGAACTCTCGCACTGTCAGTGTTCACTGCTGTACTGGGTTCCTTTCAGTTTGGCTACAACATTGGAGTCATTAATGCTCCTCAGAAGGTAAGATCGCACCTACAGGTGAATCTCTTACTTAAAAAAATGACTTTCATGCATAGTATCATTGAATTGTTAAAGCAAAGACTTAATTTAATGCCATGCCTAACTCATTTTAAGCTTTTGTTCCCTAGCTGGTCTCTTATTGTTATTATCAGAGGTCTAGACACCTTGTGGATTGCCAAACACTTTCACAGTATTATTCGCAAAAAGTTAGTTTCGATTGTGTTGGATTGTGTTGGAAGTCTTCATATCATAAAATGACAATTATCTGTTTTATATTTAAATTCAGGACTAACAGAACAAAGCTTTTATATATTATAGACCTGCAAGGTAATTTAAGGACCTTAAAGTGTAACCCTGCTCTTTCTTAATATCTGTCTGCATTATAAATTACATCATTATAAAACAATTGTTCTCTCCTTATGAATTAAAGTAAACCATGTACATCTGATTCTAGCTTGTGTTTTGAGCGCACACGTGAGGGGGAATTATTAGATGTGACATTTCCACAGATGGGCCCAGAATAACACACAGCTAATGCCTGTGTTATTGTTTCGTCAACCTAAAGGTCAAGATTTAGGAGTCGCTTTGTTCTTGTCGCAGGTCTTCAAATCACCCGAGTATAAAATCTTTTTATCTTCATATCACTTTTTAGTGAAAAGCACGTCACCTAATATTTGATGTCGCATTAACATGCATACATGCATAAACATTAGCTTTCAGGTGTGTCATTGGGTGTATGAAGCCAGAACCGTACAGAAACACTTCCAGGCTCTGCAACCATGAGGATGCCAGAAAATATTACCCAAAAAATCAGTTGTTGTTCTGCCCCACCTATCCAATAGATTTTCCCAAAGTAGAACTAAAAGAGACCCTGTGTTTGACCATTTACCATAAAAATACCCAGATTTTATTATATTTTTTCCTTACCCACATCCTTAACCAAACCCTTACAGAAACCTTTCTGCATGTTTAGATTTTAATTAAGACAATATTTATCACACACACATAAACAGTACACATAATACAATAAACAAAAATACTAAGAGGTTTTATTTGTTAACATAAGTTACCTACATTAGTTAACATAAACTAACAATGAAAAACATTTTTTTCTACAGCATTTATTAATGTCAGTAAATTCTGATTTCAATGTTTGCATGTTTAAAATCAAACATTAGTTAATACACAATAAACAATTGAATTCAGATTAACAAAAATAAATACAGATATGTAGCTCATTGTTGGTCATTGTTAACTGACACATTAACTGATGTTAATGACTGTTACCAACGTTTGGATAAGTGAACCGAATAACTAATAAAATAATAATCCAAATGTTGTATCAACATTACAGATCTAACATCCTGATTTCATATATTCATCTAAATACATATGCAAAGCTTTGAATGTCATGCAGGACTATTTCAAGAGTAAAGGGCCTTTGATAAAAAGTCAGAATGGATTTTCACATTATATAGTTACATGTGTGTGTCTGTGGTTCTAATGTATCATCCTCTCACTCTCACCTTAGATCATTGAGCAGGAATATAACTCAACATGGGCGGAAAGATACTCAGAAGTAATTCCTCCACAAACGCTGACGTCTCTGTGGTCACTCTCCGTGGCCATTTTCTCCATCGGGGGCATGTTGTCCTCCTTCTCTGTGGGAGTCATCTCTGAGTTTTTTGGCAGGTGAGAGCCTCCTTTAGCTCAGCTGCTGTACAAACTGTTGAAACGCACTAAGAGAAGCCCAGCTAACAATGTAAGGTTGTAAGAATGTTTCTGTAACGTTTCCATTAAACAACAAAAATGTTAACAATGTTGTTTTGAAAGTTCTAGGAACGTTCAAAATGTCCAGTATTAATGCTGTGGCTTGATTATAAGAACGTTATTCAAGAATGTTTTTGATAACTTTGAGAGAACTGCCTAAGAACGTTGAAAACGTGCCCTGTTAGCTGGGAGAGAGGCGGGGGTAAATTTAAATCAAAGCAGAGCGAAAGCAAAACATGATTATTTTAGTTATTGTTTATTTTCAGAGTGTCTAATCTGATATTTATCTACAGTGACTTATTACACTAGTACATTTACTATTGAGGGACAACCTTCAAGGACACAGTTGTGATAAGGGAGCTCAACAGGTTATAGCAGTTGTGTTGGTAACAACCTGCCCTCAAGGTTTCATGGTCAGTAAAGGTCACATTATTGCCCTTTGTCATTGGTTTCAGTTGGGCTGCAGAACATTTCCTGTTGAAGAACTGGTAGAGAATGGCACTAGGTCATACATTTGATTTCCAAGGGACATACAAACTAATAAAATACGCACTTTCAATGTACTGTAAGTCACGTTGGATAGTGTCAGAGCATTAAGCACACAGGATAAAAGCCACGCCTCCTCCAATAGTGCACAGAGGTATGCAAATACATAGTTTGACAGGCAAGCAGCACATCCTATCATTGCATTCGGACCAAATGCAATAAATATATATATATTTATACACACACACACACATATACATATATCAATATGCTATCAAGATGTGAAGAGACTTTCAACCAGCATAACAAAAACTGTTTTGGAAAAGATTTCCTACCCTGCCCTTAATGCACTGTAAGTCACTTAGGATAAAGTGTCGCCAAAAGCATAAAGAAACAGAGCATTAAGGTTACACATGTCTATGCCCAAAATATATTGACAAGAGGTCTTTACAATAGATGAGAACATTTCTATCTTCAGTTTGAAATTGTTGGTAATAATTACAATACATTTATATCCCCTGTTTATTATAACAGGAGGAAAGCAATGCTTATCAGTAACCTGCTTGCCTTTATCGGTGGAGGCCTGATGGGGATGTCCAAAATCTGCCGATCATTTGAAATGATGATCCTAGGACGCTTCACCATTGGGGCATATTGTGGTAAGATTTCATTTTTTTCTTAAACATCAATGTTTCCTAAAAAATCAGGGTATCAAATCTTTAATATTGTTTATCCTTACATATATTTGAAATCAAAATGATTCAGTCTCTCCATATATACACAACATTAGTGTACAATGGCAAACTGACTAACTGTACTTTGTAAAAAAGCAGTTCTTCTCCTTTAGTTCACTATGTATATGTACTTTAAAGCTGCAGCCTGTAACTTTCTCCTCTCTACTGCCATCTCTGTTTAAAACATAAAATTGCAGGTTACTTAACATGCTTTACTATGTTGAAGTTAAATGAAGCCAACCTGACCAGAACATTGAACCCAATGGCTCACATTATAAACCCTTTTTATAAACTTACCATTAGGAATCGGGGTAAGGGAAGGAGACTGTGTTGAACACTGATGTGTTATGTATTTTTAACCCTAAAAAGTTATGGATTGCAGCTTTAGGACAGACATTATAGGTAATAGATCAAACATTCGGACTGCAAAGCTATGCAGATCTCAGTGGAACATAAGTACAGCGCAACATTGGCCTTTTAATAGTCATTTACAGATCCAGAAGAAATCGGAAAGCTATTTTTTTTCAGCCTACTTTAATTTTCTGATAAGAAACCAGAATCGCAAGTTCTGTACAATTAGCTTTTATAAAGAAATGAGTCCATGTTAAGGGAGTGAGTGAATTGTCTGTTCACTAGGTCAGGATGTGCATGAGCTGGTTTTGTTGCACATGGTTTTAAATAACATAAAATCATAAAAATTAAAAAAAACCATGAAATTTAAATAACATAAATAAATCACTTGGTTATGTCGAGTATGTACTTGAAGAGAATGGATTCATCTTATAGGGTGCCGGGATGGACAATAGATACCAGCAGGATGCAGTAGACACCAGACGAGCCTTATCATGTGGTGTCAGGCACACATACACACTACTACAGTGTGTGTGTGTGTGTGTGTGTGTACAATACATGATCCAATAGTACATGGATAGAGGAGGTGTCTATGCAATCCATTGGACTGTTTTGCTAAATAAAGGTACATCATAAAAGCTGCGACGAGACAAATATCATTAAATTAAAGTATTTGGAAAGCCACAATTTAATCAATAAATATATTAAATCAGTTTACACAGGGTATCCTCAAAAGTAGCGCATCACAATATAGACATGTTCCACTAAGATAACCAGCAAATGTTTAGATATATTTTATTCTACAACATGAACAGTATTTATTGTTTAATCGCTTAAAAGCTGACAAACCGTTTTTTGGGAAATGTGTGTGTACAATTGACGGGATAGTTCACGGGATAGTTCACCCATAAATGAAAATTCGTCATTTCCATTCCATCATTCTTCATGTCATTTCAAACCTGTATGGCTTTTTTTTTTTTGCTTTTGAGGATCACAGAGGAAAATATTTTGAGTATGTCAAGAACCAAACAACAGTAGCACCCATTGACTTCCAACATATGGACACAAAACCAATGAGACATTTCTCAAAATATCTTCTTTTGTGTTCCACCAAAAAACAAGTCATATAGCTTTGGGAAGACATGGGGAGGTAAATGATGGAATTTTTAATTTTTGGGTAAACCATCCCTTAAAATGCCTTTTAGTTTTGTTGTGTAATGTAATGACACCCATTCAATTTTAAATGTGGTTTAAGCAAAGGCAAAAACAGACTTCATTAACTATCTAACCCAACACACCCTTTGATTCCCTCATTAGGGTTAGCATCAGGATTGGTGCCCATGTATGTGGGAGAAATTGCCCCTACCAATCTGAGAGGAGCCCTAGGTACACTGCACCAGCTGGCTATTGTCACAGGCATTCTGATCGCCCAGGTACAGCGAGAGAGAGATTCGTGTTGTATTTTTGTTTCTATTAAAATGTGTTTCATTCATCAGTAACTAATGTAGCTATCCTACATCCGGATAACTACATCTGGATAGTTACAAGGATAACTACCTACATGTAGTTATCCTTGGATTTGCTTCAGTCTCCTGCAAGCTATTATTTTAATATCATTATTATATTATGTTTCTTTTTCACTCATTTCCTGTCACCTTTCTAGTGAACTTATTAAAGTGACAGTTCACCCAAAAATTAAAATCCTTCCATCATTTACTCACCCTCATGTCATCCCAAACCAGTATGACTTTTTTGCTTTTGATGACACAAAAGAAGACATTTTGATGTACGCTGGTAACTAAACAACAGTGGCACTCATTTCATTGTGTGGACACAAAAGCGCCGAGACTTTCAGAGGAGAAAAACTCATATAGGTTTGGAATAACATGAGGGTGAGTACAAGTCTATTAAATGTGAGTAAATGTAATTTTCCTTCTTCTTTGTCTGCATTCTCTGCAGATCTTAGGTCTTGAGTCCCTGTTAGGCAGTGAGCACCTGTGGCCAGTACTGCTGGGTGTTACCGTTCTCCCTACTGTCCTACAGATGGCGCTGTTGCCTTTCTGTCCTGAGAGTCCACGCTTCCTATATATTATCCGGTGCCAGGAGCATCATGCAAAGAGTGGTGACGTGCAATAAATATATATATATATATATATATATATATATATATATATATATATATATATATATATATATATATATATATATATATATATATATATATATACTCTGTTAACTCTTAAATAGTCTTAAAGAAATGAAAACCCTAAAGCTTACATCATCCATATTCTTCATATTTGGGTGAACTGACTAAACTACCAGCATCTACCCAAGAAACGAAAACGTTAAAAATGTTATTCTGAATGTTGTAGGAATGTTCAAAACAGCCGGTTTTAGTTTTTAGACGCTGTATTAACATTATTGCTTGGTTGTAGGTACATTATTCAAACATTTTTAATTCTGTAATGTTTTTAAAACATTCCACTGTAATAACTTAAGAATAATGTTTTTGATATATGATATATAACATTAACACTGCTAACCTTACTGCAAGAACATTTTTGATAACTTTGAGAAAACTTTGAGAGAACATTAGCCAACGTTCTGAAAATTTTCCCTATTAGCTGGGTAATAGCGCTTTTAGTATGTGCATTTAACAGACTTTATAAATGAGTGTGGACATTTATTTCACGTAAAATACATTTCTGCTAATCTATGAGCTTGTCATATAGCAAGGTCCACTGTAATTGTCCTCACAAGCTGTTTTTTGTTTCACTTTACTTGTGAGGGCATTTCTAAAAGATTTGCTATAGCCAAACACACCAATAAACACCAACTTGTTTTCGTCTCTTCCTCAGCTTTACGGCGCCTTACGGGGCGACTGGAGGTCAGTGATGACCTGGCTGAGATGAAGGAGGAGAAGAGGAGGATGGACATGGAGAGGAAAGTATCTATAGCTGAGCTCTTCCGCTCTCCTCTCTACAGGCAGCCCATCATCATCTCCATCCTGCTGCAGCTCTCCCAGCAGCTGTCTGGAATCAATGCCGTCAGTACCGCACAGATCACTCAGCTAAAACACAAACAGAGATGTTTAAAGGAAGAGTTCACCCAAAAATCCACATTCTTCCATCAGTTACTCACTCTATGATTCCAGAACATTTTGCTTCTGAGGAACGCAAAAGAAGATATTTTGAAGTATGGTGGAATGACATGAGGATAAGTAAATGATGGAAACGTTCTCATTTTTGGGTGAACTATCCCTTTAAATGTAAGAACAGGCTGAGCTAAGATTCATCTTTATAGTTTAAACCGAAGGCAGATTTTCCTTATGGCTTAAGTAACTAATTGTTTTTGTTATCTGAAGAAATAAATGGACAGAAATTTAATTGAGCCTTTCTGGTACAGAATAAAGTTTCTGCTGAACTGTTACTCTGTGCAGTAAAAAATATTTACTGCACTAACATATAATCTCAGATTTAACCTGGTCATCAAAAAAAGGCCTCAGGTTTAATTTAAATGTGCCTTAGTAATGGTTTCTCCTCACACTTGTCTTGTTTTGCACACCTCAGATCTTCTACTATTCTACTGACATCTTTAAGAAGGCTGGAGTGGAGAGTCCTATATACGCCACCATAGGAGCTGGAGCTGTCAACTGCGCCTTTACTGTGGTTTCAGTATGTAAAAAAAATCTCATTTAATTAAAGATCTTTTCAATCTTCCCCAAATAATAAACGTATTACTTTATAGCATGCTAAAGCAAAAATCCAACATTATTACAAATGTAACTACCTTTTATAGTATAAACAAGCCCAAAATACAGTATAAACGTAAGCCAAAAAGCTTGCGTTAATCATGATGATAATTACTGACCTGGTCTTTCACTCACCTGTCTGATCTACAGCTCTTCCTGGTGGAGAGGATGGGTCGTCGTACTCTGCACATGCTAGGGCTGGCAGGAATGTGTGTCTGTGCTGTCATTATGACCATCGCCCTCACATTATTGGTCAGTCCTGCATTGTTTTCATGGAAATTACAGATCACTTACATATCATATAGATCTCTAAATGTTGAGGGTAATCTAAATTTTCAGTCATACTTTGCTAACAGGGAACGTTCTCAGAATGTTGTCTAATGTTCTCTAGAAGTTCTCGCTAAAGGTTTCTCAGTTACCAAAATGTTCTTGCAGTAAAGTTGGTAAGATGCTTTTAAACACTATATATGATCAAAATGTTATTCCTAAGTAGTTAGTGTAATGTTTAAAAACATTACAGAATTAAAAAATGTCCGAGTAACATTCTTGTAGAAATGATATAATACAATATCTAAAAAACTGAATGTTTTGAGTGTTCCTACAACTTTCAAAATAACATTTTTAACTTGTTCCCTAATGGAAACGTTAGAGAAATGTTAAACTCAAACCTAAAATTGTTAGATGGGTATTTGCAGTCACAGGACTAAAGTACATAGAGAAAAAGTTACTGATAAAGTACTTAAAATAAATATCTACTCCACTGGAAACAGTTTACTGGGAAATGGTTGAAATACTTTTATTCTTTATATTGTATAAACTGAAACAACGATACCTTTTACTTCAGCTAAGATGACAACCATTGTGAAAGATTGCAGTTTAGATAACAGTTGTTTAGGGAACAGAAGACTATTCAGAAGACATCAGCTGTCTTGCCCTCTCTCTTGTTCTCACTATTGACATTGTTTGTTTGTTTTGTTCATCTGCAGGAGACTGTGCCTTCAATGAGCTACATTAGCATGATTGCCATTTTTGGTTTTGTGGCTTTCTTCGAGGTGGGTCCTGGACCTATTCCATGGTTCTTCGTGGCCGAGCTCTTCTCACAAGGACCTAGACCTGCAGCCATGGCAGTGGCTGGCTGCTCCAACTGGACAGCCAATTTTATCATTGGCATGGGATTCCAGTATGTCGCTGTACGTACAGTTGCTGAATTAATGTTATAGCTTGGTTATAAAAACTTAAGAATAATGTTTTATATATTTTACAATAAAAAATGTTCTACTAATGTTACCGAAGAACTTTTTAAGGACTTTGGGAACATTAGCAAACATTCTGAGAATTTTCCATATTTGTTTTTCCAGCAGCAGAGGTCACTGAGATTACAAAACTGGATTACCATAATTTCTTTTTACATTTAGTGTTAAATCAAAATAAAGGTAAATCTGTGCTGACTTGTTCAAATACCTAACTCAATCTCTCTGTACCGCAGAACCTTTGTGGTCCATACGTTTTCCTCATCTTTGCCGTATTCCTCTTCATCTTCCTGTTCTTCACGTTCTTCCGGGTTCCTGAGACGCGAGGCAAGACTTTCGACCAGATCTCTGCCACCTTCCACCGTCACCCACAAAACATGATGGACATGGACCTGGAACTGGATCAAGGGAAGCACAGTACAGAGTTGGACTACCTAGGATCCGATGGGACAGAGAACTGAAGCCAAGAGAGTTAGAGATGGTGGATGGGGGCCAGAATGACCAGAACTGACCTTTCATGGGGGCTTGGAAAGGATCCAGGAAAATGGAATGCATATCAAAAATTGAACATGACTATTGAGAAGAGTTTGGATAATAGGTATTAAGATGAAGATGGATGTTGGACTTTGGGAGAAAGTGCAATGATGTTTGAAAAGGAGCAAGAGAACTGAGATTTGAAATACTGCACTTTATCTGCACAAAGGTTTCTGTAAGACACCAAGCCAGTTATTTTAAATTTTAGTTTGTGCTTTTCTTCATCAGATGTTAATATTAACCAAGGTGAGATGAAACATTCTCATATTCATGGGAAAGAAACAAACTGTCAAATGCCTTTGAAAAATTAAGCTAAAATGTTAAGAACATGCATACTGTAAAAATTAGATCTGTACGAGATGAGAAACTACCCTGTGGTTTAAGGAATTGTTTTAGGTTTAATATATACAGAGTGATTTTTTTTATTCTCTATTTAGATGTTTGTGTAAATTACATAGGCTGAAATCCCACAAATGAATTTACGCATGTGTCATTTGACTGAGAAATAACAAAACAGGCTGATATTCCTTACATTCTGACTTGTATTGCATTGTGTTGTTTGATGTTCTGAGGTGTATGCAAAGTGTCTTTTTAACATATTTATATGATGGAATTAAACAAGCTGTTGGCCTCTAAAACATCTTTAAACACATTTCATCGTCTATCTAACAAGGTCTGGCACAAGAGAATGTGGACAAATCTAAGACACAGAGCTTTATCCTGAACTTGCTGGTTTTAAACGGAGATGCCAAGTCACAAAGGTGGACATCTAGCTGAAGTTTTCGCCAAGCATGATGTGCACCAGTCAACACACCGAATCAGTCCAAACCATGAAGAGTCGAATGGCTTTGCAAATACTTTATTTACTCACTTTATTAACATTGCACAAAATCCCCACCAAAGAAAAGTACATATAAAAGATAAAAATAAAGAAAAAAATTCAAGAGACAAAAAAGTTTAAACTAGTTAGTATTTTGATTTGGATGCATTTTTCCCCTCTAGTTAAGTTATAAGTAAGAAGAGCCCGTGCAATTTTGGATGGCATTTTCTTCTCATTGATGAACTTAAAAGTAGCCAAACTGGTCTTCTCTACTGCTCACTGCCCAAAGTACAGAAAACAAACTTGAAAGGGGAAATATTACAAATATTAATGGGCTTTGAGCATTTTCTTTCTGAACTTCAATTTTAAACGCTTAACTAGCATCAACCCAACCCTCAATCACTGGCCCTCCTTTGCTCCCTGATGGACGAAGGGTCCAGACCACAAGGGGTGGGTCAGGTGGGGGGAGGGACGACAGAATGTAGAAGCAAGAAGCAAGTTGTACGGACAAATGGCTGAATGTTTGAAGAGACAGGCAAGGTTCTACCCCCCAGACTAACCCACCCAGGAACCTATGAAGCGACAGAGAACAAGAGCGGAAACGTGTAAGGGAGACATGGAGAGAGACAGACAACAGAAGGCAAGACATAAGAATGCAATCGTATTAAAACACTTTAGAGGAAACACTTCTCAATATCAAAAAGTACTTTCAATTCACCCCAAGAACAGAAGAATGTATCCTATACCCATGTAAATAGTTTGATTAATTGGGAAAACAAATTACTGGCTTTGCCAATTAAATCCAATAAGCTTTTTCCCCCGAATGGCATGAAAGGCTGTGTCAAATTTGTAACTTTTCCAAATGAAGGGCCTGCTGCTTAATTTGGCTTGGGGTCAGCAGACAAAAATCAGATGGGTTTAGCAGCAGTTGCAGTGTGATGGCCGAAACTCTAAACCACTTTCAAAACACAGCACCAGTTTAGCTTGGGAAGTCCCACCTCTTGCCGGGGTCACGTGATTCCTTCCAGGTCACACAAATCATTCTGTGCTCTTGGCAGCTGTAGGGGCAGGTGCCTAAAGGAAAGAACAGTTGTCTGTGTACATGGGGTCTAACAGTCATAAGGGTAAACCCATACTTTTTCCTGCAGTAGCAGGAAATGGCACCAATGGTAAATATTGATTAAATCACAAGAAACTGTTGACCAGCATACACTGATTTTATTGGGCCCCAAAAAGTCTTTAGACACATTCGCACAAAAAAAAATAAGGGCATTGACCTATAATGTTAAACATAATTGAAGTCTCTGGCTGATTTATGAGTTATCTAGTAAGTACTAGGGGTGTAACAGTATACCAATGCTACGGTTGTTTATCCCAGTTTTGGAATCGTGGTTCGGTTTGCTGTGGGGCAGGGTTCATGGCATGGCAATGCTAAAGAACACTAGATTCACTTTTAACTTCATAACACTTTAAGACAGTAACTTTAGTGTATAGGGGAGCTCCCCTGTCCGAAGCTCATATGGGGGATTGATGAATTTGGGGTTTATTTCACCGCAATCCCCTGTGGGTGGTGTATTGCCATTTTACGGTTTGGTTTTGAATATTGTTACACCCCTAGCGTGGACCAGTAAAATGTCTTCAGAAGTTGGTTGTCATGATTTCACTGTTAGTGAGGACCATTTGACTCAAAAACATAGCCAAACATACACACACAGTACAAAAAACGGCACAGCAGGCCTTACCTCAGTTGTTTTAGGAGATTGCTTTGGAGAAGTGTCAGAAGACGGTTTGATGTTATCAGGTTTGGAGGCATCGGGCGGAGATCCTTCAGGTGCTTTTTCGGGCTCATCTCCATCCTAAGTATTGATGAGTCAATTGATGTCCATAAGCAATCTGATAGTGGGCTTACACAACCTAGTTTACCACTTCTACCACAAGTAGACTGTACATTTCAACATGCCAAGATGCCACTCAGAATTAAGCTAATGTTGTCAACTTCATAACTATGCCATTAGTCATCTCTTTTAGGATTGCCTGGAAATGGGCTCACTTTAGAAGCAGTGGATTCAGATTTTCTCTGTCTGCGACGACTGAACTGTCTGCGGGGTTTCCGGGGTTGTCCTTCAGCCTGCTCTCCATTGGTCTGTTCCTCTTTAGGGGGCGACTCCTGCTCTTCTGCAGGGGCAACTGTCTGTTGAGCCTCTGCAGAGGGTGGACGGGGACGGAATGGCCTGAACAGAAGTGAGATTCATATTTGCTTAAATTACATAAAAGCAAAGGGTGTAAAAACACAACAAAAAGATCAAAGCAGGGGCAGACATATTCACCATAGTATACATTATAATAACATGCAAAATCCGTTTAAGTTGACTCTGATAAGTTGACTCTAAATAAGTCAAATGATAAATTCCAGACTAAATTTACTAAAAAAAAAACTGAAATATTTTAGTTTCCGGTTCAACTGAACAACCCAAAGCAAGTCTGTGCTGGGTATTAAAACACCATTAGCATGACATTACCTTCTAAATCGACGTCTAAATCTGCGTGGTGGAGGCCTCTGCTGGTCACCCTCTCCCTCTATATTCTTATCACCTGCTTCTCCCTACAGCAAACACACAGAAACCGCAAAAACCCATTGACCAAGCGTGCACAGCAAGACGACAAAATGAGCAAGAAGCTTAAAGGCATTTTTTTTCCCAAAAAAAACCATTTTGTTTTATGTTGGTTGAAAGTCTTCTCACATCCTGATAGCAATCACCAATCCAAGACCAAATAAAGTGGACTATAAAACATCCATCCAATTATTGCATTCGGTCTGAATGCAATGATAGGATGCGCTGCTTGCCTGTCAAACCACATATTTGCATACCCTCCGCGCACTTTAGGAAGGTGGCTTTGGAGAGCACTCCGAACGGACGACCGTATCTTATGCTTTCAAAGATAGCTTGCTATTGCTAGCCTTCCTGAAATTGCCTACCCTGCCTTTAATATGAAAAACAATATTCAAAATTTGACAATATTCAACATTAACAAATAATCTGTGCGTAGCATTTGAAAACGTTAGTCTAAGGGCTATACAATTATTTTTATTTGCCAGTGCTGCCCATATTCCAAAGAACTGTTCAATGTAGGCAACAAAAGTGAATTCACGATACCTCGCCCTGTGGCGCAGCGGGTCTTCTGCGCGGCCGCTGGCGTCGGGGGCGTGGCTGAGGTGCAGCTCTCTCTTCACTGCCCTCCCCCTCGGATGCAGGACCAGTAGCAGAACCAGGAGCTTTTGACTCTTCCTGATCAGGGCGTGCGTTCCGGGGATAAAACCGCCTACGGAACCGGCGTTTATTGGGGGCATATCGGCTGCCTTTGACAGGGACACCACCAGGGCCAGTCACGTTAGCTGCCTCTGATCCCTGAAGCGAAGTCAAAGTGTTAGAAGACAACAGAATTTATAGAGACAAGATTCCTCAACACATTCATTTAGATGATGCCTACCTTAGCTGCTTCAATAACGTCAAATTCCACCACCTCACCGTCTCCCACGCTTCTAAGGAACTTTCGTGGGTTATTCTTTTTTATTGCCGTCTGCAAAAAAAGAAAGTTATTAATAAAACTACATCTCTAGCACGCAGATGCAGAACGTAATGCTGCTCTTCAGAGTATATCGTAGCATTCAAAATGTTAGAATCTCGCATTGTAAAAAGTACTATACAAATAAATGAACTGCAAATGTGAACGCAAATTAAGCTGTATTTCTAGGATGCAGTAATTGATGATTTTGTCTACTGAAGGTAAAAAAAAAAAGGAACGGCTGGACATTTGCACAGCTTGAACTGGTTACATCTCAACTTCTCATATAAACAAATGGATTACCTGATGTACAAAAACATCTTCTTTGGTGTCATTTCTGTGGAACAAAGAGCAAGGCAAACATACTTAATAAATCAATATTTTGTACGAATGCTCAGATATATTTGGATCTCATCGTGTTTGTTTCTGATCATGCAGTGATGGCGAGGAGACCCATCAGACAACATACCTGTTGATGAAGCCATACCCGTTGCGCACGTTGAACCATTTCACCGTGCCTTGCACCCCGGTCGCTATATAGGATTAAAAGAAAAGCAATCACCATCCAGATCATCACACCAAAAACATAAATAAATAAATAAAATCACAAAACAAACAGGATCTTCATATCCAACCAATATTTCACCCACGCCCGGTGAAAGCCACTTATGTGGACGCTGCGTCACCTGCGTGTGAATTATTAACCATAAACTTTGAAACCGTTTCCCACCCTAGGTCAAGCTTGTTGACATTCATGGAAAACAATGGAGACGAAGTGACCATTTCTAGACCATGCCACACAACAGCAAACACCTCCAGCTAGTTACAAACGGAGGATAAAATGTAAAACTTTTACCTAACGACATGCAGCGCACCTGTCGTGAAATCCCTCCCACCTAAAGCACATGGTGACATAGCGCAGAAATGTGGGTCATGTTGAACGCACTTTCACCGAGTAAATAACCCGCTAGATATGAACCCAACACCCCAGAAAACCGATGAAACGCACTTAAAAGAGAATAAAAGCATAAATGAAAGAGAAACGAAATCCCACGTACAAAGAGAAGTCAACCTGTGCGTCCTATAAAGCAAAAACGACGTTTCTTTCTTCTTTCTTATATGCATGCACATAAAGAGACGAGAAAGAAACGAGGGAGGAATGGGAAAGAAAGCAAAAGTTTTAGGAAACAGACAAACTATGAACAGGATCAGCCCCTGCGTGGAAACACGTGGGAGCAGACGGGCACCTGGACTGAGTTTCTTTTCATTTCGCATCAAAACTGAAAGCATCCTCTACACACGATACCGATGCGAGGTGCACCAGAAGAGAGAGAGAAATGGACGGGCTGCTACGTAGAGACGCCCGACAGGGAGAATAAAAGAGCCGTGACGCGGTCGTAACGTGTCGGTATACATAAGCTCGTTGCGGATCCCATAAATAAGAGCGCTCGAGATAAATCAATAGACGATCGATGCATCCCTACCGATGACTTTTCTCTCCGGTTGCGGCTGGTCGGTCGGTGCTGCGCCGTGCGCCTCCGTGTCGCTCATGTTGTCTCTTTGGTTTTCACCCCTCCCTCCGACTCCGCGATCTTTAAACTCCTCAAACTTTTTATCCCGGTCGCCCGTCAGGAAGGATCGACCGAGGCTCGATTTAATTGGCGTTCGGGCGACCAATCCGCGAGTCCCATCGCGCTCGCGTAATCAATTGAGAGCCAGCGCGTAGGTCTCGCGCGAAAACCAACCTTCCCCGCGACGTTTGAAGGAATAATCGGTGACGTCGACCTGCACCGTAAACGAAAGTGGGATACGCAAGGAAATTAAACGCCTTGGTTGGTTTGACGGCACTAAATGTGCGTGATTATATTTGCGTGATGTTTCTAGGGGTGCGTTTTAAAAATATGACGCGCAACGCAACCGAGACGAGCGCGCATGTTTTTCTGTACAGGATGTTAAATGGTGTGTAGATAGACGACAGTGACAAACCAGACAAGTCGTTGATTTGAGGGATGCAATTGTTTAATATCGTTGTGCATTGCTGGGGTTACTTTTTACCCCGTTGCCTCCATCAAGCACCTCTGCACGTAGGTCACCAGATTCATGTTTCACTCGACTATATTTATCCAAACGACCGCACACTTGCCAAGACTGGGAGTCATGCATTTGGTCATATTTAAGCAACACTTAGTAATTTAACTGGGTGTGTGTTTTTGTTTCATTATTTCCAATCATTGGTTTCGGTTTTTATATGATGAAAATCTGGACGCAATTCTATAAAACTATATATGTAAACGTGATGCGTTTAACCATAGACCGGAGCTTTTAACCGGATTTAGTAACTCCCATGTCTGATTTTGACTCAGTTTGCTTTCCTCGAACCCCTTTGTAAACACGTTGCATATCTTTTAGTGCTTTTAGTGCTTACGTATGCGCACCACCATGAAGAATCGCACCATGCCAGTTTTTACGCATGTGAGCCAACAAGAGCCATTTGCAATACCAGAAGTCATGACATCTGAACCATCCAGTAAACAAAAGACGTGCACATAGAAAATCACAGCGTTTCTATCTTTATTCATCGGGAGCGGCGTTACAAAAAGCTGCGCTGACCGAACGCGCGCTCCCGCGCCTCCCCCCGCCCTAGAATTAAAGAGCGAGGGTGAGCGCGCCTGCGCAGTGAGGGCGAAGCTGCCGAGGTTCGTTTCATGGTATGTGTGGTTGACTTCGTAGGGATCAGAGAGAGCAAGAAAGAGAGTTCAGGATTCGTTCGCCGGGCCGACCTCGGATCAGTCCTTGTACGCGACCTGAACGTGCCCCTGAAAGCGAAAGAGGAAGGAGGGGAAACGCCTGGGATGACAGCAGCGTCAGGCTAGCTGAACTCGGTGAAGAAGAAGGACAACGGAAGCATCCCGCGGTTGACAACAACAGAGAGATCCGAGAGGGAAAAGCATCCGGTCGGACTAACTAGTGGTTGGGCTGCCCCCGAAAGCGTGTAGTGTGGAAAAGGCTGTAAACTAGGTAAGTTGTAGATTAAACCATTAAACGGGCGTGATCCTGCTCCTCCCTTGCAGAATAAACCTTATGATATGATACGATTATGAATCACCTGAAACAAATGCACGCACAGGCAAACAATAAACCCTAGATGAAGCGTCCTGTCACAGCGCGCAGGATCCGCAAACCTCGTACCGAGTCATTCACAACGACGACAACATGTTTTCTTTGGGCGTTGGGTGCCTCGAACCGAGCGCGTATTAGCGAGCTGCGAGGACAAAGATCAAACCTAAAAACTTGACCGTGACGTCTGAATGCACGCAACACATCGGGTGGGCTCGCGTCGTGGGGAAACCTCGCGTTAGCCGCAACTTGAACGGCGTGTCGGGTCCGCGCGTTGTTACGTGGAGTTTTACCGGCGACGACGTCGCACCTGCTCGGCCGTGATTAGCGCGCTGGTCGGCGGGCCTCTGGTTGCCCGATCCGTGCGGAGCCAGCAGGCCTCACGGATATCCAGCCAGCTCACTGCGGCTGGAGCACACGCGAGAGCGGCCCAAACTGCTTGTTCAAGCGCGTCCGCTCTTAATGGTTGGGTGTTCGGCGCTAGTGGATTAATCTTCATGTGCATTGGCCTGGAAGAAAGCACAGCCATTCTTTATATTGCATTACGTTTCTCGAGAAGGGAAATTCATATTTTGCATGTGGAGTGAATGTTTTTATAGGCATCGTATGGTCGTGCACTGTGTTGCGCATGATGCTTTGGTCATTTCTCGCGAATGCATCATTGCATGTCAATGGTGGCTCAAATGTGCCGTTTTCAGTCTCTCTAAATGAGAGGATATAAAGCGTTGCCAATCATTATTTAGGGGTGGTTACACATTTACAACGGGTTGGGGCACGTCGAAAGTTTAGCTAACAGGTGCTGTGTTCTGCTGCCTAATATAGTGCGCTTCTGCAAACCTAAGCAGACGCGAAACTGCAATTCATAATTGCTTTCAAAGTTGTAAAGATGTTCTTTAAAATAAAATCATATCTATTGATCGACACTTCCAGACCTGAAATACATAATGTACTTCCAGAATGGTCCAAGTGACTTGGAGGGTGTGTTATTGAAGGTCTAATTCAAGCATAGTCTTGCTTTGTTGTACCCGACCATCTTTCATTAGCACCTTCCTTAAATGTGATGAATTATCATTCTTTACTTTGGACTTCAGGGACTAATATTAAGCAGTGTACTCAATCTTTAGTACTCACAATCTTTAGAAATAACATGGCGGATGCAGACTTGGACTTCACAACAGGCGATGCTGGTGCCTCCGCTACCTACCCCATGCAATGTTCTGCCCTGCGCAAGAATGGTTTTGTGGTGCTAAAAGGTCGACCGTGCAAAATCGTGGAGATGTCCACGTCTAAGACTGGCAAACACGGACATGCCAAGGTGAGTGATCTGGGATTGACCTATGTGACTTTTTTGTCTGTGGAACACAAAAGAAGCTTTTGAGAAATGGCTTGGCGCTCATACAGTGGAACTCAATAGGTGCCAATGTTGTTTGGTTACCAGTGGACTTTAAAATATCTTCTTTGGTGTTCCTCGTAAGCAAAAACATCATGCATGTTTGGAATGAAGTGAGGGATAGTGTAAATAGATGGAGGAATTTTCATTTTTGGGTGAACTCTGCCTTTAACATGTTGGCCCCCATTTTAATTTTAAACCCAATATCATAGAAGGAACAATATCCCCATGTAAATCACTTTTAGGACTCATAACTTTGGTTCTCACCGTCCTGCCACATGGAGAGTGTTTGGCTCTTTCTTATTGTTTTGCACAATAAAGAACTTTCAGAAGTCTCTCTGTACGTTTTTATGAATGAGGTACAGGTGAAAGGGAAGCCATTCAGTTGGCATAGTGAGATACTGATACTGCACTATCACAATACTACAGATGTGGTGAGACTTTCAATAGACAGCTGTAAACATGCTTCACTTTGTTTTTGTGAAAGGTTCACATGGTGGGCATTGACATTTTCTCTGGCAAAAAGTATGAGGATATATGTCCCTCAACCCACAACATGGATGTCCCCAACATCAAAAGAATGGACTATCAGGTACGTGGTGGGAAATACGAAAGGCGTTTTCTGCTACCAAGATCTATCAGTGTATGTTCAACAAACCTTTGATTGGTTTCATTTCAGCTTATTGGCATACAGGATGGCTACCTGTCTCTGCTGCAGGACAGTGGCGAGGTCAGAGAAGACCTGAAAATGCCAGAGGGAGACCTGGGCAAAGAAATCGAGAGCAAGTTTGATGCCAGTGAGGAAATCCTGGTAAGTGCAATTATGTCAACCACTCATCAAATATCCATCAGAATATCTTTATATTTGTATCTAATGTATATGTTTTTTGTAGATCACCGTCCTGTCTGCTATGAATGAGGAAGCTGCAGTAGCCATCAAAGCCATGGCTAAATAAAACAGCAGGTACATTCAGGAGCAGGAGCTCTCACTGCTGCGTGTGCATGCTTACCTGCTAACTAGGCCCAGAGCGACTGTGCCTCACCAGTGTGCTTACAGCAAAGCAGTAGTTTAAATGTTTACCTTTGTTTTAACCAGTGAATCAAACCCTAATGATTTCTGTTAACCATCAAAACAGGGAAACATGGCTTTTCCAGCAAAAACACACTGTTACAATAAAAGGCTGGAAACTGAACTGAATTAAACTTAGAACTTAGTATGGCTGGGTGTCTCCAAATAACTAAAACAGTTTCCTGGATGTACATTGAGCAAGTGTATGTTCATGTTTTATGACAGACTGTGGATGCAGTACAATTATCCTGTAATGGTTAGGTTTAGGACTGGATTGACAGTTTTATTTCATTTTTGTCCAAAAATAAGATGACCTTGCTGTTGAACAAAGTTCAGAAAATGACACGTGGTGTTCAATAATGTATATAAAAGATTTTAAAGTTGGAAAGTATCTCAAATTACATGTAATACTTTGCTGTTTGCATACTGGCAAATGCACTTTTGACTAACACCAAGATGTAATACTCCTGCAGTCAATCTGTGTGCTTGATGTAAACGCAACGACTGAGATGTACAGATAATTTCATGTTCAACTTTGTATTTTACACTACCAGCTTAGTATTTCGTCCTATGCATAACCAAATTCGCTTTATTGTAAAATATCAAGAAACATCAGCATCATTCTTGTGAATTATGCAACCATAAACAACAATTATATTTCTGTTAATAGTAACTTATCTACCTGCTGTTCCTTTGAGTTATGGAGGAGTGCCTGTGTACTGACTGTGCACATTGTGATTTATCTAAGTGAGTTGGACTTCAGAATGAAAGACATTTCATACCTGAAAGTATTTCCGATTCTGTTCTGTAATAGATATCACGTTAGGTTTTCAGTTCTTTATATATTTTGTAGGCATTCCATCTACATTTAAATTAAACCCTGTTCTGAACAGTCCAAAATCTTTTCAACCACCTATTTGTATACAACACCCCTCATGTGTACAGACCTTTATCCCTCTGATACTGCATTCCTTAATTTTCTGTGCTGAAAGGGATTGTTCACTCATAAAAAAAATTCTTACATCATTTACTTACCCTCATGTCATTCCTAACCTGTGGCTTTTTTCCTTCTGAGGAACACAAGAAAATATTTGGAAGTACAGTGTAACCCAACCCAAGTAACCCAACAATTATATAGACACAAAACCACCGAGACATTTTTCAAAATATCTTCTTTCGTGTTCTGCAGAGGAAACAAAAAAACATACAAGTTTGGAATGACATGAGAGTGAATAAATGGTGGAAAAATGTTTGGGTGAACTATCCCTTTAATCATTCTTTCCTGTCTCTCTCTCTCACTTCCACCTGTACTTCTCTTCCTTCTCTCAGGGGCTCACAAGATGCACTGGACCTGGATAAAAGAGTTTTAGACCTCAGCAATGCTATCCTCCTCTTTGTTTCCCCCCATTCTTTATCTCTTCTCTTTCTGTACTTTAAATCCCACCTATGGGTTTGAAACTGGAAAATATATTGAATTGAAAACTGTTTAAAATGTGTCTGCTAAAGGTGGTACATAAATCAACACAAAGTTGAATGTATAAAGAGAGGTAGAGATGGACTTACATACTGTAGTGATGAAGGATTGGGGTGGGAAACTTTATTGGATGGGGGGGGCCTCGTAAAAGTCTTCATTAATATATGGGTGTGTCTGTTTGATTGGCTGAGCTTACCCCCTTTATCATCCATTAAAAAAATGAGGACAACTTACCCTCAGTTGGTTTTCTAATTCACAGTAGTAAATAGTTATGAGGTCTTTTATGTGGTTCATTCTTAAGCAATTTGTGCAAAGCGGAAAGGAAGAACACTTAAGAGCAAATATTCCTGTGAAGGACAGATACAAAGGTCATGACATGAGTAATAGATGCAGTTTTGTCTCTTCACTACAGGACCAAGTGCTCTGCGTACCTTCCCTGTTATCTTCCAGTAGCTTAATGTAAAGAAAAAAACCTTAGATGGGGTGACAATACCACACAAGCAGGTGTGTGTATGAATACAGTAAGACTAACCCCCCACCACTACCCCAAAAAGCCAAGAGGAGAATCAGACTAATAACAAATTACCATTTTATCAAAAATTTCACAAGTATTTGCTTTCTGTTGTGAGGGGAAAGGCGAGACGGAAAAGGGCTCAGATCTCTTGCATCTTGAAATAAAACACAATTTATGCTTGTAATATCTTGTGGTGGTTTGGGGGCTGGATGAAATGTTGATAAAATGGTAATTATCCTCTTTATAATTGGTTGTGTCCTATTCGGGTCACATTACAGAGTTGACTGTCATGCCCTTTTATTTTTGACTTGACAGCATTAAGTAATCTTACATTTTTGTTCGTTCCAAGACTGTGATTAAAAAATATAAAGTATAAATATAAGTTTGTATTCTAGCAAGACAACCCAACTCAGTATTAAAAAGAGCACATATAAATCACGACTTTGTCTTAGTTTGTGACGGGTCTTCAGCTCTGTGTAGTTACTGATGATGTAATATATTAGCATCAGCATGGATGGAAAAATGTATTCAAGACAAAATGACTAACAACTGTTTGAGAAAGTATTCATAATTTTATAATAGCTGGGATATAGCCATGTAATGCAGGACATTGTTCTACTCAAAACGTATTACTAATATTTTAAATCAAAACACACATGTAGTTTATTCTTGTTAGACCGAAACGTAATGTTGCTCTGAATGTTATATGAGCTCATGAGGATGTTGTTGGAGAATTCGAACTTATCCAGCCATAAAGCATAGTCACAAAGTTCATCTTCAGACATAAGGAAACATCTTGTTCTTTTCACCTCATAATCACCATGTCAACAACAGGAAACAGTGTACAACATTTTTATGTAGTGGCTTAATAGCTCAAAATACAAACTCTTAAAACAGTTTTAGATACACATTATAAAGAGGCATTCCCACCGCCCAAACAAATTCATATTTGCCATGGACCGAGAAACCGTAAAACCACTCCTAAAGGTTTCTTTCCACTTTTTTTTGTTTTTTGTTGCATGGGATATTTATTATTAATCTTTAAAAACAACTTGGAACAAATGAACTCGTTCTCTGCTTCTAAAGTGACAGCCACAGAAAACAGCTTTGTGTAACATGCCACCTTGTTTGGGGTCAGACTTTTGGTGGTTAATGTGGTTTTCCGTGGTGATATATTCTCTGTCCCGCCTGAGTGTGAGGAAGAAAGGCATGCCGTGCAGCCGGTTGAGGGGAACTCTGAAACGAAGCCTAAAACCGAATGAAGAAAAATGTATATTGTATGAAACAGTTGCAATGAGACCTAGCATCATTAAAAAAAAAGGTTTTGTGCTAACCGAATCTTGTGTTAATATTAAAAGTTCAAATGTTATAATGAAACGGTTAATTATAGAAGTTATGGCTTAAAAGTTACAGAAAGCAAAGTAGACATGAGCACTGAGAATGACAGAATGTGTTCCTGTAGTTCAACGTGCTAGCAATACCAAGGTCACGGGTTTGATTCCAACAGAATGCATGAATTTGCTGAAAATGTATACCTTGAATGCATCAATACAAATGCATAAATGAAATGTACAGTTATAATGAAACTTTGGATGGATTAAAAAAATGAAAGAATGACACAGAACAGACTTTGCTGGTTTTTTACACATCATATACATAGTCAGAAATATGTAAAAAAAAAAAAATACTTGCAATGGTTGCTTGCAAAAAAAATAAGTAAAATCCATGTGGTCCATGGTAGAGAACCTCAATCTAAAGACAAGCTTTCAGGTTCAGTGCAGGTTGGTAAGCTCACCTTTGCAGTGGGGATCTGCACAGTCATGGATGGGCTGGACAGCAGACCAGCTGCGCTCACATGTAAAGCCTGTGGATGCATGGGTCTGAGCGCAGCCTAACAATGTCATCACACACACACAAAACACCATTACTCCTTCACAACCCTATGCAGAACTGTAAAATGTATATAAACACTGCATGAAAAGTTCCTTCTTCTGAAAGTTTATCATCTCAGTACTTACTGAATCAGTAAAGCCAGACTGCTGATTAGCATGTTCAAGCTGTTTCTGAAGTGGAATACTCGCACTAGGGATAAATCCTGTTGAGATCGATTGAGCAAGAAAGACCAAGGAAAAATGTTATGCATCTATTGGGTATTTTAACAACTGACTGACTCCTGATAGGAGGAGATACAAGAAGGTGCATTAAGGAGAGGACAACTCACCTGGCTGGGAGGAGAAATGGCTGAAGACAGCAGGGCCCTGAGGCTGATGGGTCAGGAATGGCATGCTCTGGAATGGGGATGCCCCTATAGAGATAAGATAAAATAAGACGAATAAGTCAATATTCAGTGAAAACTTGTGCAAAGTGTAAACTATTTAGTGTAAACTGTAAGTGTAAAAAAAGTGTAAAACAAAGTGTACATTAGTTTAACTTAAGATGTAATCTAGAATGAAATCAGGCTTTTAATGCTACCTCTGATCTGGGTGGTGCCTGCAAAGCTGATGGGCACAGAAGCAGCAGGTCCATACGATGAAGGGTGCTGAGCCTGGGTGACTGCAAATGGCTCATGGACCACAGTGCTTCCTGAGAACTGACTGTGCTCTGAGGAGCCCGGGGGAAATCCTGGCTGGCTAGGGAAGTGATGACCCTACACAAGATATCAACAACTGATGGATATGTGCATGCCTTGTATAAGATAAAACTGGATATTGTAGCCAAAAGACATCTTAGACAAAAAGGTCCATCTATTGCCATTGATAAATGCCCTACAGCAGATACAACACAGATAATACTGTGACAATCTATCAACATTTTTTACAGAATTTTTACGGCCCATTATAAAATCGGGAAGTGAAGTCTGTGTGCACGACAACACTACATGCATTTTATTAGCTTGACATCACTGCTATAAAGTCCAAAAACACACAGTGTTACATGTGCTCTGATTTAAAACGAAATAACTTTTACTTACAGGAATCAAGGGTGTCGAGAACAACTGTTTACTGCGCTCTCCTAGAAGAGCACCAGCCCTGTTGTGACTCACTGGACTGCCTAGAACACATACAACACAAGCATTTCAGCACTAAATAACAACATTCACCAAGTCATACTTAATATGTAAATTATTATAAAAGAACAAAATACAAATGATTTCTTCCCAAAGTGATCAAAACCAACAAAATCCCACCTTGTATGCTGAGTAGATGCTGCCCTGAGTGTATAGACAAGCTGGGCTGGTAACTTGCTGACGGCAGTGTTGTAATATCACTATATATAAACAACAATAAACAAGGGACGGTTTGGAGAGTAACAGTAGCAAGTGGTTCCATATACATCTATAATGACTTTAAGACAATATCTAATATATGTGAATGGTAGTCATTTTTACAAGTGAAATTACATTGTCAAATAAAAGTGCCTAATTACAATTAACAAGCAACAACAACTGGTGCGGTCCAAGTTAAAACAAATTAAGGTCACGTACCTTTGCTCTTTTCTTCTACGCTTTTCTTCCTCATGCAGGACTTTTTTAAGCTGTAAGAACAGTTGATGTTTCTCCTCTTGCAAAATTTGCAATTTTACCCCCATTTTCAGAACCTAAGAAATCATAAAATGCACAAAAATCATAAAATACACAGAACAAATGCATGGGCACGTCATACACCGTCAAACTACACACTCACACACACTTTCCTGGTTCTGGACATGTCAGATTAAAATGTTCTTTATGAATTTCTTTAACAAAAATGGGTAAATGATTTTGACACGCCGGACATTTACTGATGTTACTGTGCAGCTTCTGTTTCGGTACTCACCTGTTCTTTGGTCTCTTCCAATGACATTCGTTCCTCCATTTCTTTAGTTCGTTTTCTCTCCTCCTCTTCTCTCATCTTCTGTTCCATCATCTTATCCACTTCCTCCTCTTCTACAGAGTAAATATGAAAGCAATCTTATTTACGGGAGCACTTTTACTTATAGTCTTTACCTCTGCCTTTGTTTTTTAATGTTTATGAGTGCACACAGAGGTACCTTGTCGTTTTCTCTCTCTCTCTTTCATTATGTGCTTATGGAGAGCTCTGGCCATCGCACTGGATAGCTTTGGTCTTTCCAGTAAAGCAGGCATCGTGGCGGACAGCTGAGGAAACACACATCGCATTTTATTACCACTCAGTTTGATCTCTTTTATGTAAACACTTCACCGAAAACTGTGGAATAAACTCTCAACATCTAACTCTACGTGTTACTTTTACTTTGCCAAAAGTCCTCCGCAATCTTTCCCTCTGCTCTTCAGAAGTTTTCTCACTTGATGAAACAAACTAAACAATGTTTACGAGCTCCACGATTCGCGCAGAACTGGAGCTGACCGCGTTATCATTCACTTCCGGTTCAAACGCTGTAAGGAGTTCTGTTTCCGGGTCAACAGTGTCGTGTCACAACCTTTAAAACGAAAGACGTTGTATATGCTTATTTTCACCCGCTTCAACCAAGTCGTAAAAAATAAACATCACACACCGTGTTAAGATTTTACTGCTCAATGTTGAGTTTGTATAATAACGGGAGTGCGACGTGGATCATCGTCGCTTTGTGTTCCGGTTGATGGTGACCGTGGACATCGCCATCTAGTGTTTACCCTCTTGTAGGTTGACGCGGGAAAAACGTTTCATTCACTTTCCATTTGCGTTATCCCATCATTTACTTCATTAAAAATTACTTGATTTATGCAAATAAACCTTTAAAAACAAGCTCAAATTGAAATTTGACCTGAAATGCTGCAGAATCCACACAAGGACAGAGAAATTCCTTGTGTGAGAAATTGATTTTTACTTTTCTGTGCTTCATTGTTTCAGAGAACTTGGTAACAGTTCTTTTGCTCGAGTTTCTACTTCAATACATTTTAATAACCAACTTCATTAAAATCAATCAGCAGAGGCAGACGACAGTACGGCATTTTGAGCTTTATTGAAATAAAATCTCGACACTTCACAAGTTCAAAAGCCAAATGCCACATTACAAATTAAAAGGGTACACGGATTAAGCCAAACATTATAAAATGAGGAAAAAGCTTCTTTGAAGCCACGTTTGAAAAAAATACCCCAGAAATGAGTAAATGCAAAGATGGACAATATAAAGTCTTAATTTTACTAATCTACAGGGCAAACACATAGGAACACTTGTCCTGAGACAGCCATCATCCAAGATCAGTTTACACGGTCTTCTGCTGTCCCTTCTTCCCAATAAGTGACTTGTGAATGTGGGGGATGACACCTAAAAGACAAACAAGAGTTAAATTAAGTGGATCACGCAAAAACACAGAATTTGAGTTTGTTAAAGGGTTGAAGCAGAACTTACCACCACCAGCAATAGTCGCCTTAATGAGGGAATCCAGCTCTTCGTCGCCTCTAATGGCAAGCTGCAAGTGGCGTGGGGTGATCCTCTTCACCTTCAGATCCTTGGATGCGTTTCCCGCCAGCTCAAGTACCTTAACGCGAAAACAAACGTTAGCCAAACGTTACGGGCAATCTCTTAAACAAACGTGACTTGCATTGCACATAAAAACCCCTCACCTCAGCAGTCAGGTACTCCAGAATCGCAGCGCTGTACACGGCAGCCGTGGCGCCGACGCGCCCGTGGCTAGTGGTCCTGGATTTCAGATGTCTATGAATACGGCCCACCGGGAACTGAAACGAAGCACAAAACGGATAGAAAATAATTCAGAAAAGTTGCTCGGACTGGGAGTGTGGCGTGCTCCTGAAACGATTACAAATGCGGAGGTTAATAAAGCGCATTTAGTTAACGTTACAGAATGTATGAAAGCAAACATCCGAATCGAGTCTTTGTCCATTGCGGCGGGACTGACCTGCAGTCCAGCCCTCTGTGAGCGCGAAACAGCCTTCGCTTTCGCCTTCCCGGAGTCTTTTCCCGCTTTACCTCCAGCCTGAAAACACAAGGACCGCATTCATGGATTACATTTGTTTTCAAGAGGTTTGCAACGCATTAGATGGGGTTTAAAGCACGAACGCGTTTCGGTTTACGCGGATGCTGTCACGACGCCAGCTAGCACAGGAGCTACAGCTAACTAGCCGGATAAAATTATGCAACACAGACCAACACGAACACTGCGAATACCACTGCAACGTGTTAAAATACGGCCCAAATCGACGTGTGACGAAAAGCAAGCACAACGCACAGCGAAATGACTTACCATTTTGTAATTGTTATGTGACAGTCGCTACAGCAGACACCGCGCAAGTCCTAACCAAATTCAAACTGAGTTACGCGCCTTCAGGGTGCTAAATATAAACCGCTTTACATCCGGGACATTACGCGTGTGCGCCGACCAATCAGCTCTTGCGCTTTGTTGTTTGACATACGTCTTGACCAATGACTTTGCAGATGTTGTGACCCGCCCCCCAAAATGGGAAACGCATTGCGTTTTAAGTCTTTGTTTTGACGGGTATTGTAGTTTTCACAATAGCGCGGGGAGTTTTATTCATTCGTTGAGCAAAATATATGTGCAAAAATAAAATGACATGAAAATAAGAAGGCACACAGTTCATTTGTGGGCGGATACGGCTATTATTCAATTTTGCATTAGTTATGTGACAATTTACAGTTGTTGCTCTGTCGAATTGTAACCAAATTTTGCATATTTTCGTGTGTGCGTTCAGTAGAAAGCATTTCTGATAACAATCGTAACAATTTGTTAGTGTTATTAAAATTGTGCATAGTTGGTAATAAAGAAGTTGTAGTTTAAAAGCTCATTTGGGGCCCTAAAGCATTTACTAGCAAGAGTTGCCTTTTACCGACACATTAATTTGATAAAGTCTAATGTGACTGTCTGTCTGTCTTTGTAGTTACTGTTCTCACTGTGTTTTTGTAGTGTTTGTTATAGTTTTTTTTAAATGTGCTGATCTATTTTCAATAGACAAAAATTAAATCTATTTTCAATAGACCTAAATCTCTGTGTGTGTTTGACACACATCTCTATAAATCTTCAGCTGAAGCAAAATATAATACTACTTGTGAAGTACTGGAAAACTGACTTTGAGTTTATCTAAAAATAATAACATAAAATAATATAAAATCAGTCATAATATAAAGTCAGACATTTTCCCAGCAATTTTAGGTTGTAAGAGCATTTCACTAATGTTTCCATTAAATAACAAAAACCTTTAAAATGTTATTTCAAAATTCTAGGAACGTTCAAAGGTCCAGTTTTTTAGACGTTTATAAACGTTATTGCTTGGTTATAAGAACGTTATGCAAACATTGTTTTTCTGAAATGTTTTTATTTTCTAATGGTTTTCACAAACTTCTTAACAATAACATTTTTTATATATATACAATATACAACGTTTAAAATGTTCTCCTAGCATTTTTGAGAACTTTTTAGAGAACATTAGCCAACGTTCTCAGACAGTTCCCTGTTATCTGGATTATTGTCTGCTGCTCTATTTGCCTACAGTTTATCACATCTCATTCTTTGTTTGTATGGACGTTTACAGGCGTGTAAGGGCTGGTGGATCTGTATGAGATTGAATGTGTGATAGGAAGACAACGGCTCTCTCAATGGTCCATGTTGAAGGTGTGAAATACCTGCTAGTGTGAGACAAGGTCATTAATGAACCTTTTGTCTTTCAGACTTTCTATAAAACTGTTTAGGTTGTTCATTGGGTCAGGATCTTTAAAGACTGATGAACAGTTTTTTTTTGCTATTTTATTTTTACGCTGAATTTATTGGTGCCTGACTTGCGTTTAGGAAAACACTTGAGAATTGCTTCCTTAGCTTTGCAAAGGTCTCTTGACACCTATATTGATGTCCACAAGGTGGCTGTATGTTGTCATATCATTACATGGATTGTAATGCACTTATGTCTTTAAATGGCTGACATGTAAAATTGGCAGATTCATGTGAGGAATTGTGTCTATTGGCTGTTTTCTGGGCGTCTCTAATATTTTAATATGTAAATAGTTGGCTGACTTGTTATGAGACCTGTTAACCTGTCGTAATAGAATTAAATGTCTGTAACCTCTTAAAGTTGTTTAATATTTGACCTATTGAACTTTGTAAAAAATGTTTGTATCATTATGTCAATAACAATATATTACTTTCCATCGGTGTAACTTATTGCAAACACTTCTGTAACTACTATGTACACATTTTATTTGCCTCCATTCATTCAATGGTGGCTTCATTCATTCAAAAAAGTGGAATGTGCAAAAGTGCCTAGAGTTTACTTTAAAATGTAAAGCAGCTATTTAAACTTGTTTGTAAAAGTTTTACATTTCAATGGTTTTAATTTTTTTGACAGTGTATGCCAGAACGATGAATAAAAATGTACCTCCAAACTTTCTGTCAGTCTGGTCATTAAAATATCTGACCACAAAATAATGGCTCCTCTCACAGAAGAATACTTATTCCCCCCTTACATACCTCCGTTCTTTCAGACTTCATAAAGAACTGATCATGAGACAACAAACACACACTCACGCACTGCTGGCTGTACAAGAGAGAAACCTGAGACCCTGATTCTACATTTCACATATATCTGTTTGTAATTCATCATAGCCCTCAGACTGCTCTGACCCACTTCTGTCTCCTCAGCAGAGATATACCCCAAATCCCAAATGATCCAAGGAAATGATCAAAGATAAAGCTCACAAAGTTAAACACTCTTAGCAAGTGCAACAGTTCTGTGACATAACACATTTTAATGACACATTTGTATTTAATTATAATATTGTATTTTTTATTTCTATGACCAGCTTGAAATAAAAATATACTATACAACCAGGCCATTTGAAATCTGCAAACTTATATGCAAATAAAAACCACAAACTTATTGAATAGTAGTATAATCTCACTAGAACTAGATGGGCATTTCATTCTGTGTAACCTGAATAGTGTATTGTATATAACAAATAGGTGTAAGAGTAACTAAACATTTTCTGATCCTTTGTGTGCTTCAGAAAGTCTCTTTTAGTAGATATGTTGAAGTAACCTGATACATTATATTAGTTTCCAACATAAAAGTTCTAAAGTAAATTAAAAAGCTCTATTCTTATTCCAGATTTGTGAATTATGGCAGGTCAATGAAGCAACTGCAGGGGCAGTGCAGTGTCAAAATGATTTCTGATATTGTGGAATGGCCAGTATGCCTCACTGGTTAGATCCAGTTTCACACAGCACACAAACACACAGTCGCAAGCCCATTAGCCCATTCTATCATTGCAAGAATGCATAGATTTGCACACAAATGTACTATTAGGCCATTTTTGGCAACATGTTAAATGCTCTCCCACTTTACAAGTCACTTTGGCTAAGTGAATGAATGAATATAAATGTAATGTAAATGAATTTATTTTAAAAGGAAGACCAATGCCTCTTAAAGTCACTTTTCACTTTATAATGTCCATTCCTTTTTGTGTACAATTCATTGATCCATTAATCACAACAAAACCAGTTTGGCTTCATATCCATTTGCTCTGTAGCTGAAACAACTGTCAATTTATTATGAACATAAAATGGACAACTAAAGCTGCTTTTATGGAATGCTATTTTGTTTTTTTGCAGCAGTCTAAATACAACTAGATAGACTGCCAAAAATAAAAGGGTTGCAAAAAATATGTATTTGTCCGGTCTTTACGTTACCCAAGAAGATTTGAATGAAAGCACTTACAGCATACAGTAAAATCTACCTCCCATTTTCTCTCTAAGGAAATCTGAAATGGCCGACTGTCTCCAGGGACAGATTTAGAAATCGACTTCTTGCCAGGATTCACTCAGCCCTGTAAGAAAAAATCATCTGTTTGTAATGTCCTGTGGGATAAAAGAATTGGCTGTGATCTTTTCTGGCCCACAAACAATAGCCTGCGGGTGTCAAAAGTAACAGTAATCACAAAGCTATTGCATATATAGAAAGGCAGGATGGAAGATTCACTGCTTAAGTTTATGTTCACTGCTTATGTGAATTACAGAGTAAGTGAAAGAT
The DNA here is from genome assembly GCA_036877525.1 of Chromobotia macracanthus. Taxonomy (NCBI): domain Eukaryota; kingdom Metazoa; phylum Chordata; class Actinopteri; order Cypriniformes; family Botiidae; genus Chromobotia; species Chromobotia macracanthus. The sequence goes on from JAZGTH010000063.1 coordinate 5,179,988, forward strand.
GATTTAAGAAAACCTTCTAATAAGCAGGAAAAACACTGTGGAGTTATAGCTTTGTTCTGTGTCACATTTTAGAGAGATGTCTTTTTGTTTGTCATACTGACAAAGTTTTCTACATTTTTGCATTTGGTTTCTATCAAAAACTAACAACAAACAAGAAACTTGTATGTATATGCAAGATATACATTTTATCAATACATGTATTCCCTGGGAATCAAACCAATGACCCTGGTGTTGCTAGCACCATGCTCTGTCTAATTTTATAAATCATAACAGGAACAGAAACTGTTTATTTTGCAACTAAAATTGGAAAGAGCATTGTCATATAACACTCTCTCAACACAGCATAAGACTTAGTTACACAACCGCGTTTTGATATTTTTGGATAATCATTGATGTTACGTATGCTGGAGTGACTTCTACATAAGAAACAAGCAATTTGATTGGGCCAAGTGGGAACCAACACCCACAACTACTACCAGAGTCATGTGGCCTAGCTGCCAAGTATTTTTTATTAACAATTTCTTTCCAAATAGGACATAGAAAGGACATTATGGCCCGTTGAATGACAGATAACAGATAAACGAGTGGTGAAATACAGATTCTGAACGTCCAGATCAAAGCATCTGTTTGTTGTTTAACTTTTCATCATGGTTTGCATAAATATAGTTGACCTTTTTTACTTACTGCTCAAGTTTACTTAAGTTATCTTAAGTTTGTTAATATTTTTTATAAATATTATATAACAAATATTTTATAATAATATTATAATGAATATTTTTTTGGTCTTTGGTGCAGACCAGTCTTACATTTCACTGCTGGCTGTATGCTGCATATTCATATTATATCCTGCAAGTATCTTTGCAGGAAGTGCAAACGTATTGAAAAAAAAGATTTAGATTATTTATTATCTGTTTATTTTTAGTGTACTTATCGTGTATTTAGCAGCTACAACATCTAAAATGTCTGAATTTTGTTAATTAATTTCTTTCAACACCCTAGAAGCATTAAAGAATACTTTATAAAAGTCACAGTTTTATGCATAAATTGTTGCGGATGTTGTGTTTATACTGTAGCATCTAAATCTAGTATCAGAACATATGCAATGCAATGGAAAACATAAGACAGCCAGTATTTTTTGTACCGTGGAATGACCCCAGATGATAAGAATACCACATGGGTACAGGGACACTCTCAGTCTGCATGCACATAAACTTCTGGGGCTGGTGTTTGTGGGACATGTTGTTACGTAGGTTTATAGCTACAAGTCACAAGAAGTAACAGGAAACCTCATGTAAATTAAACATGACATTGACAAGACTGAACGACTTGTGCCTCGGAACTCTCTGGATCAATGTTGTGATGGGTTACATTTATTTTTAAGTAATCTTAAAATAAGATTACTTGTCTTTATACACGGCTGATGTCCTAACTATGTCTTACAAATATACCACACATTTCAGATTTCAACAGGAAAAGAGCAGGAAGTTAAAAGCCTGCTAATCGTTGGTTAATAAAGAAACTATTTTATTTCATTTGCAGAAAATGTTTTTCTGTATTTGTATTAAATCTAAGACAAATGTCATAAAGGGGATATACTATTGATCGAATCAAAACAGGATATCGGCATCTCACTATAAAAATGAATAGATGGCTAACTAACAGCTAAAAAACACTTCATAGCAAACTCATGTTCCTGTCCCTCACATATAAACCGTCAACAAGTGACCTTCACAGATTGACTGTTGGAACGGATGGCCTGTAACTGTTTACTTGTAGAGAAGCATGAAGGCAACATGATACTGTATGATGTGCGGTAGACCTGTATGTCATTCCAAGTGTGAATTTGTGTATCAATACAAAATGTTACTGTTTTATTATTCTCATTATATGTGTGTGTGTGTGTATGTATATAATAGAAATGAATATGAATATATATATATATATATATATATATATATATATATATATTATATAAGAGAGAGAGAGAGAGAGAGAGAGAGAGAGAGAGAGAGAGGGAGAGAAATTAGCAGCGTAAAAGAAATTAAAGGGTTATTTTGGCTCATCTGTTCTATAGAACACTCTCAGATTAAACACTCTTTTGTCTTATTCTCAGCGTTTATATGGGTCACAATTCTTTCGGGTCAAAGCAGTTTGAACAGCCGTATCATATGACCAAGCAGAGAATTGCTGAGCCTAAGACTTCACACAGCTCTGCACACATGCATTCTGACACTCAGTTATTTGCTGCATGACCTTACGGGAAAGTGCCAGTACTGTCTTCTGTCAGCTTTCAGATGTTACATGTTACAGTTATTGTGATTAGCAATTAGTCAATTAAATTTACTGTCTCTTTGTCTATTATTAAATTGCCTAAATATTAGCCCAGTACATTAGGATGTACTTGAGCAGGTTCCAGGTAGTACATGAAAATATTGGTTTTGTTCAAGTTGCAATTGTAACTTTTGCCTCTCTGTCGCCATCTCTGTCTGAAGCATAAAACTGCAGGCTACTTCAGGGACTTTGTATGTTGGTCAAATGAAGCCAAACATTTCCCAGGAAATCAGACCTGACAGTATAAATCATTATTATAAGCTTACGTTTATGAATTGCTGTAAGGTAAGGATACAGTTTTGAACACTGATCTGTTATGTACTTGCTCAATAACTGATTTTTACTTCTTTAAAAAATGTGGATTGCAGCTTTAAATCTTTAAGATTTTAAAATACTGGAGATTATAAAATGTCAAAGGTTCAAAATAATGAATATTCATACACAAAAGTTTGGTTTAGCAATTTACTTACAGAATATATGACCATACATGCTTCGTAGTCTGTTTTTCACCCACAGTATCAATTTTCATTTATATCGTGTATAATAAGTTGTATTCAAAAGAAGAACAATTACATATCTTTTCTCTGACTGCAGGATAATTATGCAAATAAGAGAAGTGTATAATACACACTTCTACTGAACAAGTGCCCCTGTGGGCCTAGTGTGAGCAGCTTCATAACCTCTGTGTGTGTAGTCGTAAGTCATTTAGAGTAATTAAATTCCACAGGATGTCATGAACTGAACGCAGCCCCATAGCAATTGAACTCACTTTCTTTTTACGCCAACACAGCAAGTTCATTTAACAGTGGAGGTGAAATGTAACACGAATGCTGTGGATCTTTGCCATAGGTTCAAAAATGAGCATATGCATTGAGATTCTACCTACTAAAGTGAAGTGACCCAAACTCAGAATGTTCTCTGCATTGAGTTAGTGCACACACACATTGGAATAGTGAACTGTGAACACACATACACCTGGAAAAGTGGGCAACCATTCTCTGTGGTAGCACCTGGGAGCAAGGTGCCTTGCTCAAGGGCACCTTCCTGCCAGCATTGGGAACCAAACTGGCAACCTTCTGGATACAAGCCAGACTTTCTACCCAGTAGAACACAGCTGCCTCTAGCTATTGTGTTGACTGTCAGTTTTGGGCCCACAAAATACTGGCGTCTTCCAAGAGACCATTGAAATATAAATAAGCCTTTCACAGGCACTTAAAATAAAACTGGGCTGTGAAGCAGATTAAGTTTGTACCTGCTGTTCAGACAGGTTGTGTGGGGTGCCACTTAAGTAGGTCATTAGAGTAAAGAAATAAAACAATTCTGAAGTTTTCATATATGCATTTCTAACCATTTCAGCCATTTAAAAACACTTCCGCACGAGAAGCAAAATGAACATCAGTAGACAAATGTTTTTGAAAATATAGTTTATTGTCAAATAGACAAGGCTCTCCAACTTCCTGTAACAGGAACCTCATAAAGATGTTCAGCTGCCGTAACAGCACTGCAGGGGAAATTACATGTGTATTCAGTGACACAAATAAAATATAAAATAAAGCTTAAGCACTGAAGGATGAACACTAGATTAACAGTTGTGTGATGACCAGTAACATGGTGACCATTAACTCGCACAGGAGTTGAAAAGAAAAACTTGGAAAACCCATATTGTCTTTTTAAACAGTGACAGGTTAAAATCTTGACATTTTACAGACTCCATGCCTTCGAAAAGCATGTTCACAAGCAGAAACACTTAAAGCACAATACATTCAGAACTATGGCCCCCTTTATAGTGATGCTTTCCTGTACTTCACTTGAACTTCAAATAGCCAAATAACCGGGAATTTTTAAAACACTTCTAATGGATTTACATGTGATAAAGGTTTGGAAAAAGCAAACACTTTGTGTACCTTTGAGCATAAAACTGTCCATTTCAGATGACGCTGGCACAAAGTCAAGGCCACTGTTTGAACAACACTTGCTTTGATACTTCCACAAACTACAGTGTACCCATGACACCTACTGAGACACCAACTCCCCCTTTTGTCCATTATTATCCCCAAAAACCAAAACACTCCTGATATTAACAGTAAAAAAAGCTTACAAAAACATGAGCTGCCCCCCCAGCAGTCTCTTACATTCATTGTACTTAAGTGCAGTGCATTGTACCCTTAAAAACCTCCTGCCCCCCCACATATGCTTTTCAGCACTCCTCAATTATAGTTCCAGCTGAGGAAGAATACAGTTTTTTCTTGATGAGCCGAAACCCAGGGCGGAGTTTAAGCGCACGGCGTGTGCCGGGTGGGAAACAAGTCCCTATGCGCAAAAACTCACGCAGGCTTGGCCAGCCACCACCATCCTGTTTGAAAACCAACGTCAGTTCAAAGGTTGGTACCACGCTTGCATCGCACGCAAGCCGCTCGAGCCTCTCGCAGCGGCGCTGCTGCTCCTCCAGCTCCAGACGCACGTCCAGGACGCAGCCTCGCAACCCGCAGGGCTCCCCCGCCGCCAGTCTGAGCACGTCCCGTGCCACCCGCCGGGTGAGAGTCTCTGGAACCAGCACATGGGCACACTGCAGCTTGCTGGTCTTGGCTCTTGCCAGACAGCCTTCGAGCAGCCGGGCAAGCCGTTGACACGTGCGCTCCTCACACACTTCTGCGCCCAGGTACGGTGCAGCCAGACACCTCTCCCAAAAGTCCATTTCTGGAAAGAAACCAGGTGACGTGAGGTTAGACCCATCACCTTCAGGTGTTAAGAAACATCATCCAAACCAAGACAAACCAAATGCTCAAACCTTCAGCGAGCATTATAAAATAATGGCAATCTTCAAAGCCATGCGGATTCACTTTGCCCTGTCACTTTTCCACCATGACGTCATGGTCACCAAAAAAGGACACGAGCGGGGAAACACAATGACATCATCGGTGTTGACATCACCTCCGCAGCGCTGCACCATCAGCGCTGTAAACAAGTCCCTCACTGACACTCACCAATGTCACCGTGTGAAGACCACCATCAGCCCTCCACATCACACATCTGCACAACATCTGCACAACATCTGCACAACATCTGCACCACCAGTGACGTAACACGCAGGTGAAAGAAAACGTCTCACCGTAATCGATGCAATCCTGCTCGCGTCCTCGATCAGCGCGTTCAGAGAGACATTCAGAGGTCCGGTTTAGGGTGCTTGTTGCAACCATCGTGACGATCCTGCAGCGGTCGTATAAAGTGCCGAAACGAAGAAAAGGAAAGACGAAAATGCGGGCGAAAACGAGCTGGAAATCCTGATGCTCAAAACCACAATCCTGGAAAACAAACAAACAAACAAACAAACAAAAAGGAAAAGCACAATCCTGTTATTAAAAAAAAAGTATTAAACGCCATGCCGATCATCTGCTAATCGATTTATTTGAATCAGTTCCCGTATTATAACTATTATTATAACTAAATATCGGTCTTATAGTTCATAGATGTTTAACATGCTCCAGCAGCAAGCAATTCAATAGTCTTTTGAAAGAGGCTGTTTAACATCACATGACAAACAGTGACACTTACCCTTGTAAAACAGATGCAGTCCTTAAAATAAATGACACAGTTTTAGTTAAACAGCCCTAATGATCAGACATGCACACACTCCAAATACAAAAGAAACGCGGCGAGCTCGTATTTATAGTCTCTCCCCGCACCGACGCGTTCATCAAACGCCGCCGACCAATCAGCGCACGTTTAACATTCCCGATCTCACCGACTTCTACCGGCCAACCAATGAGCGCGTCAGACTCGAGCGATCCGCGACACGTTGCAACAAGGACTTTGATTGGCTACAGGTGCCGGCGCGTTAACCAATTGCTGCGCGGTGTTATTTTGTTGCTACCTGTCATTGCCCCGCCCCCTTTGTTAACCATTTTTGATGATCATTTGGGACTAGAAAATAAATGTTAAACCCAAACATAAACTTTATATCTCCGTACAAGAATCATTTAATGGTCTGTTGAAATCAGATAAATAGGATCTCAGTAGGGTGCACTTCATAAACTGATCCCTACAAAGAAGGTGTGGACTTGTAGGCTAAATATAATGCATTGTGTAAATGGCAGTACAAGGTTACTTAGGATGGATGGAGATCTGAAAAAGAAATGGTTTGCACGTGTGGGCTGGGGCACTATTAATAGAGTGGGGGCCACAGATACAGTGCCGTTTCATTTCAGCATTTTGGCAGCCAACACAATATATTGTTTTGTCTTTATTTGACTGTGTGTGCAGCAGATTTATGAGCTCTTTTTATGACGTTTTATGAAAATGATTCATATCCCTTTCATTGTCACATCACCACCGGTATTCAACAGGTCTTTGAGAATATGAATTTATTGCATTAGGTTAACTTCTCACAGGATTTCAAAACACTAAATTAATATCACGGCTATATACACTAATCTATAACACTGAATGACGGAATATGTGATTATTGAATATGGTTTGATGCTTTTCGTTTACACCGACGGCCACCATCATAAGGATCATAAAAGTCTGTGATTTTCCAGATTGGGCTGTGCATCAGAATGTGAAAACATGAAATATGGCTTTCTTGGCAGACAGCTGCAGTAAAACCACTGTTGTTGTATTTGCATATACATGTCATACACATGCTATTGCGTCAACACTCGTGGAACACAGGATGCATTTAGCAGTCACAAATAGCAAGAGCAAAACAGATCTCATCGGTCAAAAGCTGTTTTCACCCATGAAATCTGAGTCACACAAACACGCACACAGAACTGGGAGGGTAATGAAATCCAGCAGTCCTGAGGCAGGTCTGTGCCGGTCACATGGCAAAAACAAGATCCTGGTAAGAAAACAGAGTCACGCGCATTTGCCAGCAGAGTGTCTCTCACAGAGACTGACACAGGCAGAGCTGACATTGCTGAATAGGGAGAGAGAGAGAGAGAGAGAGAGTGTAGAAAGAGACAGTGAGCGAGTGAGGGTGAAACACAGAGTGAAGATAAAGAGAGAGAATTAGTGAGTAAATAGGGCAGTTTGAGGCACTTAAAATAAATTATAGAGCAGTTTGGAGGAAATGGAGAAGAATTCATTTATTTATCAAAATCTGCATTTCTTTTATTTATTATGTATCAATGGTAAAGATATGCTGATGTGACAAAACAGATATTATAGAACTTTTTAACTTTTGTTTCTATTTTTTTGTCCTTGCACTACCTACTGTTTTATATATACAGGAAACTGAGAATACACACATTTGCAAGTTTCCTGTTTTGAGGGAAAATCAATATTTGTAAAGTTGACATGGACCTCTCCCTCCCAGATCTTTTTTGCCTCTAATTTACTGTATGTGCAATGAAGCAGGCAGAGTAAATACTGAGGCTGACCTTAGTTTGGGACTGGTGTGAATTTGAGGGAATTAGGATTTTGGTCTGTTACAGTGGTACCATCTGCTGTCTTCCTAGATAGGTGATATTAGGTTTTCCAGTAAAACCTTACATTTACAGAAGAGGCTCAAACATACTATGCATAAAAAGCCACTGTTTTTATGTTCTAGTGTTTATATAGTGTTTATTCTCAAACTCAAGGTTTCTCTTTGTGTGCATGTCCACTCAACACTCCCGCAGAAGTGAATCCTGCGAACAGCATGATAACCACCGCCGGTCTAAGTGTACATGATCATTACCGCCCATGTCTGCCTAGAGGAGGGAGTGTTTTGTTCATTTTTCATCTACTGAACAGGCACGGCTTATATGCCACCCACACATAACCACTTCAGTATGTTTTTCCAAACATTTCAAGTGAATCTGCATGTGAAGTGTCTAAATGATTCATTTGTCTCAGGATTAGATGGTAAAACCTGAGGAAAAGGTGTAATAAACACGAGTCCTTGAAACTGTTTTAATCTCATTGCACCAACAGCTTGATTATAAAGCAGAAGGGAATAAATGTAACTAATGTATAATCTTGTTACTGTAGGTCTGCATATTGTAATGCTTTTTAACGTGAGGAAATTAAATCTAATCCTTATAAAATAGCGTTAATATCTCTGACATATCCCCACACACAGACCTATACAGTTTAAATATGGTTTAGTGTGTTTTGAAACAGGAGTTATTCTAATCTGATGGAGGTTATAAGCCATCTCAGATACACAGTGGTTGAATTTACAACTTTTTGGCATAGTTTTGTACATAAAACATTCTATATTGCATACAAACAAATAAACATGCAGTATAATCAGACCAAAACAGAAAGTGTTCTACAGAGAATCTAGTCTTCATAAAGGATGTGTTCATTGTGTTAGAAAAGTTAATTTATAGTAAAATGATGTAAGAGAGAACTAACCCAGCTGACAAGGAATGTTCTCTGAATGTTGGCATTGGCAACAATGTTGGAAACAATCTCTAAAAGTTTTCTCAACATTCTTGCAGTAACTGTAGTAGAATGTGTTTTAATATATCATATATCATATATCAAAAACATTATTCTTAAGTTGTTAGTGGAGTGTTTTAGAAATGCTACAGAATTTGTTTGAATAACTTTCTTGTTATACAAGCAATAACATTAATACAAAGTTTTAAAAACTGAACGTTGAACACTCTTAAACATTTTTAATATTTTTGTTACTTAATGGAAACATTTTGGAAACATTTTTACAACCTAAAATTGTTAGCTGGGCAGTCCAAAGCTAAACCCACACTAGATACATTTATGCTAACTGGGGAAAAACATTCACAGAGTCACATAATTAAAACTAGTTTTTTTTTTAACTGGACATAAAACAAAATGATGTCTTCATTGTTGTTCTCAAAATAATTTTAATGACTTTTTAATGAAATATCACAGAGTTCATAATCACATTGAATTAAGAGCTTAGTGATGGTGGGGGAAATCCAGGCTGTCAATGAAACATTCACACACAGAGACGAAATACAAAGATGAATCTCTATAAACAACTTTCAAAATCTTACAGCTGTGAATCCGTGCATACAGATTGATACACACAGAAAATAACAACAAAACAGTATAACTGTCTTCACAATTCAACAATCAGTTAAAACTGTACGCCAAACATCTAGAGGAAAAGAGAACAAAAAGACTAAAAATACACAAAAATAGCATGTATGCAAAGCACAGTTTAACCAAAAATATAAAATGTTACAAATCTGCTAAAAAAGATCTCAAAACATAGTGACCAATACTGAAAAGATAAGAATGACTTAAAAAAGTTCAAACAATTAAAAGGAGGTTATTGTCATGAGAACAACTCTCATTAGAAACAATAACAAACTAAAAAATACTGGAAATACAGACAGTGATATCAGAAAACATTCTGCACAAATATGTGATGAGATGCAAAGCTGTTACGAAGGAAACAAAACAGTTTCCTTCGTAAGTTTCACACTTTAATTTCACTTAACTCACTTGCTAGGGTAAACAATTGTGGAGAACTGGAGTTTAAAATCATTTGAACATGGGATATTTCTTAAACACAAATGTTTGGTCTTCCCAGCAGAGCTGGTCTTCATTCATCGAATCCTTCACTTGCTCCTTCACCGTGTCAGATTAGCTTGATGTCGCTGCCATAAATTGAGGTAATGATAATGTTAAATGTACATTTATGCCATTTGCCGAATGCTTTTATCCAATCAAGTCAAGTTTAGTACAGTACACTTGAAATCACAAGTCAACAGAACAAAGTTAAATCAAACTGTTTCTTATTGTTTTAGCATTAACAGGCTTCCAGAATTGTTGTAATATATAATCTACCCACTAGAGGGAAGAATTGTGCTTTTAGGTTAGTCGAAACACTGCCAACACACAATACAGAAGGGAATAACTTTAAGACAAAAAGTTGTGAGGGCCTCTTGCTAAAAATTGACCAGCCAGTGTTGTAAAACATATTTTGCTATTGTAAAGTGTAATAATATAATTTAAGTTACAGGGTTAGTCCTTCTACCAGAATCTTTAAACTATTAAGTGAAGTGCATTTAACTGAACTATGGTGAGCCATACACAGAATTTGCCCTCTGCATTTAACCCATCCAGGTTAGTGCTCACACACTGGGGGTAATGAGTAGGAGAGCACCTCAGTTGTTTCCTACCATCACTGGGAATCGAACCCCCAACTTTCAGGTTGCAAGTGTGACATTTTAACCATTAGGCCACAAATGCCCCTTAAATACTTAAAATGCTACCTTAAAAGAGAAATAGCCTCCAGAGGTTTGCCATACTCAGTGATATAATCAGTCACTTAACTCAGTCTCCAGTTTTCAGCCAAACTCTACATTCGATTGTGTTTACTAGGCATACATAACAAGATAACAGAATGGTTTATGCCTGACATTAACAGGTCTGTAAACAGGAACGCAACAACAATGTTTCTTTGCCATTTTGGACACAATAGCTGTCCAAAGTCACAGCACTTATTCAAACCTTCTTTTCAAATGAACAATGGACATTATTTGCTTTATCTTAAATCTCTGCATGGCTTTAAACTTCGAAGTTCAAATGAAAATGCGTGTTTTTAACTGCACATGTTGAAAGACCACAAACAAGTCTTTGTTTATAAGCAACGATACAGCAGGTCTCTAGGGTCACACAGCAGTCCCTGTGTAAAACTGATACTGTTTTTCAGTGGATGTGAATATCTTTGATCGCCCAATGATCTTTACACGGGTGGGAAAGGGGGCGGGGTCAGGGGAGGGCTGGCGGTGCTGTGGCCTGATTAAATGGGAGGAAACACCTTCCACGCTGCACCGCAGTGCTGCAGCTGCAGCTTTCCAGCCCCCAACAATGAGATATTAAAAGCCCTTGGCTTCCTCTGAATGTTTAGAGATGGAGAGAGCGATGGAACACAGTGGAGGGAAGGGTGTGGACAGATGAGGAGGGAAAAGAGCAATTTGGGAATAAAACATAGGATTAGATCAGTGTCTCGCTGCCTCTGGGAGAGTTTTCATATTTTGGAGAACTTTTGAACATTGCAGAATGTCAGTGTATCTTATCTGTAGCTGGTAATGGGATTGTTTTCGCCAGACATTGGCAATAAAACACAACAGCATGTTGACTTCAGTAAACATTAAGAAAGAAGTTTTTCAGTCTTTCCAACAGAAACTTTAAATATTTAGAATAAAATATTCTACAAGTGTGCTTCAGATTAAAGGTTTCATTTCATTTTCTTAGGTACTGAACTTGTTGTACTTTGTAGAGAATTCATCTTTATTATGAATAATCTAGGGGCCCTTTCATTTGAATGTTGTTATTTCTTTGGTCTGTAGTGTTTTCAGTGGCCATGTAAATTCATACAGTGATAAAGAAGCAATAGACCTACCATTGTCTTCTCCAGCTGATGTCTTACTAACTCCTAACAGCATAACACCATCCTTGTTGCTCTCTGTCCTTTGGAAAGAAGCGCTGAGGGCCCCACAACAACATGAAAGAGAAACATAAGCCATCTGGTGCCAAAATATATCCAGCTTTTAAAAATTATTTCACAGTTTATTAGCAAATTGTGGAAGTGTAGTTCGTGCAATAATGAAAATGTTATCATCATTTGCTAATACTATCCCCATGCTATTCCAAAACTGTTTGACATTCTGTCTTCTGTGAAACCTAAATGGAGATGTTAGGCAGAATGTTAGTGACTGACAGCCTCAGTCACCATTCACTTTCATTGTTAGTGACTGACAGTCCTTAGTCCCCATTTATTTTTATTGTATGGGAAAAAGAGGCAGTAAAAGTGAATGTGACTGATACTGTCACATTCTGCCATGAATTAAAAGAAACCATACTGGTTTAAAATGACATGAGGGTAGATGTACATGATGGCAGATATTGCTTTTTCACATACTGTCCCTTTAAGTGTTTAAAGGTTTAGTTGTAAAGCTTTAAGATTTATGCAACATTGAAGCATGATTGATGTTTCAATATTGGTCTATTCATCAGTCCATTTTTAACAATGCTTATAAGGGACAACGCCTGAGAGGATGACCTGTTTATCTTTAGTTTAAGCCCTATTTAATTGCTTAACCATTCTAACATATTCTAACAACGATAATAACCTACGTTTGAATTTTAAGCTTGAGATTCTATAAACCAACAAAAACATAACCACTCACTTCTCTGTTCCATTGTCAGTCATCTCTGAGAAGAGGGAAAATATATGAGTATCTATATTGTTGCTGACAGAAAAGAATATCTCATAGCTTGTTTTTTTAAAATGTATATTTTAGGTGCTCACCTGGCCGATGCTCGACTTTTTTAAACTTGAGGTATGTCACTGTTGCCAGCAGAACACACGAAACGGGCAACAAAATCCACAGGTATTGTTTCCCTGCAAGGAGAAAGTTGATCGTCCCTACATGACTACTATCTAACTCACAACTCAAGCACATCTATCTACGCACAGTGTTGTATTGCAATAAGAGCTAAAGATATATCTGAAATATATCAAAATTCAAAGAAATTCAGATAGTCAGATCATAATTAAATGTACCCGAGCTTTCTTTAGGGCTTTCCTGGTTGTTGAGGTTTCCACTGGACCCTTCTGTAGGAAAACAGATACATCGGAACATCAGGTCTCTCTGCAGCAATGCAGTTGCAATCAGGTACATAAAACATAGGAGGACTTTAAATGGTCGATCTTCAATTTTCACTGTCACTGAGGCATTAATGCTCTTAAAACATGGTCTGTGTGTACATACAAAAATGCAATGGCACCAGAATGTCTGGATACGTCATTTTCACCAGATCTCTGAAGTGAGATACTTTTAGGTTTTTATAACTGCTTAAAATTGTTTTTTTACTTTAAAAAGTACTTTTTTACTTATTTACTTTACAAACATTGCTTGTCAAATCAGCATATTTAATATGCTTGATAACATAACACCATACACACTGTAAAGGAATGCTCACCGAGAGGAGTCTTTGTTGATGTTGCAGTGAGATTTGGTGCTGATGGTGAAACAGTTTGGCTGATAGACTGCTGGTGTTTTGTCAGATGTGTGTTTGTGGTGGGAGAAACAGGGTTTAACGTTTGAGTTGGTGAAGCTACAAAACAAGATACAGATATGATGTATATGACACATATGATCCGTACTTTTGTCATACATATATATCTATATATCTGTGTGCTTTTAGGTTAGTGTGTGTGTCTATATATATATATATATATATACACACACACACACACACACACACACACACACACACACACACACACACACACACACACACACACACACAAATGACAAAAGTCATACATATATATATATATATATATATATAAAAAAAACGTATGGTATACAAAAAAGGTATGGTTCACAAAATCTAAGCGCACAGATTGGAAATTTGTGGGTGCAGTTTATTAATCCGTGGGCATGATTTGTTAAACCAGGGGAACCGTTTAAGAATTTGTGAGTACGGTTTATAAACTGAGGGGATGAATTGCAAAACCATCGTCACATATTGTTTTTTTCCCTATAGGTGACGTCCCAGACTCCGTACAAAAGTGAACTTACTGTCATTTCCATGTTTTTCACTTAATAGTGATGAGATTGTGGAAGTTATGTCTAAAATTAAAAGAAAAACAAACATCAAAAACAACAAAAATGAAGAAGGTCACACTAAGAAAATGTAAAGTACACATGATATGTAATATGAACTTGGGACATCAGATGTCAAGTGTAAATGTCCCACAGATTTACTGGCACTGTGGTACCCACATTGGGGTAAGAGAGGTGACGATGGGGGTATGCAATCTTTTTTAAAGACTAAAGTGTTATTTCTGAGAGTAGGCGTGCACACTCTACAAACATCACAAGTTATGTGGGTCACTTCATGCTGTCATTAATAAATGTGTCTTTTAGTCAAAATTCTGTTATTTGTATAAAGTTTAATGTTTTGGATGATTTTTATATTTATACACTATATATAATAGCATACAGTATATTATGCAATATTAATGTAGTGTTCTTTTGTGTGATTGTTGTTTGTGTTGACAGAAGGATGTTTATTGTTCAGGTTCTGCAACATCACTGTAACACATGTTCTGAAGTTCTGTACTAACAGAGCTGATATGAACCAAACAATAACACCAACACTGACAAGATAAAAAAAGCTATTAGTTATTTACTATCATTTGGTAGAACACCAGTTCCAGGGGTTTTTGTAGCTTCATTTGCATCTGGGGATACAGAATACACATGTAAACTGTTATGGTTATTAACATTAATTGACTGAAAAGCATTTGTACAGAAAACTCACCATTAGGTAGTGAAGAATTATATTCATTTATCTGTTGATTTCCTACTGATTCTGCAAAACAAAGAAGTTGCATGGCAGCGCAAATATTGGCTAATAGGCAGACACTTACAGATGTTACACAGTTGGCTATATGTCTAAAAATAAGAAGTTCAGTTTAATTGAATTCACATGTATTTGTATAGCTTTTTTCACAATATTTATTGTTTATTAGCAGCTTTACAGAAAACGCAGCGTTACCAAAATAGTTATCTGTAATCACATTAAAGCAATGATCACGTCGTGATCATAATCAATATACAGAACAACATCCTTTTTTTTTTGTTTAGTACGATGATTGAAAGTTAACATCAGTTGAAGTACTTGCAGGGCATGGCCTCATCTTTAACTAGTCCCCTCAGTAGTTAAAGAATATCTCTTCAAAGCTCAGATGTTAAGATGTTTAGCATATCAGCCTAATTAACTTATTAACATTAAACAAACTTTTGACACTGTCACGATACTGCCATGTTCAAAACGTCCAGTTTTTTAGATGTTGTATTTACATTACTGCTTGGTTACAAGAACTTTTTTTAAATTGTGTAAAGTTTTTAAAATGTTCCATTATTACCTTAAAAATAGTATTTTTGATATATGACATAAAAGGTTAAAAACATTCTAATGTTACTGTTTTTGATAACATTAAAAGAACCTTCAGAGAATGTTAGCCAACGTTCTGAGAACGTTCCCTGTTAGCTGGGGTTTCTCTCTTCATATGAACAGATTTATGAAAAGCTGCATCCTGTATCGCTAATCTCTGCCTCTGCCGATATTTCCTGTCCACTCCAAATAGAGATTCTGCTCTCCGTCTGTCTGCCCGTGCCTGTGAACCTGTGTCTGACTTCTGGCCCTTAACATGGCCGACACGTGCTTTTTATTACCATTACATCATTCTTGAGCAATAAATAACCTGATAAACAAAAATGCTTTAGACCCTCCACACACACACAAATGGATGTTTTCTCTGTGTTTAATCTGCGGGACCTGTGAACTGCTGTTTATGTGCTGAAAGGAAATGCTGTGTAATGAGTCAAATGATCTGTTTATGATCAGTAATATCACAAAAATGTGTACCTGCATTCTAAATTCATTCTAGGTGGTTGTTGTCAATAAATGACCCATTTGATTCAACAAAGGATTTGAGTCAATAAAGATTTAAGCCGACATTCTCCTAAACAGAATCAATTAAAGGAAGGAAGGATATTTGATCTGTGACAGATAGTAAGACAATCTCACCATTGGTTGATGATGTACCAGGTTCAACACTTGTTAAATTTGCACCCGGAGCTGCAAAATAAGATATAAATCAGGTCTTATAATCACTGGCACCATTTATTGAACAGAACTAAGCTACAAATAAACTCAAACTGAATATTCTTTGTGATTTAGTCAACACTTAAAGAGAATCAATCAAAGGAATGGAAAACAGTTTTGTTGACAAAAACTCACGGGTCATTGGTGCAGAAGTCCCTTCATTTGGGCTTGCACTGGTTACTGAAGCTGTGCACACAGATACAGAAGTCTTGTAACTGAACATAAATCAGGCTGATCAAGCTAAGCCATTTGTAGATATATTCTCCCAAAAGTGTAAAGTGGCACTATTAAACTGACCCACCCACCGAACACAAAACACTGGCTCAACCGATGCCACAAAAATGACACCCTTCATGTTTAAGTAGTTCTAGGGAGCGTCAATCAACAATCCAGTTGGAAAGTCAGTTATGATTTGAGCTAACAGTTTAATAAAAATGAAGAAAACCTGTTAGTTTATACGTGACAGACTGAAAGACAACCTTACCTTTGGTTGTTGAAAGATCAGGTCCAATAGGATCACTGCCTAAAGCTGCGTACAGATGTAAAAAGTTCCAGGTTTTAACTATTTTAAGATGTCTAAGCAACAAGTCACCATGATAAACATTTGTTCATTTGACAATTTAGCTTGTAAGTGTTATGATATTCTGTGTTCTGTATGTAAGTGTTATGATATTCTGTGTTCTGTATGTAAGTGTTATGATATTCTATGTGTTCTGTATGTAAGTGTTATGATATTCTGTGTGTTCTGTATGTAAGTGTTATGATATTCTATGTGTTCTGTATGTAAGTGTTATGATATTCTATGTGTTCTGTATGTAAGTGTTATGATATTCTGTGTGTTCTGTATGTAAGTGTTATGATATTCTGTGTGTTCTGTATGTAAGTGTTATGATATTCTGTGTGTTCTGTATGTAAGTGTTATGATATTCTATGTGTTCTGTATGTAAGTGTTATGATATTCTGTGTGTTCTGTATGTAAGTGTTATGATATTCTGTGTGTTCTGTATGTAAGTGTTATGATATTCTATGTTCTGTATGTAAGTGTTATGATATTCTATGTGTTCTGTATGTAAGTGTTATGATATTCTGTGTGTTCTGTATGTAAGTGTTATGATATTCTGTGTGTTCTAAATGTAAGTGTTATGATATTCTGTGTGTTCTGTATGTAAGTGTTATGATATTCTATGTGTTCTGTATGTAAGTGTTATGATATTCTGTGTGTTCTGTATGTAAGTGTTATGATATTCTGTGTGTTCTGTATGTAAGTGTTATGATATTCTGTTTGTTCTGTATGTAAGTGTTATGATATTCTGTGTGTTCTGTATGTAAGTGTTATTATGATATTCTGTGTGTTCTGTATGTAAGTGTTATGATATTCTGTGTGTTCTGTATGTAAGTGTTATGATATTCTGTGTGTTCTGTATGTAAGTGTTATGATATTCTGTGTGTTCTGTATGTAAGTGTTATGATATTCTGTGTGTTCTGTATGTAAGTGTTATGATATTCTGTGTGTTCTTTATGTAAGTGTAATGATATTCTATGTGTTCTGTATGGAAGTGTTATGATATTCTGTGTGTTCTGTATGTAAGTGTTATGATATTCTGTGTGTTCTGTATGTAAGTGTTATGATATTCTGTGTGTTCTGTATGTAAGTGTTATGATATTCTGTGTGTTCTGTATGTAAGTGTTATGATATTCTGTGTGTTCTGTATGTAAGTGTTATGATATTCTGTGTGTTCTGTATGTAAGTGTTATGATATTCTGTGTGTTCTGTATGAAGTGTTATGATATTCTGTGTGTTCTGTATGGAAGTGTTATGATATTCTGTGTGTTCTGTATGGAAGTGTTATGATATTCTGTGTGTTCTGTATGGAAGTGTTATGATATTCTTGTGTTCTGTATGGAAGTGTTATTTTGATATTCTGTGTGTTCTGTATGGAAGTGTTATGATATTCTGTGTGTTCTGTATGTAAGTGTTATGATATTCTATGTGTTCTGTTGATGTTTATGATATTCTGTGTGTTCTGTATGGAAGTGTTATGATATTCTGTGTGTTCTGTATGTAAGTGTTATGATATTCTGTGTGTTCTGTATGGAAGTGTTATGATATTCTGTGTGTTCTGTATGTAAGTGTTATGATATTCTGTGTGTTCTGTGTGTAAGTGTTATGATATTCTATGTGTTCTGTGTGTAAGTGTTATGATATTCTATGTGTTCTGTATGGAAGTGTTATGATATTCTATGTGTTCTGTATGTAAGTGTTATGATATTCTATGTGTTCTGTATGTAAGTGTTATGATATTCTATGTGTTCTGTATGTAAGTGTTATGATATTCTGTGTGTTCTGTGTGTAAGTGTTATGATATTCTGTGTGTTCTGTATGTAAGTGTTATGATATTCTATGTGTTCTGTATGGAAGTGTTATGATATTCTGTGTGTTCTGTATGGAAGTGTTATGATATTCTATGTGTTCTGTATGTAAGTGTTATGATATTCTATGTGTTCTGTATGTAAGTGTTATGATATTCTGTGTGTTCTGTATGTAAGTGTTATGATATTCTATGTGTTCTGTATGTAAGTGTTATGATATTCTGTGTTCTGTATGTAAGTGTTATGATATTCTGTGTGTTCTGTGTGTAAGTGTTATGATATTCTGTGTGTTCTGTATGTAAGTGTTATGATATTCTATGTGTTCTGTATGTAAGTGTTATGATATTCTATGTGTTCTGTATGTAAGTGTTATGATATTCTATGTGTTCTGTATGTAAGTGTTATGATATTCTATGTGTTCTGTATGGAAGTGTTATGATATTCTGTGTGTTCTGTGTGTAAGTGTTATGATATTCTGTGTGTTCTGTATGTAAGTGTTATGATATTCTGTGTGTTCTGCATGTAAGTGTTATGATATTCTGTGTGTTCTGTATGTAAGTGTTATGATATTCTGTGTGTTCTGTATGTAACTGTTATGATATTCTATGTGTTCTGTATGTAAGTGTTATGATATTCTGTGTGTTCTGTACGTAAGTGTTATGATATTCTGTGTGTTCTGTATGGAAGTGTTATGATATTCTATGTGTTCTGTATGTAAGTGTTATGATATTCTATGTGTTCTGTATGGAAGTGTTATGATATTCTGTGTGTTCTGTATGTAACTGTTATGATATTCTATGTGTTCTGTATGGAAGTGTTATGATATTCTGTGTGTTCTGTACGTAAGTGTTATGATATTCTGTGTGTTCTGTACTGTGTTCTGTATGAAGTGTTATGATATTCTATGTGTTCTGTGTGTAAGTGTTATGATATTCTGTGTGTTCTGTGTGTAAGTGTTATGATATTCTATGTGTTCTGTGTGTAAGTGTTATGATATTCTATGTGTTCTGTGTGTAAGTGTTATGATATTCTGTGTGTTCTGTATGGAAGTGTTATGATATTCTGTGTGTTCTGCATGTAAGTGTTATGATATTCTGTGTGTTCTGTATGTAAGTGTTATGATATTCTGTGTGTTCTGTATGTAAGTGTTATGATATTCTATGTGTTCTGTGTGTAAGTGTTATGATATTCTATGTGTTCTGTATGGACGTGTTATGATATTGTGTGTGTTCTGTATGGACGTGTTATGATATTCTGTGTGTTCTGTATGTAAGTGTTATGATATTCTGTGTGTTCTGCATGTAAGTGTTATGATATTCTGTGTGTTCTGTATGGAAGTGTTATGATATTCTATGTGTTCTGTATGTGTTATGATATTCTATGTGTTCTGTATGTAAGTGTTATGATATTCTGTGTGTTCTGTATGTAACTGTTATGATATTCTATGTGTTCTGTATGTAAGTGTTATGATATTCTGTGTGTTCTGTATGGAAGTGTTATGATATTCTATGTGTTCTGTGTGTAAGTGTTATGATATTCTGTGTGTTCTGTATGTAAATGTTATGATATTCTGTGTGTTCTGTATGGAAGTGTTATGATATTCTATGTGTTCTGTATGTAAGTGTTATGATATTCTGTGTGTTCTGTATGTAAGTGTTATGATATTCTGTGTGTTTTGGTGATGTTGTTATGATATTCTGTGTGTTCTGTATGTAACTGTTATGATATTCTGTGTGTTCTGTATGGAAGTGTTATGATATTCTGTGTGTTCTGTATGGAAGTGTTATGATATTCTGTGTGTTCTGTATGTAAGTGTTATGATATTCTGTGTGTTCTGTATGTAAGTGTTATGATATTCTGTGTTCTGTATGTAAGTGTTATGATATTCTATGTGTTCTGTATGTAACTGTTATGATATTCTGTGTGTTCTGTATGTAAGTGTTATGATATTCTGTGTGTTCTGTATGGAAGTGTTATGATATTCTGTGTGTTCTGTATGTAAGTGTTATGATATTCTGTGTGTTCTGTATGTAAGTGTTATGATATTCTGTGTTCTGTATGTAAGTGTTATGATATTCTATGTGTTCTGTATGTAAGTGTTATGATATTCTGTGTGTTCTGTATGGAAGTGTTATGATATTCTATGTGTTCTGTATGGAAGTGTTATGATATTCTGTGTGTTCTGTATGTAAGTGTTATGATATTCTGTGTGTTCTGTATGTAAGTGTTATGATATTCTATGTGTTCTGTATGGAAGTGTTATGATATTCTATGTGTTCTGTGTGTAAGTGTTATGATATTCTATGTGTTCTGTATGGACGTGTTATGATATTGTGTGTGTTCTGTATGTAAGTGTTATGATATTCTGTGTGTTCTGTATGTAAGTGTTATGATATTCTGTGTGTTCTGTATGGACGTGTTATGATATTCTGTGTGTTCTGTATGTAAGTGTTATGATATTCTGTGTGTTCTGCATGTAAGTGTTATGATATTCTGTGTGTTCTGTATGGAAGTGTTATGATATTCTATGTGTTCTGTATGTAAGTGTTATGATATTCTGTGTGTTCTGTATGTAACTGTTATGATATTCTATGTGTTCTGTATGTAAGTGTTATGATATTCTGTGTGTTCTGTATGGAAGTGTTATGATATTCTATGTGTTCTGTGTGTAAGTGTTATGATATTCTGTGTGTTCTGTATGTAAATGTTATGATATTCTGTGTGTTCTGTATGGAAGTGTTATGATATTCTGTGTGTTTTGTGTGTAAGTGTTATGATATTCTGTGTGTTCTGTATGTAACTGTTATGATATTCTGTGTGTTCTGTATGGAAGTGTTATGATATTCTGTGTGTTCTGTATGGAAGTGTTATGATATTCTATGTGTTCTGTATGTAACTGTTATGATATTCTGTGTGTTCTGTATGGAAGTGTTATGATATTCTGTGTGTTCTGTATGGAAGTGTTATGATATTCTATGTGTTCTGTATGTAAGTGTTATGATATTCTGTGTGTTCTGTATGTAAGTGTTATGATATTCTATGTGTTCTGTATGTAAGTGTTATGATATTCTGTGTGTTCTGTATGGAAGTGTTATGATATTCTATGTGTTCTGTATGGAAGTGTTATGATATTCTGTGTGTTCTGTATGTAAGTGTTATGATATTCTGTGTGTTCTGTATGTAAGTGTTATGATATTCTATGTGTTCTGTATGGAAGTGTTATGATATTCTGTGTGTTCTGTATGTAAGTGTTATGATATTCTGTGTGTTCTGTATGGAAGTGTTATGATATTCTATGTGTTCTGTATGTAAGTGTTATGATATTCTGTGTGTTCTGTATGTAAGTGTTATGATATTCTGTGTGTTTTGTGTGTAAGTGTTATGATATTCTGTGTGTTCTGTATGTAAGTGTTATGATATTCTGTGTGTTCTGTATGTAAGTGTTATGATATTCTGTGTGTTCTGTATGTAAGTGTTATGATATTCTATGTGTTCTGTGTGTAAGTGTTATGATATTCTGTGTGTTCTGTATGTAAGTGTTATGATATTCTGTGTGTTCTGTATGTAAGTGTTATGATATTCTGTGTGTTCTGTATGGAAGTGTTATGATATTCTATGTGTTCTGTATGTAAGTGTTATGATATTCTGTGTGTTCTGTATGTAAGTGTTATGATATTCTGTGTGTTCTGTATGTAAGTGTTATGATATTCTGTGTGTTCTGTATGTAAGTGTTATGATATTCTGTGTGTTCTGTATGTAAGTGTTATGATATTCTGTGTTCTGTATGTAAGTGTTATGATATTCTATGTGTCCTTATGTAAGTGTTATGATATTCTGTGTGTTCTGTATGTAAGTGTTATGATATTCTGTGTGTTCTGTATGGAAGTGTTATGATATTCTGTGTGTTCTGTATGTAAGTGTTATGATATTCTGTGTTCTGTATGTAAGTGTTATGATATTCTATGTGTTCTGTATGGAAGTGTTATGATATTCTGTGTGTTCTGTATGTAAGTGTTATGATATTCTGTGTGTTCTGTATGTAAGTGTTATGATATTCTGTGTGTTCTGTATGTAAGTGTTATGATATTCTGTGTTCTGTATGTAAGTGTTATGATATTCTATGTGTTCTGTATGGAAGTGTTATGATATTCTGTGTGTTCTGTGTGTAAGTGTTATGATATTCTGTGTGTTCTGTATGTAAGTGTTATGATATTCTGTGTGTTCTGTATGTAAGTGTTATGATATTCTGTGTGTTCTGTATGTAAGTGTTATGATATTCTATGTGTTCTGTGTGTAAGTGTTATGATATTCTGTGTGTTCTGTATGTAAGTGTTATGATATTCTGTGTGTTCTGTATGTAAGTGTTATGATATTCTGTGTTCTGTATGTAAGTGTTATGATATTCTATGTGTTCTGTATGGAAGTGTTATGATATTCTGTGTGTTCTGTGTGTAAGTGTTATGATATTCTATGTGTCCTTATGTAAGTGTTATGATATTCTGTGTGTTCTGTATGTAAGTGTTATGATATTCTGTGTGTTCTGTATGTAAGTGTTATGATATTCTATGTGTTCTGTATGGAAGTGTTATGATATTCTATGTGTTCTGTATGTAAGTGTTATGATATTCTATGTGTTCTGTATGGAAGTGTTATGATATTCTGTGTGTTCTGTATGTAAGTGTTATGATATTCTATGTGTTCTGTATGGACGTGTTATGATATTCTGTGTGTTCTGTATGGAAGTGTTATGATATTCTGTGTGTTCTGTATGTAAGTGTTATGATATTCTATGTGTTCTGTATGGAAGTGTTATGATATTCTATGTGTTCTGTGTGTAAGTGTTATGATATGTCACACCCACTGGCCAGTTTTACAAATACACTCTTACGTATCTATCCTCTATAAGAACAGACTTGTGAAAAGCTGCATCCTGTGACAGATAGTCATCTCTCCTCTGGGGATTGTGGGACTTTTCTGTTGACATTTCCTGTCTGCACACATTCTGCTCTCTGTCTGTCTGTGTTTGTGACCCTCTGCTTGACTTTTGGCCCTAAACACAACTAGTGAAGGCAGACACTTGCTGTGCTGCTATACATCTGCTATACAGCACAGCATATGTTAAGCATGAGCTATGAGAGGAAACGTTCAGTGTTTTATTCAAAGATGTTTTAGTCCTCTCCTCCTGTAGCACTGGGTGTTGCCCTCAGTGTTTGGCTGGCAAGGGCTGAACTACACAAACACTAACTAGAAATTGTTATGCAACAATCTCTTCTACCAGTCAAAAACATTGTATCCTAGACACACAGTCTCAAACTGACAAGGCTAATCTTTTGTTAGTGTGCAATACAACACACATGAACCTTCACACATAAATCAACTTTCAGAAATCAGCTTCATTTAATCAGGTTAAAAAAATGTTCCTGCCATGTCACAGGTGTTCCAACAACATCTAAGTTCATAGCTCACTTCACACAGAGCCACTGTTCAATAAATATTCCATATTTTCTCATTCAATTTAGGCCTGATATAAACAAAACAAAAAGTATTACAAAAAACAGATACAAATCTAAATCTACAGTAAAAAATCGAATGTAAAACACACAAAACAGTGGTTAATGTTAATACCATAAACTCTATATACCATAAATAAATGTGAATTCATGTATTAAAGCCCACTCAAATGTACCTCAATATTCTTTGTACTATGGTTGTACAAATGGATGTATTATATAAAAAGCTCAATTATATGCATTACCAAACCACTTTCAACTTTGAAAGACCAACCCTCCTGTGTGTCAAAACAGCCCTACTGCATAAAATTAAGGAAAGGTTTATTTCACCTGTCAATAGAAGAAAGATACAGGAAAAGGTGAAGACTGAAATCCATTTATCCATGACAGTTCTTCTCCTATGGCCAAAAACAAGCAGGAAAGCCAGTTGCCTCAGAGCAGAGCAACTAATGTTGTGGGAAAGAGATATTCTTCTATCCAGCCACTCCAGTGCTTATTTTAGCACTTCCCTTAGACAAAGAGGTGCAGGAAATACAACAGCTTCTACTGAGGGTGGAGGACCAGGGACCAGGGAGAGGTGGTGGAGCTGGGAGAGGGGGTTGTGTTTGCAGAGGGGTTATCACTTTAAGGCACTGACTGCATCAAACTACAAGACTGTGTTAGTATTTCCCACCCTAGTCAATTCGCTGCAAACCAGTTTGTGACAACCTGTGACCAGAAGCATTTTTCACAGCTTTGATGTTTGGGTTTCTGTTTTGAGCACC
The DNA here is from genome assembly GCA_036877525.1 of Chromobotia macracanthus. NCBI lineage: Eukaryota > Metazoa > Chordata > Actinopteri > Cypriniformes > Botiidae > Chromobotia > Chromobotia macracanthus. The sequence goes on from JAZGTH010000063.1 coordinate 5,204,574, forward strand.
AATGGAATAAAATTAGTGAAACCACACTGAAACCGAACTGATGTTTTTTTAGAAGTCATTAGTTAGCTCAATGGATATGCCGATACTCTTTTCCAATATTTAGAAGTTACTAATTAGCCTCTGGTTAATGAACAAGTCAGTGCGGGAGCTCCACTGCTCAGAACTCACTAGATGGTCGTCACCTAACACTGAACAAAAAGAGACAAACTCTTTATTCTCCACATTAAACATCAAGTGCATGTCATGTACTTTAACCAGCAGTCTTTACATTTTAAATGAGTACATTTAAAGGAGAAAGCTGTCAAAAGCTGCTGAATCCAGAAGCAGGTATCTCTTCAGTGTGTGGTGAACCAGAACCAGATAACCAATATGTTAGTCATCCTGTCCAGCTAATGGCGCAATTTCAACACCGCACATACAGCCAAGAATTCATTACTTCCTTCACTAATGAGAGGAAACAAAAACAGTGTATTCAAACTGCATCTCCATTGTTTTAAGATGCATTGGAATTTGGAGGACATTCTGTATGTTTTAAATAGGGTTTCTAAGGGAACTTAAAGCATAAGAGAAGAGAAAAGACGTTCGAATGTATCAGCTTTTGCACTCTGCACGTTGCAGGAAATCTCTGCTCCCAGGTGGGGAATCCAGGGGATCTGTAGGTCTTCATTGTGCATGTTAGTTACTATGAGCACAGAATGAATGCAGGCAGGAGATAGTGTGTCATGGAGTGGGTGATGTCTGTGTGAGGGGCTTATCACATCCACACAGTAGCACAGGAACCTTCATGTAACAATGTGATCAGTGTGGGTGTGTGGTGGTGGGACAGGATGGGCACACAATTGCACTAATAACAGATGCCAGTCTTCTCCTGTTTGAAGACTATCCAGTAATGTAATTAAATAGGACGGATTCTCCTGGTATACACACACATGCAGTGTTGTTTCTTTAAGTTGGTGTGAGATACTATAATGGGTATATAATGATTAACCGTCCTGTTATGTGCAAATATTAGTAATGATTTAATGTGCAGGGTCATATTAAGCCCACAAATGTTGTAATATCTGATAAATTATTCAAAACTGAATGGTTGTGAATTTGTTCATTCTACACAAAGTTTATTTACATTTTAAATAAAATATTAGGTCAAAACATAACTTTTTGATTTTAAAGTACTTCACTTTTGATTGTGTACATTTGATTGTGGAATCCACAAGAACCTTCAAATTCATCTTCTTCAAAATAAAGTTCCAGAAGGCATGGGAAAAGAATATATAAAAATAACTGAAAACATAACTATTATTTGAATATATTTATGCTACCATTGAAATGTATTTCCTTGCTTTTAAGATTCAAGGTTTAAAAATACAGTCGGAATAGTTTCCCCAAACATAACAGGAGGGGTAAATAATGGATCATATGAGCCCCCTGTGACAGTGACAAAAAATAAAAAAGTAGTTCACTATGTGATATTCCAAAGCTTCTGAAGTAAAAAAAAAAAATTATAGTGGAGGCAAATAACAGAGCCAATCCACTTTATGAAAATGTCATTCTGCACCCATTTTGTTTATCATAAAGCAAAGATGTATGCATTTGTTGAGACACAAGGGCGGGAACATAAAATCACTTTGAGTAAACCATCCCTTTTAAAAGAATCTAAAAAACTGCTGCTGTGAGAAATTCCAAATCTTAATGGTTTTACAAGTTAGAAAGTTATAGGGATCTTTTCTTTTGCAGTTCTTTTAAAGATAAACACTCATCATCTGCTATATATAACTGATATGCGCCTCCAATTTTTTGTAGGGTATGTGAGAAAGTTATTAGACCAAGTCACCATCCAAAATCTTTTTTGTGCATTCATTTTATAGGCCTTAGTGATTCGTAGAATGACAAACTCCACTCCTTACCAAATATTTTATTCCTTCTTATCCCATAAACAGGATGTGAGAATCTGCTTCCTTCCTTCTCTATTGTGTCTCACATAGTCTACACACTCACTCACTCACTGACATGCTCATTTTGTAGTTCTCCTTTGTAGTACGTAAACGGTTAACATTCTGACTAAAGGTTCATACTTACAGATAGCAAAAAACTATATTAAAACATGACCAGATAAAAAAAAAATCTCAATTCCTCTCAAATACAGCTGATTATGTAAGAACTTGAGCAGGCCTGGGCAGCCTAATAGAAAATATCTCAACGCATAATTATGTTGTTCTGGTAATGTTTCTGAGACAGAAATATGTGTCAACTGGCTCGTGTTTCATATTTAGATCTCACAACATCTTTTTGCTAAAGTAAATTCTGCATTCTGTAGTTCTGCTATGCAGGACACTTGCCCTGATGGGAAGATTCATTAACTGCTTAGAACTTTGTGAAATTATGTGACTGATGTTACCTCCAGGAGTTGTTTTTAAGGGAAACAGAATGCACAACCTCACATAAACTTCCCTATTTAACAAAGGTGTTTTCATAGTGCTTGGAAAGGGTCCTCTTGTTTTGCCAGTTTTTTTATGCTAGAACTTAATCAGATCGTCCAAAGGAAACACCTTATGATCATGAGGCTGCCAAAGTTCTCCCTTCCTATTTGGTTGTTATTGCTGGTCCAATCTTCACTACCTCCAGGGATTTGGGACAAACACCTTCTAAGGGTGTTACTGCAGACCCTGAGCCAAATGGACTTCTGAGCCGATGCAAAATTTTTCAAAATCTTCATTCTTATAATTCAACAAGAATGTTTGTTGTCTACACTCTTCTGCAAAGTGCTTCACAATGTCATAGAAGAACCACATTTGGCTGTAGGGTTCCAAAAACCTTTAACATCTGTAGAATCTTACTGTTTCACAAAAGGTTCTTTGTAGTGGAAAAAATGTTCTTTAGACTATAAAAAGGTAAGAAAGAAATGGTTCTTTGGGGAACCAAAAATGGTTCTTCTATGGCATCACTGTGAAGAACCTTTTTTAAAAAAAATCTACAAAATATCATGAAAATGATCATGAAAATGTTTTCATGGCAAATAAGAATTTATAAACAGAATAATCACTCAAATTCATGGGCGCTTACAGAAAAGTCTGACAAGACCAAATTTCATGCACATTTTTATTGAACAGTAATATAAAATACCTTTTCATAGATGCGAGTGCATGCGTCATCTGCCAACAGTTTGGAAGTTAAATTATAAAAGCAAGGCTTCATTTTGTGTAGTGAATTACTTGGGCACTTAAGCAGTTGTTAAAAAAAAACATTGATGGAGTTTGTTTTTGTAAAGTATTTAGCAATAATAAACTGATATACAAAGCAGAATTAATAATAATAATAGTTAATAATAATATGCAAATTACACTTTTTCTCTGTGGCACCTTTACAAAAAAAAGGAATAAAAATTTGAAACCTTGTATGACACTAACAGCTATCATGCAGTTTGAGTTTGACTTCAGAGAACCACAAACGTATTCACATGAACACCTACACATGCTATATCGGACTACTGGTGTACATACAAGCGTTTGTTTGAAACCATGATTCCTCATCATCCAATATTAATAGCAGATGCTTTGATTACAAAACGAGTTAAAGGCCTAAAGCTTCGCCAAGTGTTATAGCTAAGAATGGCGGTACATTTCCAGGATTTGTCCACTAAGCACACTACAGGTAAAAACAGGCCTCGGCAGCCAAGGTAATTCAATATCCTTAGTTTAATCTTATAAAACATGCATAGGCAGATGCTTTCCATTAATCACTTTTTTCTCTCTCTCTCTCTCTTTCTCATTCATTGTTTTTTTTTTTACAGAATATAGGTGCTTTATATATAATTTTTTTGTTTGTTCGCAATATTTGAAAAGAAAAACACAATTTCCAGCAAGCCACAACAAATCTACCCCCAGCCCACCCAAATAAAACAGAAGACATATATGCAAATGATAAATGTAAATTCCAGTTTTAAACTCCAAGAAAATCCGTATTTATCAAGCTAACTTGCAATTTTACAGAAAGTAGGATCCAAGCACACACACCAAAGAAACCTGAGGTAAGCATAATCTGTACAAAACCATAAAACGTTCCATTTTTTTGGCATTATAACAATGTCGCAACATTCTTTTAAGACTGCCTAATTTACTCTAGAGCTAGTTTATAAGAGTAGCAAAAAAGGTATCAATAAATAGTCCTTACTTAGTTTGTACACCCTTTTTATGTTAAAAACTTTTTTACGTTCCGTCTATTTTTAGTGCTGTATTTTTGTAAACGTACAATAGTTAGTAAGAAGTTACACACACGAAAAGAGAAAAACAAAAATCTTATATCCAGTAAGTAAAGGCCGTTTCACATAAGATCTCTCAGTTGCCTGCTGTAATTCCCTACGCCAAACCAAGATCACCCCCCACCCCAAAATCATTCATTAAAGAGTGAACCGATGAGAACTGTTCATGGTTTCTACAAGCGAAAACAAAACAAACAGAAATTTAAAGGCATATCCAAAGACTAGTGAGTGTCACTCTGAATTATGTTTGAAATGCTGCTCTTCCCTTCAACTTGCTCCTCTCCTTTATCTCTCCTGTACCTCTCCCTTTCCCACTTTCCTCAAACTCTACACTCCAAATCCTTTCTTTCCCTCCATCAACTATGGCATGGAAAAAGAGAGGGAGGGGCTTAATCGCTACGGCGACTGCGCTGGACCGATGGAGAATCACTGGATGTTGCCGCTGCCACTGCTGGCCTTGCCCTCGGTGCCGTTGGTCTCAGACGACAGTGCTTTATTGAGAGAATTGAGGCTGGCGTCACAGGGCACGGCATCTCGGCGGGGTGGCATGCGCTCGTTGATGCGGTCCAGGCCTTTAGCCTCCTCGAAGCTGCTGATCCTGTGCTGGGGTGAGAAGCCTTTGATCGCTGGGGTAGGAGGGAAGAAAGATGGTGCGATAAGCGGCTGATTGATAAACGCTGCTAGAAGTTCACATAGTTCTGCTTCAACGTTTGACTGTTCCTTACACACTTTACCTACCAATACCTCACAAATCATACATCTATATACACAGACAAGGTCTGTCATGTTTAAAGTTGGAAAAAAAGCAGCATTTTTTGCACAGAAATTTAAGCAATGTATTTCGTAGACAACATAAAATAGCCACACTGGTCGCCATTCTTGGGACTACTGGGGAGGTGCTGGGCTGTCTCGGTTCTGGAGGGCCGTGGAATGAAGTAACGTTCCCTGTGCCACTTGCTTATCACTCAATGAAATGCTAGAATGATTTCAGGATATTCTGTGATAACCTGAACATTCTCTGGCTATCTAGAACAGAGTCTCCCACCACGCTTAAAAACAAGTGAACAAGGAACCAATGAGATTGTTGACATGAATAGGTAACAATAGAAGAAATAATTTGAGGATCTCAAAGGAAATCTTAATAAAAGAATAAAAACAGACAAAATGTGTAAATAAAAGATTGTCACATGAAAGACAAATATGTGGCAAATATACACTAACAAGATACTTGGTGCTAAGCTAACCACATGTAATGCCTGTTAAAAACATGCAGCAAACTACAGGGAAATACAAAGATTGAATTTGTTTCATGAGAAGAGTAACTTTCTGGCTATGGCTGTCATTTGTTTCCATACTATATAATGCAGAAGATTTGTGTTGCTGCATAGCACAGGGCAGACACAGGTTATTAGCAGTGTTACAGGGAGAAACACAAGAACACAACACAGTCACAGAATAACCACAGGGAGAAAGTAAATCATTAAAAGAAATAAACAGGACGAGAGTTTTGACACAGTTGGCACCTCTTCCTTTAGGAGAAATGTTTAAGAAGAACAACCACATAACATGTAAGCTGTAAATAGCAGTTTCGAACCTGCTATTTAATTAGTAGCTGGCAATGTTCTTGCGTTTTTTAAACATTTTTAAAGGAAACCCACCAATGTGTGAGCAATTTGAGTCTAAAGCTAATGTCTGCTACATTTAAAGGAAAAATCTGTGCAAGAACAAAAGACAACTACATCAGAACATTGTTTTAAAGGGGTCCAGGCGGTTTGCAGGTGATGTACGAACTTCAAGCCAGAATTGTCTGAATTATGTATTGTATTGACTTACAGTAAGAATAAGCCAAAGTATTGTTCAAGTCACACAGTATTTAGTAAACTTCTTTAAAAAGTACATTCTTTTTGTAAACACTTTACAATACAATGTGTACATTTTACACACAAAAATATGACTACTGTGTCTTACGACTTTATGTAATGAATGTATTAAAAGCATCAATGGTGACTGGCCACAGCTTTATTAGCGAAACCAGTGACACCCACACCAACTTTAAACAAAATGTTTGTTCCCCTTTAAAACAAAATATGGACTTTTTGTGTTTCGTCTTAACTTTTCCTAAATCTGCTCAGCACACTTGCAGCACAGTCTACTTGCCCAAACACCCAACACACTACACAAGCTACATTGACATGGATGAACCCGGAGGAGCCCTTTATCTGTTGCATGGACACAACAGAAAGAGGGGAAGGGGCTGTTGACCTATTTACCTTTATCTGCCTCTATAGCCTCAATAGTTGCTGAAGAGAAGAGGGGGTTGCAAAATGATTGAGAGAGGTGAGCAGAACAGGTTACATTGGTCACATGAGTAGCAAAACAAGCCCAAATTGACACACATCGTCATTTTATATACACTTAGCCCACAGTGAGGCCCAAACAGAGACAGAGAGAATGATGGGTAATTTGTGGAGAGGTTTCACGTGAAGCAATGAGATATGTATAAAGAGTGCAAAAGATCAGGCGTATGACTATGAGTAATGCGTGTGGTACACAAGAAAGGGTGATTAGTCATAACACAAATTAGAAATTAATAAGACTAAACAGACATTCAAAGCAATCTGTAGAATAGATGTGATCATTTCTTTCATTGCTTTGGTTTATGGGCCTTACAATGTACCAGGAAAACTATATTTCCTTATTTACATGAAGGACAACATCAAAGCAGAAGGAGGAAGTGACCCAAAGCTGGGCTGAAGAGTGAACATGAGTTGAACAGGGACTGTAGAACAACTCATAAACATCTGCTTTTTGGAAAAACAATGGTTTTCCTTCAAGATTTCATTTCAAGATGTGTCTGCTTATAGAGTCAGAAAAAAAACATATCACAATTGTTGCATTGTGTATGATTATTTTCACACTTACCGCAATCCATTTTCAACTTACCGTGTTCATCAAATAATCAAATACATGTACATCAGGATAGTAATAAATCTAATCTAATAATAAAACTAGGGCTGTCGATGGATTAAAATATTTAATCACGGTTAATCCCACAACTTTTCTATAGTTAAGGCATTAATGCCTTTAGTTCCTTCTCGAGGTCGGAAAACTAAATTTGTGTACTTACTGGGTTTGCCAATTTGTGTGGTTGACACTTACCGGTAAATATATGTATAAACTCGTAAAATAACACCGGACAGAAGCAGATTTCTGCTGGTGCTCACGTGAATATTTCTATAAATGACTGATGGCGACATTTCACGTGTTGCGCTTTAATAATACTTAAACTTCCCTGAAAAGACTGCAAATGATGTTTCGATCAGTTTGTACAAAATCACACAGATCAGAATGAGAAAGCTGTGAATAACAATGCAGAACTAAATGTGTTGATAGCATCAAAAACCTATTTTATTACCTGCATAACATGCTAGCTTCGACAGCCCTAGTGTAAACTATTTACTGAAGAGTACAGAACCACACACACACACACACACACACACACATTAAAGCTAAAAGCTAAAGACATTAGCAGTGATGGAGGGCCCAGCATTACTGTAGAAGCACACTAATGCCCATGTAAACAGAAGGGCGGGACATTGTTGTGATTCCACCAATGCTGTAGCAGAACATCTCCTGACATCTCGCAGCCTCTGGCATGTTCTTAACCCAACCAGCCACATGCAAAATGGCCACTCCCTATCAAACTGCCGTAACATAAAGGAGAAAAGTCATAAAAATGGTTACATAAACTGCGGCTACATTTTAACCAACCAAAAACAAACACTTTTTTTTGAGCAGAACATGCCATGGAGACAAGAGCAAGTTGGATTTCTGCCTCGGTTTGTGAATGACAAGCTAGAGATCAATTCATCAGTTCTCCTCTTTCATTCAGAGCTTGTCAGGTCTGTGTACTGTGTGTAAAGGGGCATGATGTTACTGATGTAAGATAAGACTGAATGGAGAATCACTTCACAATGTGCTTAAATGACACTGTCTCTTCATGCCCCTTTTTGGTACGATGAGAAACAGCTTGTAAACATGTATTTTGTGTGTCAGGAACATTCTTCCCTTTCTGTGATCAAATTCAATATGTCCAACATCAAATATAAAACTGAATCAAGAGGAGCTTAAAGACCCCATGAAATCAACACTGGAGATTTGTGGCATTCAGTCCATGTCTATTAGCTTTGAGGCCGTCTAACTGCTTGTGTATGCCTTAAAGTTAACAAAATGAACTTCAGCAACATTTCAAAATCGTCTCCAGAAAAATGGATCAAAAATATTTGTGACTCACCTGTGTATAAATATTTTTGCCCAATACAATTCTCTTAAAAAGCAAGTAGGTTTTGTCAAACTCATGATTTTACCAGGATGTGATTTAAACCTAATGCTACAGGGTTTTATTTATAAAAAAGTACAGTCACTTCTGTATATCCTGCCCTAACATCCTGTTTTAAAAAATGTCAACAAATGAAGGAAAGTTGGGATGATAAAATTTCATGGGGTCTGTAAGTGTGTCCGGTGATTCTTATAAAACACTCAATAAATGTAAATTTACGCTTGTTTGCCCCCTGAGACAATTTGCAGTCCACCTCTAAACACCTAAATTCTACGACACAGTTTTCTCTGCAAAGTAAGATCTCTTACTGGTATTTTGTCAACCAGAACATGGTTCTGAATGTGGACACAGTGAATTTGAGGGTAATAATACAATGGGGAACATGTTCCATCAGTCATGATTCTATTTTTCACAAAAGCATCTGTCATTTTGCTTGTGGCTCCTTTAAATAAACAGTGAAACTACATTTCTTAAAAACAGATGATCTGAATTATACTTGCACAACTGATTATACCTGCAGTTTCTAGAAAGACAGAAAAATGAAGAGACAAAATTTGAAAAAAAGATTGGAAAGACAGAGAGATAAAAAAGAGAGAGAGAGAGAGAGAGATAAAAGCCAAGGAAAGGGAAGCAAAGAGGAAGAATATTTAAGTTTCATTAAAAACCACCAGGGGGAGCAAAGTGCATATACATTAAGTTAAAAGAAATTTTACAATATGCAAAATGAATATTTTATATAAACATGTTAGGCCAAAATTGAGCAGCCTCTAATTATGATCAATATGTGAGAAATGTTGATATGAAGCAATGCATCATCATCTCTGTTCAGATTCTAATAGTGTTAAATTATCAGCCTTGAGTTCTGATGTGGAAGGGAAGTTTCAAGTGAAGCTGATGAGTGATTTACATATTTCCTTATCACAGAAATCTGAGTGTGTGTGTGAGTGTGTGTCTCACCGTTCTGGAGTTTTTCCTTGCCTCCGGAGAGAACTCCGCTGGGCAGCATTCCGGTTGGAGTAAGACCCTTCAGTGTCAACACACTCTCGCTCTCCTCGCTGCAACAAAACCACAGCGTTACCAACATAAACGCTCGGAGAACCAAAAACATGCCTGTGCAGTCAGGGGAACATCCTACCGAAGAACTGAGAAAACGCGGGCCATCTTTCCAATAGCACGGATCTTGTTTCGAATCACTTCTTTGCGTGCAGAAGCAGTGGCACCTATGTGACACACACATACGTGCGTTTATGGGTCAGTATTAGATCATTCAGTTGCATACAAATGAAATCAATTCTTACAAACATGCCTGATGACTGACTTCATCAAAATGCAAGCAGTTAATTCATCTCAAAACCTCACAATTTCAAATGACCACCAACCATAATTACAATCCAACTAATATGTCCAGAAAGACAAATGACTACGTTGGCTGAATGCTTCCTCTGTGTATAATTACCCAGACTGTTGACTGTAGGGGAAGTTCAGCCATACAGAAGCTGCTGTCTCAGCACACTAAGTGGATCAATAAAGACGTTTCTTATAGTGGCCCTGGACCTCATGACTGAGATGCATGCTAAGCATTCAGTTAGCCTGCTATTAATCCATACAGTCATATATACGGTGGGGTTAATCACAGTTTCATGCTATACAAATGCTAAGAAGAAGAACCTTAATTTTAATTGACATTTTGTATTACTGACTTTGTAGGAATAAACCTTGCATTTGAAAACCATGAAATCTACAGATCTAGAAAACAATAGAATAGTTTGTTGAATACTATCCTGATATAAGTTTCTAAACAAATGTTGGATGCGTTTCAGCTTTTGTTATACACTGGCCCTAAAAGCATTTGAAACTTTATACATTTAATTACATTAGATTACAAAATATCCCACCAATTGTCATCTGCAAAACAATAGTGCTTCAGAACTAACTTCATAATTTTAAGCCTTTCTTGTAATAACTTATAATGTTCTTATCTAATGCGATGATGTCAAGATATATCAAAGTGTGGTGTGAGCTTATCAAATCATTTTTGGAGTCACTGAATTTATAGAGACAGATTTATACAAAAACATGGTTACATGGGATAAACGGTTACAAAACTGAACATACAAATCAAATCAAATGTGAGATGAAATGACTTCAGAATAATGTAAAAGAAATAAATACTGAACCACAGAACAATTCCTGTGTGCTACACATACTGATTTCTACACGTTCTTCTCCAACTCATTTTTAGTTCTCTTGGGTGGGTTGTCATATCAGAATGTTAGCAGTTTACCTGTACTGAGTAATGCACTGAGTACTAGTTCACTCAACATGGTCAAACTCACATCAGTAATTACCTGACGTTATTCAAACAGTGTAAGCAGTTCACATACATCCAGTAATGGTATTACTGAAACTATTTCAGTATTACTATTTAAACTAACTCAATTCCAGTGGTCCGGGTGCATTTAACATGACAATTAGTATCTCTACACATTAGGAGTAGGCTGATTAGTGAATCTTTAGTGTTAGCTTGCTGGGGAAAGGTACAAGCAAGAGGCATGGCTGCACACCGCATTGAACTGTGAGAGGCTGTACCTTTTTTGGGCCCATATATTAGCTGTCCTTCTCAAGAAACCCCAGAAGAAACAGAAAAAGAACAGAAGAATGGTCAGTGGATGACTGAAGAATGAGAGAACGCAGGGAGGAGAGAGAGAGGTAAAAACACACACCCATTAACTAAAGAGGAAACTCTGAAACAAAGAGTGAGAGAGAGTGATTGGATGCAAAAGAAGTCTAAAAGAAGAGTGAGAGACAGTGAAGAGTGAGTTATGAGAGCAACAATATAAAAGAGACAAAGTAACAAATATGAAAAATAATGAAATGGATAAAGTATGTCAGAGAGAGAGAGAGAGAGAGAGAGAGAGAGAGAGAGAGAGAGAGAGAGAGAGAAAGAAAGAATGACAAGTAGAGAGAGAATGAGAGAGAGAGCATCATGAGATGTTAGTGTTTATAAGTATGAGCTCAGCCTAAGATTAGCTCCTTGTTTTCTAGTTTTCCAGTTCAAGCTTGAGTTTATTTATCATATGGCAGTACATTGTTTTCTTCTTATTAAAAACTAGAAACTCGCCACTCGAGGCGTTTAGGTCACTGCGATGTTTGTTAAGGTGTTCTGAGTGTTTTTGAGTGGATTGAAATGCGGTTGCTATGTAGTAGTCAACGGGTCAAAAGAATCAACAAAGCTCAGTGCAAAGTCTATATAATACTCTGGTCTCTAGATGGTTCAGGTCCTCCTTCAGTGTAAGTTTACAATTACATTTTAAGTTGTTTTAGGGTCCACCAGGCTACAACTGTACAACTGATCCTTTTGTTAAGGAAAAACATGTGTTCTCATTGAGCCCCATAACTTAATCAAATATAAAATAATATACTTGTTACGTCTGTTTCCTTTGCAAAGATGAAATTCTCTGCTCTGTACATCTGATTTTTATGCATGATTCCTGCAATCTACACCACGATAATGATATAACCATACTCTGTTCCTATTGTGTTTGGCCTACACCTTAAAATAAACCTTAAAGCTGTGAAGATGCTCCATATGGCAAGACTCCATATAGCTAATGATGTAATTTCCTGTTGATGTGAACAGATGCACATCTTCTGACTGCCATTTAAAAATGATCTAGGGTTAGGTTGGAGTTCCCATAGCTCAAGATCGTGTGTTTGCGCCCCCTTGTGAACCAAATGAGCACAAGCTTTGATCCTCTTGTGCTGCGATAGAGAAACTGGATGTTGTGTGTGTGTTTTTGCCTTGAATGTCTTACCATCTATCTCTTCATCAGTGGTCAGCTCATCGTTAGAGCAGATGCTCAAAACATTTACCAGCATCTCAGTCACTAGATAGGGAGAAAGAGAGGGAGAATGTGTCAGATGCACTCTTTAAGGATTTTTTCTTTTCATTTTGTGCCACAATGTAAAGTGAAATGCTTGTGTGAGGTTTCTGAGACTTCTGCTGATCAGTGTCTGCTGTGATTGGTTGTTATTTATTCTTCTGCTGATCAGTGTCTGCTGTGATTGGTTGTTATTTATCCTTCTGCTGATCAGTGTCTGCTGTGATTGGTTGTTATTTATCCTTCTGCTGATCAGTGTCTGCTGTGATTGGTTGTTATTTATCCTTCTGCTGATCAGTGTCTGCTGTGATTGGTTGTTATTTATCCTTCTGCTGATCAGTGTCTGCTGTGATTGGTTGTTATTTATCCTTCTGCTGATCAGTGTCTGCTGTGATTGGTTGTTATTTATCCTTCTGCTGATCAGTGTCTGTTGTGATTGGTTGTTATTTATCCTTCTGCTGATCAGTGTCTGCTGTGATTGGTTGTTATTTATCCTTTTCATGATGAGTGGGTGTAAACAACCCACCTGTAAATAAAAATTAATGTGAAACATTAACATTAGCATTTTGTACAGGTATGTCTCCCGTTTGCTGTAATGAAAGCATAGATATGAGCTGAAATGTCATCACAGCATGACCTGAGAATCTTGTGTACTTCAATGGAATCAAGCTAACCTGAACTTTTGTGTTAGCTTAGGTCTGCTAACACTGCATTAGTGAGCTAGAAAAGTGCAGAATCTTACATATTTTCTGTTCATTTTGTATTTAAACATCAGTCTACACTTTATTTCCAGGTTTTAATTAAATGAAATCTGATTTTTTATTAAATTAGAATGTGATGGAATGTCTTGTGATTATTCAGGATGTGACGCAACCTGCAGCTGAATGTGATGAATACAAAAACTACCGAGCCAACTTGTGGATTAGTTTAAAAGCTGTAGTGAAGCAAATTGTACACCTTTCTCCCCAACAAAGGGCAAAGACCAAGTGAAGACGTCCATGAAGTTCGGCAGCCAGTAGGGATGAGGAGAGCAGTTAAACTGCCGGATGTTCATCACATTATTCTCATATTTCAGCACAGCAGCTATAAAAGGCAAGAAAGAGAGACGGGACGGGTGAGGGAGAGAGAGAGAGTTGGTGTAAAAGATACAGCTGGATTCTGTCAGTTTACATCAGAACTCAACACAGTCTCAGATGCGCACACACACACACACACACACACACACACACACATCTGTCCTACTGGATCCAAACTCTTTTAATGCTTCAATGATCTGTTCAAAATCACATATCAACACCTACATACAGCTGTTGTGGATGTGAGGAAAAACATCTTTAAAATGACGAGGAAAACATTAAGTTGTCCTGCACACAGTAAGATGTTTGCTTAGTTGTATGCAAATGTATTGAAATTTAAACCTGGCAAAAATGCTGGCCAAAACAGAAATAACATGTGCTATGGCCCATTATAATACCATGGTATTCTTTGAAATACGATGTAAATACCATAATATAAATATCTTAATTGTTCAGTACCGTAGTATATATCAAAGCTCCATGGCATACTCTGGCACAGCCAAAGTACTTTTTTGCAAAAATACACAAATATAAACACCTCAATATATAATTCCACAAACACGACTGACACACGCACATTTATTTACATCTATGTATTTTAATAGAATTCAATGTTTCGTTAAGTTTCATAGTCTTCGAGAAGGATTCTTTATCTCTATGGTGATCATAAATCTTCGAAGTGTCACTGTGGCGACCCATGTGCGTGTGCCCTAGATCTTCAGAAAGACGACACCGCGTGCTACAGCCCCTGGAGGGGACTTTCCCATCTCATCATCTTAGTAGTGTTTCAGAATAGCAGGTCATCAGACATGGAGTGCGAGGCTAGCAGGTGTCAATCACATGTCAAATACCAGACTCCTGAAGATATGATGGATATAAACACGCCTTAAATGTCACTCATGCCTACTAACTATATGTCTCAGGGGCTTATGGGTAATCTGAAATTACAACATCTTGTTAATTAGATAAAATATTATCTTTCCGCTGTCTATAATTAGGCGCTGCTCCACGCCATAAATGCTTTCAGAAATGCTGACCTTAAAGTCCACCCACAAAAACACCACACAAGTTCTGCCTGCCAGGGAGACAGCGAAACAGAAGGCTGTATTGTTTAGAGGTGAAGTTATAGGTTTCTAATTAACAGCCTAATTAAAAAAACATTTCCATGGAAGTGAAGAAGACAAAGAAACCAATCGGGATTAAAGGAGAGGGCACGTGCAGTTGCACACACCACCACTAGGTGTCTCTAGTGGATACTAAGACTGTCAAATATTTTAAATTCCTGTTGTGACGAACTGTATATTTGCCTCATATTTTTCAGAAAACACATTATCATATTTTTCAAACATCTTATCAGCAACTTTTTAATCCAGATTTAAGCCTCATCAATTAAGCAATATGCCATTGTGCACCTTGAGTCATTTTGGTCTAAAGATGTTTAGATTTGTTCACTGGAGAACGGAGTAAAATACTGATTACAATAATGATTTAATTTGCTGCAGAGCTGCATGAAAACAGTGCTGTTGAGATCTGTTCCCTGGGGAACCTCTGGGGTGAGGAACTTCCACTGTGAGGGTCACAACTCAGACCAAACTTCTATTCTCTAGAATCTGGCATTACCTCTTCATTTCCTCTTTATTCGTGTAAACATCTACGACAACTCTTCCGGCTGAGCCAAAAACCTTCCAGGCCACAGGAAGCACACGCTTTCCTAGTGACCCATGACCTCACATTCAGGCACAACAGCTCTGAAACGCTTTCTACTATGTTGTCATGGTAACATGGCCTGTGGAATCATGGATGCAATTGTGGAGCAAATTCCATTTAAATTAAAATCGTAACCATAGCACCACACCTGACATCACGATCAGGCTCCTCTATAGTTTGCCCCCATATTGTACGCTTCACAACACCCACAGTAAATGACAAAGGGGATCTGTTCACATTTCTTATTTAGACTTGTCAGCACCATGCCATTGACAGATGAAGGAACGACGCGCGCTTAAATCGAAACTGACAATGAACACCCCATGTTGCCAGAGACGGTGTCCATTACCCCTGCTGTTTTCTACAACATTCTCCATTATCAAATCCAAACGGAGGTTACGTGTTCATTAATGTCATCAGAAATCCTGCCAAAACAACTGCAGTGCTGACTCGCTTATATCTGCCTTGTCAGGGGTTGCCAGATTGACTCTTTGCGCAGTCAGGACTGTGGCGCTACTGGTCAGAGCATGATGGACAGCAAGTGGCTCAATCTGGCAACCGTGAGCGTGATTGATAACCCGGGCTTCCCCCCAGCGGGCTGGATTTACAGCAGCAAGTCGATTGGCCATCAATCTCCTCGCACGCCTGCGTCCAGACTTCATTTGGTGGATAAAAAGGTTAGATCTTCCCCTCCTCCATACTTGGCTCTTTAATTCAGACTTAAAGGAATAATTGAGTTTTGCTGGTCCAACGGGGACGGCAGTGAAAAATGAAGGATACAGCAGACCACAAAAACAGCAACATTAACATACACATTTTTGTTTGTAGGGTTCTCAGTGCTGTACTCATGAAAATGTATACAATAAACCAAGACAACATTTTTCAAGGGTTCCCTGAAAGTATATTTTGTGAAGAGACATAAATGATAAAATGTGAAAGGGGATAGGTCACCCAAAAGTAAAACCTTTCACTGTTTACCCACCCTCATGTCATTTCAAACCTGTATAACTTTTTTAACTGCATTGACTTCCATTGTATCGACACAAAACGATTAAGACATTTTACAAATTATTTCTTTCTGGTCTGTGGAACACAAAAAAGTCATACAGGTTTGGAGTGACATGAGGGTGAGTAAACAATAGAAACATTTTCCTTTGAAAGGAGTAAACTATCCCTTTAAAAGTGATGTCAAAAACAGAACCGCAAAAATCATCTGCTGTCTCCCATTGGTTTAAAGAACAGATAGTCCTGCCCCCAAACCTACACTACTGGTTAAGCCAATCTTGCTATAAAAAAGATGGGTATTTTGATAACGACATGTTTACACTTTTTGGGGAAGAAATCAACCTACCAATGGCTTATTTACAATTTTTTTTCTGTATATTTAACTAAAATAAAAACACACATTGCCCATCTAGTCCAATGTTCCTTAAATTAACAACCTCCCTAAACAAAGACACTATTACTGAGGGTAGGATGAAACCACACAGTTCAAGAATGTTGCTGCAATGTCCTGAAACTTACAGCAGCATTAGCTTTTATTCACCACTGCAAAGGGGAGTAATTGTTTCTCTCTGTCTAATGCACGGCGAGCTATTTTAAACTCATTAGCTTTGAAATGGCAAAGCCTGGATCAGATGTTTGACTGATGAACTATTAGCGAGCTTGCAGTAAATACATCAACTCAATAGCCCAAAATATCAAAACTTTTCTTTAACTACCTGCAAGACGAGTGGTTTTATGTGTGTTGTTTTTCTTTTTCTAAGTGGTCTAAAAATTTCAGTGCAGAAACAGTTTAGTGTTGTCCTTCATTCTGTTTTATCGGGGCACTTGACGTTAGGAGATGAAATAAAAGCTACAGACGAGGAGAGGAAAACACAGATGCTAACATACAGATGTCGCTGACAGACATTGAACACGTAATTACATCAAGGTCTGTGTGTATGTGGGTGTTCTGCTGCGTGTGTGACTGATCCATCTTCACCTTTTCATTATCTGCAAATGGACAAAAGTGCAGCCTGGCAGAATTACTTCCTCTCTGGCTTTCTTGCACTCTCTGAATGTGCTGACTAACTTGGGTCTGTCCATCTTGGAGCCCAGCAGGGGTACGACAAACCACACCTGGACGCCTGGCCTGCAGTCAGCTTGCTCACATACGCAGACACTCATACAGACACGACAAACCACACCTGGACCCCTGGCCTGCAGTCAGCTCACACACACATTCACAAACACACATATGTACATGCGCACATATATGCACACACGCACATATATGCACACGCGCACCTACTCGGACATGACAAGTCACACCTGGTCCCCTGGCCTGCAGTCAGCTCGCCCACACTTACACACACAAACAAACATGCACCATTCAGAGATATGTGCGCATAATACCTTTGTTATTGTAGACATCTAAGTAGTTGGGAGCCGAGAAGATAGTGATGAGAGAAGGGAAGCCTGTAGTTTGACTCTTTCTGTACATGCGATAACTGCAGACAAAAACAGAATCATCATCAGCATCTTCATCATCATCATCCATACTCCATAGAAAACGCATCAGTGCAATTTGTTTTCTGTAATTAATGTCGTTACAAATGGTTCTGATTTAAATGTGTCACTGACATGTGCAACTACCAGGTCAGTAAGTTTACAAACTTTGTAAACAAAATTTGTGAGGTTAATGGAAATGAACCCTTCCAAGATATTCAGAGTTTGTCTGAGGCACTTTGCAGCATGTAAACACAATATTCTTGATTTATGCCAGTGAAATATTTCATATAATATAAAATATTATCACCTGTGCGATAACAATAAAGAATCTAACGCAACTCTTCCTGTCATTTGTTGATCAAAACTTGGCAAATCAAAGGTCGGCATGTTAATTAGTAGCACTATAATCACCTACTCCATCATCACCTGCAATAATCAACTCCTGAACCATAAATGTTACTTTCACAAGCCATCTTTCTCACTTGATATGCGTTGCAAACACCAGCAAAGCTTTGATGTATTTTTCATACTGATCAGCTCTATTTACTGTAATTAAATACTGTACTTGCTAATTACTGTAATTAAATACTGTAATCACTAAGAATCTGGCCTGGGGTGCTAATACAAAGTTTGCCATTTCAATCTCCAGCAAGTGAAGCTGAATCTAAAACTGCAGTTCCAGTGATCTCAGTCCTTCAGTCTCCTCCGAACTCTTTGAGCAAGACATCTTGTTGCTCCAGAAGGACTCTCCCGACCATTAGTGCACTACAAGTAGCTCTGAATCAAAAGCATCTGCTAAATAGCATGGAACATCCATTGGTGTTGCCCTAATTTTCAACACCCTGCTGTTATAATCAGGGACTCTGGCAGACTGGCAGAGTGCAGCCTATTCAAACAATGACTCCACAATGATCAATGAAAGCCCTAAACGCTTTAACAGCCTGACTGGACAAAACTGGATAAATCTAAAGCAAATAAACCTGGTCTGCACTGGTCTGGACGCTCTGCCCATCTCGTAAGAAAATACTTGAAAGACTAATAAAAGGATTTCCTTCAGGTGAAAAGCTCAAACATGCTTCGTTAGCAAATTCCCATAGTATAACTTAACATACATCTGTATACTTTCATACAGTTCAATGATTTTCCAGCTGTATCTGAGGACCGGCTAGCAACATGATCTCTGTCCTTCTGTCTCTCTAAACAAGACATCATGTGGCTCTGTTGGTTTGGCAATCACATTAAGGAAAACTATTTGCCCTATAAATTTGTTTATCAGGGGCATTTACCTTTATGAGGGCTTTTTTTTTTCAAATTTACAAAAATATACTGTCATAACTTGACAGTTCTGCCAAACAGAACCTTATAATAAAGCGTTACCAACTAAACCGGATAATGCACATACTGAATAATGTTCCAGCTTTGATAATGATTTGTCTTTTACTTTTGGTAGTCAATTTGGTAGTCAATGTTTATTCACTTGTCACAGCAGAGGATAATCAACTCCATGACATGATTAACAAATGTCATAAAAGAACATCACAAGCGACGAGTTCTGAGTTTTTTTTCGAGTTTCCATTCTCTTAACCAGTTGCTACTGACAACAAAGAAAATGTAGGATGGTCTGCCAGACTTACCCAGCATCCTGTGCTTCATGGGCTCGGATGATGGATAGTAAGTTGTTGTGTTGTAGAAAGTCACACACAGCAGGATAACTGCGGGAAAAAAGAAAGTGATGTTGAAAATGACAGTGCATTACACAGGCATATGGACTCATAACAGCTGCAGTTCAGAAGCACATCTGCATTTTAATAATGCTCAGCATACATTTAACATATCGAGGAGTGTTTATGACAGAAATTATAAAGATGAACAAAGTATGCATGCCAGGGTGGGTACAACTGTATGAAGTATAACAACTGCTGGAGCAATTACGTTACTTAATGGACAGCAAAACTACTGGGCCTCTGTCAGACATGATGCACTCGTACACTGAAACATTTCTGCTAAGTGTCATTAGCAGGCACGTTAAGCTATACAGATCACTGCAAATGACAAAAACAGAAAAATGCGGGTAAATAAACGCTCTGATCAGGGGTAAACAAAGCAAAGCCTGCCGTTTCTTTGCACTTTAACAAATTTTAATGAATTTTAATCTTTGAAGGCACATGAAGGCAAAACTTTTTGTCGGATGAACTGAAATGATCGTTTTAATTATATCATCTTAATCTTACGCATACAATCATTAACACTTTTGCTTGAAGTCCCCAGTGATGTTAATCCACTGGGAAAAATGAAAACAGAATTTCGGTTAACAGTAAAAGCTCTAACTGGCATGGAGGAGTACAACACTGGCTCAGATATTAAAAGTGCACTGTTTTCTCCCTGGGCAAAATCTGAGATATGCATTTTCAGCAGGACCTTAGAGGGCTCTCTGTACTGACATTCTAACAATCTTTGTTAACAGGACCCTTCAAACACATTGTGCTTTTTGTTACCACAATGTTGTCCTGAATTACCCCTGCAGTCCAAAAGAAATGTTGTAAGATTGATCTAAATAAGTCAATATAAACACACCATTTTAGGCAAATACCAATTAACTTTTGTTCTTTTGGTGATTAACTAGTGACTTAAGAAGCTTTCTTTACATATTTGCTATCAGTAAGTGCTAACACATTTCCCACAGATGTAACAGACAGGCACTGATCTTTTCTTTAGTAGACCATGTGTATTCATCCATTTGTGTCTGTTTGAATCAGATGAATGCTCTTGTAATTTTAGTGATACATACTGTTCCAATTCCTGAAGTGTAGGGCAATTGATTTTATTTACTCACCACAGCCAAATTTTATATGCATATGGTACTGGTGTTAATTTCAGATCATGGTTGTTTGTTTGGACAGTTACTTAGATTAGTGAGATTTGGTTTACAGTGCTAGAAACCACCAGAGCCTAATCACGGGCTATTAACTCACTAGAGACTACTAACTAGTGCAGCCAAATCCTTCATCAAAGCACATGTGCCAATTTGTAAGATCTTCAGATCTAAGAGGAAACATTTTTAAGGCAGTTCTGTGTGTCTCCTCTTGCATCTAAAATGTCAACAACTTGCAAAAATTTTGTTTATCCAGCTAAAAGCCATATCAAAAGCTTCTGAGTACCATTTTGTCCCATTTATTTTCAACCGAGCTTGCTGCAATGCATCCTGGTAGTTTTTTCTCTACAAAGGATGTTTTACTGCCATTTGGCCAAACGAGATATCTTAGGAGGCAGCGCAATTAAGCTTCCTACCTTTTAAAACACACTTCTGCATTGTGAATGCATCTGTGATGCCCAAAAGTGCTGCCTCCGTAGTCAACTCACTAGGTTGTGCAACCGCTATTAACTCCTTCTCACCAGCAGAGACAGTGATATTTCCATCAGCCCTGCTGTGGGTGACGTTACTTGATAACTGAATTCACAAAGCCAATTTCATTCTGCTACCATTCTGTACCAGGCAGGCGTGTGACATTTCCTCCTTATGGAAGCGAAGCCAATGCGCAACATAAATCACCTTTATGTAACAGTCACTGGCAAATCAAACAATACACTGCCATTGGATAATGGGTTTTACTCAATATATTCATGCTCCCGTCTGGGCAATTTCTATTCTATGATATGGAGGGTTACAGAAGATGTAGAAGAAGCAGGTGTGTATGTTATATATTATGTGTTTAGGTTAACATACTGTGTAAAGTAAAAAACTGTAAGCATGCATGTTATATATTCTGTGTTTAGGTTTACATACTGTGTAAAGTAAAAAACTGTAAGCATGTATGTTATATATTCTGTGTTTAGGTTTACATACTGTGTAAAGTAAAAAACTGTAAGCATGTATGTTATATATTCTGTGTTTATGTTACCATAATGTGTAAAGTGTGAAACTGTAGGCATGTATGTTATATATTCTGTGTTTATGTTACCACACTATGTAAAGCAAAAACTGTAGGCATGTATGTTATATATTCTGTGTTTATGTTACCATAATGTGTAAAGTGAGAAACTGTAGGCGTGTATGTTTGTACAGCAGAGTGAGTCTGCTAATGTCATTATGTAAAATGTTCTCTGCTTTGCTGTTGTAGTTTCTGGTGTTTTGATACCTGTAGAAATAGGAGCAGCCCCTCACTGTGTTGTGTGTGAAATGCTCCTGGGTCTTCTCATTGCCGAAGTCCTCCAGCGGGTCTGACCAAAGCAGGTCACACATTGGTCCGTATGCAGGAGGCTCTTTGAATCTGTCTAACTGGAAATGGAAAATATACTATATACCACTGTACAGAGTACACAGGGTTAGATACATGCAGAGTAAAATGTCATTATTAGCTCGTATGGAGAACACAGCAGACAACCTGCAAGAAACAATTTTACTGTCCAGAGATTAGTCATGTAGCAAAACCCCTTTATAAAAGCCCAAAATCAGTTTCTTTCTGTTTGAGATGTTGTGTAAAGATATTTGCTCTTGGACTAAATCTAACACACTGCCAGTCCAGATATTAAGGACTGAAGCTTCACGGCAATGTTATCCAACATCTTTCAAAGTTAATGTTTTTCAGTGTCCTTTTTGATAATAGCTCCAACAGCTAAAGAAAAACTCTAGCGCAGTGCATTTAAAGGAATGTAGATAAGCTATATATGCACTGACACAACTAGCTCGCTGGATCTAATTCGCAATCTAGATTAAAGCAAACTGAATTAAGAGATCAGTGTGGACGATAAGAACTGAATTGGTTAAGGACTTCCCCCAATTAACAGCGCTTTTGATTTAAGTCCTGATAACAGCTAGGCTTTAAATCATCTCATATTTTCATAATTTTCTGACTAATATGTTTTATTTGCACCTAGCAGGGGAGTGAGAAAGAAGGAGTGAAAACTATTTTGCTTCCACAGATGCTATGGTAGTAATACCTAAAAAGAGAAGCACAAGAATACAGAGCTATTCAAAGTAGTGACTGCAGAATCCAGATGCCTTGACTAAAAATGAGAACAATCCTTAAGCAGTTCTTGTCTGACCATTTATTATGTTTTTGCAAGTTTATTCTAAAGACCTCTACCAAGGAAACAGTTTAGGGAAACTGAAAACTTCCCATTACAGTCAGTATCAAAACATATACTGGATTTAGTGGCTCTGTTCCAAACTCTAGTGAGCTGCCTATGTAGGCAGCATTGTTTTGACCAGCTCCACCACAAAGGCTGTTCTGAAAGGTATGCTGCCTTTTAACTTATCTTCTTTTGCCTAAATTCTAAAGCAACCTCACGTTCTTTGTAGGCAATCCCATAATGCACTGCAATGATTTCAAAAATCTATACAAGTTGGCCAACAAAGTGAGAGAAATGTCAATTATAAATAATATAAACATACTTAAAATTCATTCAATGCTGAACAGTATTGGTAAAAATGGTTTAGTTTAATTACAAATTGATTCTCTTAACCAATAATGTGTGTGCTATGCTATTTTTATGCTTATTAGAGTATTACAGTGTTGCCTTAGCAACAGCCAAAGTGAAGTTTACCATGCACTTTTTGGCTATTTGTATTAGTAGCTGCCTATGAAGATTCCTCACTTATGATCTATTTTAATCTGGATGCTGCCTTGGAAGGCAGCTGCCTATGTAGACAGCAAGATTGCTTGCTAGGTTTAGGACAGAGCCTGTATTTTTACTGTAGTTCTCATAGGTGTTCTGATGAGTATGATGACTTCTGAAAGAAAGTCATCACCTGTTGTGTAGAAATCGGACGTTGTTTCTTTTGGCCTAACACTGAACGTGTTATGGTCGTTTTTTGCCATGAGAGTGCCTACAGTTAGTCTCTTCTCATTTCTACAGCTCTATTTGATGATTAAACAATCTGTTTATTTTAAGACTACAAATAAGGCATAACATACTCACACATGCAACAACATGTGGTGCCTAGAATTAGCATATACAAACACAAGCTGGTGTTAATAGAGTAATCATTCGAAGACTGGCATATTAAACAAGGAAATGACGCTGCTCTGCTTAACACATACTTTTCTGATGTCATCAAGGTTTGTGATTTCTGGGGACAGTCCTCCATGCACACACAGGAACTGTTGGTTCATGAGGGCGGCCAGAGGAAGGCAGTCAAAAGCATCCATACACGCATCGTACACCCGCTCCGAATACTTAATTCTACCTGTTTGCGATAAAAGAGAGACCCAATTGAAACTCAGGAAACAAAATGGCCACCAGTCAAAGTAACCATCAACAAACACTCACTCTCAGTCAAACACAGCCCTGTGTACAAGCCAGAGACGGAACGTCTTAAAAAGGCCATGCAAACACTCCCAACAGCACCCTATAATGGGTGGAGGCTTTTCTGCTCCAATCCAAGAGCAACACTTCTGACAAGTGTAAACATCAAGGTGAGCCAATAAATTTCCTGACTTCAAATACTGAGCCGGGAAGTGGCTTTACTTCTAACTACAAACGTCAGAGAAAAAGAGAGTGGTAGTAAGAAAAATGACCTGTGACCAGAGCACGCTGTGTTTATTTTCCTTCGGATGACGGTTTACTTTAAGTAAATGCAACAGGCAAAGTTTTGTTTCATGTCTCATGGTTAACTGTTGATGTGGGTGGCGGTTGTACTTACATTCCTGTTTAAAAGTGAAATACTCTGTTAAATGTCTACATTCGTGGTTCCCGCGCAGCAAAAACAGTGTTTTGGGGTACAGGATTTTTAAGGCCCACAGGTACAGCACACACTATGGACACAAAAAACAATTATTGTTTAGTTAATGTTTCCGTATTAGTATTGCTAATTGAAATCTCAAAACTGTTCTTCAGTTTTAAAACCCACAGTCTCATAACCAGTCTTATAACCTATTTAAATATATATGCACTAACCAATTAAAAATATACATACTAACGGATTTAAAAATATGCATACTTCATGTGTTACTTACTTCAATACTGAAATATCCTCTGTCCACATAATCCCCCAGGAAAAGGTACCGTGTGCTGGCTGGAGACCCTCCTACTTCAAAAAGCTTCATCAGGTCAAAGAACTGGCCATGGATGTCTCCACAAACTGGAAAACAAGACCCAACATACAGATGTTTTTAGATCACTTTATTAAATGAACAATTTTATCATTCTTTATTGCTAATATAAAATGATTGCTTACGTCATTTTAGTGTCACACACGTTTCTTTATCCCTTAAAAGAACCTCTATATTAATTATAATAATTATTATAATCACTATCATAGAACCATTATAAATGTAGTGGTTCTATGATAAATAAGTGTGTGTGTGTCTGTGTGTTTGTGTGCGTGGTGCACAAAGCATGTTAAA
Organism: Chromobotia macracanthus; assembly: GCA_036877525.1. NCBI lineage: Eukaryota > Metazoa > Chordata > Actinopteri > Cypriniformes > Botiidae > Chromobotia > Chromobotia macracanthus. The sequence goes on from JAZGTH010000063.1 coordinate 5,229,671, forward strand.
AGCAAACCAGTTGTGGACTTAAATACAAGATTATTTGACGTGCTCACATATAAGAAACTGTTTTAGACGGCTGACAAGCTGAAAATGTCAGAACCCCACACACGCATGTATTCTGTGTGTGGCAGGACTTCGAAAAGGCACGGCAGTACAAATCCATCCTTCTTTTGACCAACAATGCTGTCGGCTTTTCGATGTGTCACCTGGCCTCTTGTTTTATGAATAATAAATAAATCTGTATTGTGTGGGCTGAACGACAGCTTTGTGGAAAAAAAACACATGTGCTGGCCTCTGGTAATATATGTAGAGAGACAGTTATTGACACCCTAACAGAGCAGGAGGAGAAAGGCTGGTGTGAGCTCTGGATATACAAAAAGAAGAAAGTCCAAATCCGATTCTCGCTTTGACCACTGCTGCTCTGCCCTTATGAAAAGCCAATAAAGCCGCTTCTCTTCTCATCCAGCAGTGTCTTTGTGTGTACAGACCCCTCACTAAAAACTCGCTGGAAAAAACAGAAATAAACAATTGCTTTGTACCTGCCTAGGACACTGTAAAAAATGCAGCATTAAAATAATTCCTATGTATTTAATATATATTTCAGTGCTTAACAACCAAGGAAACTGCGGAGAGAAAATGACTTGAAATAGATCAAGGACTCATGGTCATGATCAGAGCCAGTGAATAGAGCTTTAAACAGAAACATCATCTACTAGCTGTAAGAAAATTCATGAAAATAATTATATTTATAAAAAGAACTAGACAAAGAATCTGACCTAGAAAAAATGAATGAGAAATGGGTCATTTTTCTGTCAGAAAACAACTTCTTACTACAATGCAGGTTATACTGCTGATATTTATTTAAAATCAATAGTTATGTAATCTGTAGATACACTGAACATGAAAATGGAAAACAAAGACAGAATGATATTTTCAGACTTGACTCCTTTAGTATTACTCTGTCAATAGAACAACAGATTTTATTTGTTTTCATTTGATGTCCACCTTGCTACCTAATAGCCTGTGCACGCAGTACGCAGACACATTCTGCAAAGATGTCCATTATCATACAAAAGTATAGTCATTTTAAATCATAAATATCACTATATTTATCACATATCACGCACACGTGTATGTATATACACACACACACACACACACACACACACACACACACAGCTTTCCACTATATATATTAAATATACACGTTAAATCAACCTGAGCACATTAGCATGAGTGAACGGCTCCGACTGACGTAGCATGTTGTCACAGTGAGACCCTGAGATATCATTTCTCCATGGTAACCGAGCAGAACTCCGGGTTCTGTTACTGTGTCAATTTGGAATGCAAATGCTGTTTAGAAAACTGTCTTTCTCCCTCATACAGTCAATCAGTGTTTTCACTCTTCTTGTCAAAGTGTCTGTATCGAATGATCAGATCGCAGTCACCCGTCACAGGCCCCCGAAGACACCGTGCTCTCTTTTGACTGCACTGGGGCCAATGTCGATGTCGCTTTGTTTGCATGCCAACTCAGAAGCAATATTAGTCACTGCTTTATTTCTTATTCATAGAGATGTAATGAATTCTATAAAGAGAACTTCCTCAAAACGCCATTTCCATTTGCTTGTTCATGTAAATTCATGACTTATTCCCCTTGGACCTTGCATTTAAAGCATTGTATGCTATTGCAATCTGTTGAGAGTTTCTGAAAATGAATACGAGCTAAGTTATGATACTGCATGCGCCAATATGAAATTCTGTTTTATTTCAGTGTACCAGCACTACCTCAGAGCAGCAGTTTCCAGATGTTGGAGTATCAGGTATTCACCTAATCTCTTTGACGGAATAGTTTTTGAATAACTTAAGAAAAGTCCATCTTCCATCCCAAAGTGACACAAGCCATTCACGTGTCACCTCTTGTTCGAATAACCAGTCAGGTTACCAACTAGTTCTGCTAACTGCTTTCCACTTCCTCAGTAATGGTGTGAATTTTAAAACGACTGCTAGAGGTAGTGGAACCACCGCAGAATCTGAGATCATAAATTTAATTGGCACACTGTCTCGGGTACAAGGTGAACTGTTTTATATAGAAATTCTGGCTTTAATTTCCAGGCAACTGCAGGTTTGATCTGCTCAGACAAAAGAAGGTGAGATCTACATGTTAGTCGGGTGAAGGCAAGTTTAAGATCAAGTTAACTGCATTAAATCTTAAAACAAATATTTTTACCTCCAGGATGACTTTAACATGGATGTCCCCAGTGTGAAATCCTTGTATGATACATGTGCTAGCAGTCATTTAAGTGCAGGAGTAACCACAGGCCAGAAACGAGGCCCGTTGTTTCCTGTTCCTGGTATTCAGGTCAACCGCAGCCATTCCAACGCCAAACATTTCAAGGCCTATATTAGATTACTTTTCATCTAGACCTCATTGTGGAACAGATGACAGCTGGAATCGAGACCATTCAATCACTGTCTAGAACCAAAAAAACCTTCAGTGATGTGTTCTTTTGATGTAAAAACCTGGCTTATCCCAGTTTAATATACAGAAAACTCTATAAGTGAGTTTGATTCTTCCAGAAGGAGAAAACGCTGTGGTTTGGTGACTCTTTCAATATATTGGAAGGTGCTTGTTTGAGAATATTGTTTGAGGAGAAGCTGCTACCTATGTAAAAAGGCACACAATCTTATTACATTTTTAGAAAAATGCCATTTACTACCATTAAATGACATAAATATTTGCATTATGCAAATGTTTTCCATAGAAATTCTCAATACCTATATTCACCACCTCACCACTGTGGCTACATTTCTTTGCCCTACATCTCCCTATATATTTTTGTATTTGAAAAATGAGCGAGTGGTAAACAAGCAAAAACAGAAGAGAAATGATTCTGCTTGGGGGCGTGGGTAGAGTGAGAGAGAGAGCACACAAGAGACCTCAGCCATCCGCTCACAATGACATATGCTGTCATTCGGATACAAATTGGTTCCTTGTTGAAGATTTACAAACTTTAATCTGCAAATTTATTTATCTGCACACAAGCAGGGGTCTACGTGCATGTGTGCTGCTCGTCCCCTGCGACCAGGAGAGTAGAGCAGTCAAATGTCTTCTGGAATTGTCCAATTAGCATCTGTTGAAGAGACTGCGGCAGGAAGCAATTAGGCAGACTTACGAGACCCCAGAGACATCACTCACTGGAGCGAATCTGCTTTCCTCAGACACGACAGCCGTAAACCTGCCCTTTAGCGGCATATGCTTTAAAGAGGCTAAATTCAGGAAATTGTGACTCAGTACGAGTGTCTGAAGCAAATTCTGAAGTTCTGTGGCAGAATTATGCACACCATGACTTTAATTTTAGGAAATACAGGATCCGATGATTCAATTAATTAAATTAGCAATCAAAATAATCGTCAGTTTGCTTGATTGCGAGATATATGTACAGTACATGTGTATTGAAAATCTGAGATACACAAATATGGTCACAGCAGTAACTTTGGTTCAAAACTTTCAAGTACAACAGTGGATAAAAACCTCGGGATATTTTCAATATTTATTTGGTCAATAATTATTGACTTTATCATTACCTTAATTAATCACGGAAAATGAATTATTTACTACAAATAATTTGGTTATTACTGTACTCCATTTCCTACTCCAAGTCAAAACTGCCCACATCTTCATCTTTAAATACATTCACACATAGCTATTACTTACAGAACAGACACATGAATTTCACGTGCAAAAATACTTGTGATCACAAATGAAAAACATGTCACCGTGTTTAACATGTGATTCCACGGGATTCCCATGGGAATTTACACAGATTTTCACATGAAAATCTGATCGTGTTTTTGCACATATGAAATTCATTTGTCTTTTCTGTAAGGGATATATTTCAAGGCCATAACATACATTACCTCACCCCGCTTGATCTCTTAGCCAATAGCAGTTAAACCAGTGGTTACCATCACCATGGAAACATCGCTTATCGGCATGGAAACAGCCAACCAATGAAGTTCACCTGAGCAGTGCAACTTTTGCACTGACTATTAAGCACAAGGAGTCATCATGATTTTACAGCATCTCTATTCTTCTTTTTAAATAAATCTTTTTTTAGTGCCATAAAAATGTTTTAACAATCCATTTTTTAATAAATGGGTATATGTATTGCACAGTACACACAGTACAATATAATACACTCACCACCAAAAACACATTGACATACAAACCCTTTATTCCATTTTAAAGCCTATTAAAGACCTGTATTACTTGAACTCAATAGCAATAGATCATGACAGAGATATCAGCTACTATGCATTGATCAACAGTAAAAGGCTGCTGGAGTTATTTGGTTTATGTGTTGCGTGCCTGCAAAACGTACAATCCCCACCATCAGCGTTTCACTCAGAGCCGTTTTGTCGGGCTAAATGAAACAAAAAGCAAAACAAAAGGTGCAACAGCGCATAAAGCGAAAAGAAAAAGCCTTAGAAACAGCTCTTGTATTGAGAAAACAACCCAGACAAACTGCTATAGATGGTAGTGGAACGCACATCTTCTCAGAACACTACAGGTTGTGTAATACATATTGTTAAGGCAAAGTTAAAAGCACACAGCCATTCTAACACACACACACGCAGCAGGAGTCACGACCAGATCCTACATGAGATGAGAGAGTGGGAGTACATGAGAGGGAAGCGGAGAGATTGTTCTGACTGCACACCTAGCAGCAGGCCAGAGTGTGGGTGAAAAACATTACACAACACACATCCACTTGCTAACCTACATGAGGCCATTACACACACACGTTGGATATTCATGTTCTATGGGGACATTCCACAGACGTAATGGTTTTTATACTGTACAAACTGTATATTCTATCCCCCTACACTAAGCCTAAACCCAACCATCACAGAAAATGTTCTGCTACTGAATGGATGAAATGATTGATATTTACTATTTACCTATGATGGATAGTTAAAGTATTAAGAATATTCTGTACAATTCAAACTGATTTACATTATCAGGACATAAAAAAACCTGCACTGCACTTTTTAAGCATTATCTATAAATATTATAAATAATGCATAACAAATTTATGAAAGTATATGTACATATATAGACGATAATGCTTAAAAAGTGCAGTGCAGGCTTTTTTGATTGATAGATAGACAGACAGATACAATACATACACATACATACATATCTGCATATGCAAATAATTTCCCTTTTACAGAATGAAATGTATGAACCAATGTATGTGTTTCTTGTTACCCATCTAAAGTGTAGACTCAGGTCTTATCTGAGCGTCAAACAATGATCTGCTATAAATCTAGATGCTGTGTAGTGGTTGTGGATGGTAACAGTCTGCGGTTTTTATTCCTAATTGATGTATGGTTCTGCTCCAGGTGTTTACACTTGATTATTGTATGAATGGAATGATTGATTGTCACTCCACTTCAGTGTGACACATACATCTCAGGCTTTTATGTGACATCCATCTCCTCAACGCTGCGCCTCACCAAGTGCCGTTTGATGTTTTCCTTCAACTTCAGTCTAACTGTTGATTATGCCTAATTTATGCCTTGCATGGTCACCTAACAATCCATGTCTTCCTTTTAGAGAGGGTAAGAAAAAGTAACAAAGAAACAGATTAAAATAGAAAAGGAAAAATGTACTAAAGCCAATTTTCCATTTTAATACATTTTCCAAAGATTTTGCAGCTCCACGTGAGGATTAAACATTAACTTATTCCACACAGGAAAGTCTAATTACTGCAATCCCAAAGGTTATCATGGGAGATTAGCCCAGTGAGCTGTCTTTCATAAAAGCCCCAATAAAAGATTATATTATTGCTTACATATATCAGCCATTAGCGCCAGCACCCAGTATTAACACTTGGGGGTGCTTATGGGAAGTTGGTCTACAAAAAGCATGCTGGAAAACTTAAAGGTAGGGTAGACAATTTTGGAGAGGGTAGCAATAGTATTCTAACTTAAGATCTCACCCTCCCTTCAGAGCGATCTCCAAAGCCTCCTTAAATGCATACATGGTTGGACAGGCAAGCAGGACATCCTATGCAATGCAATGATTGGATGACCATTTTACAGCTTTGCGCATTCTATAGAAGATATGCTGTATTTATATAAATATATTTATAACCCTTTACATAGTGATTGCTATAAGGATGTGAAGAGACTTTCAACCACCATAACAGGAAATGTTTCAAGAAAAAAATCAAAATCACCTACGCTGCCTTTATAAGAAGTTGTGTTACTTTTACAACACACTGAAATAGCAAATCTATTTCAGTAGCGTAATATTTAAGAAACGTTTTCACTTTCACTGTGATCGCGAACACACCGGCCAAATGGAAATCTGAATTTCTAATATAAAGATATTAAAAGACAACGGCTCGCAAATTCTCTGGAAAAACAACAAAATTGAGGATGTGTCAAAGCAGCCCCAGTTTCAGCCCCTGGGCTTTTCTAGCAGCTGCTAGAACAAACGTCCATCCATTTCTGCTAAGAACACACCATTAATTATAGCAGCCATCATTTAACAGGGTCCATTTAGCATCTCCAGCGTAGATCCAAGGCACAAGTAGTTTAACTTAATATCAGGAGATAATATCATTATAGAAACCCAGACATATAAAATAGTCGAGTGAAGGCACTTCAAAGACTAGACACACTGGAGCTGAGCAATCCATTGGGTCAGTAAGCAGAGACGAAGACTTCTCTAATGCTGTATCTGCAGAAGTACTTTCAGAAGACCCTTGCCATGTCTTTGACAAATTCAGGCTGAGCTTTCTGTGTTTTTGTGCATGGTTTTCTGAGACCATTATTTCTCCGTTTTAACATTCTGAAGAGATCACACGTTTTCCTTAAATGTATGTACACAACTTGTGTTGACAAGTTGTTTATGGTCTGTAAGCTTGTTAACCAAACTGGTAGATTATCATGCGTGTGTTTCCTTCATAAATAGTTGCAGTTCTCTACCTGTAATTGTGTGTCATACTGTTTATGGATCAGTCATTCAGGTGCAGAGTGGAATCCAGCTGTACGCAGGTGAGCAAAAGCTGTCATTAAAGCCTTTGATTGACAGCTCTAAATCATCTCTGATTAACATGTTACGGTTGTTCTCTATTCTTCATCATGTCCTCTAACTGAGCTGCTGATAACAAGCTTGATTTGAAAGACACTGTTGTTTTGAAAAACACGTTAAAAATTAGTAAAAAAAAACTTGACATGAAAAGACAAAAGACAAACCTCTTACTTGAAATAATTAAAATAAATAATTATACAATACTAAAACATCAGCTCTGCTGGTTGGTACCTTATTCCTTTGATGGTTGTATACACAGAATTTATGATAAATAATGGTTTGGAATTGCACGTCACTAACGTACGCTTTTCTTCACCCAGGAAAAATAGGAGGCAGTAATGGATGTCATTATATTCTGTCTTAAATCCATATAAAAAAAATTACATATAAGATTAATGTGTCAAATTAATTGCTTTACATTGCATTACCCAACGTGTTACTGAATCTCGCACTGCATTTTTTTTCATATTGTGCAACCCTAACTCCCACAGTCTTGACACACACCCCTCGCACTCACACACACACTTAACACACCTGTCATACACACACACACACTCTCACAACATTTAAACCTGTCATACAATTTCCCACAGATTAACATGCCACTAAATGCGATCGCAGGGTGGGCCGGCCAAAGTTAGCTGCAACAACACTGAATTCCAGCATTCAGCTGCCTGAAACAGATTAACTGATCATCACTACAAGAAAATATTCTGATAAATTTGATTTAACAATCAAATCTTGAATTAAGAAGATACCCTTGAATTTTTGTCTCACATCATTCCCCAACAAAAACAACACAATGCAAAATCCTAACTGTTAAACGTAGTAAATTAGGGCATTTCTGTGTGCCTTTCAAATTCCCAGGAATTAAAGTCTTTGCATGGATAAGGACAAGTGTCTTTGATGTCGTAAACACTAAGGCAGACTTTAATTAAAGGAGTGTAGTGACAGGAAACGATGGAATGTTATTGTACTGAGAGAAGGTTGACAAACGGTAAGAAAAATGGTTTGAAAATAAAAAAACAGGTCTCACATATTTTGACTAATGAATTTCCATGAGCAGACCATTCAATCATTTTAAATCTTCAGGTTCTAGACTGTATTTGAGATGCAGTACCAATCCTTGGAAATCTTGAAACACAAACATCTCTAATAAGACCCTCAACTGACAAACTGATGATACCCCATTAGCTTTCATTAAAGCTAAAACACTCACAAGATAGAGACCAAGCCAATATCTAGATAATTATATTCACTATAGAAATTTCCATGACTTTCCCAGAAGTTGAACTGTGAACCCAGAAGTTGCAACTGACTTCAGTGACCGAAAATGCTGGGGTTTTTTCACTGGGAATTGATTAGCTATAGAAAAACAGGAATCTCAAAGCTCATAGCAGGCTGACCAGCACTGGCTAGCGGCACTGGCTCCGCCCAAGCTGTCAGACTGACGTCATCAGAGAAGGTTTGCCATTTCAGATGGGAAGTACATTTTCAGATTTTGATTAAAGGTTACAAGGGCATGAATTGATAAAAAATGATATGCACGGATAAATCATTTATAATAAACACTGTAATATTCCTTAAAAAATAAGTTTTTTTTTTATTTAAGGGGACTTGACAGTGTCCGTGACTTTTGTAGGTTTTCCATGACTGTGACAATTCTAGAAAAAGGGCCTGAACGAAATCAATAAGTTAACCACATCTGCCCTGAGCATAAAGTAACTTTCCAATACAAGTCTGAGTCTTTAATCATTCTGTATCCTGTGTATCACAAGCAAACAGTAGAGGAAACTCACTCATCCTTACTGGGTGATTTTCCTACTGTGTGATACAGATGGCACTGATCTGAGTTCACTGCTTATGTCATTGGAGAACGTATGATGGCTCTAATCAAGATTAAACTGATCCAAGCCTCCAGATCTACTCAGCATAAAGGCCTGCCGCTCTATGAAGCCCTGAAGATAATTCAGTGCAGATTGGAGGTCAAAAGCGAAAGATGTGCTCTCATAAGCTACGCAGCGGACAGTCGAAATGCGAGATGATGGGGGTGTTATAACAATGAGGGCAAAAAAGGGGGAAAACAACAAAATAAGAATGAAAAAACACTTCATAATGCATCTGGAAGCGATTTTCTCACTGCCGGCCATGTGGGTTTATGAATATAATTGTTTCCATTGTTAGCAAAGGTTTGTCCTTTGGCTCTGTGCTAATGAAGTCATCAAAAAGACTCATCAGAAAGTCTAATAGCTCATGAAGCATAAGGGACAACGCAGGAAGAGAAAGACAAGTGTGTAGCCTGTCATTAAGAAATAGTTTCACGTAGAGCTTTTTGGGAAATAGAAATCTGGTGTCTGTCTCAGCAGCTCACACAGTAACAAAAAACTAATTTATAACATCAACAAACAAAGCTGCAGTCCATAACTTTTGCCTCTATTACCATCTCTGTCTGAAACATAAAATTGCATGTTACTTCATGTACTTTTCTTTATATTGAAGTTAAATGAGGCCATTTCCCAAGAAATCAGACCCGACAGCTCAAATTATAAATCACTGGTATACATTTACAGTTGCGAATCAGGGTAAGGTAAGGAGACAATATGTCAATGGTTTGAAAATGATAAGAAAAATAAACAATGATTGTTTGTGAGAGATTCTGTTGCACAAATATATTCATAGCTCAAAGAGAAGTACTGAATCTTACTTCTGCTGAATTAACGGTTTTGGAGAGGTATTCTTATTTCCAATAGGAAAAGCAAACTGAAATGGGTCGTGCAGCTTGCTATTCGGGTTGCTCAGGTTTTGCGGTTTGCACAGCATTGTTCAAACAGGCCTGCAGGCCTTAAACATGCAATAAACTGTAAATCAATGAACAGAAACGCAGTAAATCACATGATTCTATCCCTGGTGCATGATGGGATTCCTATTCTGTGAAATGAGCAAATCATATTAGCTAAACAAAGGGGCTGATGTTAAGATTTTCTGTTGCCATGACAATGAAGTTGCTAGTTTTAACTAACATTAATTAATCACGATTATTTATGTAATTCCAGAAGTTTCAATAACTGTGTGTTCTTTAATAAAAACAACAGTTGTGGCAGGGACGAATTTAAAACTTGTCTATTTCATCTGCCAAGCTGCACACTGCACAGCAGAGGTCTGCATCAAAGTACACGCAGGACCAAGTTTCTGGGCTGCAGTCGGGAGTGAGCGCACTGTCGTCTATGAGACAACAGGTTCGAAAGAAACCCTTCAGGAGTCAATTTCTGCGTGAGTGGGCGGGTGAGGAACGAAACTCACAGTAGTGGGATGGAAAATCAGACCGAGAAGACCTCTACACTGCAGTGAAAGAAAAATGTCAGACTGAGAGATTAGCAGTGAATTTCTACTAGTGTGAAACATTGTCAATTTGTTATAGACCTATATTTTGATTCTGAAGCATTTACAGTCATTTCAAGTCATCTTGTGCCCCCCTTTGCTGGGGGCCTTTGTTTGAGACCCGCTGATGTGAAGTATCAACACAGTATTAAGAGAAAAATAATAACTGATATATGACTGTAATTTGATATTATTGATGACTGTATATTGATATTCCTCACTGGGACCTGAGGACAATACTCACCTGTGACTGGTGCATCTATGTCCAGAAGGTTCTTCTCAGAACGGAGGATGGCAGCCCCCTCCCGATCAACCTCAGCGCCACGCTTTCCTCCACACGGCCCTCTTTGGTGAGGTGAGCCTTCAGAACATCCACCTTAGGTTTGCCTTCGCTGTCAAACACCTCCTTGACAGTCAGCCGGTGACTGGGTGGAAACGGGACAGCTGGAAGTCAACAGAAGTGAGATTAGCATAATTTGACATTCAAGTCGCTGTTATTTTGTAAGCAAAACAAAATATTACCAAAGAATACAGAATTATATATTATATTACAAAAGTACAACATTAACAAGAGGCTGCAGTTCTGTTATTATGAATTGGGGAACTTGCAATGCTCAATATGGCTGCTCTAGCAAATGAAGTCCCGCCCACTAGTAAAAGGGGTAGGGGCTCTACACAGAGTGTTGTGAGGTATGTGCAAAACCGGAAGCAAACTGGAAAAAATGGTTTTATAGCACAATTTAATCTTAAGGAACAAAATGAATGGTATTATTGATTTAGTCAGGTTTAATAGTTAGTCGTTATTATATTGTTTAATTGTAAACTTAGCCAGCGCTTTTAGAGATATATGTCTTCCTCCATTCAAGCAGATAGGACTTGGTCTTGTATGACTGAAATAGCTGCCTGGGGGCATTGCAAATATGGCTGCCAAGTGCAGAGACTTCCTTGAAGAGATTTTGATATTACACAATATCTTTCTATAACTTTAGCAATTTCTTTATTTATACATAAAATACATACATCTTTATGTAGTTAAAATACAGAATATAGATCCTGATCATCACTCATATAAAGCCAGTATTATAATTTCATAAGACAAAATGAAGACTTCTATAAAAAACACAATATAAACACAGAGTGCCATCTAGAAAGGGCAAATGGGCACTTTAACACAAGCTAATTAGGGCTTTGAATTGGGAGCTTCAGCAAAGCTAACATTCTGTGGCCTGGAAGCAGTAATTGTATTAGTGACACACACAGGCATATAAACAAAACCTCCCTCACAAGCTTGACACCTGACTCTCTTCCTTCTGTCTCACTTCCCCAATGCACCAGATAAATGAATGCAAAAACAAAAAGTCACGCTGTTTCGTAACTTTAAGCTATGTGCAAATATGCAAATTGATACTAATTAGCCACATTTAAGATCAATTTGGGCCATTTCCTACAGTACTGCACTAAATAGTCTGATGCTCTTTTCTATGCCGAGTGTCATATACTGTAATAACTCTATAGGTCCTGATTCTCTCGTTTTCAATTTTCCTCCATTTCCTCATAACAAATGGTTGGAAAATAGTTTGGTAAATTGCAAAGTAATGGGATTAGCAATGGTCTCACCAAATTGCATGCAGTTACGATTTGAGCCATTTGTGATCAGCTTCTAATAACCAATTTGAAAGGCTTGAAAATAAAGCAATAAGCTATTTGGTATTCACGATGTGAGTAAGAGGAAAAATGACAATTAGCACTGAATTTGTAAGATTATGGACTTGACGCATGTTGTAATGAACCGTCTCCCTATCTTGAGCATGCTGGACATCATCTGCATGATGAAAAATTGATGAAGAGCTTGTCAACGATTGCCCGCAGCTCCATCTAAATGACTTTTAAGAACTCTGAAGCAATGGTCAGTGAATATGATATTATCTTGTGATGGCTAGGCTGTGATAATAAAACACTTGAATCGGTCGAGTGGTTTCAAAATGTAATAATGTACGTTTTGATTTAACTTCACTGACAACTGTTATGTTCTCTCACGTTCACATTTGATTCAAAGTCAATTCGAATTCAAACCCAAAAAGATTTGGATCAGGATCTGTATCAGAACCCAACAACTATTTAAAATGAACATGCAAAGCCGGCAGCCATGATTGTTCCAGTGATGGACAAGGGACAGAAAGGAAAGCGCATCCACAACTGTAGTACCAGAGGTAATGTAAGTGACCCTTTATACACTGTTCTCATGTAGAAACAAAACATCAGTTTAGGTATGTGGAAAAAGTGAGCGCACTCAAGCAAAGAGAAAAGCATTTTCCTTCAGTAAATTAACGCATACTCTGTGTTATGCGTGCATTTTATAAGGAAGGGGAAAACTATGCATATAAAAATCATCCAGCTGTTAGTTGCTATGGATTCCAGGAATTACCCATGATTCTCAAATTATACAGCCATGCAAAGAAAAAACAATGAACTACAATATCTACAATATTCAGAAAAAGACATTATTGCCATTATTGCAGATCCTGTTAAATCTTTTTTCAATAAATTATTTAACCATCGACACATTTCGAAAGAAGCATTATTTTCAAATAATGCAAGAATGTAAAATAATCTGTTGTGAGAAAGACTAAATATTCCCTCAGCTAGGAGGCAAGGCAAACAAATAGAAAACACTCAGCGATGCATGTTAGCGTCACGGGTCAGTCCCATGTCAAAAGATTACCGAGGCTGCTGTCTAATGCCACAGTGGCTCTATTCCTTCTGCTGTCAGGATTATATTGCAGGAGTAATCCACATTGGTCTGTGAACAAGGCTACGGCAGAGGCTGCTGGGAAAGCGTATCACTTTATAAAGGCGTGTACAGAACTGTACTTGTCCCCTTGCGACAGGCACGAACATGCTAATTGAATGCAAAGCTCACAAACAGGCAGCGGTATTTGGCACAAAGGACTGAAATGCTTCTCTGGCTGCTTTTTTCAGGGGAAACTCTTGACGTGTAATAACACAAACAGAACACTCACTGCATGCGATCAGACCGGCTGTTAGACACTCTTTATTATCCCAGAATGTACTGTACACTGTTTAATGTCTGTACATTCAGCCACAGTGTTTGATCTGGGCAGGAACATACCAAATAATGCAATCATGTTTGATTAAGCTATCGAACTCTTGGATTTCCCTGCTGAAACCTGTAAACTCAATCGAACAAAAGTACAAAAGAACATTTAGTAATTTTTCTTCATTTTGGTAATTTAAGTGATGAACTTTTTTGCCATTTGCAGAAAAACTTTCTAATTTTTTTTTATTGTATTGTATTGTATTTCAAATTTTTCAAATTTTATTATAAATGTTACAAGAACTGCAACAGTTTAACAGCATTATTTGTGACAAACAGTATTAGTATTAATACTGTCCAGACTAGTAACAATAATGTGAAGACATTAATTCAACTTTTAATCACTAAATGATCTCAAGCGTCTAATATTCTGGTTCATACGGCTTAAGTCCCTTTGTCACTTCAGGTCTATGGAATGTTTGTCTGTTTCACAGTCCACCAGACAAAAAGAGCAAGTCAAATTGCTTAGGAAAGTAATAGCCTCTTCACCTCTCTTTAACAAGCTGCACAGTTTGAGGTATTAGTCAGGTTTGTAGCACCACTAACTCTGACTAACACTAACTTCTAGCAGTTTCTAATACCCAAATACTAAGTGGTCATGCCAAAAATAAAACAAATACACTTGCACATTGCACATTTGGGACATTCCCACAGTCTATTTTAGGTAAAGCATATTAACAAACACTATTTCCACCAGCACTAACTACTAACTTTTATTTGGAAAGAAAGTGTGGGGATAATTGCTTTTCTGCAGCAAGCTGAAATCTACAGTTCTCATACTGATGTCAAGAGAGTTGTTAAATAACTTCTTCCAGCTATATAGATTTATCGTTCACTTCTACAATTAAAAAATGCTGTAGTAATATCTTTAAACCCTACATTATCTGAAAGATCTATTAACCAAAACCTAATTCAGCACCTAAGTGGTAATTTTGTGCACGCACAATATAATAAACACAACAGTCACCTTTGTCACACCACAAGTCTGAAAACCATTGGCAGGAAACACTGATAAGCACTAATAAATCATACACAAACAAGAGGAGCATTAAGAAAATAACTAGTCAGTTTTTCTTTCTTGTTAACTTTTACAATGTATTCACAAGAACCTGTCACACAGATAAGCAAAAGTAGCACTTTAAAAACTAAAACTAGCTGCAGGGAATAAAATTCCAATGTTTTCATTCTATAAAATTATTATTCTAAAATGTTATTCTATAAAATTATATTCGGTAAAAATTCTATAAAATGTCTATAAAATTCCAATGTTATTCTATTCTATAATATTATTATTCCAATAATAAACTAGGCCAGGGGAGTAACAGATGTACGATCCGTTTGCCAAACCCTCCACATACACAGCATGAACGTCCACCTCCCTGACCGGAGTTAAGCCTTACTAACTCTGCAATAGATCATCCTCACCAAAAAGCCATGGAATGTCACTGCCAGATCATTATCTGGAATCCTGTGCTGGGAGCTTCAGAAAGCCCCTCCCAATACAACATCCGCAGTTCCACAATATAATAACGTCAAACAAGTACAGATCAACGTGTGCACTCTCAGCAGACCATAATCTTTATTGCACGTTCATCTCCCAGCAGTTTCTTTATATATCAAAGGTGTTCTGAGGTTACAGAGGTTATTTAAGGTAACCCACAGAGTGCACTTCTACAAAACATCATATGAATTCTTATTTCTTATGAATTCTGTGAAGCACCCTTACTGTATTTGCTTTTCTCTAATGGCACCTTTAACGCCTTTGCTCACGGCTATATCTAAATCTGAGAAATTACACCAGACAGTAACCAATAGCATTTACAAGCTATACAGAACTCATGCACAGAAGACCTTTTGAATTCAATACAGCAAGTTAATACCTTACTGGGCACCCCTCTCAAAAGGTTAGTATACTAAAAAAATGAAGATTCTTCCATCATTTACTCACCCTCAGGTCATTCCAAACCTATGTGAGATTTTTATTTCTGATGAACACAAAAGAAGATATTCTGAAGTATGCTGCTAACCAAACAACATTGGCACTCATTGATTTCTATTGTACGAGCACAAACCCACTGAGAAATTCTTCTTGTCTTCTTGTGTTGCACAGAAGAATAAAGTTACATAGGTTTGGAATGACATGGGTTTCGATTTTGGGTGAACTATCCCCTTAACAATCATACTTTTAGGTGCGGTCTTATGTGCTTACAGGGGAAAAAAAGGGCTGGTTGTAAGTTATGGTCTATTGGGTGGTCAATAGGACTTTGGCAGCATATTCTGGATAGGAACGGAAGTGCTGAGGTGGCAGAGGGACGTCTTGGTTGCAGCGTGGGCGAGAGCACCAGACTGGCACCACAGCAAATCTGTCAGCATTTTTCCCTGTGCCATCCTCTGTTTTAACTGTTTGTAATGCACAGAACGCTATAGCTGTTTCAAAACCCACAGTAGTGCCCTTCTAAGGGGCCGTTCACATATTGCATCTAAGAAATGCGTGGAAAGAGCAGAGCGCGCCACTTCTTCCTCCTTCCCAAAGTGCTTGGGAGGTTGCACTCCTGTGGCATTTGCCGTTGCTAAGTAACCACAAGCTGCACTCTCCATGACGACAAGAAAGGTTTTAAAGTGTAACTATAAATTTTCTGCACCAAAAATCCCTTCCAGTAACTCTGGCACTAGATTTATTTATACTATGATCAGCTGTTCCTCCATCTTCACTGAGCTTTCAATGTTGTTAAAAAAGGGTAAAGCTGATTGGTTGGTTCTTGTCACATGACCTGCGTGTTTGCTGCATTTTTAAAAGCTGAGATTTTTTTAGCTTGCTGCATTTAAAATAACATACCCGAGTAAAGAAAAGATGCAACATGTAACCGGTTCCTACGGCAGCACCCCAAATAAAATGGAACCTCATAAATGACACAAATGACTAATAACTAACCTTCATAGGCAAATCCGCACATTACACTAAAATATTGTGCACACTGCTACAAGAAAAGGACTTATTTTAAACATTAGAGTTTAATGTTTATGTGTTGTTAGGCTAGCAACAAAATATATAAAAATGCAATTAATAAGATAAAGTCCTTCTATTATGACCAAACAGCACTAAATGAAATGTAAGTATATTTTCAGTAGACTTTTGTCTTCACTTCTGATAGTCTGCCATCATGGATGAATGTTTTTCATCCACGATGGAAAAACATCGAAGATGTTTTTAGAATGCACAGAGCTAAATGCAATGCATTCTGGCATTGCCTTCTTAGTCATGGATACATGTGATAGTCCCTCATTTTGGTCAAAAAAGAGAGATTTTACAAAGCAGCATAATGTTGCTGCCTACTTTGAGTCAGGCACACTTAAAATGTTGTCTAGGTAGGCAGCTCACTAGGTTTTGGAACATCTGTGTGTTTCTCATAATTTGTAAATATACATGATTACTAGCTATTGGCTAACAAAATGTTAGTACTTTAGAAACTAAATGTAGAGCATTACTGGCAAGTGGACACAAAATCTAAACAAGCCATTTTTTGTTGTGTTCTCAGTAAGAGCACATGTAGTCACATCTATCAACAGAACTCCATCAGACACTCCATGAAGCCGGCTGCTTTTGTTGTTGCTCTCGCTAAAAAACGTGCCCATATTTTTGGACCTGAATTAGACTGTGTTGAACTGCGTACAAAGGGAATGAACTCGAAGCCAAACAACTACACCATTAAAATTAGCCTGCATAAACAGCACAAAATGTACTTTCCAACCAGCCTTTAGAGAACATTTCATCAAAGGAAGAGACATTCCGAGCAGTCTAACACATCAAATTGTGGGCACTGAAAAATCTCAAAATCACAATATTGGTTATTCTGCCCTGAATACAGCAGGCAAGCTTTGGCTGCACAGTTACCTTAACAACAGCAGCTTTTCAACTGTTTTGAAAAAGGCACCAATCAATAATTCTGACATGTAACACTTTGTATTAAAGCTGCTCCATATTCAAATCCTTAGTTCCCAAGAATCACCCCCAGAATCTTTCCCAAAAAGTGTTTTTTGGGGACGCACACAACATGAATAATATAGAGAGGATTAGTAGAACATTTAAGCCAATGATTGTGGCCGCCAGTTTTCATTTAGTGGTAACTGCAAGGGAGGCAAAGCCAGAGCCCAAATGAGCAGTAATCCTACTTCAAATCCCTCTACCCATAAACACCGGCTGCCTGACATCACCCTGGCAACGTTAACCAGCAGCCCAGCTAATTCACCAATCACTTTAAACCGGAGCAACTTTCAAATACACTCCATGAGAATTTGGATGCAAGCATGACATTTGGTTTTACTTCTCCCCACGGATCTAAATCTTCAGGGCTTTTCCGGGTCTTGGCTATGCTTTCTTAACTGCAGAAAGACATTCATTATCAATCTTCACATTCACCATTATACAACAAATGCAGCTTTACCATGTAAACATTTACAAAGTCTTCTTTCTAAAGGCCGAATCTCTGAAAACAACTAAAGCTGGATCTACTAATGTTACTGCAAGAAATGTTTTTGATAACTCAGAGATAACTTTTAGAGAATGTTGTCCAATGTTGTAAGAACATTCCCTGTTAGATGGGAAAGGCCTGCAGCTATCTTCAGCATGCAGTGTCTTTACAGCACACAAACACCATTGAGCTGTGACATTAAGTCACAATAGATCTGTTTTGTGTTGACGGTGTGATACAGAACATTAGATGGTCCGGTTCCTATCACAAAATTCCGGTCCACTGGACTGAAATCACAAGAAACAATGGGCTTAGGAATCAAACGGCAAGCCAACAAGGCTATACAGACCATGGACAGGCTATACAGACAGTAACCGGACTGTTTTAGCATGCGTTAGTGAACATCAATGCTGGGAAGAACAAAATTGTTTGCACAGTGGGATGCTTTGAAGCCAACCTCCGAGTTCTGTTTAAACACTAATCACACTACAAATGAAACGGGCAAATATACAGGAACAGAAACAGGAGGTGGGGGAGAGAGAGAGAGAGAGAGAGAGAGAGAGAGAGAGAGAGAGAGAGAGAGAGAGAGAGAGGCATGCCTGCTGGCAGGTTTGAAGGCTGGGCTTCGAGAATTATGCCAATGTCAGGCAATACCCACAAGCAGCTCAGTTGGCGCCTCTGGCATGCTCAGGTTAGGAGGAAGTGGAGAACTCGAACAGGAGAGAAAACACAGAAGAATGGACTTCATCCAGCTGGACATTATAATATCCGGTTGCATGAACAGAGTGGGAGAGTGGGGAGAGGTGTAGAAAACAATAACAAACAAGCATCAAGTGAACCGACACAGAGACCAGAAAACATTTTACGAGAAGCCCTATTAATGTCTCTGCCTATTTGTGCCAACTCAAAGAACCAGCTAAAATCTAGTGAATCTAAAGAACCTGCTATACCCCTGCTGTAGAATCTAGTGCACCCAAAGAACATGCTAAAGAACCTGCTATAGAATGTACTGCACCTACAGAACCTGCTAGAGGATTTACTGAATCTAAATGAACCTGCTAGAGACCCTGCTATAGAATCTAGAGAACCTACAGAACCTGCTCGATCACCTAGTCTCTTTAGCCTTACACTGGTAAAATGACTATTCCTGCATCAGGAATTCCTTCACCAAGCATTTTATTGCAAGCGTCAAAATAATAAATAAAATATGATCTGATTTCAAATGCCAATTACACCAGTGGTATGTACAGAAAATAAACCAATTGCCTTTCAATCCGGTGTCATCGGGTAAAGGAAAAAATAAATAAAAAAAGGGCAAATAAATAAACAAGTCAATAAAGTGCTGGAAACGTTGACACTCAGTATCACAGAGTGAATGGGGTTCGAGTGAAACGGTTGCCAGGGAAACTGAACGGCAAAAACCACACAGATAAAAATCTTTTATTTATCAGCATAAATACTAGCTGTAAAAAAATTGATAACTTCATAAAACAGTGCAACAGAATCGTTTGTGTATGTGTGTGGTTTTTACTCTAAATTCTTCCACAGAGAACAGCTCAAGGCTGTTGTTATAAAACGATGATGAAATCAATGTTTTAAAAAAAACAAAAACAGTTTTTTTTAAAACCTGCAAATTCTGTGGTGATGTGTATCATTAATATTATTATTTATCAATGCAGAGTAACATAAATGGATAAATATATTTTCAGTGCTACATAAATATGAACAAATTTGTTTTAAAAAGATATTTTGAAAACTGAAGGCTAGGCATCTTGTGACAGTCGGTGTGAGATCTGTTGGTTTTGTTGTGTTAAAACTGAGCTGAGGAAAGCATTCGCCAGACAGTTAAAGAGTGTGGGGGAAAGCCAGCCGACAGACAGTGTGCTGTCTGAAACATCCTCAGTAAAGACACTCCCTTCACTCTAACAACATAAACTCTGGACAGCAGGGACTCGGCTCAAACCTGACACTAACAAGCACTGGAACTATCCTGCGGAGTGGCAGAGAGACTCGCCTGCGCCTTACCTCCGCCATTAAAAGTGTCCTGCGGTTTGTCAGACATAAAGCTATGAGCTTTAGTGTGCGAGTGTGCAATCGTGCATGTTCGTGTATGTAAGGAAATTCTGCACAATGTGAATGTTTCGAGTGGAGAATAGCTTTGTATTTGTAGGAGTATTTCACGTCTGGCCCTGCGGACATGAAAAGACCGATTTTGTGCCACCGGCTTCCCCACAATTCCGTGAAACAGGATTAGAAAACATTAGGAGAGACAACGAAATCTGTGTGTACAGTAGAACAAGACAAAACAATAAATCAGACCTGGGAGAGTGCAAAAGCTGACACAGACAGAATTAAAAATTCCATAACATAACACTACTCAGTTACATGAATATTTAAGACATTTTCATTTACATTTACCAAATGTAAAGACTTCCTAAATATATATATATATAGGTTCACTTAATAAGCAAGTTGAAACAAAAGTGTTTCATTTAAATGGACTACCATTTACATGGACTAGCCAACTAGTCAGTTGTAATGATATTCAATGCTCTGGGCCTGAGTCATCAAATCGCAGCTGAAGTTACTTGCACCTGTTCTGTATGTTGACACCAAAACCGTTTTGGTATGCAAAATGCATCCCACTGCTTATATGGTAATCTGCAGAACCAAATATATAACTTACAAAATAAAGCAAAACTGGTGCATTTTACTTACAAAATCTATGCAGCAAACTTCTAAAATTGGGTGGTTCTCCACAAAACCGCCAAACTGCTGATAATGCACGGCATGTTGTGAGACCTTCACATAAGCGAAACGTTAAGTTGCATACTAGTCTAATTCTTCCAGATGACTGAAAATAACTAGTTGTTATATAAGCACTACAAAACGTTAAGTAAACCAAACTAATTTGTAAATCATTTACTAATTGTCACAATTATCATACTACAACAAGTTCTCAAAAAAATAAAGCTTTGTGTGTTTACGTAAACGTGATTCACAACGGCTTTGCCTCTTTTTAAATGCTGATGTGTACTAGACTTCAAACAAGGTCACAAAGGAATTTGGCCTGTGTGTACACTCAGTGGGTGTTACATGTGGCCAGTTCACACAATGAGTCTTTGTCTGGGTTGCAGAGAACAGATCCCAATCTTTCTGTCAGCTGGACACACACACACACACACACAAAATGGCAAATGCATTCACCCTCAGTGCTTTCTGACAGCACTCAATATGACAGCTTTTGGGATGAAGTGCCGTGCTGTTGGGTTTGAGCCCCTGTACAAGACGTTTTCCAAATAAACTTATATTAAATATCTCCACTGTAGGAATTTAACATTCAGACACACAGGTTCACTTAATTAGCAAACTGAAAGAAAAAGTCTGGAACACCAAACATGCAATTAACAAAAGGACTTCATTATTTCACTGACGGACTGTACAGCTGTTTTTCCATCATATTATTATGTCCAGCCAAAGGGAAAACCTTTTTTGGGATATTTCCTCATGCTGCTTTAGTTTAGTTCAGAACAATCTCACAACAGAAATCAAAGCTTTTGAGGAAAATCCTGAGGAAACTTACATGAAAGTGAGTAGATGCAAAATTTTGAACTGTATTTTGGGGCATATTAAGTGACAGATGAAATTTCAATATTAGTTAGGGAAAAAAAAAACTGGTATGTAAAGAACAGTGACACATAATGGCATTTTTTTCTTCTATACTTCTAAAAGGAAGAATTCTGGTTTCAGGTGTAACCGAAGCTAAAATCTGTAACTTTTTGGGTTAAAAATGAACAAAAACAGTTACTAAGCAAGAACATGACAGATCAGTGTTCAAAATCAGTGGCCTTCCTCCCTTACCCCAAATCACAACAGTAAGTTTAGAATAATGATTTATAATTTGGGCTGTTGGGTCCGATTTCCTGGAGAAAGTCAACTTGGCTTCAGTTTACTTCAACATACTTGAACAGAAGGTTAAGTAACCTGAAATTTTGTTTTAAACACAGATTGTGGTAGAGAGGCGAAAGTTACAGATTGCAGCTTTAAATTACACACGGCCATTGTTAATGAACACATTCCAACCCAGCGGCATCTACATGTGCCCACAGCAGCCTGACATGTAAATACATCCCATGAGACTCGGTGGATGTAACATGAGAAATATGGTGAAATGACTCACGCTCATCCATGCAGGACCCTCAACCTCAAATTGAAAACACATCAACTGCATCACTGATTTCAGATCTTTCAATATGGCAGGGTGAAGGAGGCCTGGAGGAGGCGTGGCTTTGCAGAGAGGTCTAAAGGGAGGGTGGGATCTTATGCTTTCAACGCTAGATTGCTATTGCTGGCCTCTGTGAAACTACCTACCCTACCGTTCTCAGAGGCAGTATGCCAGGAGTGTTCAGCCCTGTTCCTAGGGATATACCTTCTGGTCATTTTCAGTTCCAACCCAACCAACACACATGCCTGTAATTTTCAAGTGAACCCAATAGGTGCAGTCACACGAGCATGCAAAATGACTTTGGACACTGCAGCGAACACAGGCATCAGGATATGAGGTCTCGCTCTAGGGCTTCTGTTTTAATAAATAATAAATTACTAAAGAAATAAACAACCACCGATCCATCCAACCATTTTCATATATCCTATGTAGGGTGGCAGGGAATGCTGGAGCCTATCCCAGCATTTCTCAGGGAGAGGGCAGGGAAACACCCTGGCCAGGTGGCCCGCAATAAACAACCAATAATAATCATTTTAAAATGTAAAACCATACTATCTGCTCCACTTTCCCACAATACTGTACCTCATACAGCCATGTGTTCAAAGACATCAATGTATAAAGTTTACATTTTTTTTTAATCGGTCAAACATCTTTTCCCTCCGTGAATTCAGTTTGATTTCAATGTTGAGTCATAAAAATAGCTGCAGAATCTGAAGTCACTTTTCGTTTGGCATTTTTAGGACATTCAGAGTCAGTAAAACTTCACTTGTCACTGTCATCAGTATCAGATCTCACGTTTGATTGAAGATTCTCTTCAGGTAAATCTTTGTTCCTGTACAGCAGGCAGCTACAGAAGCCTGGACTGAACTACAAAGCACTGAAGTGAAGATGCTTTTGAAGAGAGTTGAAGTTTTGCTCAATAAACAGAACTGTCATGATTTGTATCAGGCTTTTATCTCGCCAGCCGTCAGACTGAATGATTTCACATCAAATATTTATAAAATATATTTGCAATAATTTGCAAATGCCCTGTTAAATATACTACATATCACTAGATAACCTAATTTGTATTATAGGATTTCTCTCCAAAGTGTATTTATTTATACTCATCTTTCCTTGTTCCAAACCCATACACCTGACTGTCGTCCTGTTATGGAACAACAAAGGAGAAATTCTTAAGACTGTGTTGGTCGCATTTTTCCATGCAATAAATAATGCAACGATCGACCACAAACCATAAAACAAAAGATTATCAGTAAAAAATGATAAACAAGATTTCTCATATAGTGTTCCACAAAAAACTATACATTCAGTTTGGAATGACATGAAGGTAATGGCATGACGACAAAATGTCCTCCTGTTATTTTAAGCAATAACACTTACTGCAAGCAAAGCGTCATATTGTTTTAATTTTTAAATATCAATATCATTTAAAAACGTTTTACACGACTACTCAAAACAACAATAAACAGTCCAAATCTGAGCCATTCCCCTCAGGAAACTCCCAGCTGACCGCTTTTCAACATGGTGACTTAGGCAGACGATGACTCAGAGCCTCCTGACATATATATCACTTGTGTGGGCAGCAAACACTTAACGTTTGTCCGTCATTCACAACTCAAGTCTGAGCAGATCCTTCCCAGCAGGAGGGATGCTGAAAGCAGAGAGCGAGAACGAGAGAGAGACACCAACAAAGACAGAAAATAAGAAATTGGGGCCTCTCCAGTCAGTCGTCTCCTGCGGTATGTGTGAAATGCTATGACTCGACGGATAACGCAGGGATAAGCGCACTCTATTTTAGCCTCGCGCTCTGTGCCCGTGGTGGCCCGACGCCGGACCCACGCGGTGGCTGACCCACATTAGGCCGAGTCTGAACCGCTGTTAGTCTACAGGAGCTAAAGTAATTACAGCACTCAGTCACTGACACACCTCCCAGAGGAGCACAGGTGGAACGCAGAGCTGTTAGCTGCCCTGATAGAGCTTCTAAAGCATGATTAGCATTGAGACCGCACACCGACACCATCCTAACAAGACACAACAACAATAAAGTGGCGTGTAATGATTCTCTTGGCTGTTCCTTGTGCATTCTGGCTGTCCTTGTAAATGGTATTTGTCAGATGCACACTTAAAAAAAGGTGCTTCACGATCCCATAGAAGAACCACTTTGGCTATATAGTTCCATAAAGAACCTTTAAGATCCGTAAAACCTGTTTCACAAGAGGTTCTTTGTAGTGTATAAAGGTTCTTAGGACTATAAAAAGGTAAGAATCAAATGGTGTTACCTTTTGCTTTAAAAGCTGAAATCATTAAATCTTTTTTGGGTTAGAATGAATAAAAAACAGTTAATGAGTAAGTACATGACAGATCAATGTTCAAAACAATCTTCTTACATTGATTCACAAGTTTATAATAAGCAAGTTCAAAATAATGATTTATAATTTAAGATGTCAGGAATAATTTGTCAGTTTGGCTCAATTTGACTTAAAAGTACAACTTAAAAAAGTACGTCAAGTACCCAGTAATGTTGCTTAAAACAGAGATGGTGAAAAAAGGCAAAAGTTTTGCAGCTTTTAGAATTTTTGACTAAATGGTTCTTAGGGGGACCAAAAATGGTTCTTTTATGGTTCTTTTTTTACCATATATGCAAAAGCTAAAACCTGGGAGCTTTGTACATCAGAAATGGCTGGAGTCACCAAAGATGTCCACAGGAGAGATGATATTATTCAAGTGTTCTGTGATCTGTTGTTGCAAAAATAGTAATTTTATACGAATGAAAACTTCTAGACAAAGAGAAAGCACAGAACCATAAACAACAGAAGAAACAGAGGCTAACAAGAGACAAACATACTTCAAGAGTCTTCAAAGAGTGACAGCTAGGTTAGTCTGAAGGTGAGGGGGTTGCGAGAGAGATCTCTTCACATGACCTCTGCTCTGACTCAGCAAATGAGTTCACTCTCAGGGTATTTAAAGACTCATGACACTGCGCCAGAGGCATTCAACATCATTATGTAGCATTTTCAACTAAAGCAAAGCAGCATGTAAATCTCCTGCCTTTACAATGTCCTCTAGCCAAGAGCCGTGTGTTCCGTTCAGATTGTTTTATCCTTAAGCCGGTTGCTCAGAAACACGAACACTCCTGTGGATACAAACTAATGCTCTCATGGTAGATTCGTTTAGTAGGGTTAAACAGATTTCACTGTACAATCTTTACACTTTACAATCTTTATTTAAGCAAAGCCTTCTCCTTCTTCCAGCGAGACAATTACAACAGTAAGCTATAACAGATCAGGTAAAGGGTTGTGTGAGGGCAACTGGTAATACTTGAATACCCATTTCAGTTCAACACCTCAGATGTGACTAAAGTCAAACTGAGAGTAGAGGATCTAAGACAGATTCAGTTCACCTTTCTCCTCTGGAGGAATTCCACCTCTGGAATGGTGCACTATAAATACAGCTTGCGAGTTAGCTGGTGGGTTGGTTGATGGTGTCCTCTGATAAACACTTTTGCGCAAGCTTGAGCCTGCCTCTCGTCTAAGTGCAGTCTTACACGTATGCAAGCTCATATATGTAGAGAGGGATATTTAATCCTTCAGTTCAAAGTCCAATGCTGGATTTGGCTGTCCTGCAGGCCTGGGAGATGCCAGTTACATCTCAAGTTACCCACTACAGCAAGCAGCAAAGGGGTCGCCAGCTTCACCAACCCAGCTAACAGGGACCGCTCTCACAATGTTGGCCAACGTTCTCTAAAAGTTCTCTCAAAATTAAAAAAAAACCTTCCAGTAATGTTAGTAGAACTTTTAACATTATATATCATGTCTATCAAAAACGTAAATATCAAGTTGTTAGTGGAACATTCCTAGAACATTCTACATAACATTTTTAATGTTTTTAACTGAAACATTAGGGAAATGTTCTTACAACCTAAAATTGTTAGCTGGGAACCCACAGTTACATTCTAGCATCTAACATGCTCTCCAACAATACCAACTCAAAAAAGTTGGGATGATCAACACCTGGGACCCTAGTTCAGCTACCAGCAAGTCAAATTCTTTTGACTACCAAATAAAATTATTTCCAGCTACAGCACGCTGCAGGGTTACTAACAAGTACAAACTGCAAGATTACAAATTATCACATGCAGCGAAACTAATAAACAAATGAAAACCGCAGGGTCACCAGCCAAACAAAACTGCAGGGCCACTGGAGGGGCTGAGCAGGGGTGTAACAGCCTTTTGGCAGAATGATGTAGCATGACTGCATGCTTTAAAAGGTTATAGCAGTGAACAAGCTTGGCTAAGCAATACAGATATGAACTATATCAGGCAATCAACAGCTGCTTACATGTCCAGGATCCAAGTCACTAAAACTGTTTGATAAGCATGTATATTTTTTAAATGCAGGACTCATTTTAGACCCATCCCAGAACTGATATCTGTTGCTATAGCTCATTTAGGAATGGGAGTGGCCACCAAAGACTGTAGAACTAACAAGATGCTGCAGTTCTATTACTATACATGGGGGAAACTGCAACAATTACTAAGTCAGCTTTAGTGAATGAAGTCCCATCTACTAGCAGAAAGAGCCAGTCATCAATCGCAAAACACTAACGTTTCTCTGGGTGGGGGCTCTGAGTGTTGCGAGGTACTTGACTGCAGTACCTGAAGCAATTTGTTAAAACTTTTAATAGCACAATTTGAGCTTAGGAAACAGAATTTACGGTACAGCTGATGTCAGGTTAAATAGTTGGTCGAAAATAAATAGTTTTATGGTGACCTTAGGCAGTAATTTTAGAGATATCTGTCTTCCCCCATTCAAGTAGACAGAACTTGGTCTTGTATGACTGAAATAGCTGCCTGAGGGCATTGCAAAGATGGCCGCCAAGTGCAGAGACTTTCCTTAAAGGGCTTTGGGGGCCACTGTTAGCAAACTAAAACTTGGATTGCAGAAAAAATTACCTCAGCGATTGCTCTGTAACAGCGTACTGTAATTGAATAAAAACGTTTGCTAAATGGCTTCCTATTTCAATTTACTCAAAGTAAACTAGAATGTTGATCACTGTGCAAATCAATGACAGAATCGGGAACACGCAGCCAATCAACAGGTGTCTGCATTAACATGATTAATGGGGCTTTCCACTTCACTTAAAAATGCCATGAAAACAAACTCCTATTATCTATAAATGTCAGATAATAATAATGATGACACTAATTAAAAAAACACTAGAGGGGTGGACAGATAGAAAAAACATGATTAAAAAGAAATTAAAAGGGAATGATCTTTTTCATGCTTCAAAATGGAGGGCAGTAAAATGTAGAGGAAATTAACCAGCATTAACTACTCTTTATTGCAGCGCTGTAGTCACACACACTGTTGATGGTGCCCACACTGTTCAGCACTCACTATAGGCGGTCCACCCACACACACCGCGGTGCCGACACACTCCGCTGTAACTCACCATACGGCCCGGCGGTCCGCTATCAGAACCTGCCAGTCTTACTGCTAACACAGAGAAGCAAATCAGCCTGTTACAAGCACATTAATTACAATGAACGCAACAAATCTCTACACAGGCTCACTGTGGTGAACGCTGGCCGTGATGTGTGTGAATACATGGAGAGGAGGCACCTGGGGACAATAACCATGGAGCTACAAAAAGAATGATAGACAAAACGTTTCAGATAGATAACAACAGGCTACAGTACATTTATATACTTATCAACCTACTGTTTAGCTCTAATAATCGTTTTGAAAAGGTCAGTAATTAGGAGAGCCTACAAATATGAACTGCTACACATTTTGTCCCTTTCAAAATCAGTGTTTTTTCCAGACTGTAGAAACTTGCCCTCAAGCAACAGGGAACCTGATGTAAAATGCAATGCTAGTGTGCAATTGGATTTTATTTCTGTGGTGGTCTGTAAGAGTGTATCACCCACAGATCAGAGCTTAAGGTTGTTTTCTTTGATTAGCTGAACTGAAATAGGGCAGGGAATTCAATGCAATATTTGTAATACTAAATGTTGCATATTGAGTGTTGCAATGTTAAAGAAAAATCCAAGACTTCTACGCAAGACCTTGTAATGCACCGACATGCCCAATGACATCACTGAACTGTGCTGTGGTGACAAGCAAACATTATTATTAACACAACGAATGATAGTACTATGAGAAAAAAGCAATTCGCTGTTTTGAAAACTGAAAGATAAATTAACAACATTTCAAAGTCAGATACAGAGTTGTACTGCTTTAAAGACCATCAGCTGTGTTGCTTGAAATATACCAGAAGCGCTTCAAACATACTAGCGTTACACAAGCCAACACGATCATGCATAATCAAATTACATTGATCGTTGCTTGAGTTAAAGGACAGATGTACATTTATTTTCTAGTTTTTATGACAATACATTTAGCATTAACTGTACAGGCTGTGCATGTTCCCATGTTTCTAGCTGTAGCATTTATGATGATATACCTCCTAATCAGACCCTTTCTCTGTTAACTTCTGAATCAAAGAAAGCACAATAGTGCTAATTACAAACTAAAACAACCTCTGCAAAGCTATAATACATTTAAATTATGCGTTTAATACTACTGTAATAACTGCAAGGGTTTAGTTTTTAAAGCTGCAATCTGTAATTTGTTTTCGTAAAAATGACATGACAGATCAGTGTTCAAAACAGTCTTCTTACATTACCCCATCTGCAACATTAACATTATAATAATTTATAATTTTAGATGCTGGGTCCGATTTCCTGCAAAATTAATTTTATTTGACTTTAGCATACGTAAGGACAGGTAGACAATGTAACCTGCAATTTTATGTTTTAAACAGAGATGGCGATAGAGAGGTAAAAGTTACAGCAGCATTAAGTTTGACTCTATCCTCATGTACAGCCATCAAAGGGCATCCATTTAAATTGCACACAAAATTTATCCCACTGTAGCCTCAGATCTGTCTCAGACGTGAAAGTACAGTGGTATAAATTCAGCTAAAGCCCTGGCTAAGGTGTTCTGTTGAGTTCAGTTCCCTGTGGTTTTTAATCGATGCCGGCAGACACACAGGCATCAATCTCGACTTCTCTCAAACACACAGCCAGCATCTTATTCTCCCTCTGCTACTAAGACCAGAGCCACTGTCAGAATTCACAAAATGCCATCACAAATCTAGCTCCTCCTTTTAATGATCCTCTGCAGACCGGAGAAAGATGAAAGGAGAAAGCTGACTTGACCAGCATGAAATACATAACTCCTGACTGCGGGTATTCAATCAACAGCATCAGATTGCCAGGCCCATGAATTGCATTTTGGGACAACTATGTCATCTCTAAGGATATTGGCCTCCCAATCCAATAGCTTGACAATGAAGGGCCTGAACCCACGAATGATACATTAGAGAAATAAGCTGGGGAGAGGACAGGTCAAAGATCAAAACGGTTCATTTGCTTTAACCAAAGAGTACGTGTGACAAATGAGAAGATTTGTTGACATGGTTTTCATGCACACTGGTAGACCAGGGGTATACGGGCTCGACTCCACTCAGACAGACTCCAACTTGCCTCAACATGCCTGCAAGTTTCTGGTCTGTCTAGTGAAGGTGAGGTCACACTACACTTTTCGTCCCTTACATGTAAGCAGTACAAGATCGACACAACACAGCGTGACCTTTTTAGATGGGTAACACCAGTATCACTCAATTCCATGTTGTACAATACAGCTTTAAAATAACAAGAACAACAATAACAGTGCCATCACATAAGTATGATGTGTTTTGCACGATATCATATCCACATGCTGTCCGAATTTGTAGGGGTCTCTGTAGAAGTTTTGCATGCTGAAAGTCGTGACAAGTGTGACATAGTGTGACAAGACCTTGATTAGCTGGTTCAGGTATGTTTAACTGGGTTAGAGCTACACTCTGAAGGGTACTGGACCAGGACTGGTCACCCCTGCTGTAGTACACAATATACCTGATGTATTATATTTATATATACAGTACAGTCACAGTACAGTCCACAAATCACATTACTATGATTATATGTAACTGACTATAGGATTAAGTCATAAAAACAAAGCTCAGATCAACCTCAGGTACAAGCAAACCTTAATCAAAATTCAGTTGATAACTGATAATGTAGACTGATAAGTTGCAGATATACAATGCTTAGTTTTTTCAAAAGAAGCACAACTGATATTTCCTGGTAAATCAGACCCGACAGCTCAAATTATAAATCATTATTATAAACTTACCATTAGAAATCAGGGTAAAGTAAGAAGATCGTTCTGAACACTGAACTGTCACTTGTTCATTAACTGAATTTTGCTCATTTTTAACCCAAAGAGTTAAAAGTCTGAGGTTAGCAGAACTGTTTTTAATATCAGAACAGATTTCTGCTGCAAAGCACTGTACCGCAGCTCTATTCACGCCATGCCAAATCTTGTAGGAGTTTAATTAGCTGTGGATAACAGCCCTGAAATCTTAAGCATCAACAAACTCCATAAGCAACATACTAGATCCAAGCTAAAGCTTAAAATAATCTAGGCATGGCCCTGAAAAATCGGCACAATACCCTCTAGCAGTTTCGTAAGCCCTGGACGTGTGCCCAACAATTCTGTATAACATAAACAATGTATCAGTGTGTCATTAGTTGATGTTTATAAAGAGCCAATAACATTTGTCACAGTGACATTTAAGAAATAAACCACCAACCTCTGTTGAGTTTTCCACAAAAATGTGTACGATCAACGTAACTGCAACCAAACTGAATACCTGCATAGCAGATGTAGCCTCAAGCACAGCTCGGCATTTCATTGCCGTGTTATTTTGGCTTGGTTCTCTTCAAGAACTCAATCCCTCACGCGCTTTAATGAAGAAAGCGGCCACAGGCCCGCGCACCTGTTCATACACGTAGAGGTGCAATGAATGTAAACAAAGGCCAATCGAGTTGCAATCAGAGTAATAAAAATAAATGCATCGGCAGCTGTATTTACAAAGCTGTAACGGAGAAGAGTGACGTGTCGCTCTGTGAGTCAAAGGTCACAGCGGTCTAAGAACTTGTATGTTTCAAACCAAAAACTTTCTAACAGGACTGTATAGACACAATCATGTTGATATACGGCAATTGTCAGGATCTCACTGCAAATAGCATGCACTCACTATATCAGTAAAATAGCGGAAATGTCTACGTGCTGTTGCCCCTAAATAAACCTGAATTATATAAACGCAAAGCAAATTTTTCAAGCAAAATGCTCAATCTTACTTTAGTTGAGCTGTAACTGAACTTTGAATGTGCATTTATTCATATATTTATTCCGATATGTCACCCATATTATATATACACATATATACACATACGTATACATACACATATATACACATATATACATACATATACATATACACATACGTATACATAAACACATACGTATACATATACACATACGTATACATATATACATACATATATATATGTGGGAACTGAACTCTGTGATGCTAGTTTGAGCTAGATGGCAATTACTTTGTATTGTCAAAAGCTAGGCATGATTTCAGAGTACCGTAATAAAACGTTTTTAATGTCTGAAATAAGTAGAAATTGACTAAAATTGCACCAGTGCATTCATTTACTGTCCAGAGACTGATTGCTAAAGGTTCAGACATTAGGTGAATTTTTGTCTGAGCTTGTGGATATGAGTGGATCTACTGGGAAAGATAGGAAGATTTGAAGAGATATAAGCAAGCTTCTTAGACCGGTTTCTTATTCAGTTTGCCAGCTCAAGAGTCCCTCCAGCAAGGTTCATCAAGTCTTCTAAAGGCCTTTGGGAATCTTTCTTTTTACTTTGTTTCACTTCTCGCTAAACTCTTCACAAACTTTTGTTCAGCCCCCACCCCCAAACCCTGCAAGGAAAGGCCACAGGATCGGACCATTTGTAGCCCGTGAGTCATGCAACTTGACAAAGATCTTTGAGTCTTTTTGCATGCTAGGTTTCGCTATTATCAGGTTTCTTCTGTATTTTTCTTGGCTCAGGTTTATGCAGTGGAATCATGTGAATCAGGAAACTGCCACGAAGTTCTATTAAATATGAATAACCAGAAGCAGCCAAAACAAGGTATTAGTATCATAATACATAAAAATGAATCTGTTTACATGATTGTTTAATTACAGTACCATAAATGGTTTGTCACATAAACTGGTTTGCAGACAGAATAGGTCCCCTGAGCACGTCTCAGTAGGATCAGATTCACACTGAAAACTGTGTCATCAGACTCCTCAGCATTCAGTCCTGATGACACACTCAGTGTGAAGCAGTCTCATCTCTTCTGCATTCCACAGACATGCTGTCAGAGCCATGTACCTTCCCCCTCCACACATATACTCATGTTAGGGCTTTCCCTTAAATAGCTGGCCCTTTAATTTACCGGCAAAGTTGCCTTTTCACATTTTGCTGGATGTAGATTCGAATAGCCATCTGTCACAGAGAAGTCATGTAAATCAATGTACATACAAGAGGAAGCAACACAAACAAGCATGTCCACGCTCGCCAGCCCCGTTTCATCCATCGGGCCAATGCCATACAGCCTAATGCATTCACAAAAGAGACAGGGAAAAAAGGGAAAGCACACTGGGAATGGGAAGGTCTATTTTATTAACATTTGTGGGGATCATCAGCTGTGAATTCCCTGCACGTCTGGACACAGGCTCTGCAAAGTTCGATACAAAAAAATGGGGAAAAAGGGAAGTCCTGACTCCACAGAAAATCTGGGGATTTATCTGGAAGCATTTGGAATGTTTCGGAATGAACATGTTGCAACACAGCTGCGGGAACACGCACTGAACTTAGCCAAGAATAGCACAATGACATTTACCGCACTTTCCAGAACACAAAGACGTTTGTGAACGTCAGAACAGAAAGTTACTGGACCTTTGCGGGAAGAAGCCTGAGAGGATAAAACATCTTATTTGCAGAATTTGGTTTCTAATACCATTGTGCACTCAAACAAGCATGTGCATAGGTTTGCATCTTTCCTGCATCTGTTTATTAAACTTGCTGTCTGTCTGCCCTTTTACCATAATAACTTGCTGACTCTCACTACTTTGGACAAAGCTGCCCATCCTCTCTTTTTTGTGCCACACCAGTAGTGGTTTGGCGCCAGTTCCAAACAACTTTTTGCTGATTTGCACACACACTCAAAATCCCAAATGAATTAGCTGGCAGGCTCCAAAACTCTACTTCAGGATTTAAAAGTCTGTTTAAGGCATTATGGCACTGATTCACTGTTTTGGTGTCTGTCACATGTCCACAATTTGTAGTGGTTCGATCTGTGGCAGTGGAATTTCTGGAGGACACTGGCTTCATTCAGCTCTCTGTCTGTTTCAGGAGCAAACCCAAGGCAGTTTTTTTCCTATGTTCTGTACCAACAAACTTTAAAGCATTAGAAAATTACTCCTCAAAGGTCAGTGGTCAATCTAACTAGCTTTATTACAGGATCAGTTCACTCAAAAACTTCTATCATTACTTACCCTTGTGCTGCTCTGAGGAACATGGGAGAAATTTTAAAGAATGTTTATGCAGTGACTTTGTATAGATTGACATGTTCACCGTGACCGAGAAGTCTGTCAAGCTATCATAAGGACACATAAACACCATTAAAACAAAATCAAAGTACTGCATAAATCCTGTGTGCTACACTTCATTACTTTCATTACTTTGAAGTCATGTGAAAACTTTGTGTCAGTATTTACTAATAATAAAAGTTATTGACTGACAATAAAAGCAGTGATATAGACTTCTAAAGTCTTCAGAAGCGGCTTTTCATTGGTTCTTATGTCTCATGACCCCATAACATCAAACATGAACAGTAGGGATCATATTTGACAGGTTCAACAAAGACTGTCCATGAATTATGACATCAATTTTAGTCTGTTTCCCATAGAAAGCTATGACCGGAATATAGCATACAGGGCATACAACGACACTTTATGGTGCTTTTTGAAGCTTCGCTGACATGGACAATTAATGTACAAAAAAAAAGCATATAGACTTTTCAAAATTCCACAGAAAACAAACAGTCATTGTAAATAAGAAATAGACAGAATTTGCATTGCCTTTCTGCTGAATATTACAAACAATCACTGCAGGCTGTCATGTATGCAAGAGAATTCCCTGTGGTTTCACTGATCAATGCAAACAATATAAACAAATCCAAAAACCTGATCGTTTCAGCTGACTAAGAGCAAAGTCATCAACAAAGAGCCTTTCTGTTCTGTCATGTTGCGACTTGAGGAAAGCTGCATTTTGACAGTAAATGTGCAGGCTAACTAGCTCAACTGTAAACTGCTCTTAAGGTTATCACTGGTGTTACACAGAACAGATCATGACAGCTTCAGTAGGATCAGAGTGCTCTCATTGGTTGGACATGGCCTCCACAGTGTGATACAAATGGAGCAGTGTTCCTCTGTATTGATCAGATAATAAACAGTGGGAAGTGCTGATGCATGCCTGGAGTGTGACAAAGCATTCCAGATGAATGCCAGCAGCAGAGGGAAGACCACATAGTTTAATGCCTCAAGCCTGAATTCAACGCCTTAAAGGGATGGTTCACATAAAAATGAAAATATGTTCTTTTGTGTTTCACTGAAGAAAAAGGTTTGGAATAAAGGTTTGGCTTGACATGAGAGTGAGTAAATGATGGAAACATTTACATTTTTGAGTGAACTGTCCCTTTAGGCCATAAAAACTGAAGTATAAACCTAAATATAACATTACAAACAACAATATTTATGAATTTTTAAAACACTTGTAAAACAACTTTAAAAATAAATACGACTGTGAGTGGTTCATTCAGTGACATCTGCCAGCATGCATTTACTGGTGATCCAAATTAGATATCATTATTAAACTTTTAGGAGCCTGTTGGCCTACTATAAACCCACTATATGTGTTCAATTCAGTAACTTTTTCCGTTGCATTTCATAACATTAGGTATTATTATATCATTATAACAGAGTTCAAGAATGCTTTATTTGCTGAATAAATATGTATATAAATATATATATGTATTCAACGTATGTA
The DNA here is from genome assembly GCA_036877525.1 of Chromobotia macracanthus. NCBI lineage: Eukaryota > Metazoa > Chordata > Actinopteri > Cypriniformes > Botiidae > Chromobotia > Chromobotia macracanthus. The sequence goes on from JAZGTH010000063.1 coordinate 5,265,022, forward strand.
TGTATGCATGTATGTATATGTATAAAAAATGACATAAAAATGAAAAAATTTATTTGATTAATTTGAATGAATTGATTTGTAAATTGCAATATGCACATTTTAAATGATCAAAATAAAGCATCTATAATGTAACTCCATGATGATTATATAACTCTATGACAGCTATAGTCATAAACATAGAATGCAATGACATTCGACGCACTAATTAATAATCACACATTGTTAATAATTTTCGACCCATTCTAACAGATGCTTTCAAGACTATGAAGTCATTCTTGTGATTATGATAAAACCTTATCTATGTTAGCCAGCTACATAACATTTCCTTAGGGACTGACAGAATTAAATCAGCAGAATTTGCAGTAACGCTGTTCAATCACAAAAAAACAAGATACCAAAACAAAAAACAAACTCAACAAATGTAAAATGTAATGACAAAGCAGAAACCCGGCCAGTGGGACTTCCTTATTGATGAGCCCTGTAGAAGAAACAGTTTTGCTTCTCAACACCTTTTGACCAATGATTTCCCATAACTCTTGTCCAATCCTGGTCCAGAGTTTGGCTCCGACCTTAATCAAGCGCATCTGAATGAACTAATTAAGGCCTTTATGATTATTTGAAAATTATAGGCAGGTGTGTTTAATTTAGGTCTGAGCTAAACTCTGCAGGACAGGGGCCCACCAGGAGCAAGACTGGACACCCTGACACAGGCAGAGTTTGGGGTGTGCCGGGCACACACTGACCAGAGTCCAAATTGTTCTATAATTGTCTGAAGGTGTGAATGCAAATGGTGCACTCTACAAACAGTTTCTCAAAATATAGTGTCACAGTCTTTCACAACTAAAGCAATGGCTTTATAAATCCGGATATAATGCTAATCAAAAACAGTAACAGCGTGACAGCTAATTTAATGGCTCTAGGATGCGGTAAGCAAGCAGCTGTATACCTGTTCACTTGTGCAGACTAAAGCCAATTATGCATTAGTATTTATTCTGAAACAAACAGTTTGTTAAAATATTGTGCTACAGCGTTTTACAACTGCAATAATAGCTTTAGAAAACTGGCTTTAATAACTGATCAACAGCAGCTGCAGCCCAATAACTAATCAACCGTCGCCAGAAGGCAGTTAGTTAGCTGTGCACAACTAACAAATGTTCACACCAAACGAATCTTTCCAGCACGGATCCTCAGGTTGTAATTCTTCTGCTGTAGGTGTGAATGAGCTCCACCCCCCACAATGGTTGTTATGACAACACTCTGCTGGAGCACAGCCACCACACACGTCATGCACACCCACCACACGTGAGCAGAAAATCTATCGATCTAACTAATGATATGAAAATAATAGGCTTACGAAGATCTGCTCTGACACTTACACATGCAGTTCACACTACTTTCCATAAGATCTTGACTTCTTGAATTCCAGAGTTTTAAAAAAAAAAGCCAAGACTGGTTTCAGCCTCTGTACAATGTACCCTTATATCTGTTTACAAACCCAGAAATGGCCATCACATATTCATATTTAATACAAGATCTGTATTAAAATATAATTAAATTATAGAATCACCGCTAAAATGTTTAGGAAGGAATTCAAATTGCATCTATAATGCATATATAAAATATATAATCATATGTGTTATATATAATAAGCAGTGACAGGATTTCCTGCATTTAGTATACTGCTAAATACCTTTGGAGAAAACAGCACGTGTTAACAAAGGCGATATAAATCTGTAAATGTTTCAAACAGTAGCGCTGCATTGTATAGGTGTGTTGTGACACACGTGTTGTGTGTAAACTTGAAAGGAATGTTACTGCAGGCTAAAAAACCTGTCCTAACATGACTGCACCTGTATCTGCTAACCTCTCTCAGGACCTGCAGAAATGCAGGAATACAGTCAAACAAAACAGACGGTGAAATTCTAATTCTGATTAAACAGAAGGACAATTCAGATCTGTTATATTATAGTAAGAGAGCAATAAACATCAATATTTTGTGACATCCTAATTCTAAATAAAAAGAAGGGAGATTTATATTTAATTGCTATATTATAGTAATAGAGCAATGAAAAGCTATATTTACCATACATATATTATAAAAAGATCATTTACAGAATTTATTGATTCTATAATAGTGGCATTTTCTCCAAATTAAACTTATAGATTTAATTTATAGAAACTGCAACAGACAGAAAGAGACTTCCATGAAAACTTGTGATGACATAAATTAATTGTTATACCTGAGTTTCAAATCACGTTACTGATTCAAAATTGTGTGATTCATGAAAATTAATAATTACACTATTCACAATGTTGCCAATCATACTAGGCAACAATTTAATAAATTCTGGTGACAACTGGTAGCACTAGCTGAAAAACAGCTGAAAAATTACCAGAACCCCTAAATACTTTTGTGGGTTTAGGACAAAGACACAAACATTTACACTCCCACATATCCACACACACACACACACACACACATCAACACACAAATAAGTCATATTTCACAGAGCCAAATGTACTTTCCTTTGAAATCATTTGCATGAACCATTTGTGTGCAGAGTCAGAGCAGACATACAAAAAAGGCTCGTCTTATGTCATACTACAATATCAAATTCATCTTCCCCGGGACTTATTTGCATACACCTCACTTTGCCTGAACTATAATCACTGAACAGCACTAGTTAAGAGTGAGAGACAGACTCCATTACATGCAGTACAGTTGAGCCACTAACTAAATTATGGTTTATATGGACCATAATCTGGGATGGCTAGCTGCTTTTCTCTTCTCCATATTCACAACCGGTGCTAAAGCAGACCTAGTGTGCTCCACTAATGGCCAATGGAATTCTCGGGCAGTATTAGTGAGTGAGGTTTCAATACTGGAGCACACACAGCTGATGTCATTTGCAGGGTGACACAACCCACCATGAAAGGCCTCGGGCTAAAATGCATAAACTAGCACACAATCCACACCTCTCAAAAACAGTTAAAGCCACGCCAGGCCTAAGTTAATAAGTTCACTACACAAACCTTATGGTACGATGTAGAGAAATTTACGGTTTAGCCTTAAAAAAACGACAGCTGATGTAAATTTCAGTGGATTAGACCAGTTCAGAAGCAGCTCAGGGTCCATATAAAAAAGCAACTGTACATCAGAAATAAATCGATTGGCTTTTGAGGTTGTGGTGTCTAACTGCAAAGTATTTGAACTAAGAATCACATTTATTTAGCTCATTAGCATAAACAGTATGTCGTCCGTGGGACCCTTTAAGTCCTGCTGTGTCCATACGTGTTTTGTCATCTTCAATTAAATTGATGGAAATGGGAAAACATGCACATTTTTATTGGTTCAATGCACAATGAGAAAAACTGCTCGTGCTTATAGTATAGGAAGCGCAAACCTAGATTTATCAAACCTGAATAATGTGATACCATTTAAATATAATTTATTATAAAAATGATAGATAAATTATAATTGTATTATATTATAAATAAATTATAGTTAGAATTATTGTAATTGTTTTAAATAACAACACTAATGGTTTAAATCAGCCAAAGATGACCAACTTCATATGTGTGACTATAATTTAATGCCTCTGTTTAAAGCAAGGAACTTATAGTGTGTTTATATAACAAACGTGGCCCATTCCTACTTGATACAAACTCGAGAGTATCTCAAATGCTGGTTAAGAAACATTCACACTTTAAATGGAACTTTATTCATTTTTGACACTGTAGTGATTGCATGATCTCTCTTTGAATTTGCTTTTCTGCCATTTCTGTTACACATTTCCACCCTGCCAGCCTGAACAGATGGACTTACCTCCTCTTGCTGGAGGACCCCTGGGCTGACTGTGTAGTGCCTGAGAAAAAACCTCACACATTCTGTCCCAAAACAGGATGAAAGGTACATCACCGTGTACAGCTCTACTAGACTGCACAGGGGTAGAAAGGGCACACTGGTTTGAGTGGGAGTACACTAAGGCTGTGATATGTTGAGTGCACTGCTTTGAACTGGTTGTGTTGTAACAGAGGTGAGGACCAAGCTAACAGGAAACATTCTCAGAACGCCAGCTAATATTCTCTTACAGTTCTCTCACAGTTATCAAAAACACTCCTGCAGTAAAACTAGAAGAACTTTTTTAACGTTACATATCAAAATTGTAATTTTTAAGTTGTTAATGGAGCATTGTAAAAACTTTACGAAGTTAAAATGATCAGAATATCATTCCAAGCTATAATATTAATACAACATCTAAAACAACTGGATGTTTTGAAACTCCCTAAAACATTTAACATAGCATTAACATTTTTGTTACTAACAGAAACGTTCTTCCAACCAAAAATTGTTAGCTGGGAAGAGGTTGCATGTCAGTTTTAACGAGGCACCGCTGAGGCTGGACTGCGTTGGAACTGTAAGAGAACAGCCATCAGGTTAAAAGTCTTAAAGCTGAAAAGGCAGTACTGCCTCTCTTCTCTTTTTCCTCCTGTCTTCCCCTCCAGTGTATCTCTGACAGAAATACCTCCCCACATCTGTCGTTTTAGCCTTGTGTCTTGGCAACCGCACCAGAGTGTTACAAACTTCCAACACCTCTGCTTCTGCAACGCTCCACACCCGAACATGCTGTGTCACTATGCGCTCAGAAACTGTCCTGTCACTGCAAAGCAACTGGAGAGCTCCTGTAAAACATTCTGTTGACATCCACAGTTACATGAGCAACTTGTGAACAGGCTCTACCAGTAGAAGTTGTTAGAAAATATATTACTGCATGTCAAAAAAGATACAATACACGATGTGGTGATAAGATATTACAAAGGGGCAAAACAGATATGTAGCATGTGTAAAGTTTACACAACGTGTAAACTTTACACGTTTGGTTTTTTTTACGCCCTTTTTTAGCTTAAACATTACACAGTATGCCCATGGAACATCCTCAATTCCATTTGCTGAGCAACAGATGCATTTTGCACACATAAACGGCTAACACCTTTTTTTTAAAATAGCCAGCCATTTTACCAGTTCAGAGAAAAGAAAGTGGCCTAAATAAAAAGTTGATATGAAAATAATAAACCTGTGTGTGTTTGCACAGTCAATTCAGGGGGTCTTTCCCTACAGGTGCTCCCATAACGCTCGGCATTGAGGTATGTAATGTTACTTAAGGTTCTGTTGCTAAAAATGACTCAGCTATCCAGCAGGGATCAGCTACAGAGTTCCCCCCTCGCACTAAGCAGTGCCTGCGCCTCCCCTCAAAAGTCAAATGTCACATGCTATCCGTCTTTAACTGCAGCATAAAACCAACAGACAATGGTCTCACGCTGAGTTTAGATGGACTTCACAGCGAGCAGTTGCCCGTTTCACACAGAGCTGCCTTTCACCTTATCAAAGTGGAAAAGACTGAAAGAAAAAGTAATTCAGTCTCAACCCAAGTAAAGGGAAAAGTAAACAAGCAACTATCTCATCTTATCCTTTCATATGTGCACGGTACACAGAAGTTAGGGAATGCATGAAAACATTGAGAACTCACAGTAAGAAATAGCTGTTCTGAAAGAGACTTTTGTTACTGTGCCCTGATCTATCTGCAACACAATCTGCGATGATCTGTTTGCACAGAAGCTCAATTTGAAATTAAATTCACTGTCTGCAGTGGAATCCACAGGGCTCAACAACAAGGATCTTTCCTGCCGCATTTCTGATTTTTACTTGCCCTGCCAACATTTTCTGTGGCTGCACCACAAAACAAAATAATAAATCACAATTTATGTTTTTAGCAATGTATATTTACTGTTCATTAAAAACAAAATAATTTTCTGCTATATATGATTTGTTTTTAATTTGCAGTAATAGCTGGAAATATTACAGCTATTTTGCATTTCCACAACAGCAATATACCTTTTTAACACTTTTGCTGTAAAAAACTTTACAGCAAACTGTAAAACGTTACTGTTTTCAACCCATTTGAACAGATGCTTTTAACTACACTAGTCAATCTTACAATTTCAACAGAACCTGGCAGCCAGCTAGACAACTTTCCCTGGCAATATATTTTCATCAGCAGAACTTACATTCAAAACAACACAGTATAAAGACACCCTGTAATCCAGATTAGAGTTTTGCGGTTTTAAGTCCATGTGTGTTAGCTATGACGTCATCTGTGATGTCATCTACATGCTGGTGTACTCCAAAACATGGACAAAATCTACTTTTAAATATTGAGCAGATATGCATTTACAATTTACAGTTATTCTCTTTCAGGAAAAATAGACCAAAAATATTCATGACTCACCCTGTACTATAAAGATTTTCATCCAATCAGAACAGCTCTCTAGAACTAGAATATCCCCTATCCTAATGCCACCTATAAGTGACCCGATGCCTATTGGCCATTTAAAAAAATTGCCAAAAAGAAGAGCCTTCAACATGTCCTGACCAAACTTCCTGTCTGAATAAGAGAACAGCAACACAGGAAAAAATAAACAATAATCAAGCAATTTCACTTTGTCTTACAGCTTGCAGGGCATAACAACACGCGAGATCAACAAATTGTTGGAATGTCAGATTGTACATATAAATCTGGTAGCTTTGGAGCAAGTTTCTTAAACACAGCGAACGCATAAGGCTTAGAAGAACAACAGCCTTAGTCAATGTGATTCAACCCTTAACAAGACCAAACCTGAAGACCACACCTGAAAACAACCTCTTTACCAGCATCTGTGTGTCACTGCATCTCTTTCTCTGCATTCCATTTTCTTTGTCACTCTCTCTCTCTCTCTTTCTGAACACATAAAGACTCCATTAGCATTTGAAGTGGGTTTTCCTTCGAAAGGGAGACTGGAAAAAAGTGACAGTACGCAGTCGTCTGGCGAGGATCATTTAAAAGGAAGGACACTCCACTAAAAGCTTCATCTCTTCACAGCTCAGAGCGACCGGCAGATAATAGATCTGTATGATTGAGCTCCGCTCCGACAGAAGCTACAAAAGAAATCATGGCACATCAGTACTAAACTGTTCACTCAAATTGAGCTTCTCTAACTGATAAAAACTGGCCCTGCAGCCTACAGGCTGATCTTACATTCATACAGGAGAAAACGGAACAGAACAGAAATGAAAAGGAGAAAAGAGCAAAAGCGAATGAATTCATACATTCTGCATGAAAATCTTGAGGGTGTTTTAATACTGTGCATTAGGGGTAGGTGTTAAAACAAAATAAAATTTAAATAAACAAAAAGCACTGTAATATTTTACCTCAGGATACTGTAGAACATTCTCAAGCCAAAATCTAACCAAAACCAAAATTTTTTGGTTACATTTTCCACATTCATATTTTTGGGAAATTAGATGTTTTTATTCAGAGGATCATTAACAGCATTACTTCTACCGTAATACAAACTCAGAATGAGCTGAAATATAAATGCACAAAGCACCAATGTAGATTACATTAAAACATCACAACATATTAAAGTTTAGAAGAACTACAAACAACACATAAAAAAATATATCAATGTACCGTAATCTCAGATAATATAATATTGGACCGCCGGGTCCCTGCGGATAAGTTAAGATAGAGCTATAGAGTCTCCATGATCAACAGACAGAACAAAGCAGATAAACAAGAGGAAAGCCTCAGTGGCAGCTGAATAAACAATACATTATCACATCTGAAAAATGATGCTGCACTTAAAATAAGATTTGTGTTTTCCCAAACAACACATTTAATTTAGCAAAAAATGAGAGTAAAGCATACGGGTTCCGCGATATGTTAAATAAAAAAATGAGAAACGACAATGCTATGTAATTCACTATATTACCTATATTCGTTTATGTCTGAACTTACAAAGTATAATAAAAGAACACAGCAAAAATTCAACAGCACATTAACAATTTCATAGATCTGAATTTTTGGTCATATTTTTTATCATATTACACAAAACAGAATCATCTGATAAATGTCTCAGTGGTTTTGTGTCTATACGATGAAATCCAATGTGTGCCACTATTATTTGGTTACCTACAGACTTCAAAATATCTTCCTTGTGTTTCTCAGAAACAAAGAAAGTCATAGAGGGTGAGTAAATGATGGAATGATTTTCATTTTTAGGTGAACTGTCTCTTTAACAGCTGCAGGTTATTACACAAACCTGATCTAATCTAAAGTACTGCTTTAAGCTCCTTCCACACCATAGCTGAGCCTTTATAGCTAGTGGAGCTCTCATTACTCAGATTTCCCTTATCAAGCTGATACATTGTGCAACAATCTCATTAAACATTTAAGTGCAACTCCTTCCTAAGGCACTCCCAGCCCTCGCCTATCCATCCCCTGACCAGTGAGAGGAAATTGATGTTCAGGGGACCATGCTAAAAGCTGATGGGAGGAAAAAAGGTGAGCGAGTTATACGAGCAGCCCAGGCTCCTTTATGAGAGCAATCAATTCATATCAGATCCACACACTTAGAAAACCACAGCCTGGATACTGAATTACTTCAGCCAGCGTTGGTTGGGAGAAGGACGCTGTTGCATAGTTATGTATGGGAGGGAGATGTCAGAGCCTTTGGATAGGATGACTTGTGGAGCTTCTAATACAGCCGAATCGGGTGCATCGGATGCATGCAGGGCAGATGTGCCGCAATCGCCTGTTGGCTGCAAAAACCACCAAGTTATAAATGCACTGTTGATTATTGTGGCTGCAAAACATTAATGGCTGGTGCGAATTAGCCATGAGCCAAAATGAAATGTGTAAATAACGCTAGCAGTCTGTACAATAACATTCACAGCAAGTGAAAAAAAAATCACCCTAGTTACACAAACATGATCATGAGAGCAATCGCCTTGACGAGGAGGAACAAATGGTACATGCCTGCGAGAGAGTGTGTGTTCATCTCAAGGCAAAGGTGCCTACTGAGAGGGATTGTTTCCAAACAGTCAGGGGGCCCAACCTGTCATATGCTGCCTTGTGTCCAAACTGATCATCTAGCAGTGAAAACAGGCATGCAAAATCCCTACACCTAGTGGCATGTTGCCTCTTTCACGCTGTCAGTATTGTGCAATATCTAAACAACGTTTATTTGTTCGAAAGGGGCTGCGTGCAATAACACGTTGAGTTAAAACTGACGAACCTATATAACTATAGCGATTTAGAAAAACGGGGAAGATGTAGGGGTTTGCTGCCTTTATTCGGACAAATCAACCATGCAACCAACTCTGCAATAACAACTATCTTTACTTCCTACTTTTACCAATACAGCCGGCTACCACCCATTTTTTCCATGGCCAGATCTCATATTATAGACCATTACCGAACCGTCAGACGACTGCTCGTTGCAGGGACACGTTTACAGTCGCCTCTCGGGGTTTTGGCACTTTATAAGAGTCGGTGGGCACGACCACTTTTCATTTGCATGGCATTTGTACTTACACTTCACCACTCGGTCCGTCGTGGATAACTTCGGCTCATCGTTCGGTTTGTTTTCAGACATTTCCAGTCAGATAGGTGTCGATTCTCTCGGAAACTGTTCGGGAAAACGAGCCGACGTAGTTCCTCGCTCGACAAAATCAACTCTTCCCCAAACGGGAGACGGTGGTGATATCGCTCGCCTGTATCACCGGCCAAAAATACTTGCAACAGGGTGACAAATTTCAACGCTGTTACTGTAGCGCTGTCTGATTTACTGCAACACCGTATCAAGTTCTCAGTACCCCCCAACCCCACACCGAGCGCAACCAAACCCTATTGACCGGCGGGACACGCCCACCGCCTCCCTCATTGGTGGAGATCGCCCTCCCGCTCTCAACGTGCATGCTCTCTATGGCCGGCTGAGATGTCAATCATATGCGTCGACGTAATTATAATGTTACCATTCTGTGCTGGAAGCGAGTGGAGGATTTGAGCCATGACATTAGAAAGACTGATAATAAACTCAGAGGAGGATCTGTACGACTTTAGCTTCCTATTTCACGGCCAGATAAGAACAGGATTCATGAATTTAGACAACTTGTGTCATCAGTGTAGGTTATTGCACGCATATGCTTCACATCCCGTCCTTTGGGTTATTTCCTAGGTAAGTAATGTGACTGAAACTGTCTGTCGTTCAGTTTTATTAAACAGACAGGACTCGCCTGTTGAACTGAATGCGTGTGTGTGTTTGTGGGGGTGCTTAATTATATACTGGGGGCAAATGTGTACCCAAAAGTCAGCAGAACATGACAAAGCTGAGCAAAATCTATTTTGAAGGAGGTCTTCATTGGTAAAAACGCTACAAAACATAGTATGTTTAATATAGTGATTTTTTATAGTAGATATTTTGTTAGGATACAACATGACAACCAACCTGTGGGGTCATTTTACTGGTCCTCACCGAATACTATAAAAACATTTTTTATAGTAAATATTCAACATGATAACCAACCAGTGGGGATATTTTACTGGTCCTCACTAAATAAATCTAAAAAAATCTTAAAATCTAATGTCATGCACATATTTGTGTGAGGGTTAGGTTTAGGAGCAGGGTTAGAGTTGGGGGATAAAAAACATCACTTGCCTGATATAAAAACAATGGTCTATACAATGACCTCAGTAATATGGTTAAACAAACATGCGTGTGTGTGCGTGTGTGTGCAGAAGGGGGTGAGGTAGCACTACAATAAGATACCATTTGTAAACATTACCCACCTTAGTTAACATGAAAAAATACTGCATTTACTAATCTTAGTTAATTTTACATTCTACATGTACTACAACATTTCAAATAAAAAGTTTTGTTAACTTTAGGTAATGCACAATGAACTAACATGAGTGATTAATGCGCAATTGCATTTGCCTTAATTAACATTAACAAAGATCAATAAATGTAAAAAAATGTTTTCATTGTTGGTTAAAATTAGTTAATGCGATAACTAATGTTAATACATGGAAACGTGTTATAACCAGGGGTGATTTTACAAAACTCTCTAGTTTAATGAGACATTCAAGAAAACAATTTTTTAAAGTCAAAAATTGTCATTTTAAGTCAATATATCATTAGAAATTCTGCAGGAAAATGCTGCAAGAATTTCTGAAGCCACCGCAAATAGGTAAATTGTGGTGAATTACCAACCTGACATCAGATTGAATTTGCAAGTGGCTTGAATGGGTCTGACTGGCACGATCGGCTGCAGTCGCACACGGCACACTGTTATTTAGATGTGTTGATGCCACTGAGCTCTGAGTGTTACTGTGAAAGCACAGCTGACCTGAACACAGAGCTGTGAAAACACTGATAATGATGACGCTGCTACTGACTTGACATCAGGGGCCCTAAACCATCATTTGCCTGGTTATGAAGCTTTATGTTGGGGCATCTTCCCAGCTAGCAGTTTTAGGTTGCAAGAACGTTTACCCAACACTTCCATTATGTAACAAAAATGTTTTTTTGAAATTTGTAGGAACGTTTAAAATGTCCATATTTTAAAATGCTGTATTAGTATTACTGTTTTGTTCTAATAAAGTCATTTTAATAAATAACGTTCTACTAACATTACTGCAAAAATGTTTTTATAACTTTAAGAGAACTTTTAGAGAACATCAGGCAATGTTCCGAGCACATTCCCTGTTAACTGGGTTTCTATCCCTGAGGGAGGCAAAGTTGCCTGTTTAACAGTGGGACACTTTGTTTAATCATGCTACTGTTTTCAGTATTGTTTGTGTGTAATAATTGTTGTCGACAAATGGTAGGCCTTCTCTCAGGTGAGAACAAATAAATAAATATGGGCTTAATTTTGTCATTTTACACCTGTTGTCTCAGGTGTCTGGCAGTTTTGCTGGCAATGTAGCAACATTTCTTTGTTTCTCCACAGAAGCATCACCATGGATACATTCCTAAGAGAAACTCAGAACCGTCCTTTTAATCATCACTTATTTTCTTTAGCAGAAGATTGTTAGTGTCAGTGCTGGATGTTTGGTGCAGTAAACACACTGGACTCCATCACCAGAGTGGGTGACTGCAGGGCTGATCAATAAACTATAATGACAGTATTTTTCATGTGTCTAAAATAAAGAGGAAATTGCTTTTCACAAACTGACCCAGATCTTAGGGCTAGATATATAACCAACATATGGTACCAATACTGAAAATAATGAGGAGAAGGTTTGGGGATGGGTAATGCGTCTCACCGCTGTATAATATTCACCATCATAGCATAAAATAAACTGCAGTTACAACTGCATTTATTTTTTTTAAATAAGAATTTGCTTACAACATGTGTATCCACTACAGTTTCAGAAGAAACCTTAACAATATCACAAATGGAGATTAAATTGTATTGAAGATTTCAACATGAAATTAAAGGTTAAATCCACGACCAGAATGTTTTAGCGGTACAATCTACATTAATCATAGAGATTCATGCTCTTAAAGTCCATGTAAACTAGAAGTTGCAACCAACTTTACTTTAGAGTTCTGATGTAATTCAAAGTGAAATGGGCATGGCTTGTTTTTTCCACTGGGAATTGATTGGCTCTAGAAAAGTAGGCGTACCGTTGGAGGAGAGTGGTTAATGGCTCTGGCTCCGCCCAAGCCATCATCGGAGAAGGTCTGTCGTTCCAGAGGTGAAGTACATTTTCAGATTTTGATTAAAGATTACGAGGCCACATGAATTAAAAAAAATTATATACTCATTGTGTGCATGAACGCTATTAAAATTTACTCTCAATTGCAAATCAAAAAAAGCAACAAATGCTATTAGCCCATTAGAGTAACAGAAGTGTAACATGGAATCTCATTTATAATAAATGCTGCAATATTCCTTAATAAAATAAGAATTGTATATTTTGATTTCATGGTGACTTTAATGTATTTCAGCAGTTGAATGGTGTGTCTATTTCTCCTAAGCAATTTCAGGAGAAACGGCTAAGACGAAATTAATACCTAAAAGAAAAACAACTGAGAACTCCATCTAATCTCCTGAGCTATGAAAGAGCAACCGCTGAGCAAAAACATTTTCCTCTGGCTGGAAACCACTGATCTTTAAAGTACAAGAGAGGTGAAGCTGCTTTCTTAATTTATGTTTAGGAACAAAACATAAACCCTATATGTACCCCATGATACATCATCTCCTCTCATTTTGTCTCTCTGGTGTGATGACTTACACAGAGCACCTGACTTATGTGAAAGAAGAGTGTCCACATTACTCAGCAGATTTTAAGCTCTGTGATGGATGTGTTGCCATGGATGTGTGGCAGTAAACCACAGACTCCCACTCTATGACTGTTCTAGAACCAGTACAGTGGAGGGGGAGGGATGGCCCAGCTCACAATGTTACATTTCCCTAACATTTCCTTTAAGTAACGAAAATGTTCAAAATATTATTTTGAAGGAAAGGGTTCTAGCAACGTCCAAGATGTCCAGTTTTTAGGCGTTGTATTAATGTTATTACTTGGTTATGAGAACATTATTCAAACTTTGAATTCTGTAACATTTTTTTTAATTCTGTAACATTTTTCTGTAACATTTTTCCACTAACACCTTAAGAATAATGTTTATTGACATATATTTAATATATATGATTTATAACATTATAAAACGTTCTGCTAATGTTACTGCAAGAACATTTCTGATAGTGTTTTCAACAGAGAGCATTTAGAGAATGTTAGCCAATATTCTAAGAAAGTTTCCTGTTAACTGGGGCCTGGTGCACATTGTGTCAGAGTGTTTCCCCTCCTGCTGGGAGATGTGGCTTCTGCGGGGGAATTCAGGCATACGGTAATCTGATGCAGTGTAAATGTAAGGTGTGGCGAATTTCCACTACACTTGAGAAAATGTGAATTGTAGGAGCCTGTAATGAAAACCGAAATTGCCATTATGCTAAAGGGGTGCGATGTGATACTTGAAAATAGGATTTGTTTCCTGCATAGAGTGACTCACAGTAGCCTGATGTGACAGGAAGTAAATTAAAACCACATTTTTAATGCCACAGTGTTGCATAGGCTCACTTTTCAACAGTGTGTCAGATGCTGCAGTAATCCAGTCAGAGATCTGAGGACTCAGCACAGTAGCAATTGCTGTATGAGTGGTTGATAGGTCATTATTCTACCCACACTGAAATATTTGATTTGTAAGATCCCCTGAAGGTCTGTTGCTGCATCTCTCTGTTGACTTCTCAACCTTATTGATACCAGAATTCATTTGAAGGTACTTAAGAAAAGGTACATGCATTAAGTGCTCATGTATCTGAATGAACATTTCTTTGGTTCTCATACATTTAGAGACCAACTGTTTTACTTGGAGTCTCGTCAAAGAAGGCGCAGAAGCAAAAATAGCTAGCTAGGAGCCAGAAAGTCTAAACAAAAGGCATTGTGTTTAATCTTTGCATCTTTTAGTTGCTGTCATTTGACTATTGTCACAGTTCTGTTCACACTTTCAAAGATAAGTGTACTAGATAAGGGAATTCATATTGTTCAGTTAGTCACTATATATGTGTGTGTGTTATATACATTGTGTATTTATTGTAAAATTGTAATTTGTGATAATATCTCAATTACCTTAATGTTACCACATGAAAAACAAGTTTAGGTCAAGTGACAAAATTTGTTCAAAAGGTGTGAACAGCATGCATATGGAGGAATCCTGACTCAGCTCCATACAATCTATTCTGATTTCATTAGCGTCTCTTAATAGAATTGAGGAGGGATTTTTCAAACACATCTTTTCATGCCCATATGCATGTGTACATGAACGCTATTAAAATTTACTCTCATTTGCTAATAAAAAAACAACAGATGCTATTAGCCCATTAGAGTAACAGAAGAGTAATATGGAAGCTATTGCCATAGCAACTTCAAATGAAGTCACACTAGAGGACAATTAAACCACTGTACTTTGTTATATATGGTCTGTTTATTGTATTGCATCCTGGATAACACTGTAAAAGCTCCTTTGGAAAGCATAATCCATGCTAAACTATTTAAAATACAAAATCTAATAAATTGTTTCTATGAACAAGTTTTTACACTAAAATCTTCACAGTACTTGACACTTCAGCATGGCATGTTTCATTCAGGTGATCATGCACAGCTAACAGAGAACATCCTCAGAACGTTGGGTAACATTCTGTAAAAGTTCTCTTAAAGTTATCAGAAACGTTCTTGCAGTAATATTAAAAACAACATTCTGTTCTTAATTGTTAGAAACATTAGGGAGACATTCTTACAACCTAAAATTCTTAGCTGGGTAATAGCTCTATCCTAGCTCTCAGTGATGGCTATGAAGATCTTTCTCGTCTAGGTCCTCCAAGCTGGTTGCAGTTTTCATTGGTGGTTGGATTGGATTGACCACTTCACATAAGTAGCTTGTCTTTGGCTGCTGTTTAACTGCATCACTGACAGACAGTCCCAGTAACCTCAGTGACCTCACCTTATCTTACTCACTGCCTTTAAAGTCAGGGTAGGTGATCTTTTCCAGAACTATTCTTTCATCCTCATTAAAAGTCACATCTTGACAGCAATCACTGGGTAAAGTGATTCAGTCCGAATGCAATGATAGGATTCCCTAATTGCCTGTTAAACTATGTATTTGCATACCTTGGTGCAATATTGGAGGAGTAGTGGCTTTCAAGAGTGCTCTAAAGAGAGGTCAGGATCGTATGCTTTCAAAGCTGTTTTCAAAAGAATTGACACATTTACCTTAAACCTCAAAAGCACTTCATTTATCAGACTTGGTATGGCAAAATGTAGAGAATCAGTCCCTGTCAATAGCATATGATTTGCCTGAGGAACTCAAACATTTTACATGTATATATTTGGCAAATGTTTTCATCCAAAGCAACAGCGCATTCAAACTGTATTTAAAAGTATATGTGCTCTGTCTGAATCAAACTCATGACTGTGGCATTAATAACACCCCACACTACCAGCTGAGCTATGAGGAGAGCTTGTTCACACATACGCTGTCAATTAAGACAGTTTGTACCGACTTCACTGTATGCTTGGTGAAATTTTACTAATTAAATGGTCACAGTGTTGATTCTTGTACTTTAAATAGCATTGCTTCTCTCTTGTGTGTAACATTAATCTTTCACCATTAAGATATCAAATAACAATACAGTAACAAATAATAACAGATGACAAACATTTATTCTTTGCAACAAAATGTAAAAATTAAAAGAGACATTCACTGAGCAACCCAAAGTTTAATTAACATGTTGACAGATGTTGTAGTTTCTAATAAAAACCCAGCATTTAGGATTTTGCCAGAACAGCAGAGAACGGAAGAACTCATTAGTTTTGCTTGTCTAACAGGCACACATGAAAAGTGCAGTAGGCTGATTCATACCTGATTAAAATATGAAAGTATATGTTGCATTACACACACACACACACACAAAAAAAACGGGTCTTACACAAAGCGTTAAGTGCTACACATCAGTGATAATGCCATACTGGAAATCCTCTTCAGCTAACAGAAAATACTTTTTCTTCTAAATAACTGACAGTTATTGAAACTGAGGCCCACTGTAAGCATTTGAATGCTTTATAAACGCAGTACATTTATACAGTAAAACAAAAAGCATGCAAGACATACAGCCTCTACATATCATCAGTGTTTTAATCACGTTTTTGCACTGTACTAACTAAAACTAAGATATAAGACAGCAGTAAATTATTAAAGTTTTTCTACATTAAAAAAGTTTCCTCATTATAAGTTTTCTCATTATTTCTAAATAGTGAAAGGAATATATAGATAATAAAGGAGTTTTAGAAAGACCTGCCAAACACATTTCTCTCCTTAACATTCCCTCCCAGCTTTCCGGAACTAAATGGGAGAAAGTGATGAAGGAAAACTTGCACATCCTCAGCATTTCCTGGGCCAATTGGTCTTGCCTCAGAGGAATTTGTCTTATGTGCAGAATAGACTAAAGCAGTCCAGGTGTGACTGAGCAGAGTTAGTTAGTGTGTATCAGGGACTAACAGAGATTGACTAATTACATTGTCCAATTAAAGCCCCAAAACATAAGACTCTCACTTCTTAAAATTGCTAAGGTGTTAAGGGCAGAATAGTACGTCTTACTAATCATTGCAGGAGGATTATTCTACTATGGGAAGGACAGATCGATGTGAAAGGGTTCAGGTATAGATGAACAAACCCTGGGGAATGTAGGCTTCAGTGCTCAGGGTCCAAGTGTTCCTTTAGCTCAACTGGTGGAATGTTGTGTTTCCGGCACAGTGGTTGTGGTTTAAATTTATTTTGGATCAAAGTGCCAAATGCATAAATGTAACTGTAAGTGCTTTGCAAAGTGCTTTACGGCATGGGAGCAACTTTACAATCACAGGGTACAGGATGAACCCGTCACTAATGAGGAAACAGTAGAATGTTGTAGGAGGGGATGCTGGGGATGCTTATTTTGTTATTGCAGTGGATTGTGGTTCATTTCCATCAAGTGTGTGTGATTATTACACTCCACTTGCTGGCTATGTGCTGCTGTTAGTGTGATTGCCCAGGCAACACTAATATGCACTTGGAGGATTGTGTGCCCACTCTGATTAGCTTCCCTTAACTCATTCGAACAGTTTCACCTCTCTTAATATTCATTAGCGGCCCAGCAGCTGAAACCCCATTGAACTTGCACAGATTTTCTGAGTCCATGTGCCCCAATCATGAAGTTACATTATTTTTGGCCTTTAATCCAGGAAAAATGTGTCAGTCTGATCACGCAGTTTACTTGGAAATCAGGGGCTTGTCCAAATACCCACATCTGTGGCTTTTGCACTTGACCACTTGTCTACCAACATGACATATTTCCTACATTTGGTCCAAGGGTTCAAGCGGAATGAAAAACTTCATTACCTGATAGAACACACTTAGCAAGTGAAAAAAGCAGTTAATGCATTCAACAAAGGAGACATAATCTCTGCAGTACCAAATTAAATTAAATGAACTAATACCAAATTGTGTGTCATATGTAATTAATTTAACAAAGACCGGAAAGTTGTCGCGATATCTTGCGTTTTCGTGAGCACACAAGTTCCTAAACAGGATGATGTGACTTGTGGGAACACACTTAAGACTTTTTCACAAGGGGTGTGAGAGATGGATTAAGACTGGCGCAGACATGCGCACTTTCTGCCGCGTGCACGCGCTTTTCAGTGGCCCAAGACCGGAAGTGTGGGTATTTGGACAGGCCGTAGGTGACGTCAGACGACCGATCGGCGTCTGACGTCACGCAGCGCATCGTCGTCACTTGAACGCCTGACAAATTTCACCGCTCGGTAAGGCAAGACTCAGGCACGCCCATGGCATAGCCATCACAAATCACAATAACCCAAAAAATGGCCGCAAAAGACAAACTGATGTGTACGTAGGGCATTAAACTTTCAACGTGTTTCCTGTCTCTCACTCTACGTCAGCACCGATTACGCGGTTCAAGTGTGGTGACGTCGAGGGTAGCGTCATCAGCCAGGTACGCTTGTGACGTCATGTTTAACTCAAATAATTGCTAGGCTACTAACACCAACTCTTGCCATCATTAATGTTATCATGTTTGTTTAACAGTTAATAATTTCTGTTTATTATTGCACGACGTCAGGTCATAAAGGTCTTACGTCATGCTGATAAAAACGTATTGTAGTGCACTAGTTTCATGCACTAGTAAGCACCCTGTCTCACTGCACACATCGGGAGAATGTCTCATTTTCTGGCGAGTACGTACTCACCACTGGTATTTATTAACAACAGGCAGGACAGACATATTTATGACACATTTCTTTTAATTGCAGTTTAAAGTACATTATGAAATACACTTTGATTATAATCTTATAGATTACATATTAATCTCTGCAACATTTCATACTAATGTTTATTAGAAATGTTAACTAGATTGTGTTTGGTAACTGTCAAGCGATGTGTGTTTGTGCTTATGTTTGCTTATTCATTTTTTTTGTCATGATTTCTAACATGAAAACACGTCACATTATAATAGTAAACATACAATAGGGCTGTTTTATAAGTGTGCTTTGTGTGTTTAACAGGAAATAAAAAGGGAAGCCGCACTCATCCTCTCACCTCATCTTTGCCATTCAGACTCCTGTATTTTCATGACACGGAAACTACCAGCCCGTGAATAGATATTAGCCAGAGTGGACAAAAGATCATGTGTTTGACAAAACACCCTCCCTGTCACAGAACTCAACAGCACATATCAGAACAGAAGCAGAGAGATGAGCCAGACATGTGAGTATGCCTCTTCTCGTCTGTTTTACAGTTTGTCTTTGTACACTGTGTTTGACACTTTAGTTAAGTTGATTTATGATAGAAATGTGATACATCTGCTGTAGATTTTTGTTCACTGAAACGACATCTTTTATGCAGATGTTGAAAGCTCTATTAACAGCTAAAGAACAAATGTGATGCACGATTAATAGATCATTAATATGCTTCACATAAATGAAAATATTTTTAAACCTTGACAGTTGCAAACCCAAGTTGAAATCTTGAAATTCGTTGGCTTCATACTGTGTAACCATAAGCCGTGCAGTAGAACCGCTTCACGTGAAACAATGTTAAGCAAATGTAGCGTGTGTAAACATATTTGTAATGTGCTATACAACCGTAAATGTTTATGCATTTAAGATGTCTGTAAATTAGCTAATAGCGGACAGCTACACAACTTTATAAAAAATGAAAACAACAGCAAAATAATATTAGTAATTGGCATAACGTGCGAGTCATATTTTACAAATGTTTACTGTAAATAAAATAAATTATTGAAATATTTTCGATAAAATTAATTTCCACAAAATTTCTGATTAAGGTATTGATTCCAAGATTCAAGATTTTTTATTTGTTACATACACTCATTTGTTATATAAGCATTCAACCTATAGTGGAATGTCATAATGTATGTAAATGTCATATACTTTGTTTATGTACATCCTCTATAGCTGAAGATCTCCTGATCATCTATGAGGCAGAGGCGGAGCAGTGGGCATCATACCTGCGCTTCCAGCTGGCAGGTCCCATTCCTGAGACTGGCATCTGTTGTTATGATATTGCTATGGTAACCAGTCGCAAGGATGACTTTCTGCGACTAGGAGGGTACAAATGCAAGCTGCTGATTCTGTCGCGGGGCATGCTGGAGGGGCTGTGCCAGCTTCGCCGGTTCTTTCTTGCTCGCGTATTGCAACCAGAGGCCCGTGTGGTGATTCTCCTGTGTGGAGTGGAAAGCCTGGATCCTCTACTGGAGCTGGTTCCACTGAATGGTGAGCGGTTCCTCCAGATCTCCAGTGAGCAGGAGCCCCAGGAGTACCGCTCGGCTGTGGCAGAGATAGTAAAAGGTGAGGAGGTACAAATTTGGATCACAAGAACCCAGCTAACAGAGAATTTTCTTCAAACACTGGTTGACGTTCTCTAAAAGTTCTCTCCAAGTTCTCTCAAAGTTATTAAAAATGTTCTTGCAATAAGGTAAAAGAACGCTTACATTATGTTACATTATGCATTATATATCATATATATCAAACACGTTATTCTTGAATTGTTAACTGAATGTTTTAAAAACATTTGAGAATTTAAGAAATGTTTGAATAGCGCTCAAACGTTAATACAGTGGTTAAAAAAATGTTCTTCTTTTAAATGAAGAACATTTAAAAACAGTTGTAATGTTTAACTTAATGGAAACGTTAGGGAAACATTTCCACAACTTAAAATTGTTAGCTGGGAAAGTGATTTGTGTAACCCATGGTACAGAGGTTAAATATCTGAGTTGGTAACACAGCAATTGTAGGTTTGAACCCCAGAGGGTTAATCCATAAATGGCAACCAATGTGCCCTAGAGCAAGACACTTGACCCCAGATTGCTTTATTGGAACAGTCCCTGTAGTAAAGTATATACTGTAAGTAGCCTTGAATAATTAATGTGAATTTAATAAATGTTTACCTCAGAGGACTTCTCACTGTATCATCTCACAGGGAAAGTTTGTGTTATTATAATTCTCACTGGGAGAGCTAATGTTAGCCTCTTTTGTGTCATTTTGGGACATTTAGAAACACTGATGTGTGAGATCCCATTTAGTAATAATAATAATAACAATAATAACTTAGGCAGTGAATTGCCATAGAAAGCGCCCATTGAAAAACGGTTATAGCCAGGAGAATAGAGAGCACTGACCCCCCATGCAGAATCTGCATTGTGACAAACAGTGTGTTGTTGCAGGTTAAACAGCACCAGGGGGAGTTTAATCAGGTTTACGTTTTGCTGCTGTAACTGGTGATCTTGGAGACTGTAATTATGGGATAGTGTGAGGAGAGGACCAGAGACAGAGCTGTTCTTGGCACATGTGAGACTTCATTATTCCTGCCCGAGCCTGACAAGCAATTACCATCTTCCCAGAGCTACATCACAATCTGCTGTTCTTTCAGAACAGCCACATACTAAGTAACTGGGCATATATACACACAAGCTGGTGTCTAGCTCAACCAATTTGGCCCTCCATTGTTTTTTTTTAACTCTGAGAGTCTACATTTCCTGAGACTATAAATGTCTTTGTTTTAGTGCTATAATTTCCAGAGTGTGTTATATGCTGTACCTTACTTGACAGGCTTAAGTACCTATATGGTATGCAAATAGTGGAGCGTCAGTACAGTAACTTACTGTTCTTACAACCTAAAATTGTTAGCTGGGACAGCATTTAAAGGAACGGTTCATCCAAAATGAAAGTTTTGTACTCACCCTCATGTTGTTCCAAGTTTGTATGGCTTTTTAAGACTGGCACAGGAAGAGAAATTCTAACAAAAAATGTTGTTTTCCATACAGTAGAAGAAGAAGGGAGACTGAGACTGAGTCTGTCTGTTTGTTAAATTCTGCTTTATGTTTCACAGGAGAAAGGAAATCACAAAGGTTCGGAACAACATGAGGGTGAATATAAAATTTTCATTTTGGGTGAAGTGTCTCTTTAATTCTTGCACATTGCAGTGGATTAAAGCTCCATCTTACTTAATAAGTCATTCAGGTAACGTGCAAATGAAAAGTTATTATCTCACAGAGAACAAGATGGTTAGCTTCACCTGTCTCATGGTTGCATACAATATTACCCTTAAGATAAAACCATAAAACATTATGAAGATTATAATGGCAATAATACAGATATGTGCAGACATTCATTGTTTTTGCTAGCTACCTTTACCGTTTGTTCAAATACATGTATAGTTCGATTCGACTAGAAATCAAAGGTGTGAAAAATGTTCTTTTGCAGTAACATTAGTAGAATGTTTTTAGTAGAACATATCAAAACCATTATACCTACACTGTTAGTGGAATGTTGTAAAAATGTTATAGAATTAAAAACAAATGTAAATAGTGATCTTATACCTAAGCAATAAAGTTAATACAGCCTTTAAAAAAACTGGATGTTTTGAACTTTCCTAGAGCCAAATAATATTGTGATTGTTTTTGTTACTTATGAAACATTCTTTCAACCTCAAATTGTTAGCAGGGGCTTTGCTGATGGGTGCTTCAGTATAAGCGGCCAAACAATATGCAAATGTGTGCACTTCCTCATGCGTCAACTTGGTACTTATCACTGAATATGTAAATCTCGGTCACCTCCTCTGGAAGTAATTTACTGTGCTGTGAAAACGGTCACTGTAGCCAACACGAGGGCAAAATTATCTTTGGCTGATCTTCTTATTAAACTCCAATTCAAAGAGACAGCAAGTGCAACAACAGCAAAAGCTTTGGAAAAATAACCATCAGCTTGGCTCATTTTTATATAGATTCTAGCAATATTAAGGATATGAAGTTTTATTGCCTTCAAACTCATTTTCTCTAGTGTTGTTTAGTGAGTTCTTTACTGGCCTGCTTGTTCTCAGTGGTTATGCAACGTGTTTATTAACTCAATTCATTTCATAACCTGCCACACAAGATGGTTTGTGCACTAAATGTGTATTCCTGGTGAAGTTGTAAGAGCTGTCATGAACACATTGGTCTATCTGCTGCATTTTCTTACCTTGAAACCTCTATGTCAATGTGTTTGAGCAGAAGTTCAGTAACACAGCATGTTTCTCCAGGTGGACAGACAGCGGCAGCAGATGGGAAATCAATCCAGGAGCAGAAGGTTGAGAAGAAACTGTCTGTTGGTTCTCTCGCTGCAAATCCTTCTTTCCTGGTCCTACCCAATCGTGTGCAGCGTGAGGTCAGACACACATTTACCTTTATGCATTTTGGCATGTTATGTTGACCCAAAATTGATATTTTAAGAAATGCTTTGCTTTTTCCAACTGCTGCTACATCTTATACGCCTACAACAGCTTGTCTGGCAGTGAGAACAGGTGTTTCTGATATGCTCCCCATATTTTAGATAAGGCTCATACATCTGGGCCCAAATTCAGAGGTACTCTATGTATTCCAGTGCTTACCACTGCAGTCATCCTGAGCTAGAACTCTTCACACACTGTGTATGGGTTAGAGTGAACGTTTTAATGCTGTGCCTCTTCACAGAGTCCAGGGGAGATATTCATTCTTCTGAAGGAGGTCATAACTATCAAAGATGCTGAGGTGGAGTTCAGTGGGAACAAGCAGACAGTGAAAGTGAAGCCCGTGAACTGGAACGACAGCACACTGTCTGTGTCTGCCCCCGGTAAAGATGCTTCAGTGTATTCATGAATGCAATCCCAGCTAACAGCAAACGCTCTCAGAACGTTGGCTAACGTTCTCTCAGAGTTCTCTCAAAATTATCAAAAAATGTTCTTCTGTAATTTATAAACATTATTCTTAAATTGTAAGTGGAACGTTTTAAAATGTACATTAAAATTAAAAAAAAATTTTGAATAATGTTCTTATCACCAAACAATAACATTAATAGAATGTCTAAAAAAAATGGATGTTTTGAATGTTCTAGAGCATTCTAAATAACATTTTGTTGTTACCTAATATTAGGGAAATATTAGGGAAACAGTCCTACAACTTAAAAGTGTTAGCTGGGATGACCAGTCTCTACTTTTCCACCAACATCCTTTGCTATAATATCAACATAATTTGATGGTAATGTCTGTGTTTTGCAGACTTCCCTGCTGGAGAGGTGGCTGTGACAGTATACAGTAAAGGAGTGGTTAAAGGAAAGGCCTGCTTACAGTACTACACCATCTTGGGAGATATTTCTCGCTATCTCCATCAGGCCACAGATCCTGTGAAATTTATGTGCCAGGTAACCACGTCTTTTTTAATGTAATGTAATAACAGAGTTTCAACATTCACTTTTTAAACTATGTGAGCTGTTCTGTGGAATTTGCATTCGGCTTAATTTCTGATTCACCACAATTTTTTAAGGTTATATTTAGGCATTTAGACGAATCAACATTTATTAGGGTATCGTGTGTCACAAACTGTACAGCTGTGGCTGATTCCTAAATGAAAACTTTAGCTAAGCAAAGGTGGCAAATAAATCTTCGCTGCTTCAGTTTGATTAGGGCCCAGTGCTGATGTTGGCAGGCTTCAGGCAACAGTCATATTCCATTTGCCAATGAGGGGTTTTCCACAACAAATTAGGGGAAAACATTTACTATTTACCCTGGCAAGCCAGTTTACACTTTTATAGCGTTGCAAAGGTTTACTGCGGTCCATGTGGCATGCAGGACTGTATACATACTATAAATATTATACAGTGCTGAATGTCAGCTCCAAAATGTAATGTATTAAATTGTGCAGAAACTGGATTTATGAATTGTATAAATATATTTCTTGCATAATGGTCTGTAAACAAAATGTTGACACATTTGTATGCCAAAAAGATAATGAAAAATTTATGAAATATGAACATTTAAACTTGATAAATGGGATCCTATCCATTATCAGTCTATTCTTATACCCGTCTTGCCTGAATTACATAATCTCTCCTAATCCCTTCAGAGTCTAATCTGGTGTGTGTAATCTGAGGTGTATTTAAGTGGTCCTCTTCATCCTCATTAGGATATTAGAATATCAGATAGCCATATTCTGATCATAAAATATCCTGAGTGAAGATGTTATATATATATATGTACGTTACATAATGAATAACAATATTAATACATCTAAACACCTAACATCTAAAAAACTGAACATTTGAACATTCCTAAAACGTTAGAGAAAAGGTCTCACAACTAAAAACTGTTTGCTGGGTAGACGTATAAACAACATAAAAAACTTTTCAACCACACATTTTAACCACAGTCGGTCTTTAAAGAGTGAGGTTTGATGTTTTTTTGCAGGCCTTTCAGGTTTCCTCCATGGAGAAGCTGGATCAGACTCTGGCTTCCTGTCTTATGCAGAAAATGCCGACAGGAGGTTTTCAGGGCCTGCAGTGTGATCGCGTTCCCTCTCGGGGTAAGTGCTTCTCTGCCTCAGCATCACTGTGAAAAGCAGCTCCTTTAACCCAGTTTAGGTCGCGCCAAGCGCCTGCAGACAGCCATTTCAACATCAGCACAAAAAGGCTAATGCTACCAGCACTTTATGTTACAGTCTGTTAGAGGCATGAATAAATGATGGAGGGAGGCCGTCTCAGCCCACAGAAGTGCATTACTGCGCACTTGTTCCTCTGACATGTGCCTCCCTGCCCACATAAATTCAGCGTGACCCAGATCTACTGCCATGTTATTCTGTGCAACCATAAAAAATGTTGTCTTCCCACTGTTCTCAATAACAGCTAAATTCAATAGGTTGCAGCTATTACTAAAACTTTTCATGTGTGCTTTTTTTGATACTAACATTCTGTTTATTAAAAGATGCATTTTCCTTTTACTTCCACTCTTGTCATTTCTGCGCCAAAACAAAAGTGAAGTCTGTTTCTCTGAGCATCCTAAAATCAAGTCTCATCCTTGTTTTTCTCATTGCACATCCTGTTTCGTTCAGAAACAGTTAAGTTACATATTTGTCACAAATGTGTTCAGAGCTGGTTATTATGGATATGTTTACTTAAGTCTGACTGTAAGCTTTAAATGAGCCTGTGTTGCATGCATCATTTCCTCTGCTCGTTTTCTGTACTCATGTTTTCACTCTTGTTAATGCTTTATTTTCTTAATCATCTTGATCTCTCTTTTCAGTGTATCTCTCTATACGTATTAATTTAAAAACCATTTCTTTTTCTTATGCACCTGTCCCTTTCCCTCTCAGCAGCTCTATGAATAATTACAGGTCGACACATTTTCCCATGGTCTGTCTGTGGGGAAATAAAGTATTTGACCCGTAGTTCTATCTTGTGTGATATTTGCTTTACATTTCCTCTGAGACAAAATCTCCTTCAATCCTCTGCCAGGCTACTGTAATACAAGTTACATACATGCAGAATAGAATAGAATAGAATAGAATAGATAGAATCTTGGACCTTGATTTAAAAAAAAATAGTGTACCAATCAAATGAGAAGCAAGGAGTAACAATTGAAGGATTTATTGCTGTTGAGTATAACCTAATGAAGTTGATGCAGTCATAGTAAATAGTTTTGTTTTACGCTGATTAAAGCAGTAAATTTAGATACCTCATGAAGCAATTTCAACCTGACAGAAACATAAAAGCTTGTTTAAGGCTTGTAAATTTAATGTAAGCCATTATGTGATGCAGTTTTATGCAGTTGTTTTGTTTTAGATTGTTCTACAAAGCCTCTGTAATCCCATTTGACTTCAAATGTCCACTCAGAACATAAGCATTGCATGGTGTTTGCTGTTCAGACACCTACTCATTAGGCTGAAGTGTAGATGGAGCTGTTAAGACCATGAAGAATGCTAACCTTTGCCTTTGTATCCATTTAATGCAAGTCAACTAATTTAAATGGAGCACGTTTACTGAGACTTACACTGTAAAAAGTGAACACATGCAGTTGTTAACTTAAGGAGCTACTTCTTGCTTTTTGATTTCTAGCTTTTCTGCAGCTTAAAGGTACCCAGCAACAGGAAATGTTCTCAGAATGTTGGTGAATGTTCTCTTAAAGTTCTTTCAGTAACGTTAGTAGATCATACATTATATATCATACAACAAAAACATTAATTCTAAAGTTTTTACAGAAATGTTTACAAAATTTTTTAAAACTTTGATTTCTGAGAAGCACTGTTGATATTTGAAATCAACACCCAATCAAACACATTGCTCCCTTCATTGCTCCGCCCTCAAAATAACAATCACACTGTACGACACAGGCAAAGATGATTGGTCCCATCCACTTGGTTTTGTTTTTCTATTTACACAGCCAGGACTGTGTGCAAAAAACTGTTTTTTTCAGTACACGTACACAGAACGGACATCAAGCAAATATTCACAATATTGTTTGATTGGGTGCTGGTTTCAGTTTTCAGCACAGTTTCTCAGAAATCGCTTTCTGCACCTTTAATTTAGATGTTACTTCATGAAGCATGTTTTTAGATTACCTAGGTGACAAAATTTACAAAAATGAACATTGTAGTGCTTGTAACATTGTACTGCGTTTCAAATGTTACAGAGTCTAAGTTAGAAGATATACCCACTCTCCTGCATTTTGCGGCACAGCATGGATTGCGAGATTTGGCTAGCGCTCTCTTGCAGTGTCCTGGAGCCCTGCAAGCCCTAAAGATCCCCAACAACTATGGATACACACCCCTGGATCTTGCACACATAAATGGACACAAGCAGCTCTACGTCCTTCTTAAGGAGTCATTGGTGAGTAAAATTACTTCAGACTTAAAGGTAGGGTAGGCTGTTTTGGAAAGGCTAGCAATAGCAACCTAGCTTTAAAAGCGTAAGGTCCCGCCCTCCTTTTAGAGTGCTCTCCAAAACCACGCCTCCTACAACTCATGAACGTATACATGTTTGAAAGGCAAGTAGGGCATCCTATCATCCTATCCTATCAGACCGAATGCAAAGATTGGACGAACATGTTATGGTTTTGCTCTATCCACAGAAGATATAAATATATGTTAATATTGTTGGACCATTTAGTGGTTGCTATCAGGATCTGAGGAGACTTTCAACCAGCATAACAAAAAAATGTTTCTGGAAAAAATTGTCTACCCTGTCTTTAATTCATTTTTATCACAATTTTTGTTCTGAAGAATTGTGAAGATGCCAGCAAATCTGAGTTGGCAGGTTAGCCATGCTTTCATAAGTAAGCCAGATGGAGGTGTAGCTGTGCGTATTATTTGCTAGAGGTAGTTATCTGGGCTCGATTTCTAGGGAGCACATGGACTGATAAAAACGTAAACCAAATTGCAATTGGATAACAGTGCTTGCAAAAGGTATAAATGTGAATTTAGTATGTATAGAAGGTGATGTAAACAGTAGCTCTTTAGGTTACTATACATACGTCATTAGCATTCTTTTCATGTTCCCTCTTCCAGTAAAACCCCTCTAACAGATGTTTGAAGGAAAAGATGCCCTGTGCAGTGCAGCTTTGGTTGCTTCACGGCTGACTGCATTGGCTGCTCGGGTGGGAAAGACTCTTGAGCTAAGAGGGTCAGAGGGGGGTTTTGTGAGAAAGCTAATGCTTAGATTTCCCTTCGCTAATGGTGTTTTTTCCATCGTTATGCTAATATAAGATTGCTTGGTTATGTTCAACCCTCTATTTACTACTAAGATGAAAGCAAAGAGAAAAGGGTTGCATGGAGCGTTTATCTTCTAATGACACACGATTCTCATTTTGTATGCATCCAAATGTGTATCTAGGAATCCATTAGCCCAGCCCAGAGGAAACTGAATTTCTGCTGGGCTCTCTTAATATATAATCCCATTAAAATGTACTAGACAACAATCTGTTACGCGGCACGTACAGGCAAATCCACCATGACTGACATGTTATTAAGTCTCTAAAGCACAGCGATGCTTCTAAATCCTGTTGAATTTAACAATAGATATTAAAGCAGCCTTCTTTGAGACAAATAATGATCATAGTAATGATTCTGAATGGAGAAGATACCTAGACTTAACAGGGAATGTTCTGAGAACATTGAGCTAACTTCTCTAAACATTCTCACAGAGTTATTATTATAAAACATTCTTGCAGTAACGTTAGTAGAACATTTTTTAACTTTCTACTAACCTGTGTATTACAGCCCATATTTTCTCTACACTACATTCTTTTCTTTCTCCTATTAGGCTTCAGCGTTTCTTAGCAGTTTTGTTTCGTGATCTGTCTTAGCCTGTTCAGTAGCAAGCAGTGCCTGCATCTCTCCTCTCTCTCTCTCTCTCTCTCTCTCTCTCTCTCTCTCTCTCTCTCTCACTCACACACAATTTTCTGCACATCCATCCACTTATTTAAACAACCAGTTAAACCTGATTGCTTGTTAATTCAGGTTGTTTAATTGTGTGGGTGTAAATGAACCATAACTTTTAAACTAATGCTATTTTAAGAGCATATAGTTGTGCCAAAATGACATTTGTATTTACTTTTCATTTTCTCAGTAGCATCAGAGAATCACAGAATAGCATGTAGATCAAAGGTGATGAACAGCTGTAACAAACCAGGGCATTTCCTTCAACGCCTTTCATGTCTGTAACTTCCATCATGTATTATTTAAACAATAAGACAACAATATTACAATGCATATTTAATGTGTGTATCAATAGACGTTAATTATGCAACAGAAAATGCGGTGCTGGAGGGCAGTTTGCTAATATGCCATCAAGTCTTGTAGCAGTAATGGCAGAGAGAAATGGCGTCTCTCTGACTCTGCCTTCAGCCTTTAGCCATCTAATTAAACTTAGATGCTTCACAAAGAGCACCGCTTTGAGACTGAGAAAGCCTGTTAAAATAGCACTGCAAAATTTTAGGTGTATAAACGATTCCCTAACATTTCCATTAAGTAATATACATGTTAAAATGTTATTGTAAGTTCTAGGAGTGTTCAAAACATCCAGTTTGTTTGGACGTTGTCTTAACATTATTAACATTATTATTTAAACATTTTTTAATTCATAATTTTTTTAAAACGGTCCACTAACAACTTAAGAGTAACGTTTTTATATGATATCTAATGTTAAAAAAGTTCTACTAATTTTACTGCAAACCATTTTTTGATAACTTTGAGAGAACTTTTAGAGAATGGTAGCCAACGTTTTGAGAACGTTCGCTGTTAGCTAGGTCAGCACTAAAATTAAGAAAGCGTTGATGTGTATTGTATACTTTCTGTTACTCTGCTCTGCAATATTTGATTGGTCAGTTGTGTCAAGCTACATTTTGTTTAATAAAAAATGTGCTAAACCATATAATTGACAATGGTCCCATACAACTGATTTTCTACATAGGTTTGTGACTTTAATGTCTCTATATATAATAAATCTATGGCGATGGTTCTTCATCCTGGTCCCAGGGCCTCACAGCACTGTATATTATACATATATTGTATTACATTATAGTAAGTTTCCCATTTTTAACACCTGATTCAGATCATCAACTCTTGAGAGATCCATGAACTGAACTGAAATGTGTCAGATAAAGGAAACCTACAAAATATTAATTTTGTGGATCCACAGGACCGGAATGAAGAACTATTGATCTGCGGTCTCACAGATGAGTCTTGTTCACCCTTGAGTCTTGAGTCTTGGGGTTTATTTTTCTATTTTGACCTACATTATACCAAATGCATAGTTCACAAACATATGCCTGGTGTGAGCTCCATATGACATCTATAATACATTCACAAATGATTTGACAGTAAAGAGGAAGTACGACCAGACTCGGTCAGTTTGCAGACATTGCTCAAACTGTGCAGTGGCACCCAATTAATGGTGTCATCCAATTGCAAAACAAGCTATTAATCATTCTGTCCTCAGATCGTCAATCTGTTTGATGAAAGTATTGACTTCACTTCAGGTTCCTCGCAGGAAGTAGACCATCGGGCCGTTTGTGGATCATTTTGTGTCAGCTAACCTATCAACGGAAGCTGCTGTCAGTGGTTTTTATCAGCATGGAGCATCTTTTTTGGACCTGTTAGTACACAGCACTGTGCAAAATCTTAGGTCACCATAAAATTTCAGTAATGATGTTTAAGCAGTTAAGCGTCTTTATTAGAATACAGACAGATACATTTAGTGTGGCCTCCCCTTACACTTGAGTAACAGCAGGAACCGGCTCTCTTTAATAAAAATTCAATAAAATGTCTAAATCTGATCTAATGATTTCAGGACAGTCTCCCCAAAAGTGTTGCTTAGTGCCAAGGGAGGTCACACTAAATCCTGACTTTTGCCTGAAGAAGCCACTTTGTTCTGAATTGTATTTATTTTGTGTAGGTATTGTCCTGTATTTTCTGTCTGTATCTTAATAAAGAAGAGATTGAAAAATAAAAACAGATGGTGATTAAAACTTTGCTAAAACAACAAAGCAGGTGGCGGCGTAACATTTTTGCACAGCACTGTAGGTCTTGGAACCATGTCTCGCTTTTCAGGGATACTGTACATATGCTCTTGAAGTCTTTACTAATAATAGAAGGATTCTTACCATTAGTCACGCAAATAAAAATAAAGCCACTCCCTATTTCACCATTGAGACCATTCATAATAACATGGTCTTAACCTAATCAAAGACACTTATTTTAAAAGGTCAGCATGCGCTGGTTCTATTGTGAGCATGCTGCATTCGGTATGCGATCTTATTTCAGTTTAGCCTCATAAACATGTCACCCCCGTGATGGGAGTGTCTGAATTACGTTGGGACTTAAAAACGTTAAGTGTCAGATGATAAACCGCAAATGTTTCTTTAAGGAAACAAGTGACTTGTGTGCAGAAATATGGACGGAGTTGATGTAATTATTGTTATGCGAATGCTTTGCGTTGATGTAGAGGAGCATGTGCAAGTCTAGTTTGATCAATCACCCACTTTATAAATAGATGAACTTTGGGAGTTACTCGGTTTAGCCACATGGTAGTCATGCCAACAGAGCATATTGAAATGACTCCAGGGAGTCATCTGATCAGCATTCATGGCTGAGAAATTGATTTAATACAGTGCAGTGGCAACAGAGCATGGTGGCCGTTCTGCCCAGAATTACCATTACTTTTGGAAGACATGCCTTAACAAGTCGCAGCACTTTTCAAATTGTTCATACACCCCTGTGGGAGACCAGCATGTAAAGTTTTAATGTTGCAGCCCATTCTCTCACCTGTAAAGCTCCTCTTGATATAATGCCATATAAAGGCATAATTTCCATTGATAATGTGTTTTCGGTTAGGGTTAAGGTTTGAATGTGGGTTAGGTTATATTGTTTATAACTAGCTAGTCTATGAAATGTTCCCATTTAGATAAGTAAATGTGTGTGTGTATTCACAAATATTCATATATATATTTTACACTTGGATTTTTGGCTCAGCTGATCTTGGTTAACTCACCACATGACACTTACTTCCTGTAATTGTATAATTAGGATTATCAATGTTCCCCAAACTCAAGTCTGAAGTTATCTTGATTGCCTTTTTCTGCTCAGCTGGTTTGTATCTTGTATGGCTGCATTTGAAATGCAGCCAGAGATGAGTGGAGTTAGATGGGGCATGACAAGATCCATGACCTCAGTTTTTCCTGTCCATTGTCTGTTCTGGAACCCCTTGTACGGTACTCGTCCTCATTCGTCTGTTATACTGCGAGCTGTCGGCATCCACCGCTGCTCCCCATCTCTCATATTGTGCTATATGTGAGTTATGTTGCAGAGAGAATGATTAATTGCTAAGCTGAAGAACCCAGCGCCTCCTGTGAACTCTCATCTCTGCATCTGTGAACTCGTCTGTGCATCTCCAGGGCGGCATATCTGAGAAATTCAGGCAACTCTGGTTGGTAGAGTGTGACATTAGCAATGGTCATGGGTTCAGTTCCCTGATAAAATTCATTTCATGACTGCACTGTAAGTTGCTCTTGGTAAAAATGTCTACCAAATGCATATATGTAGTTGTTCACATTCTTTAATGACCTTCTAGTAGTTGGTAAGTTTTTTTCCATATGTAAATTGAAAAATTATCTTGTTCACACAACCAGAAAACACCTGCGCTCCATTATATTACCAGCTTGCCTACTCATAAGTTTTGCACAGATGTGGTTTAACAGTTCCCCAGAAATTGCCAAGCACTGTGGTGCTTTTCCACACATTTTAATGAGCTTCAACAGAATGAAGATTTTGCAGTTTGCCACTAGACTAGTAAGAGTTCTGTCTTGTCTGTTTCTCTTAACGCAGCACATAACATACATTTACACTTATGCATGTGGAAGACGCTTTTATCGAAAGATATGCAATTTTTATCAGCATGTGTGTTCCCTGGGAATTGAACCCACAACCTTTGAGCTGCTAATGCAATGCGCTACCTATTGAGCTACAGGAACATAGATTTAAATAGTGTTGAACTTTAGCATTCAGTGCTCCAGGTGGAGCGTTGCGTCAGCAGTGCAAAAGGTTTTGGGTTCGGATTCCAGGAAACACACATACTGATCAAATGTATAGCTTGAAAGCTCTGTAAGTCACTTTGGATAAAAGCATCTGCCATATGCATACATGTAAATGTCTCTGACATCTCACATCTCCAACATTAAGACTGCTCACTCTGTGTGGGCATTAAATGAGCTTGTCACATCTCAGAACACTACGTCCCACTCACTGAGTGTTGAAAGTTCCACAAAACCAATAACATCAGAATTCTTCAGCAACTTTATGTTTAAAGTTTAATGTTGCCATTAAAATAAAATCTGTTTCATAAGAGGGACGTGTTTCTCAGTAGTCCAACGTACTGCAGTGTCAGTACCTGGAGAGGAGGGGAATTGCTTTATGATTGTAGTGTATTGATCACAATGCTGGATTGATTTCTAAGGCCACTTTATAAATAATGGCTTCTGTTAATAACATTGTACTGTGTGGGCTCTGAAAGGAAGCATAAGTCATTCTGACAGATCAAATCAGCATCTTAACTAGTGGAGACTTTCATTGCCAGTCATGTGACATGAATCTGAAGTTATACAGTGATCCTAAAAGTATTTGGATACTTTAGTTTTACTGTTAATTTTACAGGGTGGGTTTTTTGTTGCATCAATGCAAAATATTAAATCCAATAACGCCTGCAAAAAAATGATGTTGGGCTTCATTTAATTACCGAACATCTGTTGAAGATGTTCCACAAAGTTTGACAATCATAAAGGGTTATGATACTTTTGACTTAATTTTGAACACTGTATGTTCTGTTTTATTGGAGCGATATGTTTTTAAATGAATGCCGCTTGGTTTGCTATTTTGGTATACAACGCGAAGACGCTCATATGTTTTATTAATAATTTAACACCTCACATATGTATGCATGCGACTGTATTAGAAATCATAAAAACTGACAATATTTCTCTTATAATATTTCTGAAACAGACACCGCACAGATCTTTTGCTCAGGTCATTCAGTGGTCAATAAGAAGTCACTCTAAACAATCAAAGAAACGGCTACAAGAGAGAAAAGAAGTTTCTCAGAGACAGATCATGACCTCGATGTGCATCATCTCTGTTAATGATCCTTCATCAAACAATCTTTGAATTTCATAACGTTTTGAGTCCGGCTTGAACAGCACCATTGAATGATTGTGTTATTGCCAGCAGGATACTGGTGTGGCACTGAAATTTGTTTGATATTTGAATAATAGCCTCACAGCATCTGCCTCACTAACGTGTCATAGTGGGAGCTTTCAGCTGGTGCTCAGTAGTCAAATCATCTTCGCCCACTTGCCTGATAAGACGTTCGGCTTGCTTTAAAGTATCACTGTTGACACTTTTCAACTCAGATGGAGTACTCACAAAATAGACAAGCACCATGGGCTTATCATAATTCAGCAGTGTGCTTTTTGATGTCTTGTGTTCTCAATTATGACTCTATTTTGCATGCTAATGAATATTACTTGTCTTTGTTGTGTGTGTGTGTGTGTGTGTGTGTGTACATTATTTGTCTTTATTGTGTGTGTATGTTACTCCTCTTTGTTATAAGTCTATATTGTGTTTATTGTAAGTGTGGATTGTCTTTATTGTGTGTGTGTGTGTTTGTGCATTATTTCTCTTTATTGTGAGTCTATATTGTGTTTATTGTGAGTGTGGATTGTCTTTATTGTGTGTGTGTGTGTTTGTGCATTATTTCTCTTTATTGTGAGTCTATATTGTCTTTATTGTGAGTGTGGATTGTCTTTATTGTGTGTGTGTGTGTGTGTGTTACTTGTTTTTGTTGTGTGTGTGCATTATTTCTCTTTATTGTGAGTCTATATTGTCTTTATTGTAAGTGTGGATTGTCTTTATTGTGTATGTTACTTGTTTTTGTTGTGTGTGTGCATTACACCTCTTTATTGTGAGTCTATATTGTCTTTATTGTAAGTGTGAATTGTCTTTATTGTGTGTTTATATTACTCTTTATTGTGAGTCTATATTGTCTTTATTGTGAGTGTGAATTGTCTTTATTGTGTGTTTATATTACTCTTTATTGTGAGTCTATATTGTTTTTATAGTGAGTGTGGATTGGTTATGGAACTGGCTTATCTACTTTTGGTGTTCCTGTGTAGCTCAACTGATACTGTGTAGCTCAACCTTAGCAGCACAAAGGTTGTGGGTGCGAGAGAACACACATACTGATAAAGAATGTATATGTTGAGTGCACTGTCACTTTGGATAAAAGCGTCTGATAAATGCATAAACATTAAACATAAACATTCAACTTTTGAAGAACCTTCTTTTTTATAAAAGTTCAAATCCAAGGAAAACATAACGAAAATTTTAAATGTGTACTTATCTCTGTATGTTTCTTACATTATTTTTATTCTAACTAAGTCGGTATGTGTATATGACTTCTTGAAGTGTGTGTATAACTGGTGTGTTTGAGATATTTGCTCTTTGATTACAGATGCACAATACTGGGGTTTAATCTTGTTTTTTTAAATAGCTTTTGGCTTAAATATCTGAATTTGTTATAAACGTCACCCACATTTCTGTCTCAAACAACATCTGTTGAAAATTCATATTAACATTCTATTGTTGTTTCACGCTTCTCCTTTTTGTCACATTATCATACAGTGTCCTGCCCCGGTAGAATAAGGAAATCAAAAGGATTGTTTTTGGCAACATTAAGCTGATTACATTTTCATAAATTTAAAAAAAGAATAGATTAGAATAGAATAAGAATAGAATAATATCTTTATTTGTCTTGCGTGCATTTTGTAAACAATTATGGCGGGAAGTCACTAAACAGGTGCAACACTTTAGCATGTGTTATTGTCTTCAAATAACACAAACCACCTAAAGTCCAACTTAAATAGTTGCTAAATGTGCAGGAACAGCTCTGTGAATTTGAAATGAAGTTATTGAAATTCTTTTCAGCATAAATATGCCTCTGTTTTATGCAAATGCAGCTTATTATAGATTGTGACATGTTTATAAAAGTGAGCACCATTTGCCCGCCATAATTAATGTTGCACTGTTACTGTCTGTAGAAAGCAGGAGGGGATTTTAGGCGGAACAGAATTTATTTAAAAGAGATGTTTGTGTACATTTATTGATTATGGCAATAGTAATTCATCAAATGATCAAGTGCATGTTTAGCATTTTAAAGAGGAGACGCATGCCTGGTGAGAGATTGTAAAGTCACAAAAATATACAGTATGCCAGTATATCCTCATATTTTTATGCATCCTAGCATTCATAAACAGTCTATGGTAATTGCGCAATTGTTTTGGTCATTACCTGATTTGCGTAATTCCTTTAGTGAATCGGGTGCTGAAACAATGCAGACAATACATGAAAATGCACAGTTAGTGGGTGCACTTCATTTTAAATTTCCCCCATTGCTTTTTAAGCACTGATTTAATCAATGTTGGTTTTTTTGCTTGTTGTTTGGGCTATATCACTACTACTATATCAGTTATGCACAAGCCCATGTTTTGCAGCAGGGACAGGTGGGTTCTTTGACATCTGATTCTATTGTTATTGGGTTGACACTTATTTTTTCAATAAACAGCCCAGCTAACACAGAACATTCTCAAAACATTGGCTAACATTCTCTAAAAGTTTACATTTACAGATTACAAACATTTAGTTTATAAACATTTCTAGAACATTCAAAACAAAAATATTAATGTTTTTGTTACTTAATGGAAACGTTAGGAAAGCGTTCTTACAACCAATTGTTAGCTGGGATGGGGATTTATACCCACAGCTTGGACACTCCTCTTTGGTTCCCCTTTGTTTATCGCTTGCCATGTCAGTCAGCCCTTTGACATTTTTGATTCTTCCTCTGACAGCACAAAAATATTTAAATTATTCATCACAACAAAAGAGCACTTGTGGAGAAAATGATGTTACGCTCATGTCCGACATCAAAGCAGCTGTCTTTCACAACCCCTCAACTTGTGATGCGTAATTAGCTTGTCTTGTCTATCTGTTAATTCTCTCTTTCTACTCTAATGAATATATTCATAACACTGAATGCATAATGTGCATAATCAATATTGAAGGGGAAGAAGTGGAGGCTATTATTATAAGCGAATGCTAGCAGGTTGCTAAGAAACAGAACATATAGAGCGGCAGTCAGAATGAAGCGTGCATTACACAAAAGTGATCACTTTATAGTGTGCCTACTTTCATCATTTTGTATTTATTTGTTTGAACAGTGTGAAATTGGTTTAGTTGCAGCTGGTAATATTTTGTGCAATGCATGAATAAGCCCATTGTTGGTTGAATTGTGTTGAATGGCATGCACATTATTTGTCTGGAGGAAGTCTGATGTGTGTGGTTTCCACAACGACCATCTCTGTGCTCGCCAACCTCTGCTTTGTGATATCCACAGACCAATTCTGCAAGCCTGGCAAAAATGTCTGCAGACATGAAATGCGTTTCGCAATGGTCGCGTCCAACTTGAATCAAAGATTACGGAATTAGCAAGATGCAGCAGTTCTGTTACCTTGAATGGGGGAAACTCTAACACTCAGTTTGGCCACTCAGGCAAAGGAAGACCCGTCTACTGTTAGAAAGAGCCAATCGTCAATCATTGTCTCCCCCAAACATTGTCTGGGGGAGGAGCTCTGCACTAAGTTACTTGACAGCCTTTGCGCATGCACAGTACCTAAGACAATCTGGAAAAACTCATTTTTATAACACAGTTTGAGCTTAAGAAACACAATTTATAGTGCAGTTGATGTTAGGTTTAATAGATGGTCTGAAATATATTGTTTTATTGTGACCTTAGCCAGTTCCAAAACGTGTCTTCCCCCATTCCAGTAGATAGGACTTGGTCATGAATGACTTCAATGAAATAGCTGCCCAAAGGCATTGCAAAGATGGGCGCAGACTTCCTTAAAGGGACTTTGCTTGAATGCTTTTCGGTTGCTATAGAAGCAGTCATAACAGTTAGCAAAGGTTGAATTGTGGTCTAAATGACACATTTCAATAGACCGATCCCCTTTTAGTCCTAAACCATATCATAATCTTGTCAGTCTTTTCAACTGGTAATGTATAGCAATTGCCTAAAGACCACAGCTGCAAGAAAGCCCCTAAATTAAAAGTTACAGCCCCGTTTTCAAAGGTCTGCTTTAGTTTACATTTGTACTGCCCACAGTACATCAACAGTTTAAATGTAAGTTCTGTTAACTCTGTCCCCTGTGACAGTATTGCTTTACTACACAAAGATCACACTGGAAACGTTACTTTGATGTTTTCATTCAAAACCAACATTTTTCATTTAAGTCACATTTGCTGTAGATTTGTGCTTGAATTTGTCTGTAATGTATTGCGGCTTATTCATTGTTTATCTGATGCTGTTGTAATAATTTTAAGTATTTTGTAATAATAATGGTTTGTCTCTCTGCTAATCAGTTTGTGTGTCATTGATTTTTTTTTTTCACAGATAACTAATGATGGCAACATCGACAGTGATATATATGAACTGATGGGCAGGGCAAGTACGTTTGATGTGATGAATTTATTACAATAAGACTCATTTAAAACTAATGAAGATTAATTAATCCCCTGGTGTTCTGTGCACAGAGAACCTACAGGTGGAGGATCCTGATGAGAAACACAGAAATGCTGAGGATGATGAGGAAAATGTCTATACTCCTCTGGGTAGAGATGATGAAGAGTATGACACCATTCTCTCATCCAGCTCTGCAGTAGTAGTGAACCGCCCCCCTGCACCGACCCCTCGACCTGACTGCCTTTCCACCCCAGAGAATAAGACTCCATTCATCGCACAAGGTTTGAATTGCCTGGATTACTCCCCCAGAATAGCCATCATAGGAGGGCTTAAATGGAAATCTGGGAACAGGAAGCATTCTCGGAATGTTGGCTAATGTTCTCTAAAAGTTCTTTTGACGTTATTAAAAACATCCTTGCAATACCATTAGTAGAATGTTTTAAATGTTATTCTTAAGTTGTTAGTAAATGTTTTAAAAATGTTTTGAAAGTTCCTAGAATATTTCAAATAACATAACGTTTTTGTAACTTAATGGAAATGTTACAGAAATGTTCTTAAAACATCACATTTAAAGCTGGGAAGGCTCTTTCAAAAGGTAATTTTAATGTATTTAATGTTATTTAAATGTTTTTCCTGTGAAAATAATTTCTTCATGCCTTCAGACAGGTTGAATGTAACTGCACCCTTGCTTCATTTAGTGTATGCGGAACCATAAATATGCAAATTAATTCCTGCCTCCACTCAATCACACCAGCTTGGACTACCTGCTCCACTCGGTCAGCTTGTTGATGTGGTTTGTTACAGCATGTTTATGTTGTAGAAAATGGCGGGTTTTTAAACAGTGTTTTTGAGACTGTCTTTGGTAAACTGTAGTTTTCAGGAGAAAATACTCAGCAATGCCGTTGGCTAATGAATTTTCACATGGTTTGCCTTAAAGCATGTTAAACATCACATAGACATATAAACAACATTAAAAACTTGATTTTTAATCTAGGTGTTCCTGTAGCTCAGTTGGCAGAGCATTGCATTAGCAGTGCAAAAGTTGTGGGTTTGATTCCCAGGGATCACGTCAAGATAAATTGTATAGTTTGAATGCACTGTAAGTTGCTTTGGATAAAAATATCTGCCAAATGCATAAATGTAACGGATTTTTATCACAAAGGGTCTTTAAAGAATATTGATACAAAGTAGTTTAGTCTAAATTCTGGAACAGACCCATTATTGAAAACTAATTCTAAGCTCATCAATACATCATTTCTTTCATGTAATCCAAAGAGCTCACAGTCCACTACAATATAGATGGTGTTGCTACATTGGCCCAGTTCAGTCAGTCCTCTGTGTTTATAAATTCTTTAATAGACTTGGGGAGAAAGCGACCCAAATTTGGACCGTTCATCATAGGCTGCAAGATCTTAAATGTTCAATTTCAGTTGCATTAATAATTCAGTAAGATAAAGGTACCAAGTGGCTTGTATTGTTAGAGCTTCATAAATCATTTATACAATCCTGAACCAGTATCCATAAAGCATCAGCGCAGCAGTGCTTTTGCCAAATCACACTCGCTTTTTGATCTTATGTCAGAGCAGAATCCAATCCTTGCTTCAGGTTCTTTAGCATTTCAGAGCCTGATTCCTCTTCCTCTAGCCAGGCAGCAACGAATGGCTTAGTTTCTGAAACAAGGCAACGTGACCCTGGCGTGGCCTGTGTTATGCATTTAAACCCCTTTGTTGTATTAAAGTTAGGGTAGGCAATTTCGGAGATGCTAGCAGTAGCAAGCTAGCTTTGAAAAGCATAAGATTCTACTCTCCGTTCAGAGTGCTCTCAAAAGCTACTTCTTATCCAACAGTGCATGGAGGTATGCAAATACGTAGTTTAACAAGCCAGTAGGACATCCTATCATTGCAGTCGGACTGGACCCAGTGATTGGACGAACATTTTATGGTCCTCCACCTTCCACACAAGAGACATAAATGTTTTTAGTTCACTTAGTGATTGTTATCAGGATGTGAAGTGACTTTCAACCAGCATAACAAAAAATGTTGTTGGAAAAAATCGCCTACCCTGCCTTTAAGGTAAATCACCGACGCTGAGAAAAAAAGAGAGCGTTGTCACTTACAATCTCACCACCTACATCATTGCTATTTGTATTTTTCCAACCATTTCTGCGTCACCTTTGACCAGCACTTATAGAGGAACAATTGCCTAGCAACTAAAAGTTAGCAACACATCAAAGTATAGCAGATATGTGCAGCCATCTCTCAAGCTAATTGTCACTGTTTCGCTGGAGTCATACGGCGTTTGTAATAGCTCAAGTCGTCTGTTTGACACTAGACTCTAAGCGGCTAAGTCTAATGTGTCTGTGGGTATGAGCCAGTTTATGTGTCATTTGGACGACACTGCTGTCAGGCAAAGCAACGAGATATATTTACGACACTATCAGAAGCTGTTTTGCATAAAACAGATGGTAAGTAGCTAGTGTTTCTATGGCCGTCTTGTAATAGCCTCATATTTCACTTTTTAATACGGAGTAGATGAAAACATATGCACTGCAGTGGCTTACATTCTGCAAATCTCTCTATTTCTCTTCTTTATCTGTCTGTCTGTCCATCTCAAACACACAATTTCCCCCCCTTCTTTCCCCTTATCTCTCTCATTGCATAGAGATCAGATAATTATCTCCATGTCTCTTTCTGTATTGTTCTCTTTCAGTTGCATGCATATGTGGTTCCCTCTCATTTTTCACACTTAAAAAGACTTCTGTTTGCTTATTTGAGACATCCAGCACTCAAGAAGATTGTTTTTTATTGACACAATCAAAATCTATTGGACCAA
Source organism: Chromobotia macracanthus (assembly GCA_036877525.1). Lineage (NCBI taxonomy): Eukaryota > Metazoa > Chordata > Actinopteri > Cypriniformes > Botiidae > Chromobotia > Chromobotia macracanthus. Next base: position 5,306,706 of record JAZGTH010000063.1, read on the forward strand.
AAGATAAGAGAGAAAAGGAATAGGTACAGTATTAAAAAAGCGAGTGATAGAGGAGGTAAAGAATGTGTTGCTGTAACACTTTAAACACTGATAGTTTACTGCAAATTTTAAAAAGAATTAAATGAACTCATGTAAATGGCCTTAAATGTATTTGTACTGCAGAACACATTACCCAGCTAACAGTTTTCGGTTGTAAGAACGTTTCCTTAAAGTTAAAAATTAAAATAATTGAATTTGAATGTTCTAGTAACGTTCAAACATCCAGTTTCTTGACTGGATTGTTATTGTGTTAATGTTACTGCTTGGTCATCAAAATGTTATTCAAACATTTTGTAATTCAAACATTTTGTAACACTCCACTACGAACTTGTTTTTGATAACATAAAAAAATTCTACTGACATTATTGCAAGAACTGAGAGAACTTCAGAGAACGTTAGCCAATGTTCTGAGAATGTTAGCTGTGTAAATGGCCCTAAACATATTTGCATTGTAGAACACATTATATGGTGTGCACAATACACATCGTAAACTTGGGGCATATTTTTCCGTTTCAAGCTGCAAACTCGGTTATTTGTATTTTTCATAAGTGGTTGAAAGCAAGGAAACCATGTATATTTACTCATGCACTGCATCTGCAGGGTGTTGAAGGGCCGCAAGTCTTGGGGGACGGTGTTGGGGCCGCTACTGTGTAAGAGTCAGATTTCTCCTCTTGTTGTGCAGTGTGTGTGGTGCTGCGGTGAGCAGGATGAGTGTGTGTGTGTGTGTGTGTGTGTGTGTGTGGTGCTGCGGTGAGCAGGAGTGTGTGTGTGTGTTGAGTTTAGAGGGGGTTGGGAAGATTACCACTACAGTAAGTAAGTCTCTCTGCTGGGAATACTTTGTCATAATGAGACGGTCTTCACATGCTCCTCCTTCCTAAAACTGAAAAATACAAGAAATTGATTTTATAATAAGGAAGTAAACACAGAATCTTTGGTTATTCAGTGTTAAACTTGTTCTTATTTACGTGGAATCTTTATACCTCAGCAAATCTCACCACACCACAACATATGTACATGCACATATGTGTACACGCACACACAAACACCAGTTAGGCCACTGTGACAGCATCTGCAACCAATCAGAGCAGCTCAAGGGGCCAAACAGGGCCAGCATTACACATTACACATGTTTTCCATCTCTCTTATTCCACAACATGAAAATACAAAGAGAAGGAGAGAGAGAAAGCAATGTTTTTCCATCCATTTCTACAGAGGGTCTCTCGCCTACGCACTGATCAGATTTCTTCGCCTACTCGGGAGGTTCAGAGCCTCCAGGGGAGGGGCCAGTGTGTGCCGTGCTTCTGGACTCCAGCTACAGCGACTTCACAAGTGTAACACAACTCGTGATAACAGATAATGAAAGCCAGTGAGACGATTCTCACAAGGGAGAATCAAAGAGGATTTCTCAACTGTGCAGGGCGGATGCATACTTAAAATTCACTATAACGGCAGCTTTTCAAAAAGTCATGTAAAAGAATCAGTTCTGGGAGATTAGGTTGTGGCTGGTTTAATGTATGTTATAATAATGTCTATAAGAATGTCTATTTCCCTGTATCGGTCTCTCATTGAAAAAGGTATAGATAGATAGACAGACAGACAGACAAAAAGATAGATAGATAGTAAGACAGACTGACAGACAGACAGTGAGTTTAAGTCATTCTGTTTGTATTGAGAAAGCTACCTCAGCATGTTTTTGAATGGATGGCTCCACCTGGTGGACTTTGCAGGACAATACAGGCACATTTTCAGAGGTGTGTTGTATACTGATGTAAGTACTGCAGCTACAACTATAACAATGACTTCTTTTATTTTAACAGTATTCAAGAAGAAAATGTCACATGGAGATGAAATGCTCTATTCTCTTCCCGCAAGACAAGGTAAGAAGATGTCTGTCTGTCCCTGACAGTTTCAAGTAAGTAATAGGTGATAAAAAACATACTTTTAACATTTTAACTGCTTTGTGGTCTCCGTGGTGACAGCAAAGGCAAGGGACAGCATCTCATCCACTTACGACACCTTTATGCCCAGTCAGCCTCCAGGCCTGGACGAGCTCATCAAACTTCAGGAGCAGGTGAAGACAGGCTCTCTTAGCATAGACGAAGCCCTGGACCGATTCAATGACTGGCAGAGGTTACAAAGAGGAACAGACAGCATCCAGCAGGTGAGTCCAGCCAAAGTCTCCGCACTCTGCGGCCATCTTTAACCTTTTCTAGCTATTTTAGTCACACAAGACCAAGTCTGGTCTGCCTGAAAAAACAACAACAAAAAGATCGCTTTAGGTACTGCGCATGCTGTCACATAACAGTCTGTACGGAGCCCCTTCCCCAGAGAATGTTTAGCGATAGATGATTGTCTCTTTGTACTACTTTCTGCTAGCTATTTCTACTCATTTTATAATCTTTGGTACAGCACAGCCTTGCTGTTGCTTGTGTGTTTCTGCAACTCTCTGCACTTTTGGCCCTGTGAACTTACAAATAAAACACTATTATCACACTCTATTTGTTTTTTATTCCTCAGACAGAAATGGCAAAAAAACTAAAACCTAATTGTAGTACATACGAGGACTGTACATACAGTATAATGTAGTAAAATGTAGTGTATAATGAGACTTATGATAATGAGATCATGAGAGTTACTATAATTACTGTAAATAAGTACAGTGATTGTGTTAGACGCACATACCTGATTCCCCTCCATTCTAACTGCTCTAGGGGACTGAGTGTCCCAACCTGCCCTTCATCCAGCCACACACTCACACACACAGCTATATTTATTCCGACAAGTTGTATTGCTTCGCAGTTGAATCCTGTACACTCACACTTTAAAATATCCTCCATTTTCTGTTTGGAAATGCATATTTATAAAGATTTATGGTGACATTACATTACAGTTGTTTTCAGCTGTGCACTTAAAAGCTTACAGCTTTAGCACAGGAGAACTGGGGAGGATCCAAATGGCATTTTTGTGCACTGCAACAGCACTGTGGGAAAGGATAACCTCCTCACAGTGTCGTTCCAAATGTAAGCAAACTGAATCCTGTCATGAAGGGTACATCCTTTATACATGGAATGGTCACAGGAAGTCATTTTTCTGTAAAGATCATGTGATCCTATGTGGCTTGCTGTTCATTTCGAAACGGCCTATGATCACTCAACAGTTGTCTGTGGACATTAGTTTTTACACATGCATATTGACTTAAAGACATTCTGTTTCAGAATGTGAACATATGAGACAGTGATGTTGGCACCCCCCAGGATACTCAAGCACTTGACTGGAACAAGTGATTTCTCAGCTAACAATTTTAGGTTGTAAGAATGTTTCCCCGATGTTTCCATTCAGTAACACAAACATTAAAAATATTATTTTGAAATGTTCAAAATGTTTTTTTATTACTGTTATTGCTTGGTTATAAGAATGTTTATAAAACATTACACTAACTGCTTAAAAAAGTTCTACTACAGTTACTAGAAGAACATTTTTGACAAAATTTTTTGAAGAACTTTTAGGGAATGTTAGCCAATATTCTGAGAATGTTTCCTGTTAGCTGGGTTACTGAATGGATTTTGCTCCTAATGTGTTAAGACTCGCTGCACTGTACTTTACTGTACATAGCTTAGATTTACAGTACCTGATTGTATTTCAAAATATTGTTCTACCTGCTTTTAGTATGCTGGTTTTAATCCATTGAGATTTATAACATACTTAGTACAAAGACAGTTTACAGTGGCCAAAACCATTAATCATGTTTCTTAACTTCAATGGAAGACAGCTGGAGTTCCACATAATATCAGTGATGTAAATATCGTTATTAAAGCCTGTTCAATTATTGTTCCAGGAGAAAATACAGCAACTGCGTGCGAGTATCATGAACAACAGAGAGGATGATGAAAGTGTCTATGGTACGTTTTCTTCATAAACGTCATCACCTCACAAATTTCCAATGCTTCCAAACATTTACAAAAATACGTCGTTTTAAATTTGCATTAAAGACTTTTCTCCGAAGAAACACGGCTGGGATTTGTTGTCCAGTTGATTGTGTTTGCACTGCTTGTTGATCAGCTGAAAAAACACGAATCAGTCTGATAGATTCCCCAGTGCAAAGATGCAGAGAGAATCTAAAAGAGAAGGAAAGTGATCTTGGCTGAGCAAGACAAACGCTAGACTCAGACCTCAAGCACATGTGTATGTGAGCTAACTGGCTTCTTTCTTCTCTGTCAGATAAAATCAGCATCGTTCATCACACATCAAGTAAGTGTCCTGCCATAAAAGGAAAGAACTTCACCTTATTATGGTTACTTCATCTCTCTAGCTGTCTCCTCCATATCTGTGAAAATGTGGATTTTGGGTCTCAGGGGAGCTGTTAGCCAGAAATCGGTTTATACACATTAGGGCATTAATCTCCTTACAGGCCCTGAGAAACTGTTAGTACAGTAGCTTTGTAGCTGGATGTCTCTGCGATACCTTACTACCAATATGTCATTTCCTCGACTATAAGAGCAATTAAACTATCAAAGAAAGTTCTTGAATGTTTCTTTTTTGCTAGTTCCTCTTAAGAATATTTTTTTGCTGGATTGGGTTTTTGAGGCTGTGTGGTTCCTTGGATATAAAAAAGTAATGTCAGTTTTCTGTAATAGGTTCTTTAAAGCATCAGTGCTTGCTGTAAATAGTTTAAATATAGTGTTATACTGGTTCTCCAATAGCATCTTTTAATTTTTAATTCTGACTGTATCTTCAGTATCTGTATCTTTCCTGTGTGTTTAAAAATTATATTTGTTTATTTAGCCGCATCTCCAAATGAGTGTCGGAGATCCAGCCAGCAAATGGAGACGGATTTCTACAGCAAACCTCTGAAGGGCCAGAATGTGAGTTTCTGAATGACTTTGTTAATATTTTAAAACATTTACTGTTCCCTAAACATACAGTAATATTTTGACCCAGCATGTGGTTCTTCTCATTCAGTTGTCTAATGTCTCATGTTCATATGTCATTTGATATAATATTATCTTCTCTTTCTACAGTCAAATATCTTTAAGAAGGCAGACAAACGGTGAAAGTAAGTAGAAACAAATGATAATGTGCTGTAAGGTCGAATCATTGTACCTTTTACGAGTTTATGCAGTCTGTGATGCTTTTTGATTCAAAATGAAAGAGAAGGACCAGGATGTGCCTTCTGACCTTTTCTGATTTAATGTTTCTCTTGTTTCAGTCTTCCTGATTGAAACCACACTGAACTGACACAGAAATATATCACAGCCGACGTTTAAAACAGATCTCATAAGTCATAGTGGGATCTGATATCCAGTCAGTCAGTGCAGTCACTCTTTCCTTAAGTTCATAGTCATTTATTCATGTTTTTGTTGTTGTTTATCTTATTGATTCATTACTGGGCTCATGGATTATGATTAACTTATAAACTGATAACTGTGGAGGCTGTATGTTACTTCAGCAGATATTATAGATAAAATCCTATTTCTGATATTCACATTTCTTTAATGTTTTATCAGTTTACGTTATTATGAAATGAAGTTCAATAAAGAATTAAAGTTCAATAAACAAGTCAGCATAAGATTCTTATGTGAGTCATTGGATGACATCATTTTCATGAGTGTTACAAATGCAAACTAAGTGTTAAAATTTTTTATTTATAGTTTTTGAGTCATGACAATATTATTATTATTATTATTATTATTATTATTATAAAGTTTTATTTCCTAAAAGCTGCAGTCCCTAACTTCTGCCTCTCTATTGCCATCTCTGTCTGAAACATAAAATTGCAGGTTACATGCTTTCCATTATGTATGTTGTTTTTTGTTTATTTTAAACCAACAAAAAGTTACAGATTGCAGCTTTAAATTAAGTTCATGCCTTTCTAGGCTGCAGAAGCGAGCTCACAAGGGGGCGCTGTTTCACTTAGCACGGCAGTCAAGGTTTCTGATTTACTCAGCTCTAACGTGTGGTACATTTTGATAAACAAAAACAAAGCCATTGCACATCCCGTTTTCCCAGAGGACCTCTCAGTACCATACGGATCGCTGATTGTAAGTAGGGGCACAAACAAGCGTCTGGGAGGAAGCCGCATCTACAGAGGATCCGAGGTCTTCCCACACGCTGCTGCGGCGTCAGGGGACGTGGATCTAATGCGGCTTCACGATTTGAGGCGAAACCCCGGGAGCAGCACTGCTAACCCGCTCTGCCTGCCAACCTTAGCAGCTGGACACATTTGCATTATCAATCATGCTCTTTGTGAATAATATGTATTAAAGCTTTGCCGCTCTGCAGTGCTAGCGTGAGCCAGTTCTGGCCTCCAGAGATGATTCGGTTCCTGCAGCCCTGGTGGCATTTGTGCTGTGTGTTTGCCTGTCACCTGCTGCTCTGGGAGAGAGATGGGCTTACTGATCCAAGGGTGGATCAAGCTTCAACATTCCCTTTTCAACTTTAAGAATGTTGCATGCAGGATAAAAACGAGGCCCTGCCAGTCCGAACAGGACAGGGATGTCCGGGCCCTTCATCTTCTTTGATGTCCTGTAGTGTTAGATGTTAGAGCTTGGTCAGAAAAATCTGTTGCCAACATCTAAAGCATTGTTGTTGGTCACAAAAATAAATATCATTATTGATACTGCAAGCCCTTGGTCTGTTATGGAAATTTACATCATGAGCTCTCACTTTTGTCAAGCTGGAAGTGAGATGATAAACCCTACACAAAGGATTAAGTCTTCCCTGAAGTATAGAGCTTTATCTGTGGTGAAGGGCAGGATTAGGATTCAGATGTACTAACAATGCTCTCGTAATACCTCGAACTGATAGAGATCCAACCCATCTGAGCCTCATACTCAACAGCAGAACCTCGGCGTCACAGGAAACTTGCCCAGCTAACAAGGAAACATTCTCGGAACATTAGCTAACATTCTCAAAGTTATTATCTCAAAGTTCTCAAAAATGTTCTTGCTGTAACATTGTTAGAATGTTTTTAACGTTATATATTATATATATAAAAATGTAATCTTAGGTTACAGAACGTTACACAATCAAAAAAGTTTGCATAAACAGGAAATAACTTAAAAACAACATCTAATAAACTGGACTATTTGAATATTCCTAGAGCATTTTTAACATGTTTGTTACTTAAAGGAAGCATTGGGGAAATGTTCCTACAACCTATAATTGTTAGCTGGGCAGACCTTACCTCTGCTGTTTGTTGTTTATCAGACATTTCATTGTGAATTTTGTGATTCGATTAACGTTTCAGATGGCTGCTGAAAATCTACTGTTCAGAGTGAGCTCCCACGGTATCTTAGACACACGCTGGTCCATACATACACAATCGCACACAAAAACACTCTCATCTGCTCTAGTCCCTGGGATTAATACCCGGAATTATACACAGCTGCTCCCCCTCTGCACCCTAATAAAAATCAGGCAATTTCACAGTCAGTGGCTTTCTTTTTATCCCATAATCCCCCTGCATGTGTACAGTATATGTGACCCTCCCCAGACAAGGGCCAAGACCGCTGCTGGGGCACCTCCGGTTGGAAAGAAGAGCTTTGATTTGGGGTCCTGCCTGGGAAGAACCAAACGATTGTGAATGGGGTCGACCACGGTAGGAGCTCCATCGCCATAACCCATTCTGCATTTCCTCTCTCCCGCACATCCTCCAGCAGCTCAAAGCAATGCTGGTGTGGTTGACAGGTACGTCAAGGAACATACACATTTAATCATGCCTGCTTCAAAGCACTAAACACAGTTCAGCTCCCCACCTAACAGGGAACATTCTCATAAAGTTCTCTGAATGTTTTTGGGGTAATGTTAGTAGAACTTCAATGTTATATATCATATACATCAAAACGTTCTTCTTAAGCTGTTTGTGGAGCATTTTTTAAACGTTACAGAATTACGAACATTATAATAACAACAATGTTTTTGTTAACTAATGGAAACATTAAGGAAATGTTCTAACAACCTAAAATTGTATATGGCGTTCAATCCCAAACATTGACTGTGTGAACATTTGTAGACTGCGTGAGCCATCTTTATTAAACCAATAAGAATGGCTTCAAATGAGCCGTAAATGTTTAGCACACTTTAGCCCAGCGCGTGCTCACTGTCGCCACACAGCTCTTATTAGTGTAAATGGCACTTTTCATTAACATGTTGCAAATGGTTTGTCCTTTCAATGTTGAGTGTTTGTAGTGTTAAGGACAATGCATCAAGTGATTGCCAATCAGCATATACAAGAGCCAGGTGTCCTCTGAGTGTGTTAGCATGGGCTGCTCCTCCGCAGATGTTCTGCAAGCGGTTTTGCTGAAGTACCGCCAGAAGAACATTGTGTAATTTCAGGCAGTGGCCAAACTTTTCACTTGTCATTTTAATGTAACAACTTTCAAAATACTCGATATTCTCAAATTCCCAAAATGAGGCTTTTATAATGACCAAGTAATTGAGTGCCTGAATCCTTTGTTATATAAAAGACCTTCAAATAGGCTCTTTTAAAGCACGCCACAGAAATGACGTAGTGTGAAAATGCCTAACACCTGTGAGGAGAAAAGGGCAAAATAAACAGAGCATCAATCACACCTAAAAGAGAATAATAAGTTCCCAGGCTCAAACACGGTACAGCTGGATGTGTTTAGAGAAGTGCAAGAAACACAAATAGGATATCTTTGATGGCTCAGTTGTATCTCGTTGACAGCCATGATATTAAATTGAGATCGAACTGAGACTTGCTGCTGCTCATATTTAACTCCTAAGTAAAAAACCCTGACATCTGAAACTTTTACAAGATATCCCAATGTCTCAAAGGTGGCTCAGATTTGCCAAGCTGCTGGAGTCTGCAACCAAATGTCAAAATGTTTTTCAATATTGACATCATTGATTAAGAAAAGAAACATAAATGAGTACTTCATTATATAAGAGAAACAGGTTTGTTTCTTAGGAGAAAAAAACATAAGCAAAAAATATTTTGGTGGACACGTCTGTATTTTGTAAACACACATAAATGTAAACATATAAAGGTGTTTTTGTTATATTATGTTTGGCTCACTTTCAAAAAAAGACAGAGATAGCGCCTATCTATTAGCTCAGCCTATACAGAATAACTAAGATTTACTTCCTTTGTCCACTTCAAAACAACAGTAAGTAATGAGTGAAAGTAGCTCCATAAAGTCTGTTTTTGAATTTTAATCCTTCACACTTCCTCCTGGCTGTTCCAGCTGGGGTTTTAATCTGCTTGTGCTTCCTTTTGTAAACCTGTAGCAGGCGCAGAAGAAGCTGGGGCTGTCCTTCAGTAAGTTCCTCGCAAGCACTTTCCAAAATGTCATTAGCCCCCCCCAGTGGAACGTTTCAATCCTACCACCTCTTCTGTCTCCCTGCTTCTGGTGTACTGATGCCCCCTTCCAGACATACCTATTCCCAGAAGGGCAAAACAGCATCTGGTGCAAGGGCAAAGGTACACAGGACAGTGTGGCCCCTGCCGACCCCTCGCCCGTCTGATCAGGGGCCAGAAGGGGCCCATGGAGTGTGGCTGTACCCTTGTGTTCTGTGGCTGGAAGCCCCTGTGCTGGAGCTTTGGGTAGATTAGCAGCACTGTCTCCCACTGCAGGGCTTTTGTGCAGCAGCGCCCAGGCGAGGCCAAGCTGTCCGCAGCCACAGGGATGCGCTAATTCCTCTGCAGGTCAGCGGCTCTGCATTTTCAAGCAGCTCCTAAAAGGTCACTTCCGTTGTGGAGCAGCCAGCCAGGCGGCGACCATCAGTGTCTCTGTAGAACCCCGGTGACTTCACCAAAGTCGGCTCAGAGATTGAATCAAAGGCTACGATGATAAACAGGGATGGCTTAAGGCTTTATCTCTTCTTTTGTACTCCACTTCTTCTGAGGGGAGTCTCATCTTTTGAAGCTGATAGTTGTGTTTTCGCAAGGATGTTTTGATTGTTTGATGGGTTCTGGTGTAGGACTGCAGTGGGTTCTGCTGTATTGGGGGAGTTTTGATTTAGTGTTTTTGTAAGAGTCTTTGTGATTGAACAAACACAGAAAAGCATGACAGGGTCAATGGCAGAACATATTTATCTATAATAAATGCTTGGACTATTTCCAGACTTTGAAGATTTTATAACCTAATAAATGCATGCTGAAGGTTTGCCTTGTAAGATTCTCTGTCCATGTCATGCATAAATTGAAATTTTAAAAACTAACATCGCAGGCAAGGGAGAGGATTCTTAATGTACATCAGGAGAGATTTTGTATGATCTGTGCATGTATTCATGGATTAGTTCACCCCAGAATTAAAATTATCTCATAATTTACTTACCCTTATGTCATCCCAGATGTATATGATTTTCTTCAGCTGAACACAGTCAGTGGATATCAAATGATATCGATCAATACAGCACATGTTCATGTAAATAAACAGATTTGAGCAGTAAACTCAATGATAACTGAATCTTATTGGTCCTTGTATGTTAGTGACGAATCACGCATATGACAGCTTGTCACGAGACATGCCAGAACCAATGGGATTCAATGTTATCAACATGCCACCATATTTAAATTTAAATCACTAATCTGTTTGTGCACATCGTATTGATCACTAAATACCCTACAAATATTAATCGTTTTCTCTCACAAACGTATCGTTTCGCTTCAGACGACATTTATTAACCCGCTTTTCAATTTTCATTTGTGGGAGATTTAATCCTTTAAAATTCTGATTTTCTCATATGAATGCCTCCATTTTATTCTCAAAGCTTCTGCATGGAGAGCGAAGCACAGGAACGGCAAAACTACGACACAAAACATCTTTAACAAAACAGTGGCAAAATCGTCCATATTTCAATAACAGACCCCCACTCCTAAGAGTGGGTCTCACCAGAATTAGCTGTTCTCCTCAGCAATGAAAGAGATTAATTGTCCCACCACATGTGCAATAATAGCTTGACACCATGCCCAACCAATCGAGTGTGCAATGGCAATCCACAGAGTAATTGAGGTAATTTGGCAAGCACTGCCTCGCATACATTGTTCCATAAAGACATCATCCTATGTCACAGGAGGACTGCCCACACATCGCCTCACAGAGGCTTTGGCCGAGGAAGTGGTGTAAATGTGAACTGGGACATGGAAGGATCAAACCAAAGTGCTACAGAATGGTCTCCGTCAGCATTGCGATCCTTACTCGGCTTTTAAACAGCCTGAGCAATAAAGAGACATGAATCTCCAAGGAATCTGCAGCCCAGCGAACAGGGGCTGTTCTCAGAACGTTGGCTAACATTCTCCAAAAGTTCTCTCAAAGTTATCAAAAATGTGCTTGCAGTAATGTTAGAAAAATATTTTTTTAGTTATAAATCATATCAAAAACGTTATTCTTAAGTTGTTAGTGGAACTTTTTAAAAACATTACAGAATTAAAGTCCGAGTAACGTTCTTATAACCATTAATACCATTAATACATCTAAAAAGCTAGACATTTTGAATGTTTTTGACATTTTTAACATTTCTTTTTCTTGAAAATGTTAGGGAAACATTCTTACAACCTAATATTGTTAGCTGGGAAGGTGTGATTGTTGCCTCTGGCCTAACATTAGCCTATTGTGCATGTAAGAGATAGCCATGATGTCCTTACACGCCTGAAAATGTATAATACAATACAACTGCCCACTCCTCTTTAGAGCAGGCAATCCATTTATAACACACACACAGCTTCATATTTATCTCATGTGATACTTGTGCTGTCAATATAGCAAGTGAGACCTGAATAGGAAAGAATAAGAAACTTGAGACTTAATTCTGTCAATCTAATTTTATGCCCTGGAATAAATGAAAGGAATAAAACGACTGGGAGATTTTCCCAGTTTTTCTCTCACCCTGAGGCAGCTTTAATGGTTTATTTCTCCAGTTGGAGGGGGTCTGATTCTATCTGAATCATGTAAGAACCTCCCCATGCCTCCTGTCGTCCAGGTTTTCAGCCAATCCCATTGCTCTCTGCTGCTGGACATCAGCCATGTTCTTATTAAATCCTGCAGGCAGGCTGAGTGCAGCCTCGACACGTTGCCCTGCAGGTACAGAATCCCTGTGCAGTGTTGTTGCATGTTTATCTGAAAAGTTAACAGTAAAAAGTTAAAAAAGTGGGTTTAAAAGTGCATATGGTTTATGCAGTGCAGTTTATTATTATTATTATGGCCTTTATTAGATAGTACAGTGAAGAGACAACAGGATATCATACAGGGTAAGAGACAGGGAAGGCCCATGAGCTGGGACTTGAACTCAGGTCATTCAAAGCCATTACACAATAGGTTGATGCACAGCCCACTTGCACTGGTCAATAGTTGACAGCGTGTGTGGATACAACAGGCATTTTGTCGCTGTCAACTTCTCGCAATGCACTTATGCTGCTCATTGCTCTGGTTTTCATGTTTTTCAGAACATAATGTATCTTTTCATTTGGCATATGCTTTCAACCAAACCTTTTTGTCAGTATATGCATTCCCTGGAATCAAACCCACAACCTTTGCATTGCTAACACAATGCTGTACCAACTGAGCTACAGGAACACTTTCAATTTTGGTTTGTATTCAATTGTATACATTTTGCAGATTTATTACTTATATTTTTATATTGCAGATCCCAAAGTGACTTACAGTGTATCAAGTTATGCATTTCATGAGCATGTACATTCACTGATATTCGAACCTGTGACCTTGGGTTCCCGTAACTGTTTACTGCTTTGTATTCATTATTATATATAATAATAAAATTATTATTTATTCCATGCTGCGTCACAATTCTAGTAAAACATATTGACTTTCATACACTTAGTCTGAGAAGAAGAACATCAATAAACCTGACTTATGATCAAACTTGAAGTTCTTTTTAGAACAGCGTGCTAATACACCCTGGGTGCCAGCTTTACTGCATTAGTTTTGATAAGCTGAGCTTTTCTCACCTGCAGCCAATGACACTGCACACTTCCATTGGGCACCATATGCAAATTATTATTAATGGTGATTCATTTACTTGGCATCCTGTGCCAAGCCTAGCTATTAGAAAAGGAGAGCGAGAAGAGCGAAAAATACTCCCATGTTGCGTTTTTTAAGTCCCACCCCTCACCCAGCTTCCAGCGTTGCTATAGAAACTCCCAATCAGAGACTGTTGTGCCCGTGTGTTTGGCGTGGGTTTCGGTGGCGCAGGTGGAATGCATATGGAACAATGGCCCATCTGGGTGTGCCAGTGGCGCCCATTTTAATCACACCGTTTCCACGGTGCTGGCTGATGGAGACGTTGAGTGGGCTGCTGGGATGCGGCCAGACTTCATCTTCAGTGGGCAGAAACGGACCAGAGAAGGGAGATGTTTCAGTTTTGTTCAGATCCAGAATTCCTTTGAAGGATTCAGTCCATTGGTCATCCAAAAAAATTCAATTAGACCTTTTACATGATGATTGTAGTTTTTCCTCTAAAGACTGACTGTTCCTTCTGTTCAAATATATTTTTCAGTCCTCCAGTGTCTTTCTGCCTGTGTTTTAGCGTGTTGTTTCATTGCACTTTTGAAGTGTGTGCTGTCCCAAGCAAACAATTTTAGGTTGTAAGAATGTTTCCATAATGTATCCATTAATTAACAAAAATGTTAAAATTATTAGTTTCTTCAAACGTTCAAAATGTCCAGTTTTTTAGACGTTGTATTAACGTAGTTGCTTGGTTTTAAGAACTTTATTCAACGTTTTTTTAAAAAACTAGAGTTTTTAAAATGTCCTATTTTTAAACGGTTACACTAACAACTTAAGGATAATGTTTTTGATATATATGATGTATAACAATAGAAAGCGTTATATTACGATTACTGTAAGAACGTTTTTGATAACAGAGAACTTTTAGAGAATGTTGAGAGCCAGTGTTCTGAGAACGTTCCTTGTTGGCTGAGATGGGCACAATACTCAAACTTTTTCCTGTCATTAAACTGGATTGAGTTCAACATCAGCTCTGTGAGTGATAAGTGCGCTCACACCTCCAAGCCACTTTAATAAAACCCTAAAGCTAATGCTAACTATTGCTGTGGACATTGAGGATATGTGTGCTTAATGAATCAATCATTCAGGGCACCTTATCAACTGAAGCACATTTATACTGTGAACAGGCCTAGCGCAGGTTAATTAAAAGACAAAAGCCAAGGGGGGTGCCTGGCATCTCTCCTGGTCTAAGTCTGTTTATGCCATGCTTGGGGGATGGGATTTTGAGGCTAGGAATGTAATAATGAGTCCCCCCAAAAACCCAGTAACCTTGTTTTCTACAGATGAATAAATAACTCATAAAGCATGCATCATTTTTTGCACCTGTCCTATTCAAATTTGCCAAAGGCTCATGAGACGTCAGACTATTAGGAGAAATAATACTAACTAATGCTATTATATTTGTTAATTTGATTGGTTGGTTTATCGGCCCTTTGATATTGAAATGACAGCTGAAGGGCTGTAAAACAATGACGTTTGTGAAGGTTCATCCCAATCAAGAGATCATCTACATAGCCTCATGTTCTTTCAAACCTGTATGTTAAACCACTGTTACTGTATGCAGAATGAAAAAACAAACACACAACATCATTCTTTAAACGTTCTCCTCTTCCATGAAAGAAAGAAAGATATGGAGGTTTCGACTGGCATGAGGGTGAGAAAAACCTTTTTTAATCCACTCCCATTTTATTTTTTTACCCATGTTGAGTGACTTCAGCTAAGTGTCTATTTAAATTCAGCTGTAAATGGTTCCTTTACATGACAAATAATCCTCCACTTCAGTGTTTAGTCAGGTAATTTATGTTAAAAGCACCAATCACAAGATGCAGGAGAGGCTTCCGGGAACATCTACATGTGTTAAAAGATGCATTTAAGCCAGAAAGAGCTCATACGCACAAACACACACGTGTGTATGTGAGAGTCCCTCGAGACACTGCTGTGTGTGTTTAGACGCAGGGGGTCGCGAACTGCCCAAGTTTTAATTAAGTCGCTACTCTTGGCACAGCATACAGCAGATCTACCACTGAGCTTCATCACACATACCCAACCAATTACATAAACAAACCCCACAAGATTTCAGCTGCTATTATCACTTACCTGCACAACATATACATGCTATGTATATGCATATATATATATATATATATGTATATATTTAGTGTGTTTGTGTGTGTACTGGTATATGTGGCTTATCAGGACATTATACACAAATGTATATAATGACATGCATAACAATATAAACATGGTTTACGAGGACACTTCCAGTGTTCTCCTAAACCAAATGGCATACAAAACATACTAAATGGTGTCGTTTTTACACAATAGTGGCAGACGTTTTTTGTGAGGATTGGGTTTAGGGGTGGAGTTAGTGGAAAAGGACACAACATTTGATTAACTCAATATATAAATCATTACAACCTATAGAGAGCCTCCTAAACGACTTATGTGTGTGTGGGTTTACTTAACCATATTTTGAGGACAAATTTGTACCCAAAATTCAGCACAACCTCACAAATCTGAGCAAAACCTCCTTTTGGGGACATCCTCATTTGTTAAAATGTTATAAAAATACAGTAAAAAAAAATTCTTTAAAATTGTAAACGCGCAAAAAGTTTTCTGTTAGGGTTAGAGCTGTGTGTAAAAAAACAGAAATCCATGGAATGTTCCCATTTAGAAAATTAAACGTGTGTGTGAATCGATCTCAGAAGCACAATTTGCAGTCACTTCTGAACATTTTAAAAGTGTGACATAAGTTCAACCCACACAGCTCTTATGAATAATGGCTGTGTGACTGATGCTAATGTGTCAGGTGAGATGTACTCAGAATGTGTGTTCTCATGCCACTGTGATCTCAGTGTGTATAGACTCAGGCCCGTTTGCCATCTGCAGTGGAGGGGTGGAGGCTCACTGCAGTACAGTGCAGGTATTGTGTGTGGGTGCCCTGACATGGAGGGCAATGAATGGAAGATGAGAAGGCAGCCAAGCTGAGTAAAGATCCAGAGCCTGAGAAATGTTCTTATTTTCTTATTATAAGTGATGTGAAATATTGAATTGACTGAATTGCTGACATGAGATTCTGTCGTGAATATTTGCGGTTAAAAAAAGAAAGAAAGAAATAATTTTCTTATCATTTAGAAGCACAAATAAATTTGTAAGTATAGTTTGTAAATTAATTTACAAAATAATTTAAATATTTACATTTACACATTAATTAAATGTTTTTGTTTTTAAACCTTAAAACATGATACATTTACATAAGAGAGAAATCTGTAAGATAAAAAACAGGATATTAACCCTTGTTTAAATGAACAAGTTTATTTTTATTAGCATTGAAAAGGTTTTTTTTTTAAAACTTGCTTAATTTTGTTGCGTTTCAACAAGTTTCTGTAGATATTTATTCATGTTATTCATTCATTGTTTATTTATATACAAAACAATACAAAAGAAAATGATTTCTGAAATGTACTGTACGTTTGCTACACTATGGAGGGAAAGCTGTTTTCTCAACTTTTCTTAAAACACTCACTCTGTCTGTCTCTCTCTCTCTCTCTGTCTCTCTC
Organism: Chromobotia macracanthus; assembly: GCA_036877525.1. Lineage (NCBI taxonomy): Eukaryota > Metazoa > Chordata > Actinopteri > Cypriniformes > Botiidae > Chromobotia > Chromobotia macracanthus. The sequence goes on from JAZGTH010000063.1 coordinate 5,323,291, forward strand.
TGGAGTTATCATTTCAGTCAGCAAGACTCATTTGTTACAATCTTGGCCCTACATAAAATAAAACCACCTACACATTCACTGTCGCAAAGAAAAAAACATTCCGGAAATGTAGGTGAAAAAATTACATTGCTGCCAAAGTTTTGGGATTAATATTAAATATCTGGTCTCTTGCTGCATCAGACACGAGGGAGTCGCATCAATTAATAATTTCTTTTTTTGATTTTTAATTAAATGACACTACTAATATGTAGTTCAGAGTATAAAAAATTGGTTCATGAAGTGACAAGATGGGAGCGTATCACATAACTTTAGATTTGTTCCCGACCTTTTTGACTTGTTGAAAAATAGATTTCGCATATTACATTCTAACATCATTTTTCATTTAGTATTAACAAAATAGATGAGAGATGAGATGCTTAAACTTAGTTTTTATTAGCTGCCCATAAAAGTTTTATCCAAGTTTTCAAAAAACGCTCTTTCAGTAACGTTAGTAGCACTTTTATGTGTTTTTTATATATATATATATATATATATATATATATCAAAAATGTTATTCTCAGATAGTTTATGGAATGTTTTAAAAATGTTACAGAATTAAAAATATTTAAATAACGTTCTTATAATCAAACAACAATGTTAACACAATGTCTAAAAACTGGACATTTCAACCGCTCCTAGAACATTCAAAATAACATTTTTAATGTTTTTGTTACTTCATGGAAATGTTAGGGAAATGTCTTAACTACCTACAATTGCTAGCTGGATGTACAGTAAATGCACAATGCACATGAGTATTTTCTTTTAAACAGTTTTTGGATGGAGTGGTGAGGAGAGCCCACTGTGGGCTGAATGAGCTTTTAAGGCCATTTCCTGTGAGCTACGTCCATCATTGCTCTCCATTTTGCTGCGTTCCCCTTGTCAGCCATTATTCATCACTGTAATGTTATGCTGGGCAGAGCCCCAAAGCCTAGAAATGGAGAGAGAGAGAGCAAACACCCGACACAAACACACATTATACTTAAAGTTACCGTGGATGGGATGTGGATAGCACAGTGTCGGTTCAATCACCTTTAAAAGTTTCGTGACTTTTGGATGTCTCATATATTCACCAGTGTTTTGGAGTATTTACTCCTAAAAATAAAGGTTCCAATTAGAACAAAATACAGTTTTACAGCCGATTAAAAGAAATAAAAGAAAACCTTTTAAAGTTCAGAAACTTAAAACATGAAGAACCGATAATGTAACGTTAAGAATCTCTGTAAAGCTCAAGAACCAACTGACTAACTCAAGAACTCTATACAGCACATTAAAAGGTGCTGTGCTGAAATTAAGGTGCTAAAAACCATTAAAGAACCTTTATTTTTTAGAGTGTTGGGTACCAGCACAAGCTCAGAGTGTTTAAACAAGTCAATGTAACAATGGCTTCTGAGAGGAGAAAGGGGAACACATTGTTAACATCTGACAGAAGGTTTACAATGGCCTAACAATGAACTGTAGTAGAACTTAAAGCATAATTTAAGGCAAGTAATTATTTAAGCAATGGCTTTTGGTAAAGAAGTATTTGGCAAAAACGTAAATGTAAAGCTGAAAGGTTCCATTTGGGAACCTACTCAGTAAAGCACTTCGCTAATCCACTCCAGGTTTTCATAGCAGCCACTGGTTGGTTCCGTATGGGCCTCTGGGGCTCGGGTAGGGAGAGGTCCTGTTGGGATGAAGATAGGGGATTGATGGTGATTGTTTTAGCATGTGAGACTGCAGGGGAGGACAGACTCTGCTGTAAACTGCCTGCCTGAGCTGAGGTTAGATAAGGTGAGAGCTTAATGGCTGGGATCCATTGGCTGACATTCTCTTAAAGTTCTCTCAAACTTATCAAAAAAAAGTTTGCTAGTGGAACGTTTTAAAAACATTACAGAATTACAGAAAACATTTGTATAATGTTTTAATAACCAAGCAATAACTTTAATACAATGTTTAAAAAACTAGACATTGTGAACATTCCAATAACTTTTAAAATAACATTTTTAACATTTTTGTTACTTAATTGAAACATTACAGAAATGTTCTTACAACCTAAAATTGTTCATTCTGGCCTAACACCCACCTGTAAATACAGTCATACACAGAATTCTCTGTCCAGGATCTTGTTTGGAGTATTTAGAAAGAGTGAAAGCTAAAGTTCTCCGTCCTCGTGCTTACATAAGAGATTTAAAGTAATACTCACAAACTAACCAATTACATAAATACTGCTCCCATTTTAATTGGAGATAATCAGGGTTCTTTGTATATCGGAATGAAAATGTGTGTTGCCTTTACGTTGTATAACAGAGTGATACAAAGCAGCATACAATCTGCTCCACAAAACCAGCACCATAAACCACAAGACTGTCTTATCTGCCGCTGAACTGTTGCCAGTGGTTCCATTCACATAATTGACTTGCGCCACAAGCCTGTCCAAATGAATTTTTGTCCCTCACAATGCACTCTTTCCTCATTATTTATAATTAGCCGTATAGTCTTTCTGTTACAATTGAAGAGGTACTGATAATGATTATGGCAATGATTATGTTTTTTTTCTTTTTGCTTTTGTTTGCTTCAATAGGGTGTTGAACTCAGTACACACGTAAATCAGATGTATTGTTGTTTACCATTAAAAGTGCCCCAAACCCTTATAAACCTGTGTTAACAAACATAATTATGTATAATGTGCTCATAATCATACAGCCTTCTGTGTGCATTCTGCCGTGCACTCAATAAAACTCATAATTCCACCTTTTCTCAGAACTAACTTCACTTTTCTTGGCCATTTTTGCTGTCACTACTAGTTCCAACTAGTTCCAGGGTAGTTTCTGTATGGTGCCCAAGCAGAGTGACCACAGTTCATCACAATAACCATAGACAAGCTCCGCTAAGTATTCCAGAAAGTGTCAAATACATTTTCATCTCCGTATGAAACAGCTAGAAATCTGTTATTTTATATTGTATAATTTGAAACATAACAAACGTTGTTTTTGAAACGTTGTGTTTGTGCTATCCTAAGCAAATTCAAGGTATACATTTTATCAGTATGTGTCAGTATTGTTATGTGTCATTGGATAACTTTCTAAAAACGTTGGACATAAAAACGTTATTCTTAGATTGTTATTGGAATGTTTTCTAAATGTTTAACCAAGCAATAATGCTAATACAGTCTAAAAATGAACATTTTGACGTTTTTGTTACTTAATAGAAATGTTAGTGAAATGTTCTTACAACCTAAAATTATTAGCTGTATAATTGTTGACCTGAATATGCTTTTTGCAGTTTCAGACCTTAGTATTATCTGAGCAGTTTTCAATCAAGTACTGAGAGGTATAAAGCGATCAAAACTCCACGAGAGAATCTGAATAGATGAAACACTTTGAGATATGGAGGTAACAACATATAGCAGCATTCAACAATCAGCTCTAACAAAACCAGCCTTCATCACCCGGCCATTGACATCTGTCTGACATCAATGATCAACGTTATAAAAAAAACATGATGCAATTAATCCCTGTATTCTGCTTTAGTTCTGCAGCCACATGCCACTCTTTGACATTCTCGTATATCAGTCTCAAATCCCATTTTTCCCTGGTGAGCTTCCGTGGGTGGAAAAATCTGCATGGGTACACACACACACACATTTAAAGTTCCCCCCCACCTTTCTCTGCTTATAATCCACCGGTCAGAACAAGACATTCGACATTACAACGAAGACAGCGTTCATGGGACGAATAGGAGATGCCACCCGGGTTTTCGATGCTAATCTGAATATGCAGGATGAGAAAGACTGGCACTGCTGCCAATTTGACAGATGGACAATTAATCCAAGCTAAGATGGCATCTTAGCCTGAATAAGAATTGTGGGATTGAAAGCTGGACCAGAGTACAAACCACAGCTATGTTTCCCAAGAACATGGTTTCCCAGGGAAACATAGCCTTAGGAAATGAGTTAGGGAGATGACAGCCAAGCCGATATTCATCCATATGGGTAACCTTAATAACTCTCCGAGTGAGAATAATCACAAAAATATCTTACACGTGACTGCAGGAAGAATTGTGAGACAACACTGTGAGATATCCTTCATCTAGCATTGCACACACACACACACACACACACACACACACACACACACAAATCAACACAGAAACGCACTCAAAAATGTTTATACAGTCGGACCCTTCACTTTATTGTTCATCATTACAGGAGTTTTAAACCACCGCAAGCATTAAAGGTTTAGTATCAGTTGAAATTTATTTTTTTAGTTATTTCTAAATCACTTTTTTTCCGCATTGTTGCAAAGCAGCTTTACAGAAAAGACATTTTGAGTAGAATGAGTAGAAATTGAATCAAAGGGGCTGGGCTATTTTTTTCTTTACTTGACTGTGGCTAATAAGTTTGCAAACACGTGTACTTCATAATGTCATATTAGGATTTTTTTAATGAACTGATTGGCAACTAAAGTATGAAAATTGCTTTGCTGTGGTTAAAGTTTACGTGCTCAGGCGATTCCTGAACAAATTTAACCAGCTGTCCTTTATTGTTAATACAACGACAATTAATGAACAATTAATTGTTAATTGATAATAGTGCACATGGAGATAAAGGAAGTAAATAAAGGAAGAGTTTGGATGGTGGACTGGATGCCACTGCAGTGAGCAAACATCCGCTTATTTATCCATGAGTGACAGATTTGTATCCCAACATTTGTTTAGGACTCCATTTAATAATGCAAAAGAAAACACTGTTGAATGAGTGTTTAACTGCAGGAAAATAATTTGTTGAAAGGTCGAGCTTTCTCGCATCTGTAAACTTCAGCTGAAGTCGTGACTCGCCACAAGAGGGCGCTCGCTTGACTGCTCTTATATTGCTACTGTGTGATACGTACAGTGCGTGCTGTAAGTCATGACTTCTTATTAACCCGTATGCATCGTCTCATCGTTGTTTAAAACAATCAAACACAACGCTATCATTTCAATTTTTCTTTTTTTTTTAATTTATTTTGAGTTTTGAGGGGACTTGCATCACGTCCTTCCAGTGATGCCTCTTTGAAATGACTGACTATTGAGTTTTCATTGAGAATAGATCAGGGATAGTGAAGTCTCCTCTAAACACAGGTGTAAAACTCTGTTTCCTCTCTTTCCCACCCCATTTTTTAAAAGTTAATTAGCGATTTGTTCTATGGATATGACAAAAGGATTATTCTCACTTGCCCTGCTGTTAATCACGACTTTCAAAGCATATTTTTACTCCAAATTCTAGTTATTTTTCAAAACCCTAATCTCTCTTCCAGATGGTCTGCGTCTCTCTCTGATATAATTGGCTATAAATCTGGTGTGAGTTACAGCCTAACACATTGCAAAGACAGGTGCATGTTTCTTTTTTCTGTTTTTTTCTAGAGTCCGTCACTTTTTGTGAAACTACGATGATAACACATGTCCATTGTAAAGTGAGAAAAAAATCAATCGCCACGCTCCCTCTCCGGATCTCGTTTTTTTGCCGTTCTGGCCTTGAATTGTGAACTTCTCAGTGGCCTGCATAGCGTGGTAGACACGTGTTCCTGTATGGTTCACGCCTGTGTGTTAGTGCACCAATGTTTTTCCACGTATCTGATAACATATGTCGAGAGTTAGGAAAGGCGGCGAGAGCAAAGCAACGTTGATGCTTTTGAAGCCATTGCCATGTTAAGGAAGAACAGGAGAAATGAAAAAGAGTGAGTGCGGCTACTTTAAGGGAAGGAAGGAGATAGCTCGGGGGAACATCAAGACTGACCCCGGTTCGTTCTCCACACTTGCTCCGCTCAGTGTGTGATTCCTCGCCGAAGCCATCTGGCTCTCTCTCTTCATTCCCACTCAACATATTGTCATCTCCCCCATCACCGCTCACACGCACACCCTCACACCAATCTGTCCCCTATCCAGCTTACAATTTTAGGTTGTAAGAACGTTTCTCTAACGTTTATATTAAGTAAAAAATGTAACAATTTATTTTGAATGTTCTAGGAATGGTAAAAACATCCAACGTTGTATTAACGTCAGACATTGTATTACTGCTTGGTTATGGGAACTTTACACAAACATTTTCTAATTCTGTAACATTTTTAAAATGGTTCCACTAATGACTTTTTTTAAATAAAAGATTATGTGAGGCCAAAAATAATTTTTTTTCTAATATTACAGCAAGAATGTTTTGGATAATGTTGAGAGAACTTTAGCGAATGTTAGCCAACATTGTAAGAACGTTCCTGTTAATTGCATACCTACGCCAGCCGTTCATGTGTGCTCACACTCCTACATAGAGAAACCGAACTCCTTTAAATGCTCCCAGTTGCCCCTTTTCCCTCTTCAGTCGTTGACATCTTCCCCCTGAGCTCGGAATGGCAAAAGAGCCCATACAACAATCATATGGAGATGTTTGGGGGGGGTCTTCTCAATAGCAGCCCCCAATGGGGAAAAAGACCCTCTCCTGTCTGCACATTAAAGAGCGTGTGAAACACTTATGAAGTGTTTGGGGACATCCTAACATGCAGAGCTGGGAGAAATAGGATCAGTCTTATAATCTAATGCTCCTTTTCAGCTTGTTTGCCTTCATCCTGCTTTGTAATAGCAGTTGGGTTTTTTGTTGGCTTTCTGGATGGATTAGATATGGAGAATTATTTCAGATTAAGCGATGGATTTACATTGTTTATAATTGATAAAATGATATTCAAACACACTTTTTCGAGCACCACATGTTGACCTTCTGAAGGTCAATTACATTCGTTGATGTTCCCGCAGTTCACAAGTAAAGCGAGATTAAGAACTGCTCATAGCCAGTTGTGTCCATGAATAACAATAGGTTCTTGCTGGGACTCTTTCCTAATGGACCTTAGCAAAGGTCTTCTGCTTAGCTATTCATTTCTCCCTTCCTCTGTCTGTTTGCCCGTGTCTCCCGCTGCCTCTTACATCATTTGGTAATCACTGGCCAATCACAGCAGATAAGCGAAGCAGCAGAGAGGATGGCAGCCAATCAGAGGGAAGTGTTTCATGTGCCCTCCTGCATCAGGTCAGCCATATGGGCAGTCTGTGCCACCTTCTGTCTGTGTGTGTATGAGTGAGAGACATTCAGGTATCGTTGGCCACCAGCTGCAGGGAGATGAAAAAGACGATGCCAAGAACAAGAATAAATGTTAATGAAATCCAAAGGCAGGCCAAACTGAAAAGCAATGCCTATTTCAATGCATTTCATGCGGTGATGAAGGCTAGAAACAGGCCAACATGGAATCTATGCACTGCAAAAAGCTATTGCATGAAGATTTCTTTATAATCAGAACTATGTAGTATTCTAGGTTCCATTTAATGCATTATACCATTTGTATATTAATTCTGCAGATTTTCCACCACAAATAAGTGCAGAAAATGTGAAGTTCACAGATCCCAGATCTCTAAAATCTAGTTGTAATGCCAGTCTGGTGGTGTTGACACATTTTGAGTAACAGGCAATAAAAACAAAATTGTGAGAAAATGAAAGAGGGAGGTTTCACCAAATCATAGATGAATTCAACAGATTAATCTAAAATTAGTTTTTGATGCAAAAACTTTTTAAAAAAATTATTTATGCCCTTCTGTGGCCTGTTTTACCCCAGTACAAGACGGAAAAGTGAAAGGAGCAATAACACTTTAAAATATTTTTTACGTCGTGTTCTTTGTGTGACAGAGAAAGATATAGTTGAGTACATCAGAAGTTCTCTGTTCTTTCGCATGCTTTTATTTTAACCCACCATCATTCTCTGAGGTCTCCGATAGACAAATCACAACACACCAGCGGCTGTTTCAATGTCATCAGCCACTGAGCTGGGACTAAGCGCACGCTCTGGATGGCATTAGCATCTGTGTGTGACTTTCAAGGTTGCCAGGCAACAGTTTTGGACATTGGTTACAGTCTAAGTTGCCAGAAATGGGCCAACATAAACCGTTACCAGTCGCCTGCCTTTTAACATTCGGCCGTGTTAGACACAACAGTGACCCCTGTTGGGCTGGGCGCCAATCCATTTCACTCAATGATTATTGAGTATTTGTGTATCTATTGCATGCTAGGACCCAGCACATTACCTTTAGGATGTTGTTTGTTTAAAAAAATAAGCAGTGACTTGATTTTGAAGTAAAATGACATGCAGGCTAAATATGGTGACCCAAGTATGATGAATTTGTCCTCTGCATTTAACTCATCCAGTTAGCGTGCACACACTGGAGTAGTGAGTTGTGAACACACACTGCAAACTGTAAACACACACTTGGAGCAGTGGGCAGCACTGTGGCGTCCGGGGAGCAATTGGGATGACTTGATTTCTTTGGAGAAATAGAAAGACACAAACAATAATTATGTTTACATTACAATAAGTGTATAAAGCCATTAAAGGAATGTAGAAAGCACAGCCTAGATAATTTGTTCTTGGAAAAAAATTGATTGAAATGTTATTGAAATCATATTTAAACATCTGACTTTTAATTATAGGTTTTGGTGTCTGATCATACCTGACCCCAGCTTGAGACCCTTTTTATATGAAACTTCTGAGGAGACGTTTGTGAGATCACGACGTTCTGTTTCTCAGGAGAAAAATCTGATGGGAGACTGTCTCCATTTGCTCTTTCTAATCTCATTGCCTTCCAGGAGAAACAATTGCACTATTAAGAGATCTCGTTTATGATTTTTCTCTCCTGTGGGTCAGGCCACACTTCTCAGAAACCACTTTAGGCACTAAACCACTAAATGTATTCAATTCATTCTCCAGGCTAACCAGAGATGACAGCTGATGGGAATATTGGGTATCATTGTGAGTTCAGCTCTCAGTACCGTGCGCTCTCAGGCTTTGAGGTCCAAGACTAATCACTCAACCTTGCGAGAGTCAAAATTCCCAGGCCTTCAAGAGTCCCGGCTGTCCCCCACACATACGCACACAGATCCTCCCCCCGGGTCCTCCCCTCTGTGCGAACGCACTCTCATCTTAATGAGCGTAGAATTGGAAATCAGGCCTGATTGTTCTTCAAGCGCCTGCCTGGAGGCACGTTAACGCTGGATGGAGGACTTGGGCCCTGAGAAGTCATACGTTTCTCTCTTGTTTTATTGTGAGCAGATCAGACTATACAAAGGGCTCGTTAGCTGGTTCCCCTCCTCCTCTGTCTCTCTCTTTCCTCTTTACCAAGTGGCAGCTGATTATGAATGTGGGGCTGGGGTTCTAATTGAGGAGCTCTTTGGCGAGGGGACGTGCTGCAGAAAGGTTTGGAGATGCCATGGGTTCCTGTTGTAGTGCTTCTAGCAACTCGTCTCTTGACTATGGCTCATGCTTCATAATACAAAGGCACGTCTAGAAGCATTCGTCCACAAAGAGGGTGTTTAAGTGTAATCCCAGCTAAAAATTTTAGGTTGAAAGAACGTCTCCTTAACGTATCCATAAGTAGTAAAAACAGTGTTAAAAATGTTATTTTGAATGTTCTAGGAAACAATTGAATGTTTTTTAACTTTGCATTAACATTATTGCTTGCTTATCTGAATGTTTTACATACTTGTAGTTCTATAACATTTTTAAAATGAACAGCTTAAGAGTAAGGTTTTAAAATATATATATAGCGTTAAAAAAGTTCTACCTAACATTACTGCAAGAATGTTTTGTTAACTTTAAAATAACTTTTAGAAAACATTAGCTAACGTTCTGACAACTTTCCCTGCTAGCTGGGATGGTCCCAAAAAGTCTTGAATTGGTACAATTAATAAATGGCTAATCTTCTTTAATGCAAACCAGCTGCTATGCACTTTTTGTTGTAAATGTGCCATTGATTTTAAAGGAGCGAGAGGGACAAATAGACCTGAATGGTCAGATTTATGCCAGCTCCAGCCTGACTTTGCCTTCTGTCCTTGAGAACTGCTCAGTCACACTGTCGGGATCTCTCACACTGAGTCCAGGAGCCAAACCTGAGTGTGCCAGAATCTGAGCTCACGGCATGCATTTCATTGGCTGACTGCACCTGCGGTCGCTGTGCTTGAAGAACAAATTCCATTTGGACATCATAAAGGCAATAGACTGAAATAAAACTCACAAATGTCCCGTGCTAAACAGCACACTGTATAACATTCACTCTGGATGCTTCTATAGTGAGACACCTTTCTAAATCTGCTTACTGTTGTGTAATAGATTGAAATTTCCCAGCTGTGTTTGTGGCACAGGATAGATTAGTCTAAATACAAAAATATCCCAGAACCTTTCTGAACTGTATTTTTAGATAAGACACAACACAGGGTGTCTACATATGTCTGTCCAGCAGAGGGCACTGCACATCTCCACATACAAATTGGATTTGGCTTTATCAGCATTCAACTCACCAGCATTGTTTTCACAGTCAGTCAGTGGGGGTGAGAGGAAGAGAAATTTAAATATGGAGCTCTAATAATCATTTGAGACCTGCTGTATTTTGCTGTCCTATCTAAAACCAAACCACGACAATGTCTTTTGTGTGTGGATATTTGATTTATGTAATAACAATGTTGAGGCCATCTTTTTATTTAAACTATTAAGTGTTTCCAAATGGCGCAAATTCTTTCTGTTAAAAATGTTTCTAGTAGAAGAGTTCAGCTATTTAAAGCTGTAACATTGCCCTTTCTGTCACTGTTTCTGTTTAAAAACATAAAATTGCTGGTTACTTTACGTACTTGACTGTACGTGTGTCCAGCTAACATTTCCTGGGAAACAGGACCCGACAGGAGACATTTTGAACCCTGATCTGTTATGTACTTCTTCAATAACCGATTTTTGATCCTTTAAAACCATAAATATTTACAGATTGCAGCTTTAATTTTATAAATTGTGTTTGTTTAATTTTATATATGTAATTTGCAACAGGAGACATTTTGAACCTCTGATCTGTTATGTACTTGTTCAATAACTGATTTTTGATCATTTTTAACCATGTATATTTACAGATTGCATCTTTAATTTGATCTAGTTGTGTTTATACATAATTTTGTATGTAATTTGTATTCATATGGAGCTTAATTACAATAACTCGATGTGCTGTAATGCAGATTTCAGTTAGCACTAGTTCTACTCATGAATGCAAATTTATGGATACATTGTTAGTTTAAATCTGTGTACAATTGCATTGTTGGAAGGTACACGATCCAAAGGGTGAACTTTCTGCCCTCTCAGTCCTGTATTAAATTCAGTGGTTTGGTTTAGCCTGTGAGTGATAGTCACTGGTTTAACATCTTCTGTCAGCAGAGAGCCTCTGATCAGAACAGGAATTCTTATTAATGCCAGTTATGTTAACATTGAAAAGTTTTTGTTTTGCTGTTTGAGGGTGGTCTAACTAATGGAGACCATTGGACTGTTTATACAAATACAAATAAATAAACGTGCTTATTGGTCCACTCTACAAACCAAAGCACTCAAAAAAACACACATCTAATAAAAGTCTGTTTTTACCTAGCTGCCCCCTTTGGCCACAGGAAGTCAAAATATGACAAATGTGCTTTTGAAGTCATATCACCAATGTGATCCATGCTTTATGAGGTGCAATCTAAATAATGAAGTACACAAGACATGTTACAAAGCTTGGAATAGAAGATGTTCTAAATTGTCCCACGGTTCTGACCTAGCTAACAATTTTAGGTTGTAAGAACGTTTCCATAATGTTTCTATTAGTAACAAAATCATCATAATGTTATTTTAAATGTTCTAGGAACGTTTAAGACGTTTTTAGTTTTTTAGTTAGATTATCGATATCAATATTATAGGTTATCGCTTGGTTATGAGAATGTTATTCAAATGTTTTTTTCATTCTGTAACGTTTTTTAACATTTAGCTAACAACTTAAGAATAACATTTTTATATCTATGATATATAACATAAAAAATGTTCCACTAACGTTACTGCAAGAATGTTTTTTGATAACTTTGAGAGAACTTACAGAGAATGTTCGTCAACGATCTGAGAATGTTCCCTGTTACCTCGGGAGTTTGGAAAGGCCTGTCTCTCTCTCTCTGTCTGTCTCTCTCAGGAGGACAGCAGTGGTCGAGGGTGGTTTAGGCAGGTCAAAGGTCACCATTAGTGGAAGCCTCCTCGGTCCAGTAATGAATTCCCCAGGTTGGAATCCTGGGCTCTCCCGTTAAGATAAACAATGATTACACCTGGAGGGGAGAGAGAGCATGTGTGTGTGTGTGTGTGTGTGTGTGTGTGTGTATGTGTGTGTTTAAATCTGTGGCAGGTGCAGAAGCAGATCAGGCCTCATTAGCAACACCTTCTGCCACAACAGGCCTCCAGCAGATGGGAGTTCCACCCGCATACACTACCTCACCTCATATGGCACAGGCGTTTGCGTGCGTGCGTTGGGAGGGGGTATTAAAATCAGCCTTTATAAGCTGCTTGCATACAGGCTGAGGCAGCAGCACAGTGGATCCGTGGGCTGATCTTGGCTCTCATATGTGCATGATCTGTTTTTACTCAGTAATGTGCTGCGGCATCTAAATCCGGCGTCCTGAACGGAAAAAAGAATATTCTGTTCTCTTACTAACATGTACGAACCGGACAGCTGCTGATCCTCTTAATACTAATCTACAGTAACAGACCTTCATAAAATGATCGGCGTGTTCAAGAGCGACAGCATCAAAAATCACCAACATACTGATATTTATTTGCGAGAATGTTATTTTACTTTTGTAACAGGATTAATGATGTAATCCAGCAGACAGGAAATCCTCTGGTCTTCACATTTATGTTTCAAATAGCAAATGTCCTGGCCATTCATTTTTTGCAGCAGATTAGTTTTATAAACCTTTTCATAAATCCCCTTACCAGATTCATAAAGATCTTAAGCATAACTATTCATATATATATACTACAACATTTTATAGTCTCAGTGTTTTTATCACTCAAACATTTGTTATAGCATTTAATAACATTCAGTTGTGAGATAGTGATCGAGTCTGTAATTGCTTCTATGAAGGTCTGTTTTTTAAAAAGTTAAAGATCTCGTAAGGTTAAGATATTAACTTTTAACAAAATGACATTATGAAATAAAACTGTTCTTAATTCAAATCTCAGCCCTGTACCAAGAAAGAACTATTATCATAATACAGTAGTGTATAGTTTAAAAGCTTAAATCTATAGAATTCAGCGCTGTGTTTTATTTAGTTATCATGGTCGTGTTAATATATTGAATACTAATTAAAATTAATAATATTATTCTATTGTTATTAACCTTTTGAAACAGCCTTCATGTTGGGAGTGTGCCTGATGTCTTAAAATGCTGCCAGGTTTTGTAGCAGAGAAACTCTCTTGACTGTCATGACAAAGCGCTTTCAAAACCATTTGAATTTTCGCGTAAATGTGATCAGACCTTCATCTGTTGTAAATAAAGTCAAACAAATAAAAACATTTGATGGTGACATTTTATTTACAAATGGTTTAAATAACTAACTAGTGGAATGTTCTGGCAATGTCCTTATCCAAATGCTTGCTTTAGCTGCTGATTTGCTCCAGGTTCAAATACTGCAGATCAATTTAGGTCTCTTATTGATATTCTAAGCTGTATTTGGTTTCTCTAGCTTTTGGGTAGTAGATCACAGATGTCTTGTATTCATCTGCACAATGTCCTGATACAGCACAGAATAAAATGATCAAAGTCAATAAGAGACATTTTGTGTAGAAAACAGAGTCGTGGAACTGTTAAGTGATCTTCAGCAAGCTGAAAACATTCAGCAAAAAAATAGTGGTGCTTATGGCAACCTCCATATAAAACTTAAAAAAAAGTAAATCACTGTTAAAGCTGCATTCTGTAATGTTTACCTCTCTACCGCCATCTCTGTTTGAAACATACAATTGCAGGGAATCTGTATAGTTATTTTCCTAATGTTCCTAAGTTTAATTTATAAACAACTGCTATAACAACAAGCTACAAACGCTGCCGATGCTCAGTGAGTGTGCTGCGCCTGCTAACGCTTCTTAACTTGGGCCGCTGTTTAAAGCTGTTAACAATTGTAAAGTTGTAAAATTTGTAAAAGCTGTAAAGCGACATCTTCACTGCATTTTCACAACTTGCCCAACTGCTAAGTAGTTATTAATGACAACTTTCTGTAAATGTCTTCCAATGATTGCAAAAGTGTCACCAAAGATCATATAAAAAGTCTATCATATCACTAACCTGTGTAGCAAAGTTTTAAGTAAAACTGTATGTTTTCACTGTAAACTTTACAAAGCTGGAATTTCTGGCTGGGCTACTCTCTGGAAAATGTTTTCGTTAAAGACTAATGCACAAAGACACGTAACCTTGTATATACGGAGCAGAAAATCTAGCCCCCGAGCAGTGGAAAAAGACATATGGCTTGACAAATGCTCCCTCACTGTATTTGCTTTATCCAGATGTATTTACATTTGAAGAAAGACAGAAAATACCTTTAATGCATTATAGCTGCTGCCAGTGTGGAGATGTCATGCCATCTTATGGCAGACATTAGGTTTCATGATTCCAGACATCATTTTGTAATGGCCGAGGAGCCATTCAATGACAAAGCAGTAAGTCCAGAGAACCTGTGTGATACATAGATTATGTAAGAGTAGCCCTTACCACAGACAGGGTTACTCTTAGACACGATTATAGAGACTAAGCAACACAGTGTGTTAATATACAGCAGAATGTGAGTTTAAGCTGCACACGTGAACAAACACCCACTTCTGTTGCAGAACACATGCTAAAAAGCTAGAGATTATGTATTTATGTACTTACATTAGAAAAACGTAATACAGTGTTCTTATTGTGTACATTGTACATTTTAAATTGTACTTATATTTAAAAGGTTTACATGTAATTACACATTTTACCCTATCCTTAACCCTAAACCTACCCAAAACAACATAGTAAGTATAATGTATCACATCCTGTTTTCTTTTGCAAGTACACAGTATTTAAAGACACCTCACATAAAGTGCGACCAATATTTTTATATATTATTTTAGTTATTTTTATCAACTGCCTGTACCTTATTTTTTTGTTGTTATAAATAAATGATATACTTTAAAATACATTTCTGGGTTACCACAGGGTAACCTGAGACCTGCTTTCAAATGTAACATCAGACCTGGGCTTGCACAAAGCTGGTTTCTAAAATTTTCTCTATATTTAGTTTCACGTAACCTGCATCTGACACCAGTCATAGTTTAATATGAAGAGATGGCAATAATGTTAATGCTGATTTTTAAACTCATCAGTTCATACTCACTGAAATCAAAGGAGAAGTTTTACTTTATATCATAAATGGTGTCAGGCTCAATCCAACAAAACTTGAGCTGCAGCCTGAATCGTGTGTGGACAGAAAACAAGATCCAAACCTTTACTAGGAAAGCACAAACCTGGCTGTTCACACCAGTCTGAAAACACGTTAGAAGTGATTCTGTTGTTAATCAGGACTATGCAGACGTGGCCTCTGTGCTTTGTTTCTAATACAGTCTCGCTCTGAGCTCTGATCTGCCTGTGTGATGCGGCAGCATGGAATCGCTCTTTAATGAATTAGCTCTCCTCGGCTCAAATCATTTATGTTGGCACAACACTCGCGTGGTTTTTGGCTTAAAGGGGTCGTTCCTGACTGAGCTCAAAGCTTGGCCAGGTCAAGATGAGATGTTGGTGTGCAAATGTGTTGCTGAGTATCAGTGTTGAGCCCGGGGGTTCCCTTTAATCAAAGATGACCAACATTTCCAGGAAAAGCTTTGTATCTACCATAAATAGACACAGACACAACCTCCAGAATGTGACTACCCAGCTAACAGTTTTAGATTGTAAGAATGTTTCCCCAATGTTTCCATTAAGTAAAAAAAAACATTGAAAATGTTATTTTAAATATTCTAGGAATGTTTAAAACATCCAGTTTTTTATACATTATTATTGTTTAGATTATTAGATTTATTTTTAGATGTATTAATGTTATTGCTTGCTTATAAGAATGTTATTCAAACATTTTTGGATTCTGTAACATTTTTTAAATGTTCCACTAACTACTTAAGAATAATGTTTTTGATATATATGATATATAATGTTAAAAAATTCTACCAATATTACTGCGAGAATGTTTTTGATAACTTTGAGAGAACTTTGAGAGAACGTTCAACATTCTGAGAATGTTCCCTGTTAGCTGGGTAGACTCTGGCATGCTGGTATGTTTGTATATTTATTTTTCCTTTATTTGAAGGTCAGTTTTACGCCAAGCTTAAAAACATAAAATCAAAATGTACCTTATTTGTTATGTTAATGCTGAATGAAATAATAAATGCTGTCTTCGTAATCTTTTAATGTAATACATTAGCTACACCTCTCAAACAGCTTTCCTTGTCAGCAGATGTCATGATGAAGAGGTCAAAGTTTTGAAAGTCAGCATGGCCTCTTAGCCCCTTCTGGTAGATATTGTAACTACATCATCTGAGTACAAATAACACCTTTTTCCATTGATGACCATTTGAAAATAACTGTTTTGATAGATTAAAATCTTTGGCAAGCAACATAAAGTGCACATATTTTATTATATTACAGTAGAAGTATAACCAAAGCCAGTTGTGTTGGAGGGCAATGGCGCTTTGACAGTAAAGAAACTATAGTACCATTGAGATGAATAGGGATGGTAACAGATACTGTAGCTCTCCTCAGGTATTATATATTTTTTGGTCATGAATCACTCTTTTTCAGCCTCTCTCCTCTAAACATTCTGGTATGTAACCCCTATTGTTACTGTGGATGAAATGACGTCCTATCCTACATTTCAAACACTGTAAATACATCAAATTATGGAAGTAAAATGATTTCAAATAGTATTTCATGTTGATGTTAATAATTCCTGCTGTTTTTAAGGGGTCATTTCCTGTAAACCAAATACAAGCTCACCTATTTGATCTTTCTGCTTTGACACTGTCTGAATTACAGTACTCTTTATGGAGTGAACACAGAGATTAATGTTAGAAAGAGAAATAAAACAGCATACCTGCACCAATAGGCATGTAAGAAGCTTCCAAGAGGCTGTAAGAGATATATTCTGTCTTTCAGCTGTTTCTCGGCTAACAGGGAACGTTCTCAGAATGTTGGCTAACGTCCTCTCAAAGTTATCAAAAGTTCTTGCGGTAACCTTAGTAGAACATTATCATATACCAAAATGTTATTAAGTTGTTAGTAGAACATTTTAAAAAGTTACAAAATTAAAGACGTTTGAATGTTTTAAATGTTCCTAGAACCTTGTTGTTACTTTAATTAGAGAAACATTCTTACAACCTAAAATTGCTAGCTAGGTTTACATTGTTGATCAAGAAGTTACAGTGGCAGTAAAGTTGGAATGACAAAGTCTCCGCATTGAACTCCACCCATGGCTGACAACCAGCTTTTCCTCCAGGCTGCAGATTAGGTGAAAACAATGAGCCGGACAAAATGGCCGCTGGCCCTTTAAAACCTCCACTTGAATTTTGGCCTTCTATTAGTAGATTTATGAGCCTCCCAACCACAGAGCTCTTTCAGTAAGTGTGTGGTGACAGATTGAGCAGTGCCTTTTGTCCTCTGCTGTGTGGTTTAAAAGAGACCCTGAGGAATTTTCCAGAATGTGATTGGAGATGTGGTCATACGAGAATGGTGTAATTGATTGTGGTTTGGCACCGGTCAGAGGGCATATCTAAGTATTTATGGGTCAGATGCTATGGTAAGGGGGAAAGGCCAAATTGTACAGTTCAGTGAAGATCTTAATTAGAATTGGCTGGTTTAGTTTATAGGTTTGGGTCTCTATTTACATCAGACTTAGGTGAATGAGACCTCAAAAATACGTCAGTTTTATTGTTAGCCATTCACATAACAAATGCTAAAAGATGGATTATTTTTATGGCTCTGCTGAGGAATGTTTGAAGCGATTTTTGTTTTAGTTTTGCTGGACAAAAAACTGTAAACTTTATAGTGACATCTATATTATCATCCTGAATGCAACATCACATAAATCATCACATAATATTTTTAAAGCTGCAGTATGTAACTTTTGTCCCTCTATTGCCATCTCTGTTTGAAACATAAAATTGCAGGTTACTTTATGTACTTTCATTTACATATATTGAAGTCACATGAAGCAAAACTGACATTTCCTGGGAAATTGTGACTGACAGTTTAAATTGTAAATCATTATTATAACCTTAACATTGTGTATTGGGGTTAGATAAGGAGACTGTTTTAACACTGATCTGTCATGTACTTGCTCAACTGATTTTTGTTCATTTTTAACCCAAAAAGGTTACGGATTGCAGCTTTAAAGTACCATTCACTTTTTATTGGGTAAGCTTTTTCTCTTATAGCAGTGGAAAACATTTATAATATATGTAATGTATAAAGCTTTGAACAAAAAATATAGTACATATGTTTCACCCAGAGCAGGAGTTTGAATGGACATCACAGATCACCCCAGCACTGACTGGAGTTAGATTCTCTTCAACATGTGGATCTAATGGAGCAGTTTGCCATACAAAAACCCTCTAACATCTTTTTACGCACGCTCACTCTCTCCATCATTTTCCCTTTCTTATTTCACATGTGAACTGCGATACTTTATTTTTCCACAGACAAGATTGATAAGGCTTATGTTTGACACACTGCGGTAAATTGTGCAATCTTGAAGACAATTGCAGAAATGCTCACGGTCTGTATTTCCAACCAGCTCTGGAGGCACTTAAAACGCTGAATTAGACAGCAAAAAAGAAGAACTGGCAACAAAAACATTCAAGGTGTTTGAGGCAATTTGACTTTTTTGTTGTTGTTTGATGATAAAAAAATTTAAAAGTTATGTATGTTATATATATAATATATGATTCATTAATCAATATATAAAACTATATAGAATACATTTCTGTTGCTCAGCTGGTAGAGCATTGTGTTAGGAGCACAAAGGTTGTGGGTTCGATTTCCAGGAAACATGCCGAAAAAAGTATAACTTGAATGCATTGTAAGTTTGCCAAATGCATAAATATCAGTTATATATAGAAATATAGATAAAAATAATTATATTGCAGCAAGATAATAAAATTGTATTTTTAGAAAATTATGTCTGTTTAGCCTATATATAGTAGATGAATTCAGTTATGCAATGTTGTATTATATAATGTTTAATGTACTGCATGCTTTATTCTTTTATGATGTCCACAAGATAAAGATATGAAAACTATGCATTTATCTTATCTATCCCTTTATAAAAATAGAGGAAAAAAACGCAAGCTGTTATTAAATCCACAGAAGACGGGCTTCTGTTAGGTTTGGGAGCAAATGAAAAGAAACAGACACACATATGGGACATTTTTTTAGTCCTCAAACATGTGCTTAAGCCAGATTCACACACCATATGGGAGTGGGTGAGAGTGTGGACGCTCCTAACGCATTCTGAGCACTCCATCCAAGAGCCCGGGAGTGAGCCAAGATCCCTCAGGTCTGGCTCTGCTTCTACCGTGAGCTCATGAAAGCCAAGGTTAAACTCCACCACTGCACCATTCGCAGCACCTCTGCATTGTTTTAGCTTTCCGTTTGAAGATTGCCTCTTGAGCTGTCCACACGTAGGAAGGAGCATAATAATGCCCTGTGATGGCATGTAAAGAAACATTTGAGTGTAGTATTCACCATGACAAGTGTTATTGCTGTTAGAAGACAAAATATATCAAGTTTGTTAGTTGTAAATATATGTGGAAGGCCGTGGTCTGTATGTTCTCCAAAATTTCTGATATACAGTGTATAACGGATATACAGTGTCTAGAGAGTCTAAACGTACTAATAAAAATGCATTTCATTTAACAAAAAATGCCATTATTATTTGCATTTTTCAGATTTGTTTTTTGTATTGAAAATTATCAGCATAACAATTTGAGAGGTTCTCTTGAAAAACTCACAGCAATTTCAGAATTGTGTGGTATGTTATGTATTAAGCATGAACTTGAGCTGGCATTGATTCCAGTGCATGATTCATCCCAGCATGATTTGAGACTGTTTCCAAAGAGCATTGTGTGTCCTTCAACGTATGCAAGAAAATCTGACCAAATTAGATGAAAATGAGATAACATGGTCAATGAATTTTCAGCTTTAAATGGGGAAAAAAATGGTCTGAAATTTTTCAGACTTCACTCTGGAACAGTTGTGTCACTGTTCACCTGAGACTTGTGACACTCGTCTCACCTCAACTACTTCCTGTTCTTCTATAATATGCTGGATGCAAGGAAGAGTATTTAAATGATAGTTTTCTAAAGGGAGGGACCACTGACCTTCAAAAGGTTATGATGCAGCTCAGCTCGCTGGAGATCGTTCCAGATTTCTGGAACCAATTACCACCCAAAAGACAGAGAGAGAGAGTCAGGGTTGGTTTAAGGTGAAACCGTAATACATAAGCACAGCTTCGCAGAATGATGGGAGTTGTCTTTTGTGGATCTTATGCGGTTCCTTTAGAACCAGCAGAGTTTTAATAACTAAAGAATATGAGAAATTAAATGGTTCTTCATGCATACGGACATTCTCAGACACTGTGGAAATAAAGGATCCAACGAGAGCGAACGCAGGAGAACAACAGCGATGCCTATCTCTCCCTCCCACCCTGAGGTTTCTTTCTGAGAGTATGTAATCAGTGGTTTTCTGTTTGTGGTTTTCTAAGCACGGGTGTGCAGTCTTCCTAACGCCTCTACCCCTTGTGGTTTAGTATTAATACCACATGCACAGGCGCTGGGCTGGACAAACCTCTGCAGGGATCTCTATCTCTCTCTCTCTGTAGGAATACGACGGCATCCTGTGAACCCTACAGCCTGACAGCCATAATGCAGGGGCCTTCGAGGTCCAACATGTGGCTGCATTTGCAGGCGTGCTCCATTACCTCTTTTTCGTTTCCTCTCTCCATTTCTCTTCCTCCCCGTGCCTGTGCAGGATTGATGTGGGTCATTATGAAATCACCTACGCTATAGGGGAAAGTAACGTGAAGCTGAGCTGCGCAGGGATTTGCTGAGATTCCCTGAAGGCAAGTGCGGAATATAGACGAACTCTTAGACGATGAATACCCAAAGTAGTGTGTGACCTCATTGGTACTGTTATACAAACTTTACTGTAATCCAAAAGCTATCCGGTTACATAGTGTTATGTTCATGAAATGGAGGAATTGAACTTTTTATTGTATTCAACATATTATTTGAGCATCAGACATTTTATTTCATTCGAGAATGGCATCAAAGAGAATCAAAGAGAATTTGTAGTTTGTAAGAACGGTTTCCACTAAATAATAAAAACATTAAAAACATTCTTTTGAAAGTTCTAGAAATGTTGTATTAATGTTACCGTTTGGTTTAAGAAGATTATTCAGATTTTAATTCTGTAATGTTTTGAAAACATTTCAACTAACAACTTAAAAATAACATTTGAGCTATATGTCAAACTGCAAGACCGTTTTTTAAAACTTTGAGAAAACCTTTAGAGAACATTAGCCATGGTATGGTATGGTAAATATTTGTATGAAGCAATATATGTTTACTTGCATTTATTTTGGAACACGGGCATCATGATGGACGACAACACGCAGCAGGGTCCTGATGTGATTGGAACGGACAGCCAACACTACAGACCCTAGACCGCTGGCTACCACACTCACTTGTGTGTTTTACTCTGTACTCCCTGCTTTCAATTACAACAGACAAAACAAGCACAGAACAAATGTCATTTCTCACAGAAGACTGAAGCCTGCTTTTTTGGCACTGGCCATTCTCTATTCTTTTGTTCATATGGTACAAGTTTGTTTTTCTGTTCCAGTATTGAACATCTTTATATGCTAATGGTTTAATGGATTGGTTTAGTGCAGTTCAGGGTGGTTAAGCTTGAATTATTGAAAGTGGAAAGAAGGGTAAAATCATATGAAAAACATTTGGGAATATAATATAATAAAGCATGCACACAGTACAAAAATAAACTGAAAATGTTTTATGTATGTGAGCTTAACTGATTCCTTTATTGCAAAGAAATGTGAACGGTGTGAATTCGGCTAATGTGTGAAAGGTGAAGTACAAAGAAACTGTCTTAGAAACTGTATAATATTTTAGAGCAGTGGATTTTATATTTGAAGCTCCCCTCCTCATAAGTTCCACCCAATAAAATATATTATAATATTATATTATAGAGCTTGGCTCTTTAATTTTAAGACATCTTGTGGCTCTCTTGTGGGCCCTGGTCCCCTGGTTGTGGTACCATTTTAGAGGCTGTCACTGCTGAGTATCTTCTACTTAATTCATTGTCTGATAACTTTTCACATGAGAGACGTTCATAAAGACGCATTTAGACATTCTAACATGTCACACACACGACATTAATAGTTATGTGTGGTTACAGCACATCTAAAAGATATCGTCGGATGTTAATGGTGCCTTCATCAATATGTCACAGCCAAATGAGGTGTTGCTAAAGTCTCTAAATAAGTGTTGATCACCATATGAATCAATTCCACAGTCCCCTGCACTCCAGCAGTGACACGTCTTGATGAACACATGTCTAGGTGCACATATGCACACTGACACATTCTGGATGGACCGCAGATGTACTGCAGAGCTTTGTAAACTAGTGCAAAATTAGCTTATTACAAATATGACACATCCTTTTGTTTACTCACCTGAAAGAGTCCACATTCTGCTTCACACATGGCCGTAAAGACACCTGGGTTTCAGTTTGTGATATGGAAACGATTATTGTCATTTTCGCTAAAGCTGACAGAGGACAGGACTGAACTTATTTGATTTGCTTTCAAATGTGCATAGTTGTTCCAGGTTTACAGTATAGAACTACATATATGTTATTGAAAACAACGTATTTCAATATGGGGAAAAAACTGCAGAAACGACTAAATCTAAGCTGTAATGTTTGCATGTCTGCGTTCATGGAATTAAGAGCAAATCAAATCAAACGTGACTTTAGCTGAACACTTCTAGGTTGTTATAGTAACGTTATAAGAATGATAACCAAATGTTTCCATTAAGTAACAAAAATGTTAAAGGAACGTTTAAAACATCCAGTTTTTGTATGAATGTTTTTGCTTGGTTCTTAGCACATTATGGAAACTTTTTAATTCTGTAACATTAAAACATTCCACTTAAGAATAATGTTTTTATATATATGATAAAACATTTGAAAAGTTCTACTAACGTTACTGCAAGAACTGTTTTGTTAAATGTGAGAATGTAAGCCAACATTCTGATAACGTTTCCTGTTAGGTGGCATAATGCAATCAAAACTTTGATATCCACCACAAATATTACTCATATCACCTATACAAAATGCATTAATATCGCTAATGAATGGATTTATTGGCCAAATCTGTGGCAAGACCAGCAATTATTTCTCTATTATTTCACACAACACCATGACAATGTCAGGTGACAGATAGAGAGTGATCACAGGTGCGTGTTTTGCCCACAAATAAAGGGGGTCTGACATCTGGCACTGGGTTGTACTATTAGTGCCAGAGGCGCCTGTGCATGCGTCAGGGACTGCAGAGCAGCAATCATGTGTCAGATCCTCTTCAGAGATGTAGATTTATGAGTTTATGTGGTGGAAGGCAGAGAACTGGAAAACTGTCAAGTGCTTTCACACACTTCCAATTGCGAGTACATCCAAACTCTGTGCCTGCACTTCTGACTCTACACAAGCCCATATTCCTGCAAATGCTCCCTTAATAGACTACCTAGACTTTTTATACAAGGTATTTGTTCTGCGTTTTGTACTGATGAACACCCACTGGAGGTATTTTAAGGATGATTTGTGTCCATTAAAAAGCATTACAGCACTTGGAACTAATATGGCAAAGTCACACCGAAGTCATTTTGTAAATGAAGGATAAAAACGTAGATTTCAGTGTATTTGAGTCCATCTCAAGTACTTACACACTTAATAATAATCTCTTAATATAATCTATGAATATCTATTAATATAATCATTTCTGGCTACTCCACTTTGTCTGATTTGTGCATTTTGGTTAATTGTATTAAAACAGAAGTTGGATGCCCAACGTGAACCGGAATTACTGAACAAATTCCTCATCGTGGAGGGAAGCGGAGGGGGCAACATGCGCGTCACGGTGTCCGCAACGCGCGTTATTCATCGCGCAGTTAGGTGGACGCGAAAGTCAATTGCCTCTTTACCGACCGCGCACAAGCGCGTCGCGTCTGAAATTAGGGCGCGCGTCGCGTCTGAAATTAGGGCGCGACCGGGGAAAAAGGGGCCCGGTGTGCCGTAGCTGCGGAGCGCCTGTTGTCGATATTTTGCGTTGGGAGTCTTTGATGTTTCGCATGCGGAGGAAAGGGAGTCATCGCCCGCCAAGCGCCGAGCGGCTGCCAGGTTGCGCTGACGCCAGCCCGCAAACAGCGGGTGACCCGCGCGCCACTCAGCCCTGACCGGCGCTCGCACCTGCAGCTCATTACGCGGCTTGAGGCGCTTAATGCAGCGCAGGTGGGAGAGAGTCGCAGGCGGCCTGGGAGAGAACACGAATTCATATAACAAATACAAACGCGCACCTGTCGACACGTCCGTGCGGACTCATTTAATCGCCAAAAGTCGCGCCTTTGAACGCGCATACCTCTGCGATGGTGTCACCGACGCAAATGCATGCAGTCATCAGATACGTGCAGTCATCAGAACATGCAGTCATCGGATGCATGCAATCATCAAAACATGCAGTCATCAGAACATTCAGTCATCAGAACATGCAGTCATCAGAACATGCAGTTATTGGATGCATGCAGTCATCAGAACATGCAGTTATCGGATGCATGCAGTCATCAGAACATGCAGTCATCAGAACATGCAGTCATCAGAACATGCAGTTATCGGATGCATGCAGTCATCAGAACATGCAGTTATCGGATGCATGCAGTCATCAGAACATGCAGTCATCAGAACATGCAGTCATCGGATGCATGCAGTCATCGGCTGCATGCAGTCATCGGATGCATGCATTACACGCAAATGCATCTTCACCTTTGTTTTAAATGGACTGCATACCGTTTTAATATACATGCATAAGTGGCCCAATTAACAAATGGAGGTAAACTAAAGATGTGCGCCTCGTTCAATGAATTGCTCTCTCGTACCCACGTACTCATTGTGTGTGGACTGTTTTGCCCATTTCACAGTGCAGAGTTGGGAAAAGGTCGACTAGTTCATCTCAGAGAGCAGTTAGCACTTATGCTGCCGGCTAGTCACATTTAACACTAGAAAACAATCCCTTCATCTGTCGTTTCTTTCCACTGGTAGTGGGTGAACGTAAGCCGTCTGTATGCTGACTTATACAGGAAAGTAAACAATATGGCGCAATGTTCTAGCTCAAAACATTTCTTTAAATGTTGCATTAACGTTGCTGTTTGGTTACAGGAATGGTATTCAAACTTTAAGTTTTTAAAACGTTCCACTAACACCTTAAGAATAACGTTGAATAACATTTAAAAACATTTTACTAACGTTACTGCAAGAACATTTTGGATAACGTTGAAAGAACTTTTACAGAAGGTTAGCCAACACTCTGAGCTGGGGCATCCTCCTTAGGTAAACGAATGGCTGTGTGTGTCGAGGCAGCTGTCATTTTAGCATCATAAAGATGACATATAATCATCTGCTGCATGTCATGTGTGTCTCCCGTATTTTTCCATTAAAGATGCAATGAGCCATACAAAGCCAGGAGAATAAACCTCCACAGAAATGCTCCTCTTCAGCGCTGTAGAAGCAGACCTGGTGGTGACATCTGCTTTAACTTAACTCAAACACCCCAGCACTTAATAAAGCAGCATCAGATTGTTGCATTGGGGATGAGAAAATGAATGTCTGTTGGAAGGAGTGGGGGAGGAATTCCTTCTCTCCTCACCATGTGAACCTCCTTCAAGAAGATCTCTCAGATGTGAGAGAGACAAAAAAAGAGCGAATCACTGAAGCTGCCTGTTTTACATTTGTTAGTGGATGAGAATCTACAACAAATCTAGCAGCCAAAAAGCCCTAGACAAAAAGCCCTTTCCTACTCATCCCATACACAAACATAATTGAAAGATCAGCCACATATGTCTGTTGTCGCGGCACAAGCAGGCGGTTGTTTGGTTTTGGCTCTCACAACACAACATTGACATTGCTGATCTAGTCTTATTTAGCCTATTGAGTGGGTAAGACGTACTGTAGCAAAATACGGTTGGAACATGACAAGGCGGCCTGTTCTTTGGCTATTGTGTTTTGATTCCATTATAATGACTTAATCAATTCATTTCAGACCGACTGCCTCGTCTCTAAGGTGGATTAGTTATGTCTGAGAAAGATAAAGATATTGTGTGAGGGAAAACAGGGCTCAGTTCGAGTGCGTCTGGAGTTTACGACCAAGAATCTGAAAGCAAACAGATATAACCGTTACATCTTCATGTGCTTGTCTACTACTCAGTACAAGGCCATGGATGATTAAATTTATTCCTCAAAACAGACCGGTTTTAAGTGCTCCTGCTTTAAGTCTCTGTTGGCCCTGTTTACATCTGTTGGTAAGATCCATTTCAAAACGTCAGCCATGACACATTGTTTACACCTGGTAGTAACATGTCTCAAATAGAGATCTGATGACCACTTGTGATCAGATTTCAAGGGGAGTGTCTGATTACTTCATCTTTCGTGTTGATTAAATGAAAGTCAAAAGAAAATGCACTGTAAAATGTGTACAATGTTTTTTCCAAAAAAGTTTTAATCCAGTCATAAATACTACGATGTTACCAGCAAAATTCTCAGCTATTTAAAATGAGTACCTGTAGCCTGTTAACAAAGCTTTAGATGTGCACAGAGTCCTCCCAAGTTCTCTCAAAAATGTTTCGATGTTCTTGCAGTAGAACACTAGTAGAACTTTTTATAACGTTGTATATCATATATATCAAAAATTAAGTTGTTAGTGAAATTTTTAAAAACTAAAGGATAAATGATGTTTGAATAACCTTCTTTTAACCAGGAAATAATGTTAATACAGTGTCTAAAAAGCTGGACATTTTGAACACCCCTAGAACTCCTATAACATTTTTAACATGTTTTTCTAACTTGTAATGAAAATGTTAGGGAAACATTCTTACAACCCCAAAAATTGTTAGCTGGGTTATCAGTCCAAAAGGTCTACTTCTGTTTCTGTGTCATGTTCACAACTGGTGAAGAATCTTGATTCACATTCTTTTGATGAAAGTCCTAATCCCTCTTCTACACTGACACATACAGACTGTCAGTACTGGAGTCATCACTCTGACTCTACACAAGTAACCTAATCTACAGCCATTTCCCTGCCCATCCCAGCTGCCTGCTTCCCCCTGGCCTGTCATCACAATGAGACCAGTCAGGGTCCATTTGGAATGTGATTTATGGGCTGAGATGGGCGCTGTGATTTGTGACTTTTACTCCTTACCTTGCATGTTCTAGGTTTTTTGAGGCCAACAGTAAGCAGATGTGAAAGTGCGCTGCAGAAATATAAACTGCATTATCATGTAATTGAAAATATTGAATTACATTTACACATTTGGCAGACACTTTTATCCAAAGCGACTTACAGTGAATTTAAAGGTATGTAATGAATCTGTTTGTGTGTTTCTTGGGAAGTGAACCCATGACCCTGATGTTGCAATTGCCATGCTCTGCCAGTTCAGCTTACAGAAACACACTGTTAAATACCAAAACATGTACCACAGGAACAAATACAGCTTTACACAGATTTAGTTCTGAGCCAGCTAAGTTATAATTCCTGTTATTATAAAACAGACTGGAAAGGCTCCAGCCCCCCGCGACCCTGAAGAGGACAAGCAGGTTTGAAGAAGGGATGGATGGATAAAACAGACTGGGCATATGAAGGTCGCTCCCAACAGATGTGTTGATTTTCATTTCACTACGGCGTTTTACATGAGTATATAAAGTTGACACCCCACATTTCTAGTCCATTGTTCTGTAATGATAGATAATTATCTGTTTATAAGCCCAAAATCCCCTTCATGTACTGCACTCATTTCCTTTTTCAGGACTCTGGGTGATTCAGTTCATCATATTTAAGTGATCCAGTGTTCATTCATTCCTTTATTGTGCACAGTTTCTTCACAGGGGTTCTGATCAAACCTCGGTTGTGGATCATCATACAGCCCGCTGTATACTTACAACAGCTCACGCAGCTGTGTAAGAGAAGCTAGCCGTTGGTATAGAGAGAAATAGCCTTGCCGTCTCCTCGCTTCACTTGCAGCTAAATGTTCTCAACTGAGCCTGTGGAATGTCTTAGGAATCATAAATCAAGGTCTTGATAGAAACTTGGCACACAGCAGCAGCACTGTTCCAATGTAATGTTACAGTGAAGCAGACTAAAGATGAGCTGCACTTAGAACCGTGAATTCTAACCAGCAGTATATGAATCCCACATGTATACACTCAGAACAAAATATACGTATATCTATATATATATATATATATATATATATATATAAGAGAGAGAGAGAGAGAGAGAGAGAGAGAGAGAGATGCAGATCGATAGATAGAAAGACAGAGAGAGAGAACTCTGCCTTCTCTGTTTTCTGCAGCCACTATAATAATAATGATGTTAAATTATACCCACTATAACATAAATGAAAAGAAAACACAGTTTGATTTGATGAAGCCTGGATTGATTGTTTTCTTGAGCCTTAGGACAAGGATGGAAAGCACAACATGGTTGGAAAACAAAGTTCAGAGATTACTCAACAGTTCATCTTAAAGCAGTGAGGTATAATTTGATTGGATTAAAATTGTGAAAGTCCCTGAACTCAGGCATCCACTGCATAAACCTCACAATCCACAGAGCTGATCCACGTTCCTGCAGTACATAATTACTATGATCATAGTGGGGATACACGCATCTTTCCATGTCAGCATCTGCTGTCTTCCACACAGCTAACAATTTTAGGTTGTAAAAACGTTTCCCTAACATTTCCATAAAGTTAAAAAGGTTACAAAAGTTAATTTGAATGTTCTAGGAACGTTCAAAACGTTCAGTTTTTAGATGTTGGATTAACATTATTATTTGGTTTATTTTTTAAATTCTGAAATGTTTTAAAGAACTTTTAGAGTACGTTAGCCAGCGTTCTGAGAACATTACTTCTTAGCTGGGCACACGTTGCTGCCTTCTATGATGGCACTTGCATGCTGCGCTACACCTCTAGCAGACACACACCATACAGACATCCCCATCCCAACAAAGCATCCCTGCATGTTGAAGGAGAAACCCAAGGCTATGTGAGAATGATGCTGTGGGAGTCTGAGAGTGTCTGTGGGTGAGATCTATTGAAGAGCCAGTCACGGCTCAATATGAAGTTTGTTTGTTGCCTTCCTTGTCTGTGGCATATGCAAATTGGCCGAGTGGGAGGGGTGTGTGTGTGTGTTTAGTGGGGTCGGTCTGTGGGAAAGTGAAGGAGCTAATCCTGAGTGTTCACAGGGGTGGAGTGGACCATTCATTCGGCCACCCCTCCCGCGGCCCACCCCACCACTACAACTCACTGCATGCCACTTCTCAAGACAAGGACGTTGTTTTCTCTTTGTATCAAAGTCCCCTTTCACCCCAGTCCCCCCCCCACACACACAAATAGTTTAATGCTGAACACCTGTTTCTGTACACACACATCGCGCCGATGCGCAGACATGATAAAATCCCACGCTCCCATCCAACATAAAAAACACAAACGTGCTCTTCATGGGTAAATTAGCAGACTAGCTTATTATTACATGAAGCAGAATCGGTAAATGAACGAAATGTGAGGATCCTAAATATTATTGATCTAAACTGTCAACTCTTTTAATGTGATTTAATTTTTCGGAGTCATAAATGATCAATCAAACAAATGAATTGGTTCATTAATGAATACATTTGTGAGTCAATCTGGCATCCAGTCAGTATTGCATAGCTCGTAACCCAAATGTTCTCTTGTAGAAAAAGGCAAAAATATGCAATATAATTCTACGCTCCCTGAAATATTTTCATAACAGGTCTGCTGGGAACTTTACATTTGCTTTCAACCTGTAATAGTTAATCTGTCACTGGGTTTCATAGTGCTGTATTTTATGAGGGGACATCGAGCAGTCCTCAGTGGCTCTCTCTAAAAACAAGAGCAATCACCCAGAATCCTCCTGTACTTCTGCACCACCAACATTATCAGTCTGACTGGTTTCTCTTTAACCCCAGCTAACAATTTTAGGTTGTAAGAACATTTTCCTAGCATTTTCATTGTCACAAATATGTTATTTTGAAAGTTCTAGGAGTTATTCAAACTTCTTATTTAATTTTGTAATGTTTTTAAAATGTTCCACTAACAAGAATAGCATTTTTGATATATGTGATATATCCTGTTAAAAACTGTCTACTGTTACTTCAAGAACGTTTCATTGCAAGAATTTTGAGAGAACTTTTTTCAGATTGTTAGCCAATGTTCAGAGAACATTCCCTGTTAGCTGGGACGTCATCAATTCACCAACAGGCCTTAACAGAAAAGAAAACCTTGGAAAATATGCGAGACACTCATAGAGCCAAAACCCTACAGACTTCAGCCGCACTATTGAAGCCAGATGTTTACTTAACTGGCCAATTTTGATAAATGGTGTAATGATAACCATTATGCATTGGGGTAATTTTATATCAGCACAGCACCACATTGTTTTTGTTTCGCAGCCAAACAAACTCTGTTTGTGCCCACGGCCAGGTGCTGGGTTCGACCTAATTGATAAGCAGACAGCAGGACTGTGGTTTTCATGTTCTTCCAACATGCCCTCCACAAAGGCCTAAACTAACTGTCTTATTAAACTGACTGTCCTCAGACTTGAGCAAACTGCAGGATTAGAGAGATGTTGTGCTGACACTAAGTTCACTCAACAGTGCTTATCTTGTGGACACAGCAGTGGAAATTTGGTATTTCAACTTTTGCGGACAATATGTTCAAACAGGAAATGACATCAGCAAAACTTATCTATGCAGATATCTTTGTTTAGATTCAAGTAAACGTAGTTAAAATTTGGACAGAATTATGGCTGTTTCCACTGTGCTATAAGCTCTCCACAATGTTCCATTAACCGTGTTTATGTAAAATACATAAAGTTTGGTTTTTATATACAGTAACGTCTTTTCCAAAACATATCAAGATTTGCTTGAAGCACGCCGCAGTCGTAACCAATGATTCAGCTATGTAAAGTTCGTTTTGCCTGAGGCGGATTGCATGAAAACCACACAATGAATGATTGTTCTGTTAAACTTTCAGCATGATTATGTTTCCCACTTGAAGCTACATGAGACATTTTATTCACAGACAAACAGTCCTCTAGTTACATGGCTGACCTTTGATATATTACTTACTTTATTACTGTATTCAAAATATAGCGAACATCAGCGACGAGAAGGCAATGAGTTGAGGCAACAGTTGCTTTGTAGCATAGCTCATTTTATTGTTTAAACAGTTTTGCATAGGAAATATATCCACTTCCAGTAATTGACTGCAGTAAAAACAGCTGCTAGCAGTATAGGCTGGATATAACAGTAACAATCACAAAAAAGTCAAGCGTTATTTACACTCATTTTTTTTAATCTTGTGGCAATTTTAGCCCCTGCACCAAATGCAACCAGCCTAAAGGCAGTGCCTACTGTTTATAGCTGTGAAGACTGAAAAGCTTAAAATCAAAAGAAAACAAAACAGTCAAACAACAAGGCCTTCACTATACAGCTTACCGAAGAACACCTGCTTTCCTTAAACTGCAAGCAAAAACACAAAGACTCGATAAAATGTTCTATAATGTACATTCATAACATACATTAATATTTGCATACAACTGCTGTTTCCACAATCACTACGAAAACTGTTGTTACAACATTTGTTGGTGTTAGTGTTGTTGTCATACAAACACATTAACACTGAGTTTGCAGTGGGGCGTAAAAGTGCCACAAGACCCCCCTCCCTCCCCCCTTACAAAAAGAAATAAAATTCAACTCTTCTGTGGAGCTGGCAACCATTTTTTCATCAGACATATTTGTCATCTA
This sequence comes from Chromobotia macracanthus, assembly GCA_036877525.1. Taxonomy (NCBI): domain Eukaryota; kingdom Metazoa; phylum Chordata; class Actinopteri; order Cypriniformes; family Botiidae; genus Chromobotia; species Chromobotia macracanthus. The sequence continues at coordinate 5,355,368 of JAZGTH010000063.1, forward strand.
TTGTAGTACTAAGTGTAGTCTAGAGAAACACACTGCCCTACTATTACTTTACCTCATGAAACAGAGACTGGGGTGTCCCATTTGACTAAAATATCCCAAATTGAACAAAGCACAAAACACAAAACGAACACAGATCCAGGACCCAAAAAAAAGCAGAAACATCTGGGAGGAAATAAATGGGAAGAGGCATCCCACAGATTCTGTTTTGATTGGTTTTTTTTTTGTTTTTAGTGTATCCCCTAAAGAAAATTTCTGTTTTTTTGTATTTACAAGGGAAAGTCCACTGAGCTGAAACAGGCACTGCTTGAAATCTTCTATCGTATTTATTTTTTTCTTTTTTGTTTTTTGGTAAACGTATATTATGCTGGTTTTTTAAAAATGCTCCTGTTTATTTCAATGATCATTCATGCGGTTGTAAATGCCCTAATAATGGATATATGAGAGTAGATGTGGACCAGAATGTCCTACTGCCTTTCCCTGCACACACAGAACAGATGAAAACAGACATTGCATGAGTTCCAACTGGTTCTCCTTGCATAAGTTATATACATGTAGTTCACAAGGCTCATGATCATGGCTTTCAGGAACTTCTCCAGGCCACAACGTTATCATCTTAACTGCTTTTTAATATGCAACTTCGTTAATAACTAATTCTGCAACCAATATAGTAAAAAGGCCCTTTAAAAAAGAAAAAATAGCTACCTGTACCCCAATGAAAGGTAAAAAACTGAACCATCCTATATACCTCAAACATTATATGCTGTGGTGAGAGGAAGGGCTGAGCTACCATGACAATGCTCAGTCCAACTACCCAGCTAACAGGGAACGTTCTCAAAACATTGGCTAACATTCAAAGTTCTAAAGTTATCAAAAATGTTTTTGCTGTAGTGTTAGTAGAATGTTTTTCAACGTTATATTTCAAAAATGTTACTCTTAAGTTGTTAGTGGAACCATTTTAAAAACATTTCAGAAATAGAAAGTTTGAATAATGTTCTTATATCCAAGGAATAACGTTAATACAACGTCTAAAAACTGAACGTTTTGAATGCTTCTACAACTTTCAAAATAACATTTTGACCGTTTTGTTACCGTTTGTTACCGTTTTGTTGAAACAATGCAAAAATGTTTTTATAACCTAAAATTGTTAGCTGGGTAGATACAAACACTCGGCTAATCAGAGCATCATCACTAGCTATACGTAATCCAGACAACAAACAATGTGCCAATGAAAGGGGTAGTGGGAACTGCAGAAAGTGCAAATGCTCAGCTGTTTTGTTTTCTCTGCGATGGCAACGTGAAAAAGACATCTGTGGCTCTACACAAAGGCTTCTGGGAGTATCAGGTCTCTCCGTACCGAGTCTGCCCTGAAAACGACATGTCGAATGCAGCCAGCATTCATCCTAACATGGCAATCCCTGCCCACAGCAGACACATGTAAACACTGCCGAATGGAGGTGCCTACGTGCCAGTATTGGCACAGTATCTTGCAGAAAAATATCAGCCTTTCAGCAAGTGAATTCTGTACATCGTATGGTGGATCGGCCTCTATTGATGGGGAAAATCATGCATGCTTATTTTTGCACAAGACAGTAGAATAATTTGTGATGTCATACGTGACATTACCCTGGTAGTTGTTGTTGGGAGACTCAAATCAGGTGCCTTTATTCTAAAGTGACTAGGAGTTCCCCAACTGGTTAAAATAGCAAATAATGACCCTAATTAACACAAACTGAAACATTATTTCTTATCCCATTTTCAATATCACAATCACATCACACTCTATGGTCACACTAACAAAACAACACTTCAAACATTTATGAAATGTCTCAAGGATCCAAGTTAATCGACACGAAATACAACAAAAGACCTTCATCATTTTGTTTTAAACATTTACAGTCCCACATGGGAATTCACTCCACTTTAAAAGTACAGGAAAATAAAGATAAAGAATTACATACTCAGCCGCTTCCTTTTTTAACGGACAGTTGGAAAGTTATAACACCAATCTAAACTCGAAACAATTTTGTTGTATTTTTGTTTGTTTTTCGTTTCACTAAAAAATATGGACATCACTTAAATTCACAATTACGAGTTTTTCTTTTTACAAACGGGGAAAGAAAAAACAAATTACAGTGTACACACTTTTGTCAACAAGGCAGGCATTTCAATAGAAAGACCCTTAACTACTCTCCTCACGTAGCGTCAGATTCATTCTTACACTCTCGGACAGATTCATCTACTCACACACACATTTCACAAAGCTGCCAGAGCAGATTTTAACCCATAACGACTATGACCAAACACTATTGCTATTACCATGGCCATCGAGGTGGCCCCTACCTACGGCCTCCTTCACGGTTTCCAACTCACCCTAAAAACACAAGAATGACTCTGTAACCCTGACATGCCCACCATTCCGAGGAAATGCACTTCAGTGGCCTTGCCAATGGCCAGAAGGCTGCAAAGCACTTATTTTTTTCGCAAATGAACAATAACCAAAAAGGCGGGACAGTGCACATTGCATGGGGTGACTTTATTCTACTAAAAAAAAAAAAACACACACAAGAATGTGTTGGTGAAGGAGGAGAGAATCAGCTTGACTTGAGCTTCTTTTAATGGACTAAACTGGTGATTTAAGAACTACAGAGAAACAACATGTGGGGCAATGATATTTCATAAATTCAGATTTCACAAATTTTGAAATGTCTTTATAAAATCTCTTAACCAATGCTTGTAATGCCCTGTGAAGCGAAGCGCCTGAGTTTTCGTTCTGTTGTATTGAAAGGGCACTATGGGTAGGTGATTGCCTGTATGCTGTATAGGTGCAAAACTGTTTTTTGATCCTACAGACCATAAGAGGATTAATTTATTTCCTTCCACCGAAATCTATAGCTTGTAAAACAACTTAAAAATAACTATAGAAAATCTCACATACCTATAAAACATTTACATCAGTAATTAAACAAATCCTCATGTTTTTTGTCTACCGACCATGATCTCACTAAGGCTGGAGCACTTCAAAGGGAAGAATAAGAACCAGTGATATTTTCTGATTGCGACGTATTTAACACGCACACATTTGCGTGACAGTGATTGTAGCGCATTTTATAACAAGTCACTTGTTCGTAAAAATTTAAGGCATCTACTTGGGAATTGCATATAGCTACATTGTTTACGGGAACCAGGTAGTTGCTCATGGGCTGAGAATGCTCAAATATTGAGGCCAGCATTTCATACTTCATCCTCAGTGTGTTTGCCACAGTGCGCATAACTCACTGGTGATTGTCGCTCTCAAGTCAAGCTGTCTCCCCCCCCATGTAAGTCGTTGTCTTTCGAGAGTCAAACTAGCACCCCGCATCAGAAGTTTAAAGGAGTTTGTTAGTCACAGTAGACGAATTAGTGACTTTGCAGCCGTGATAGACCAAATGGTGCATTCTCTGCAGACATGCTTCAAAGTGTAGAAAAAAGACCTCCCTTTATAGAGAATACGAAACAAAACGGCTCTTACATGCACCTCTCTACCTGTCGGTACCCTCAAGGGAAAAAAAGACCATGTCACACACTGCATAGAAAGCAGTTCCCACTTTGGTCAATTACGACAAAGAAAATAGCAACAACAACAACAACAATCAACAACAACAAAATAAATGTTTACACTATTTGTATTTCTGTACTAGCCTCTAATAATCCACATAGCTAAAAGCACTACCTACATAGGCAAAACTTGGTATTGCATAATTCTTATAAATCTGGACCCCGCCCTCCCCAATAATGACTGGAAGATGGAAAAACAAACAAAACAAACAAATGATTAAAAGAGAATCAAAAAAGAAACCCACCAAAATACTGAAAAAAATAATGCTGAATGCTGATTATAAACTTTCGAAAACTATACACAGCCTTGATATGCACTGTAAATGTGAGATAAAGTAGTAAATGAAGCTAAAAATCAATGATGTCACAATTTCATCTGGAGTACAAAATATTTCTTATCATAAAAATGTTACTTTTTTCCTAAAACGGTAATAAATGCAGCAAAAACAAGTGTAGTGATGTTCTCTATAGTCGAAGGCAAGGCACGTAACGTGGACTATATATTTTCGTGCAAATTAAGATTATTGGAAAGATTAGTTATATAAATACGTCTGATTGGAGAGGCATCGGCAAAAGAATGCCGGGAGAAATCATAGATTTCTGGGGCTGCAGCTTGTGGGAACTACAAAAAAAATGGGTGTGATATAAGCACCTTGAGACCTGGCCTTCACCCGCAGGTTAGTGTTGAAATGAGTACAGCTTTTACATGTAACACACACACATTTTGTCGTAAATTACTTTACCAGCCTGCGTTCCTCTGGTTTCTCATTATATCAAATTGTAAACAGTAGCTTTAGAAGCTAACAGTCAACTAAACAAGCATATTAGATCGGTAGGTAATGTCAAAATAAGCCATTTTATACACGCCGTGTGTTTGCGTCTTTTCATCTATTTTAAGTTTTCATTTCAATAAATTAGAGACAAAAACTACCCGCATGTTTGGGTACGGCTCAACATAAGTGCTATTTTGTTTGTGTTCAGTTTTGCTCAGGTAAATGTTCACTGTCCATCCCGCACATCCGCTTTCCCTATTTTTCCCAATTTTTAATTTTTTTATGTTTTTATGTTTTAAATTTCACTTAAAAACATTTTCTCCCCTTTCCTTTAGAGTCTTAGGGCAGAAAGACTGTGATAGCTTCCCTTCAGTAAAATCATTTAAATTGCACTTGCCTCTTATGAGATAATGACTTTTTTTTCTCAAAATCCTTTTCAAAGGAAATATTAAAAAAAACTAAAAAGGGGTTGCATTTCTTACCTAGTAATACAGTTTTTTCTTTCACTGAAGAAAAAACACTTTTAGAGTTCTCAACTCTAAATAGTAAATTCTAACCTTTACCTTAAAAGGAAATAAGTACAAGATTGACTAGATTAAAGATTCGAAAGATTTTGCACCACGGGCAAATGAAATTTAGAGGGAAAGATGAAAGCAGAAACATTCAGTTCATTGAAAATTGATCCTATGATTATGTAACAAATCAGATGAGCCCCTGTTGGATGAAATTCAGTAAAATTGCGACCTGCTTTTCAAATCGTCCAACCAGCCCTAGTGTGGCCACCCCCTTCTAAATAATTTCGTAAACCAAGACTAGTAATCGTGACATAAGAACGAGAGAAACACTACAAGAGACTAGCATGTCATGCATATACAGTAAGGCATCTAAAGTTTGTATGGTAAGTATCACAGTATCTCAGTTTTAGGGGCCTCTTTACACAATGACTGACTGGTGTGGAGAGGCTCATGTCAGAAGAGAGAACCCTTTGACCCAACTCACTCTACTGCTCTAAACCAATGTCCTTTAGAGGGTGGGGCAAAGGTCCGGGTCGATTGTATAAGTGCTGCTTGCTGGTTTGTCCAAGGACCTGTCACTCCTGGGGTCCAGTTGTAGGCCCTCTTCAATTGCTCGACTCTGCCTGGAGGAGGGGCTCACCAATGATGTTTATGCTGTAATTCTGGACATTTGTTGGCAGAATCGGAGTCCCGTTCGACACTTGGAATGGAATTAAGCTCGCCCAGGTACCAGGACTGCAGAAACAAGAGGAAAGAGAAAAACAGAGGAAAACATTAGGAAAACAGATCCTGAAAAATCATGTATATGTTAATGCTAGCTTCAAGGGAGTGAAATATTTTTAAATATTCAGTGTCTGTAATATATATTCCAATTTGGTTTTATATACATACACACATTAGGGTTATATATAAATATATAATCACAAAGTATTTCTGGCATAATATCACATCTACATACTAGTCTTATTAAATATGCAGATTCAAAAAAAGCACATCAAAAAAAAATTTTTTTGCACAACATCCAATACCTATATTTATCCTGTATTTAGCCTGTTAATTGCTATTTAGATAAATTACTTATGCTTCTTTCTTTTTTAAGAGTCTTTGGATAAAAGCATCCACTAAATGATTAACTGTGAACATAAATCGAAACTAAACTGCATCAATACATGTAAGATTTCATTACAATTCTGGTCATTCCGTAAATGAAAGAGGCACATCAGGTCTAGACTGTTTCCCACCCCCCATTTAAAACTACTCATTTCCCTCAATCGCACAAACACACACATTCACACACACACAATAAGTTCGGCATCGTGTCAGGGAACAGGATATCCCAGAGAAACAAAGCACTCTTAGTGCAAATGTACACGGGAAGTTTCCTCATCCCAGCCCCATTTCAGCTAACAGGGAACATTCCCAGAACATTGGATAATGTTCTCAAACAAAAAACTTTTTAAATATTGTACATCATCAAAAACATTATTCTTAAGTTGTTAGTGGAACGTTTCAATGAACGCTACAGAGTCAAAAAATGTTTGAACAGCTTTCTGATAATCAAGAAATAATGTTAATGCAACGTTTGAAAACTGGACATTTTGAGCGTTCCCAGAACTTTTAGAATAACATTTTTAATGTTTTCGTTAGTTAATGAAAATGTCAGGGAAACGTTCCTGCAAGTTGTTAGCTGGGATGCAGCTGACACCCAGTCTACCATCAATAGTCAGAGGGATTGTCTACAGAACTTTTCCTATCTGCATTCAGCGCATGTTAACGACACAACAACACAAGTCTGTTAATTGCGAGCTGCAGTGCGAATCTTGGATGCAAAAACGCCAGGGTGCACAAACAGCATGTTGTTCCCTGGGGGCAGAAGGAGGGGAGGGGGCTGAATGGTGCGTACATGTGTCGAATAATTAGGCGGGCCAGAAACCAGAGCCCTAGTGTGCCCCCCTTCCTCTGAGTCTGAAATACCTGTCTCACCCAATCACCAAACACAATCTTTCTGCTTGCAGATTACAGACCGCACTCCTGCTCTGTCAACAGCGGCCGGCGCACACAGCCCTTTCTTTGTTTTTCCCCTCTCTCGTTTCTTTATTCCCCCAAAAAGAAAAGGGACGGGGTTGCGAAGGGGGTGGCGGGCCGATTGAAGGAAGGAGACTGTGCGGAAAGACACTTTTCCATGGGATCACTGCTTGGGATGCAGGTGCAAGACTTTAGTGGGCTTTTCTTTGGGAGTTTGTTGTTTGTTTTCCGAGGGGGAGACGAGGGCTAAAGCCGACGGCTGGTGAAGAACAGGGACCCGGCGGATGTGGAACAGTGACTTTATTCTTCTACAGGCGGCCTGCGGTGACACGGCTGCTAATGATTCAGTCTGCGTTTTATACAAATCACTCGCTGCAGCCACACGCTGAAGTCTTAGTTAAAACAAGAGGCCCGTGGATCAGGATTTCAGGGCTGCACAGAGTCAGGCTTTATAAACAGTCAGAAACTGGGTGACAAAGTATGAAAAGAAAATAAAAACAGACAGAAAGATGCACTGCACTCTATCATAAGGGTTAAATACTTTAGCTGAAGAAGTAACTGGGCTGGGTTTCTCTTCCCACCTCAGTCCTCACTTACCCTTTCCCTTAATACTGCTGCTGCCCCTTTCCTAACCTGCCAGAAATCATCTTACAGGAAATGAAAGATTAAGTGTTTCAGAGATGTGGACGGGAGACTTGGATTTAAATCAGACTCAAGTCACTATTGGGGGGATTTATGACTTGACTTGATACATTTTAAAATACTTGAGACATAACTGTGACTTTCTTGCAGTTACTTGTGACTTGAGCTGACGACTTGAGACCAGTCAGCTCTGGGTAGGCAAACACTTGTGACTCTGCGAAGGTGCAAATTATGCTTGTTACGAAACCATTATAAAAGAAAATCAATGTACAATGTCACTGGAAACAGTAACGTACACAATATACAGTATCTGTATTATCTGTATACAGTAATACAGTAATGATGCCATTTAGCAGCATCTAACAACAAAGATGGCCTTACTCAGCAATAAGACAACTTAATTATATAACCAAATTTCTGCCAGCAAAAACTGTTTACAGTGTGTGCAATCATGAAACCACCATGTAACTTTCATTAGTCTCATTAAAGTAATTAATTAAACCAATCCTTAAGAATGACTAAACATTAGATGGAGAGTATGTTACTGAATATAACAAACAAGGCTAGCTAGCTGTCTACATGTTTAACTGGTTTACAGTAAGTGTTGAATTGCTGTAAATTGCTAATGAAACACAAAGGAAGGAACAAAGAAACAAATGCACTTGATATTAGCTTCTTTCTTCCTTTCTTTCTGTACCCCTAAACACTTACACTGGGTAGCTTTAGTAAAGAATAACTAATGGCCCAGCACAGACAGCCTACCCCCCCACCCCTGTAAATTGCTTCATGTATTGCCGTCCGAAACTGTGCCTTCAAAAGAGCCAATAAACAGTTCCTGATGGATAGTCATGGGGCGGGTGCTACCCTTTTATTCCCTTAGTTCAAAGTTCAGTCTGATGTTACCTACTGTCTGGTTTCCCCTGGTTACCAGACAACTTGAGATGTGATGCCCCCCCCATCACTAAGGAGATGGTTGTTACGTGGGAACAGACAACTTTCATCACTGTGGGATTCCTTCATCAGATCTCTCCCCACTAGCTGCTCTTCTCGAAGGTCCGCCAGGCTACAAGCACGGGTCTGCTTCATTTTAAGATCAGATGCTAAATTAGATCTTATGCCATCTTAATGGATTGCTGACCCATTTCCTGTAAGATGGCAACAAGCAATTCTGGCTGCAGTTCAGTTTGGGCTGAGCTGTGGGCTGGCATGCATCGCACTGTGTCGCTGCAGCTTTGCTAGGGCATGCACACAACAAATCACATTTCCATATGCCAATGACCTGAAGTCAACTCTGCAAGTGCATTAGTCTTCATCCGCAGCAAACCGCCTTGCTTTCTAATCACGTTCTGCCTAAATCACTTCCCTAATCAGTCTGCAAGCTGTTTTGCAGTTGTTAGAGTCATAGTAAAGGATTGTGTGTACATTGTAATTGTTACAAGTCAGATTGTTTTACACTGTGACTGTGCCTCAGATGCACATACGTTGCCATCTGTGTTTGTACAGATTCATCAAACCCATCCACTGGTTGGGTTCTCCTCAGGGGGTTTCCATGAGATCCCATTTGCTGGGATCTTCTCAGGATCCTTGTGGCACCTCTCCAGTTAACAGGGAACGTTCTCAGATTGTTGGCTAACATTCTCTACAAGTTCTTTTAAAGTTATCAAAAAAATGTTCTTGCAGTAACGTTTTTGTGACTTAATGGAAACAGTAGGGAAACGTTCTTGTAGCCCAAAATTGTTAGCTGGGTCATGTATGTAGTTGGCACTATTGGTACCAAGTAGAAAGATCTGTTCACACAGTGTCTTCAGTTCAGAACTTTAGAAGGTCGGGACACAGAAGGTCCACGTCAATTAAAATAGTCTTGGCTGCTTTTCTACCGTTATTAACGTTTTTCCCTCACATGCACTTTGGTCCAGCTTTCATTTTACATAACAGAAGAAAATAAACACACTGACAAGCCGTCCAACAACTGCTCAGCCAAATATGAAAAGATTTAACAACAGTAATTAGTAAATTAGTTTTAGTGAATATTTTTGTAATTGACAACATCTGGGTTTATGCTAAATAATGAGCCACTGCTTTGTGTCGAATATAACATCTCTGTGTAATGTAGGAGAAAGGTACAGCATGGAGTACATTTTTCCCTTGTACTCCGTGTGGTCTATTAGGAGGCCAGGAAAGGGGGTGGAATGAAAGCAGGGGCCTGCAGAAAGAGGTAAGAGTGTGTTTAGTGTTGCTCTGTCTCTCCACACCACTGCAGTGAGGAAGTGCTGAGCAAGATCTTTCCGACAGCCGCTGCGGAGAGGAGCAGAGCAAACGAGGGACTGAAGGAGAGAGGATATGCCTCAAGGACAAAGCTCATACTATAAGCCCATCTTACAATAAGACACAGCGGTACACATTTAAAACTGTACCATGTTTTATGATTGGCTGAGAAAGCCACTGCAGTACAAAAACTTTTGAACTAGAAATGTTATTCACTCAATAAATGCATCAGTATTTTACAAAAGCAAAAAGAAGCTAGCCAGAACATTCATGAAAATGTACAGCAGGCCTAGAAAGCATTTGAACACAACACACTTAATGCTACATTTAACAAAATATCAAACCAATTGACATCTACAACCAAATGCCACTTCAGCTTTTCTCAGAATTAATTTAATTTTCTTTGTCGTTTTTGCAATTATTTGTAGCCAAATGGTGTCATGGTGATTGTTTTGGGGTATGTACAGTATGAGGTCAGATCACACAAATGTTCTAGCAAAGTAACCACAGATGTAGTTCTAGTTCATTACATGAACTACATTCTTAAAGAAGGTGCTTAACAATGCCATAGAAGAACCACTTTGGCTGTATGGTTCCATAAAGAACCTTTAACATCTGAAGTACCTTTCTGTTTCAATAAAGGTTCTTTGAAGTGGAAAAAGGTTCTTTAGACTATGGAACGGTAAGAAAGATATGGTTCTTTTTAAAAACCTTTGACTAATACGGTTCCTTGGGGAACCAAGAATGGTTCTTCTATAGAACCTTTTAAGAACCTTTACTTTTAGGAGTGTATAGACATGTTCCATTAGGTTGGCCAACAATAATAAAGGTGTCTCAATATTTTTGTATTTTTATTATTTTATAATTTATAACCCCCCAATTCCTTTTTGTGAAAACTGTGCTCTGTGCTGTCTTTCTTTAAAGAAAATGCCACTTGGTTTGATATTTGTTATCTAATGACATTGATACATTAAAGTCCAATTACTTTTTACTACCAATGTATGTTCTTTTTTTAAAGGTGCGTCTTTCACTATCAGGTATTTATGAAAAAATATTTTCATAAAACTGTGCAATGCTTTAATGCAGAGGGGAGGGAGGGATTAAATAAAATAAACAGTCTTGACTGCCTCAGCTATGAAAAGCCAAGCTTAGCTGTGACCTTTGGAAATATGCAGCTCTCTGCCGTTTGTGAACCTCAGACAGATGCTGGAGTTCTGCTCTTTCCCAACAGCAATCATCTTCCTAACTGCCCTTCTTTTAAGGAGATAAGGATGTTAACCATTAATGTATCTGTTCTTTTTATAAATAAACAGCCTTATTCCAGAGGTCTAGACTGGCTAAACAAGACAAGACTTGTCTGACACATAAAATCTTACATTTCTTTAAAATCTTAGATTTAAGGCACTCAGCAGTCTTGTGACAGTCTAAGAAAGGTGAAGTTACACTTACTACTCTTTGGAAGAAGGGCAAAGTGAGATAGACAATAAACATTTAGAAAAATTTGGAATTATTTGGCATGTCAAAATAACAGTGATCAGATTTTTTATTATTATGTACACGTTTATGTAAACGTTATATATATATCACATATCAGAAATGTTATTCTTAAATTGTAATTGGAATGTTTTAAACACATTATACAATTAAAAAAAGGTTTGTATGGCGTTCTTATAACCAAGCAATAATGTTAATACAACGTTTAAAAAAACTGAACATTTTAAACGTTCCTTAAACATTCAAAATAATATTTTCACTGTTTTTAGACTTAATGGAAACGTTAGGGAAACGTTCTTACAACCTAAAATTGTCAGCTGAGGTGGTGGCCTCAAGCACCACACATGAACGCTTCACTGCAAATATACTTTAGCTGACGTTTTTTCCTGCGATGAGTGTTAAACAGTGAAAGAGGGCTTGATCTGGACTGAGTGGCAGCAGGTGCTGCACTATTGCAGATACAGGTTGTACAGTCACACTTAATGCAGAGGTGGGTTGAAAATAAAGGAAACTTTTACCTTTGCCAAGAAATCCCCAAAGTCTCCTCTGAGCCATATGACCTGATGTTTTGATTCACGGGCCAGTCACAAATCCTCAGCTGTCAATCAAACACCTCTCAGTCAGACAACTGGGCCAGCACAACGCAACTAACACACATTTAGCATGCAACAAAACCTGCAGCAAGACCTAAGCTCATCTCAACACATATTCTAACATTTATCTGATGTTAATCTCACATTACTAGAGACATAAAACTCATGACTAACGCTCAAGATTATTCTGGATTTATGGATTACAGATTAGATTTTAAATCTTACACTTAGTTTCTGGGCTAGAGTTTAAGTTATAATTAGATTCCATTTAAATGTAGGAAAGTCAATAATGTTAACAAACAAAAGGCAATCGTCATATGTGGCATGCAATTCCATTAGTGGTCTAAACATTAATCATCCTGAAAGCAAAAGAAGAGGTTAGTATACAAAACATGGGGGCTGGGTTACATGGAGTTTATTCATCTATCCCAGAATGCATTGCAATGGGAGGAAGCACATGCATTCCAAGTGGTTGCATGCAGTTACGGTCATTTGACTGCTGTTAGATATTTTCAAAGCAGCCTTTTTTCACTGAAGCATAACATGAAACATGCTGTTTGAGAGACTAATTTTGGTCAATAGAGTTAAACTGTTCTTAAACTGGTCACAAATTGTTTTTTGAAAATGTGGATGTTTATGAGGGAAAAATACAAATAAAAAACGGGCACATTTACACACAGTCGAATAGACACACACGCGCACACACTCGTGCAACAACCGAGCTAATAATTTAAGTTGAACTTAAATTTTAATACATGTCCCAAATATTTCCAGTACCAAAACATTAAAAATGTTATTTTGAAAGTTCTAGAAATGTTCAAAACCTCCTGTATTGATATTTCTTCTTGGTTATATGAATGTTATTCAAACATTTTTTAATTCTGTAACATTTTTAAAACGTTTCACTAATTACTTATGTATAAAGTTTTTGATATGCACATATATAAAGTTACAAAAGTTGTAATACAAGAACATTTTTGAAAACTTTTTAGTTTAGTTAGCCAATGTTCTGAGAACGTTTCCTGTTAGCTGGGAAACTGTAAGCATGAAAGTACAACTGTGTAATGTTGTCTGTAAACAAAATGTAATATACCTGCTCACACACACACACACACAAAAAAAATACAGAGTTTACAGTAAACGCCAAAAGCAATTAAACAGGAACACTTTGTCGAACTTTCCATTTTGCTAATGCACGGTGGAAAACGCCACCCTCCAGACACACAAGTTGTATACATGCTTTCATCAGGTACCTTTGCTCTCGGAATATTCAATCCCACTTACTCCCTGTCAATAGTTCTAACCATTTCTGGAAAGCACCTGTACGCTCCCAAATCAAATCCATTTCCATCGCAATAAATCTAGCAAGGTGAATAATTGATTTTCTATATTTACTTCAAAGATGCTTTAGTGCTCTCCCAGAGAGTTTCGGCTGGCTGAAATACCCATTTCCCAGAGTAAAAGCACATAAATTAGTCGAATGCAACTGCTAAAACTGAACAGGATGTTACAGGAATTTCACTACTAGCTTGGTGGCCCAGTCATTCATGATATATGTATACACACACACACACTATTAAGCACATCTTACACTGAGATATGGCTACTGGAAATTGTATATATATATATATATATATATATATATATATATATATATATATATATATATATATATACGTAATATGTGTATATATATATATATATCACATATATACTCAATAATATAGAACAGGCAGAATTTAATTACAAAATAATTGCCATAACAGAAGAAGTACAAAAAAAACGTCTGGTTTAAAAAAATCTATTTTAACTAATAATTGATAAAGGTTTTTACTATTTTTAGAGAGCATGTTAACCAATCATCATGCTTTCCTCTTATCACACTTTAATAGATGTTACATTCTTAAATCAGGCCTTTACAATCTTCTGTGATCATTTAATTTAAATCAAAATGTGAAGGGCGTTTAGCTGAACGAGCTCTAAAGTGTGAGTAATACAGAAGTATGTGAAGTATTTTCACACTGCTGTGTGCGGATATCCACCTCCGTCAGTACTGCCAACTTTACTTGAACAAAACTCCACCAGCGAGCGTGACACACAGTGTGTGTGCGTTCTCCAGCGACCTGAAGTCAGAAAACAATGGCCGTGGGGCAAAGTCGAGGTCAGCTATCAGACTGTTTTGGTAGTGCACATTCCATCATCCTGTTTTGGTCGACCCCGCGTTCTGAAAAAACACACTTATACAATACATGCTGAAAAGCTTCTGGATGCGCTCTACTGCCTGTATCCCAAGTGTATAAGGTCACCGATTTTAGAGGGGCAGCAAGAGGGGTGATGTTAGCTCTCTGGAATTAGTTATTTAATCACTCAATTCCATAACAGGCTCAAGCAAATTCCCAGCTAACAATTTTAGGATGTAAGTTTCCCTAACGTTTGCATTACGGGACAAAAAATGTTCAGTTTTTAGACATATTAAGGTGTTTGCTTAGTTAAAAGATTTTTATTCCAAACATTTTTTAATTCTGTAACCTTTTTAAAACTTAATGCAAGAAATAATGTTTTTGATATACATGACATTCTACTGACGTTAACGTTGAGAGAACTTATAGAGAATGTTAGCCAACATTCTGAGAACGTTCCCTGTTAGCTGGGTTGTTCAGCGTACCTACAGTCGGCATTCAATGACAAATTTTATACACAGACCTACATATTATACAATCAAAAAAAACTGCGCCGTGTTTTAAAAAGATTTTTTGGAAATGGTGAAAGGCATAAATAAAACGCCACATGGCGTCTCTGCATCAAATAAGTATTAGCATGACCGCCGGCACAAACTTGAGGTCAGCAGTTAGCTGCGCATTCCAGGTCCTAGCTGCTCATGGATGCCATCTGTCACTGTCACTACCAGATCAGAGAGGTGTGTTTGAGAAACCAAAGCACCTTCGCAGCTGTGGGTGGGGGCTGCTTTAGCATGTTAGTGTTAGATAAAGCCAAACAAGATTGTGATCACAGATCAGGGCCCTGAGAGAGGGATGGGGGTAGAACAGAAACACTGAGAGAAAAGACGAGGGTCCCTGGAGAAAGCGGCTAATGAAATCTACTCCTCGCTGGTGTTTTCACAAACACATTACACAGGGGTATGAGTCTAGAGCAGGTGCTGTCGGGTTGTGTGCATGAATGCTCATCTGTCATTTCCCCTGTGTGTTTGGGTTAGGAGCAAGTTGTGAATGAGCTTGATTTTACAACAGTGCCATTGTGAAACTTATACTATAAGGACATCTGTCTGTCATTTGTCTGCTGTCTGGATTTCTGTCTGTTAGATTATACAGCCAAATATCCATATCTAGCTCTATAATAAACAATAATGAAAACAATTAAAGCTGTAATCTGTAACTTTTGCCTCTCTACTGCCATCTCTGTTAGAAACATAAAATTGCAACTTACTCACAGAGTAAGAGTTAACATGGATGACAAGTTGAAATTTTAAACAACTGCTGTTAGAACCGGCTGCAAACGCTGCACCATCTACAGCTCCCGGACATTCGATATAATAGCTGGATATTTTTCTTTCTGTTTAAAGACGTGACATAACCACAAGTCAAATTGACATTTCCCAGGAAATCATGCTTGACAGCTCAAATTATAAATCACTATTATAACCTTACCGTTGTAAATCGGGGTAAGGTAAGGAGATTGTGTTGAACTCTAATCTGTTATGTACTTGCCCAATAACTGATTTTTATAAAGATTACAGATTGCAGCTTTAAAACAAAATCGACTCTGTTGAGCTTCCTAAAAAGATATGCAAGATATCACATACAAACAGCTATAATCGTACATTGTACATACATACACACAGCCATTCTATTTTGTACATTAGCATAAACAGACTGTAAAGGCCATGGCACAGCTCTCTTTCCCTGCATCTACATTCTGGATGAATTGTCTTTATGGCTTATCACAGGAAACTGTCCATTACGCTAATGGCCACCATCCCACCACTCCACTTCAGAGCCATATCATACAGAGCTTGAACATACAACATCATATGTCATGTGTTCTGGTGACAACAGACAGCAAGCATATTATATGAAGGAGCCCGTGCCACAAATCACAAGCAGCAATGTCTCACATAGGGCCTATAAGCATACAGATGGTTCTTGTAATGAAATAAGCTTAAACAGTTGCTGTGGGACCAATAGGAAGAGTGATTATGTATGTACGGACACACCCGCTTGATTTACTGACTCTAGTATACGGAGGCTAAAGAGCCGCTGTGAATGTTTATGTAATGGAGTCATTACTATGAGGGTGTGTTTGAGCACATGCAGAGACCCTTGCGATGTATTTGAAAAGATGTTAGTGCTTATGAGAGAGGAGAGAGAGAGAGAGAGAGAGAGAGAGAGAGACAGAGAAAGAGGAGAAAAATCAAGTAATGTGAGGTACAGTGAGAGTAAAATGCATGGATTTGAGAGAACAGAAAGAAAATTTAGGAAGGCATTAAAAAGAAAGAAAGAACAAAAGAAAGAATGCACAAAAACTAACAATACATGAACTAAAAAACAAAGAACAAATGAAAAAACAAACGTCAAAAGAACAAAAATGAATGAGAAAGAAAGAAAAACCCCACTGAGCGTCTGAAGCTTTCTCAGTTTCCAGGCAGCTAGAGGTTGAGCTAGAGGCAGCACCCTGCCCCACAGCATGCTGGGAAATCAGCACTACGGGTCTGTAAGGTGACGCCACAGCGACGGCTGTAATCCATACGCCCCACGCGTCACACCGCACGCCCTGACAAAAGCTCAGCAGGGGAACACAGGTGTCAATACGTCTCATAATATCCAATGATAAATCATCCACAATAAAAGCTAGTGTATATGGAGGACATTATTTAGCCAACGAAAGTGCAGGCTCAGTGGCCCGCAGGTTAACACGGGTCAAGCCTTGCTATACAAATCTCACTTTCGAGGACAAACAAAAGCTCCAGCTCATATAAACATGATGGATGGTTGATACATCATCCTGTCTACATCTGATCCCACTCCCTGTTGTGTGAACTACAGCTAAAACAAAAGGCATTAAGCGAACCTGTGGGTCAGTATGGAAGACTACAGCTGAAAGACGACAGCTGCTGTGCCTGTACGCAATACCTGTGTACATTAGAATGAACATTCCTCCATCTCTCTGCGCACTCATTCATCAAGTTCATTCATCCATCAATCTCTGGCTTTTATCAATATATCCCTCCCTTCGTTAAAGCTGCAATCTGTAACTTTCACCTCTCTACTGCCATCTCTATTTGAAACATAAAACTGCAGGTTACTTTAATTTACGCAGGCTGAAGTCAAATGAAGCCAAACTGACATTTCTTGGGAATTCGGCCCTGACAGCTCAAATTATAAATCATTATTATAAACATACCGTTGTGAATCGGGGTAAGGTAAGGAAACTGTTTTGAACCCTGATCTGTCATGTACTTGCTTAATAACTGATAATAGCTGTGTTCTGTGTAACTTTAGTCTAATAGTCTAATAATTTAGTCTAAGTCTAATAATCCATTTATTCATCTACCAGCCACTTACAGCACAGGCATCTTTATAAAATCGTTCTCAATGAAGAAAAGAGTCGCAGTTTTTATAATAACTCAGTCTCCCTGGTGGTGAGCTGTTCATTTTGTGGCACCGTCCAAGTATGCCAAACCAAAGCAATAAAAGCAAGTCTTACCATTACTGTAACTTGGGAGCGGAGCAGGAGAAAACCACTAATTATGATGTCGCCGCATGCAGATGAAATCAATTAGAGGAGGGTGGAAAATACTGGCCTCAGACCAGCCCTTTCATGCTGCACACGCTCACGCGACTATTTTTCATTTTACAATACAGAGTCTTTTGCCAAAACAAGATCATTTTGCTAAATACCTTATAAGCCTGGCCTGACATAAACCAAATCGCTCTCAATGAGTACTGCATTTAGCTGTATATCATTTGGGCCATTTCAAACAATGCTAGCTATTGTTCCACAGTAGTTTTTGTACTGTTAGACAAGATAAATTTTATGCCGGAATGGGTCTCGAGGGAAGCAATCGAAATAGAGTCCAAGAAACAGCCCCTGCTGCAAATAAACCCATCGATTCTATCCTAAGAGTAGAGTATTGTTAACAGAACGCTTGAAAAATACAATGAAATTAGACTATTTGAAACGACTTTATACTGAAACTAAAGTATAATCATGCATTAAAGTCTAGTTTAAACTAATTTACAGCTGCCCCAAAAAATGTTTAGACACTTAGACCGTGCACTTTAAGTAAGATTTATTTAAAGAAAGATTGCACAAGCAAAACATTTTACCAAAAGAGGTTAGTTAGGTTTAAAATTATGAACAATATACAATACACTCCATAGTTAATCTCGTGAGCTACGTCTGTGGTGATTCTGATACAACACCTTGGTAAACTCAGTGGAACTGACTACAGCAATGTCCACATTAATCTGGAAAAATCTCAAAAGGCTGCTTTTTTTACGTCCTCTGTCCACACTAAGACACTGGTTTTTGTCTAGTATAAACTAAGCTTTTTGAAAACGCTCTTCCATATGGATACATTTAAAAATCTCATATTCATGTTGTAGTTTGGATGGGTAAAACTCAAATATTCAAAACCAATAACAGTGTGTGGGCAGGTAAAGTTCTGGAAAAGGTTTCAAAGAACCAATGTAAATGGAGAGTACTTCATAAACTACATATGCATTTGGCAGATGCTTTTATCCAAAGTGACAGTGCATTCAAGCTATACATTTTATCAGTATGTGTGTTCCCTGGGAATCGAACCCACAACCTTTGCACTGCTAACGCAACGCTCTTCCAACAGAAACACATCCACTAAAAGTACCAGCTGAGTAACTGCAAAATAGCTAAGGAAAATTCTGGTTCTAGGTCCATTTGCCTGCAGATGCCACTTGGTTTGATATTTTGGGCATTTAATGCAATGAAGTCCATACATTTTTTGAGCCTGTCTTAACTGCTTTCAAATCCTTTTAGGAATCATTGGAATTTTTGGGGGACTTAAATTAAAACAAAAACAGAAGGTTCAGCTGAATCTCAAAGCTGAGAACCTGCATTTGGTGTCCATGAATTAAAAAATGGCTTAATCACAATAGTAACTAAAATTTATATTTGCAAAAACCATAAACCACTAAACGTGACTATGGTAAAAAAAAACAGTGACAAGAAGTTCTCAATAACAGTAACCACCTAAACTGCTAAGAACGTCAGTGTCACTTAATAAATAATCATAAATGTAATACACACTACACACTGTCTACACACAACTATATATTGTATATATTCATGCCCTTTCATTCATTAACAATGACACAAAATACTAACACAACTTTTGAGACAGCAAGAGATTGCGTGTCATTCTGTCTCGACAGCCCAGCAAGTCAAAGTTGAAACTGGCAAAAATCTTGCTGCTTATTCATGAAGCCACAAACGTGGCTAGAACTCATGACCATATTTGTGCTACCTGTCTATAAACTTGGACACCTGTTGGGAATACAGAACAGCTGGATGGGGAATTGAGAAAGAACAGGGGAAGGTCAAAAGAGGAGGAAAGAGGGACGTTAAGGGGGATGGGACATGTCTCACCTGCTGCTGGTGAAGAAAGGCTGGGTCTCGGGGGCTCAGTCCCACAAAACGGTTGGCAGTGGGAGTGCCTGGAGCCGAATAACCTAAATACACACCGTAAACTCTCTATCAATATCAGATCCATGTCAGATACAGTGTGTTTTGATGCAGGTAACACCAGTTAGCTGAACTCACCTTCTGAGGATGTGGTGATTGGCTTGGTGTCGGTCATGGAGAGAGACACGGGTCTGACCGTGCCATGGTGGGGTGAGGGGGCCAACACGGGCGTAAAGTGCCCAGGAACCTTGCCCAATACTTGACCACTGCTGTTCGGCTGTGACATTCAAAGGAGAAAGCAGTCAGCATTCCAGGTTTTGCAGTCAAATAGCTTTTTTTTATGAAGCTACAAGTGATCATGTTCCTTCCGTTCTGTTTTTACAACTGCGAGTAGATTAACACAAAACTTTGATAATGGCCCGTCTTCCACTGGCATCAAAGCCACAACGCTGAGTGTGCATTTTTCATAACTCGTTCAAAAGTCGATACAAAAAACAGAAAAAGAGGGCGTGGAAGGGACACGGGACAGCCAGAGGGAGAGCAAGAGAGTTTGAAAGAGAGAAAGAGCGTCTACCACCCTCCAATTCTGACTGCAGGAGACAGACTCTACAGAATTCACATAGCGGGGCCCTAAGTTCAAAACTCAGACAGGCCTTTATGAAAGAGAATGGTGACCATGGGGTTCCCCGATGTGAATAGAATGTTTAATTAGGGTGTAATATAATCTGCGTTAAAGCAAGCATAAAAACATCCTGGCTCCCATCCACCCGATTATATGCCCCGTGTTATTTGCAGAGCGATCTCCCCCCACCAAGCTCCGGACCCCAGCAACGGCAAATATTTACGACCTTTATCGTTCCCTGTGGTTTCTCCTGAGTAACAATTCCAGCGTGCTTTGCCTCGTTCAATCTATGAGCCCTTTGTTTACTGTTCGGGCGGGCGATATAAAACTCGCTTGTATCGCGACCTCGCTTCCATCACACTGAGAATAAAGAAATCCCTCAGACAATCAGTGCCGTGTTTCCCAACGTATCAAATTGCATCAAAAATGTTTCATTTTATTTGCGTGCTAGTTTAGCGGCCTTTTAATTCTTGTTGCATCATGCATTCGTTTAAAACAGAATCGTTCCATCTCCTCCCAGGATAAAATCAAGTTAAGATTTTAATCACTACTCCCTGGACTTAGTCAAGGTCGATGCAATGTGTTTATATTAATACTAAAACCAAATCAAATACTTTAACTAGATTAACCATACTGACTTGAAGCACATCATTTTGACACATTCTCTTAATTTAAGTCACATGGAGAGATATGAAAATTGATTCCAAGAAAAAAGAAAATGTATGTGTTAACCACACACGATATCACAAAAGAGTTTGCATTTGTTCTTAAGAAAATGTTTGTAAAAGCCTAACACTTTCTGAAGTCATTTTGTGGTACTAATGAAGATGAGTGGGAAAGTCTGGGTTGCTTGGCAGAGATGTAGAGTTTTTTTAAACACAGTCTCACCAAAAGCTCCATCTATCACTTGTTAGGAAGGAGGAGTTAGTCACCCTGACCACAGCAGAGCGAAGCTGTGGAAAACCTTTTATAGTTTTGTGTTCCCATCATGTAGAACTCCATATACAAGACAAAATATTGGGCTCACCAGTTAAAATCATATAATTAAGTTTAAATCATATAATTAAATTTAAGTTTGCTTTCATCACAATTAAGTTAACAAAAGAGTGAATTCTAAATGATTGAGAAAGAAAGCATGTTGCCATAACTAACAAATCTAATAATATTACTAATATTGAAATAAATCTAAATTACCCCATAATGTTTATGACATCATGCAAGCTAACCCTCAGTCCCTCGCTGAGTAATGAGTAACCCTGGATCTTTCCATCCTGTTAGGTATTTTGCTAATTTCCTTGCCACCGTGAAGAATTATAAGTTAAATTAATACAGTTTAATACAGCCTGAGCTTAAATCTATTTCAGAAGTGCTAGAATAGTTTTTTTACTTCCTGAAATTACAACACAAGCATAAATGGGTTTTTTAATGTAAAGAGCTGGTGGCGTATAACAGGGTTGACACTGTGGTAAAGCTCTCAGAATGTTTTAAATGCTTTATATAGCTTTTAATAAAACAAAATGGCTTATGTAACACTATGAAATAATATAACAGCAAAGTAAATACAATAACTATTCTTAATTTCTTTTACTTCATGCTTATGCAATCACTCTAGTAAACAAATGCAGTAACAGTAGTTCTCATAGAGCTGGATCCACATTGAGCACATGTGTGTTTGTGCTAATGCGCAGTGGCTGGCCTGGTTGGAGTGTTTATTGACTTGCTTTTGTTGTTGTGTTTTTTCTCCCTCTCATTTCGTTCCCCTTCGCTTCACATACACTGTCGCTGGTAAACAGAGCCGCAGCCCCAGCTAACAATTATAGGTTATAAGAATGTTTTACTACCATTACTAAAAAAAAACATTTAAAATGTTATTCTGAATGTTCCAGGAACATTCAAAACGTCCAGTTCTTTAAACGCTGTATTAACGGTGTTGCTTGGTTATAAGAACATTATTCAAACATTTTTATATTCTGTAATGTTTTTAAAACGTCCCACTAACAACTGATATATAACATTAAAAAAACACATTCTGCTAATGCTACTGCAAGAATGTTTTTGATAACTTTAAGAGACGTTCTAGAGAACGTTAGACAGAGAGGCCGTCGTCTGTCCCCGCTCTCCACTCCGAGCTAATTTAGACGAGGCGCCGACAGAGCAAACCGCTAATGATTTTGTGTTCGTTAGCTAAACTGGGTCAATTACTGTGCTGAAACAATGTGTCCTGTTAATCAAACTTGAGCTGGATGCAGTGGGAACAAGCAGAGACAGAGACGTGAGAGGTAGAGCCAGAAGAGAAGGAAAAGCTGCGCTGCTGAAGCATCTTTGTGTTACAGAATGTGCTCTTACAATGAGGCTCTCATTAGTTTCGGGGGAGAGCAGATTCGTGGTATGGTTAACACATGTGACAACACGATGATTATGTTGGACGATTTACGGCGCACATGATGCATATTATTTCTAGTATGTCGCGAATCTGTTCTTGCCCCCACATGCGTGCGTTTCTCGGGAAAAGGACTATTTGTTGGGACGTTAAACTAACACCCTATTTTAACAGCTGGGGCCTATTATACATATATTGCGGACAATGCTAGTATTAAAGGCCCTGTTCCAGTAAACACTGTACTAATTATGTATGATTGTGTTAGGGTCGAGGTTAATGCGTGTGCATGTGGGTGTACGTGAGTAATCTGTACTCACCTGGCTGCTCTGCGGGCTGGACGGGTCGTAAGGCTGCATGTAGTTTTTGAGGGAGTCGGATGGGTTGAGGTGTGGAGGGTAGCGGATGGCCCCGTGAGAGATGTAGGGTGAGGGGGCCGGGGGAAGGATGGCAGGGGTGGAGAACGGCAGTGGGGAATGAGGAGGTGGGCTCCTGGTGGAGATAACTGCACACACACAGAGAGAACAGCTACTTTAGTAATAGATTTTAATTTGAAAACATCAAAAAGTAAAGCAATTCGATCAACCACTCATGGGTTATATTTCTGTAACTTCTATATACTGTGCAGCCCAGTCGTAGGTGTTTCTTTATTAATTACGTCATGCCGCAGTTTTCATAAAACCCTAAGCAAACACATCTGCAATGCTGCATATACACGATATAACACACATATGAGGGTGTTTTGGAGGGAAGACTGTTTTAAAGCCGTACCACTATGGCCAAGTCCTGGGTGGTGGTGCTGAGGAAAGGTGCTGAGCCGAGGAGAGGAGTCCTGTGGAGATGTTGGGCTGAATAATGGCTTCTCAGGCTTCTTCATGGTGGGAGAAGACATGTCTGCTGGAAAGATAAGACAGACAAGGTCAGATGTGAGCTTAGCTAACAGATTTTAAACCTAGCACAAAGAATGGACAGCTTGACCATCTGGTCCGTCAGTATCACTATTACAAAAAAAGTACCTCAGGCAATAAATAAACACAGGTGACTTTTTAAGGAAAGTAAACGATTGTAAACGAATTGGGTGATTCTCAAGTGACAAATATTTTTCTCATTCATATCAAGAAACTGTAGTAGTAACATGCTGTTACTACATGTTACAATACTGTAGTCAATTTTACAGTGCTTTTATAAAAATATATATTTTATTTTATATGTGACTCTATTATGCTGTCTCCGTTCCTTATTCTCCCTCTCAATCAAACATCTAGTTAGACTGTGTGAGGAAAACACAGAGAGTGTGTCCCTCACATCCACTTCCAACAAGAGACAGAAAGAATCTCATCACGTGCTTCTCCGGCAGACGTGGAGGAGACACGGCGCTTGGCCCGCGTGTTCCTGGCGCTCCTCCCTGACAATCACAGATGAGATGAGAAAACAGAAAAGAAAGGAAGGCAGATGCAATGAAACAGGAATAATGAAATGAGGAAAAGTGAGGGAGGGGGAAAATAGAAAAGCGAGACATATCAGCGGGCACTTCTCATGATGTGTAGATGGTTTTGAGATTGTGTGTTTGGGTGACTTAAGATGGAGGAATACATCACTACAGTTCATCTCTGTATGTTTATCTTCAGAAATGTTCCATTTCTTTCCCTCTGTGTGTTGTGATAGCAGGAAGAGATCTTGACTGAACAGCACATAAGCACTGGAATGTAGGGGGATTCCATGTGTGTGTGTGTGTGTGTGTGTGTGTGTGTGTGTGTGTGTGTTCTATCCCTATATTCCCTCTTCACAGTGCCTGGTGTCCACACTAAACAAGGAAGGTCAGTACAACACACTTATAAACAATATTACAGACTTCAGGTGTTTATTTAAGCCATTACTAACCAACAACAATTCTACACAGAAAACCTATATTTAGATTAACTAAATACTGTAAATAGGTTGTGTAATCCTCTCCTAGACATAATCTACTGCTCAAAGAACCACAGGCTTAATGCGTGCATATCACATACTCATAATATATGTGCTCTGATTTTATCATTATATTTTATGATTATTAATTATATTAATATAATTTTGATAATATAATTACATTAGAGTAGGTTCACCAAAATGACACCTTGTGTGTTTTATTACAACATATATTTTGGTAATGAATATTTCCTGCATTAATCTTCTGTATCTGCTTGGCTGAAATGGAACAGAATATAAACCCAGCCTTTTAATACATTTCAAAGCAAAGACACTGAACTGAATACTGAAATATATTTTGAATGTCATAAAAAAATTGATACACAAATTTATTTGATAAAATGTAGTTTTCTTTTTGATTTTGGCTGCTGCAGTTTTCAGAGACTCCGAATTTAGCATATGGCTTTCGAAAACATTTTGTCACCACACCTGTTGCAACAGAACAGAATAAAACAAAAGCTTGTTAGAAGGCCAGATTATACTCCCTGAAGAGTGTGTGTGTGAGAGAGAGAGAGAGAGGAGAGAAGGAGGGGGGGGAAGAGGAGTGGGGGGTGAGATGGATGTAGAAAGAAAGAGGTGATAAGAGAACTTCATTTCCCAGAAGTCTTCACAATACGCCCAAACAAACTATAAGGTGTGAGTATGGAGATGATGGTGTGTATATATATATATATATATACACACCATCATCTCCATACTCACAACTTATAGTATATATAGCGCATGCATCTGTTCGTTTTCAAACTCCCAGTACTGTTCTATATTGTACATACAATATCACCTTTAAGACAGTCTTATTGGATGATATGAACTCATATCATTTTTGAGTGTGTTTTCCTCCTAACATATGAGGACTGGCTTGGCTGAGGCAGTTTTCTTCTGTTAATGCCTCATATGGCTTTAATATTCATGCTTTACGCTCTCTGATATGAGTTTTACAAAACAAACCACTTTCTCATGAGCTCTATCCCTCTCTCCACTCCTCCATCATCATTCTTTATCTTTCTTTGGCTCTTACAGTCAATCCTCAACAAAACAGAAGCATCGAATAAAGTCAATGGAGAAGACAGGAGAAATTATATACAACAAAACAAACAAACATAGATACGTAGGACGGCAAAGAAATATCAATATGTAGAGAAGGTGTCCTGCTGCAAGCAAAACAAATGGAATTTGAAAAAGGCAGATTTCTCACAACAAAAAATGTTTTGTTGAAATTGCTGAGGGCGGTTCTTTCTCTCTTTTTCTATCTTTCTCTGGCTGTCTTTCTCTCTCTCATATTAGCCACCTGTTGGTCGTCAAGGGACAAGTTCAAACAGACGCTGTCACACCTGCCTGATTGTGTCTCTCTCTTTCACTCACACACATACAATTAAAATTATGTTACAAATACTAATGTAAACTGGTGATCGAATCGGTGCTGATTTTGGAATAAATATGAAAAATGGATTTACACATGATAAAATGCGTTCAGTGTAGTAGAGTGTATTAAATGCGTTACTTACGTAATACCCAAGCACAACCAAAATAGCTAAAAATTCATAAAGGAACACGTTATAATAACACTTTTATATTTAGAATTTATAAATGATGCGTGTGTTCAATTCTGCAGAAATTTGTGGAGCTTTCTGTTGAATTCTGTGGCCCCGGATTCTGTGTGGGCCTGCCAGAGAGTAAATAGAGTAACTAATGCTGCTGTCTCTTGAACAAAAAGACCAGGAGATTTCTCCTTTCATTTCTCCCTCTCTACCCCATCTGGATCTGGTGTCTAAACACAAAGGTCACAACCCTGTCCTGACCTTTGACACACCCACTTCAGAGGTCGGGTCAAGTTCAATGGTTGCCACACGCCAGACAAATCCCCCTTTATGAGGGGAAACATGGCAAATCAATTACTTACCCATGCAGACAGGACAACGATTAAGCGTGA
Source organism: Chromobotia macracanthus (assembly GCA_036877525.1). Taxonomy (NCBI): domain Eukaryota; kingdom Metazoa; phylum Chordata; class Actinopteri; order Cypriniformes; family Botiidae; genus Chromobotia; species Chromobotia macracanthus. Next base: position 5,381,843 of record JAZGTH010000063.1, read on the forward strand.
TATACGTCTAAAGAACTGCTTAAAATGCAATGTCAAAACACTTGTTAAAAGCGTGAATTAAGGTGAATTTTGTAATTTCGCTGCAGAATTCACCTTAATTCACCTTAGAGAAGTTACACACTCGACAAGTTTTATAAGAGGGCTGTATTTGTATATTTAAACAGGTTCAAGCATTTATTCCTGCCTATGGCCATTGAGATCTTGACACAAAGAGCAATTATGTAAATAAGGGCCTGAGGGGTATTGCCATGTTCTATGTTCTATTTTCTACAGTCTAAATCAGGCTTAAACTTGGACGGAAAAAGTGGTCTTGGAAATGTAGCAATTTACAAAGAAACCGTAGCCAATACTGGCACACACATGCCCACACAAAACAAGACTGGATCGTTTCACCCTGTGAAAACGTGACACTCTTTTCCAATAAATGGCGTCTTATCAAAGGTTTTACTCAAAACAAAAAACAAGACAACTAGCTCTTGTCTTACCATAAGAGATATTCAATTCAATCTTATTTCTGTTGCGCTTTTCACAATGTGTATTCTAGCAAAATGAAAGATATTTCATTTTCAGATATTTAACTAACTAAAGGCAACTAGGGCGAGAAGCCAAAATTACCATCAGTCATTTTGATAAATATTCAATAATGTCACACTGGAAAGCATCAATGTTGCTCAAATGTTGTATAAACGTTTAGAAGGGTAACAGAGGTTATGAGAACGCCACAGGCTGATGCTGAGTCATGTGTTTTTGATTAGTTTTGCATGAAGCCTGAAGAGTTTACTGAGTACTTCAAGAGTGAAGATCATCAAGTTCATCAACATCATACTTTACTGAGAGCTGCACCCTCAGAAGCTCCAGGCTGTGAACTCTCACCTTGGTCTCTCTCATGCCAGGGTCTGCTGGCCGGTGATCCAGGTGATGAGTAAAAGTCAGGACCCGTGGGGCTGGTGTCCATACTGTCCTCTGGGATCGTCTTAGGCCTCTTACTGCAGAAAACAGATGAATGTGTGTTCAAGCCTTCACACTGCTCAAAGAACCTGAACCCACCTGTGATCTGTGGGTCAGACTCAACGTTGCAAATGATTAAAAACCTTAAAAATGTTAAAAAATCTATGTTACTATTCTGCCTCCCCAAACAATTGTTTAAAGGGTAACCTGAAAGGGTAAAAATTACAGATATGTAGATCTTAGTAGATTTATTGATCTTTATAGAAATATGTTTTTAATAATTATTTCTTTAAAACAATACTTTAAAAAATGAACATTTGTTTAGATGTCATAAAGTCTTGTTGTTGTATGTGGTATTTTCAGAGTCATTTATGGGCTTTTGTGTTTGTTTAAGTGTGTTTTTAATAGTGTGTGTGTGTTGTTAATAATGTGTGTCTGTTGTTAATAATGTGCGTGTGCGTGTTGTTTGAACATGCATGCTAACCTGCCAGAAGGGGACGAGAGGGATCGGTGTAAACTCACTCCTGAGTTCAGGTCTTGATAATATGGCTGACTCGGCATGTCAGCCATTGTGAAGTTCACTCCAGTTCCCTGTGTGATGGGAGCTGCAGAACAGGGAGACAGAAGAGAAGGTGGTTCGGGAACGTGAAGTCCAACAGATCATCAATCCATTATCAGGAGTCCATTAGCTAAATCTCTTCTGACACTCTCCCTCACACACGCAGTTAGAAGCTGTTATTGAGGGCAACATTTGCATGAAGGCAAACCCAAACATGACTGCAGCTGTAACTCAATCTGAGAGAGAACAGCCGTAGGGGCTGTAGCAGTACAAAGTGTGTCAGAGATATCATATCTACACAAAAACCACAATATCCAGAGACCATTCAGCGGTCTAACCACTGCCCCCACCCTCTTTGTTTACATACAAAAGCATGCCACAGCTAGTTTAGTCCTTTATGAAGAGAGAACTTTAAAAAATATCATCAATATTCCTAAGTGATTCCCAACTAACAATTTTAAGTTGCAGGAATGTTTCCCTAATGTTTCAATTGAGTAACAAAAATGTTAAAAACTTTATTTTGAATGATCTAGGAATGTTGTTTTAATGTCGCTTGGTTATAAGAACGTTACTTTTTGTAATGTTTTTATATAATGTTCCACTAACAAATTTTTAGCCAATGTTCTGAGAACGTTTCCTGCTAGCTGGTTCAACATGACTTTTGCATCGCAAAAACAAACTTGCAATTAACAGTACAATATTTTTTTATATCACTAAATGCATTTTGCATGTGTTACAACAATAAATGAATATCAGACCCTTTATTTCTATGCCAGTCTGTTTATTTGCCTTTTCTTTCTTTTGCAATTGATTGAGGAGATACAGTGTTTTAACTTCAGTGAGCATGTGTGAGGAACACTGAGTAATGAGTGTGTGTGTTCTCATATATGACATGCAATGGCAGGTGAAGGAATCACAGGTGAACACACTGTTAATCTCTGCTGGCACTGAGCCCAAGACCTGCTGCCACCACAAGACAGCGGTAAGCAGGTTATGACGTTTGTTCCACTATGTACACTCACAACTACAGATATAATGGAATGATGGTTTCACTGTATTCACAATGCGGTTCTAAACACAGACCCGCAGCTGTCGTACGGTCGTCATTTTCTCTTACACGGTATTGTGTGAATATAAAGGACTTTTTTCAGCAGACAAACATAAAAAGTATACGTGCCAAAACGTCTTTGCCCCCACCCAAGTGGATGAAGTCAGAGAATATTTAGGATGTTTAAAAGACCCATGAGGCACCATCATGATGGTTAACGTATTCAAATTTTGTAAATTGTTGGAAATAATTGGAAATAATAGTGTCAGCTCATGTGAGCAAGGCCATTTCTGTGAGCTCCACCCTACAGAGCCTGCAGAGAATGTAACTGAGAAAGTGTTTAAAACAACATGAGAGTGAACAATCACTTTTAAGTAAGTCTGCAGTGAAGCCAATAGTGCAGTTTGTTTTGGGTGGCAGGTAAGAGACATTCCATTGTTCTGTTGTTTTGTTTGTGGTCAGTGAAGTTTTCTGCAGAACAGCCATATGGGACTTTCAATGTTTCTTTTAACAAGTTGGAGAGATCAACACCTACTCTTAAGAGAAGGGGATCAAAAAAAGCCACATTGTTGACAGTGTACGTGTGTGTGTGTATGTGGGGCAGATCGCGAGTGTTGTGTTACATGTAGGTGTGACGTGTATCGGTTACAGTGTCATTGGGTGCATCATACACCCTTAGGGTGAATATGAGCGTGTGTGTGTTTGTGTGTGTCAGGCCCTGACAACCCTTTCGGCAATGTGTACAAATCTTGCCTGAGGGCATCATTGTCCTCTGCCATCAGAGAGAAAGATTTCTTCTGGAACATCTGTCATCATCTTTGATGAGGGCAGGCATGTCTACACATAAACTATTGCATGCTTGCACACCAAAACCACTGCGTGCACACACATATAAACACACACACAAACATATACACACAGAGACACACACACACAACCCGCCAGACTGGATTTTCCACACATGTTCTGAGCAAGTCCCTCCCTTGCTAAATCAGGAATGCCTTGTGTGTGTGTGTGTACTTACTGTAGCTATACATTAGGGACAAAATATGTCCTTAGAAGTTAGGTAACTCTGACAAAACCTCCAGAGACTTTCTCAATTGTAAAAACTGTATAATTTTTTACAATTAAAAGTTAATATAGTTAATACATAATGCACTTTTTTTCTAAAAATGCTAAATGTTTTCATTTAGGGGTGTGGTCAGGGTTAGTCTGTTCTAATAATAATTTAAGCACAATCTTGTCTTTATATAAACAGCTAGTTGAACATGCATTTGTGTGTAAGTGTAGAGACTTACTTCTGGAGACTCTCACCAGCTCCGAAACACTAAAGACCCCTGATTTGACAAAGCTGTCCTCCAAGTAAACTGTGGGAAACACAAGTATGTTCTTCAGATACAAAATCTTATATGACACAAACACATGAAGACATTTCAAATGCAGTATGTTTGGTAAATGGGCATCTGAATGAAAATTATACCTTTTATTTTCCAGACAGATTAAACGGTTCTAAAATAATCTTTTATCCTCATATTGTATTATATATCCAATTTCTAAACTTTACTTTTCGGAACATGAAAACACTAACTGTTTCTGACAGAGAAACCCAACTATACTTAGAATAATATGTAACAATGCATTCCACGCTCAAGCCAAAAAAAAACAAGACCAGCTCCAAAGGGACAGCCTCACAGAGCATCCAAATCCATCCCACAATGCACCACCAAGCCCAGCAGGAAGTGCAGTGATGGGCAGAGTTTTCACAGTGGCAGCACAACCCAGCTAACAGAGAACGTTCTCAGAACATTGGCTAAAAAGCTCTAAAAGCTCTCTCAAAGTTATTTAAAAACATTCTTGCAGTAACATTTTTTAACGTTATATATCTATCAAAATGTTATTCTTAAGTTGTTAGTGGAACGTTTTTAAAAAGTTACAGAATTTTAAAAACTTTTGAATAACCATAACCAAGCAATAATGTTAATTTACAACGTCTGAAAAACTGGATGCTTTGAATGTTCCTAGAACTTTCAAAATAACAATTTAAACGTTTTTATCACTTAATGGAAATGTTACAGAAACGTTCTTACAACCTAAAATTGCTAGCTGGGTAGCTGGGTCTGAGTCGTGGCCTAAGGCATTTATTTTACTTGGCAGGGGAAATCGCACAACCTTCTTTTGAGGTAAAGAACTAATTACACTCTCCATTATTTTCATTTTTTAGGCATTGCGTAGCTGCAACAGCAAAAAAAGAAAAACTAAAGAAAACACAGGTGAGGCCAGAGAAACAAACAGTCTCACTGGCATGACAAATAGATGAGAAATGACAATCCGTCTGTAAGCAGGAACAAGTTCTTAGTGGCAGTGCAAACAAAAAATTGACAGGCCTGATGATGTCATGACATGACTTGTTTTATATAAATGGCATTTTTGTTTTCCTTATAAGAATCACAGACATGACATGCTTGGCTTTTCAGTTGACTTTAATTTGTGCCGAGAATTAAGTATAATTATGGTCAAAACCAACATATTCTGATCAAATAAGCCTGTTTTAGACTGATTTCTTTAAAAAAGAAAACCATGAGCTGAACTTGCTGAGGAAAGCTTCTTTGTGCTGTGGCAAAAAAGTGGTTGTAGTGGTTCTGGCAAATGTTACATGACAGAATGTTTTTGCTGTAATGTTAAATAACTACACTTCTACAGATCATTCACTTCACATCTGATGCCTACAAATTTCTTCAGGGTCTATCAGCGGGAAATATGCGATATTGTATTCCAGTTTTCACTTATAAAAGTCTCTTGTTCTAATAGATCTGGACGTCACGCACACGGCACTATAGATTTGTCTGTCAGGCCCTAATTGTTGCATAAAGCGACCATTTGTTTTAGCTTCACCAACATCACATCCGACTATATGTGCATGTATGTCTATTAACATGCTTGTGTGTGTATTAATATACCTGGAGGGTTCTTGCCAGGCTCATTGTTGCTGGGACTTCCTGACTGCTGCGAGTCTATAAACACACATAAAGGCGCCGGATTAGAACACAAAAGAAACTTCTAGAGATGACAGTACTGCACTTCACTGTAATTCATCATCCTCCTCCAGTACTCAGCCATGTTTGTTTAGCTCTTATTCATTACAGCCTGTTGTTGTTTTGTTGTTTGGACTTAAGGAAATGAGAAAAATGCAGGATCACAATTACACAGACACACAATGTATATAAACCTGAATGTTTCCCCAGAATTGTTTACTTTAAAGCTGCAATCTGTAATGTTTGCTTCTCTGTCGGCATCTTTTCTCGTAACATAAAATTGCAGGTTACTTTACATACTTTTCTTACATATGTTGAAGCCAAATGAAGCCAAACTGACATTTCCTGGGAAATTGGACCGAAGCCTCAAATTATTAATCATTATTATGAACCTACAATCGTGAACTGTGGTAAAAGTTTTGAACACTTATCTGTTATGTACTTGCTCAATAACAGAGTTTTGTTCATTTTTAACCAAAAAAGTTACAGATTGCAGCTTTAAAGAAATCTGAAACACTGAAACATATTATATTTTGTGCAGGCAAACCACTGAAGGCAGTAAAGTAAACTGCGTGTCTCAAAGGGACAGACAATGGTTATTGTCCAGAAAAGAAAGCTACATTTACTCGTTCCTGACAGAACAGGCTATATGTGTGCAGAAACATGCTTTTTTCCTTTCAGTGTTGGGGAGCGAGAAAAGTTTTGTTTGAGCAACCACACAGAGATGTACATGATGGCTTGCTCCGCCTCAGTCCATGAGTGGAATAGAGGAGCGGGGGAGGAAAAGATGGAAAAATGAGAAGAATCCTGTCTGTTGATGTGAGCTTTAATGCACACGTTGATTAACAATGTTACCTTATGATACCTTTGGGAGGACAATCTCTACATTCCACAGTATTAATGATACACCTTTAATGACACACGTTACTTTCAAAAACTCATTTAAATGGTCTACTTATTCCAAGATGAGAAAAACTACAATTTGAAGCTGCAATCCGTAACGTTTGCCTCTCTATCGTCATCTCTGTTTAAAACATAAATTTGCAGGTTACTTGATGTACTTTTCATTATGTACATTGAAGTCAAAGAAAGCCAAACTGACATTTACCGGGAAATTAGACCTGACAGCTCAAATTCTAAATTATCCTTATAAACTTACCGTCGTGAATCGGACTAAAGGAGACCATTTTGGACACGAATCTTATGTATTTGCTCAGTAACTGATAACCAAAAAAAGGTACGGATTGCATCTTTAAAAAAACACTGCAACATTAAACGATCTTGGGAGCCGAAGACAGCTTTCCAAAATCTTTCAGAAATACTACTGTGATGTTGTCATCTATCTGTTTCTAAAAACTGGCCAAGCGGATATGGTTATTGGACAATGACGCTTATCTCAGAATGACCAAATGTCTGGCTGATATATCTGTGAAATATATCATGAAAAAGACAAAATGCAAGCGCGAACATTAGGTGGGACATCACTCTTGCTCCTTCCCACATAAGCTCCATTTCAGAAATGAAAGTTAGAGGGGGAGAGTAAGAGATACAGAGAGAAAAATAATCCCCACCCCCCAAAAAATGACCATTGAAAGATCTACAAAACGGAATGTTCTTGGCTTCGGCTCAACAATGACAAAGACTGGGAGGGAACACCATACGTTAAGAAAAGAAAGGTCAGAGAAAATTTAAGATGGAGGGAGGGGGGAGGACTATGCTGAGAAAAATCCTAACCTGAGGTTTGTCTAATGCATTTGTGAGGAATCTTGAGTTATTTTTGCATTAAGCTACCACAAATTTCTTCCCACCACAATAAATAACATCTTAAGTGGTGTTTAAATCAGGAAAGCCTATTGGACCGTAGGCCAACAGCTGAGCCTTTGATTGGATGGGAGCGGGTTGGCATTGTGACAGTACCCGTTTCTATGCCAACTTCCCTCCCCCCCATGATTCAGATGCGAGTTCTGTGCCATCCATCAGTCTGGTTAAAGACATCTACCATGCCCGATGCCCCAAGAGAAAGAAGAAAAAGAGAGAAGTAGTTTGCATCTGTAAGTACAATCTAGCATTGAAGTTGAGTGATTGAAGACAGTGTGCGCCAGCTGCTCTATTGTGGTGCCCTATTAAACAGCTCTGATCCCAACACAAAGCTAACATAATGAAATATGACTGTATGAATCAAGGATATAAACTAACCATAGCTGATTTCAGCAGGACATTCAGCGTTTTTGGAATAAACACAGAATACCCAGCTAACAGGGAACGATCTCAAAACATTGGCTAACATTCTCTACAAGTTCTCTTGAGAAAAAAGTTATTCAAAAAACGTTATTCTTTATTTAAGTTATTCTATATCAAAAAAGTTATTCTTATGTAGTTAATGGTACGTTTTAAAAATGTTCAAAAAAGTTTTTGAACAACGTTCTTATAACCAAACACCAATGTCTAAACATCTAAAAAAAAACGTTTCTAGAACTTTCAAAAGATCATTTTAAGCATTTTTATTACTTAAAAGAAACATTATGAAAATGTTCCTACAACCTAAAAATGTTAGCTGGGTAGCAAAAAAAATGCTGTATAAGATTTGCTGTTATAAGCAATATCATACCCGCTTTTGTCCAAAGCGACTTAAGGTGAGGAAAGCAAACTCGATAAATTTGCAAACTCTTTTGTTGTTTTCACCCTAATAGCACTAAAATCCAACATGACAAGCGATACATATGTGTGCGTGTGGTTGTGAGTTTTGCACATGGTGGAGTTTTTGAACAAGCAGCCGATGGTTCGCTTTAAAAATAAACATCTATAAGCCACACGTTCAAACAGTTTGGCCATATCAGTGCTGAGTGTGTGTGCGAGAGATACAGCTCCCAGAAACACTCAGAGCTTCTCCAAACACAACAACCCTTGGCACCCAACAGCACTGCCACTTGTTTAAACAAACAAACTGTCCAAGGAGAGAAAAAGGAAGAGAGAGGGCAGTCCAAGAGGGGAATGAATCTTACTCTTTCCTTTCTCTTTACAGTATCAGATAAAGACACTGTTAGGGAAGAAGAGAAAGTATATTACTTCATTTTCAACAATTTTCTGAAAAAAATTTAAAAACTTGCCAGATGACAACCCTTGTGAAGGTTTCCAGCACATTGCTATGCAGTTGCTAAGGTGTAATGAATGGGTTTTTGTCCATAACTATGGGGTTGCTAGGGCATTGCTAAGGTGTACCAGGCGGTTGTTAGGTGGTTGCTTACAGGCCAAAAACAGCTCACCCACGGACTTCTAAGACATATGGTCCCTTAAAATGTCTTATATCTTAGAAAAGAATAGCATGCATCTACTTAACAGGCTGCAAAACTTAAGGTATCATTCATGTTTGTACCAAAAAACGAGCACCAAAAGTTTAGGGTCAGGGGTCTGTACAAACAGTAATACAGAAGCTCGCCTTAGCAACTACAAAGTCTAAGATGAAGACACTTGATCTAGGATCATATCCAAACGAATAGGCGTAAGATGAGCTCATTCCTGGATCGGCACACTCTGGATCAGCTTCATAAATACGAGTGCTAATGTATCATTGTGCCACTCTATCTTCTGGAGCCCCTCCATCCAGCTGTCACAATTATACCTTCTGCTCTTCATCCACCTGTAGTGTAACATAACGTCATTCTGCAGGACGAATGCCTATCAATATCTGAATCTTGGATCTATGAACCCAAATACGCGGGCGTGCGCACCTCCTCCTGGCTTGGTCCCATGTAACCCAAGCAGCCCCTAGTCTTTGTTTTGTGCTTGCTTGAGAGCTATCCCATACTTCAGCAACTTTAATTCACTGTATCGCACCCACAACCCGCCGTGTGCATGCCGTCGACATTTCAGGAGGAGGCGTCTGGCAGCCATTTTAGAAAAGCTGCACACATGTACTGTTCCTGCTTGCCAAAGAAACCGGGCCTGAGCCAAGTTCCCTCTCTCTCCTCTTCTCACTCTATACTGAGCCCTGAGCCAATTTTAGGTTGTAAGAATGTTTCCCTAACGTTACCATTAAGTAACAAAATGTTAAAAATGTTATTTTGAAAGTTCTAGAAACATTCAAAACATTTTTTAGATTTTGTATTAACGTTACTGCTTGGTTATGAGAACATTTATTAAACATTGTTTAATTCTGTTACTTTTCTAAAACATTCCATTAAGTACTTGAAATAGAGGATATATAATGTAAAAAAATACTCTACTAACATTACTGCAAAAACAATTTTGATCACTTTGAGAGAACGTTTAAAGAACATTAGCCAATGTTCTGAGAACATTACCTGTTCCCTGTTAGCTGTCCAGAGAAAGTCAAGGGAGGGAGAGAAAAACAGAAGAGGAGAAAGCACAGAGATAGAGGCAAAACTATCTCCTCATTATGGGCTGCCCTGGCCGAAATGTTTTGAACGCTGCAGCTGCAACAGTGTAAATATTGTCTGTAAGTGAGTGACACCAGCGATTGAGAGTTTTTGTGTGCTGGTCATTGGCCGACACTTGGATGCGCCATTATGATCTCACAGTACATTACAGAGATCAGCACACATACCCCATAATCTTTATTTTTCTGTCTAGTAATCTGCCCACGCTTTTATCCATCTCTATACTTCTACATCTGTGAGCACACCCAGGTAATGATTTTTGGTTTAAAACATTTCTGTAATGTTTACATTGTTACAAAAACATTGAAAAGGTTCTAGAAATGGTCAACATTTAAAACATTTTATTAATGTTATTGCTTGGCTATAACTTTTTAAAAATATTCCACTAACAACTTAGAATAGTGGTTTTGATATATGATATAACATAAAAGAAGCACTTCCATGCAAGAACTTTGTTAATGTTGAGAGAACTTTTAGAACAACATTCTGAGAACTTTAGCCAACTTAAGTCACATTCTGAGAACGTTCCCTATTAGTTGGGTACTCTCTAACTTGTTCTTTTGTAGTATTTACATCTTTAGTCTTTCTTTTTTTGCATATCTAAAACTCGTCTTCGTTTCAATTTCTCCCTTCTCACTCTTTCAGTTCTTTCCTTCTCCCTCATGGCAGTTGTTTAATGAAAAGCACAGCTCTTTATCAAAGTTAGCTGTAACCCAAACAGAGATACAGTGAGGAAAACAGTCCGTCAGCTCGAGACAGTGAGAAAGATCAGGCATGTTTAAGAGGACCGTTGGCATATTAATGAGAGATCATCAGTGGATGGGTTGATGGTCAATTCACTGAGTCATTAATTAACAAATATCAACTTTAATTTTTATACTATCAAACTGCAAATTACTTATCCTGCATTGGTGAAGTATTTTATTAATTAATTCTATTTGTATTAGATGAGTTAATGAGACACGTGCAAAAATCTTAAGGCAAAAAACCCCAAAAATTCTGTTTTGTTACATGGCACACTGAAATAATTTATCCTGATTGGCCATTCATGGCTGTGGTCAAAAATCCCTTTTTAAACTCCTTGGCGTATTACAATACTTTCATAAATAACTGGAAAGACTATGGAAGAAATTCAAAAATGCTTTTAAATGAAACGTATACACACGTGCACACACTGAATGCATGAATGCCTGAACATGATCTGGTGATTTTAGTGGTTGCCTTCAGGAGGGTTTTTCTGTATTAAATATGTATCTTCAGCGCTATAATAGGAAAAACCCAGCTAACAAGTTCATTTTTTATGAATATTTCCCTAACCGTTCCATTAAGTTACAAAAACGTTCAAAACATCCTGTTTTTAGGCAATGTATTAACATCATTACTTGGTTATAACAACATTGCTCAAACATATTAATCTGTAACACTAACAACTTAAAAATAATGTTTTTGATATATGATATATAATGTTAAAAAGTTCTTTCTAATGTTACTGCAAGAACATTTTTAATAACTTGAAGAGACCTTTTACAGAACGTTGGCCAATGTTCTGAGAATGTTCCCTGTTAGCTGGGAATACTGTTTTAAAGAGCTCTGATTAGATATCAACCTTACTTTTCTCGCATCAGTTTCTTTTAAAATGTTACAGATAACACAACACACACTGAGACAAATACCAGAACATATAATTCATTGCTCCAAACACACACACACACACACACACACACACACACACACACACACACACACACACACTGACAGGGTGTAAAAGTGGGACCAAAGCTCCAGTACTCATGGACAGACCCCCCCGCCCCCTTCCTTTCCCAAAAAGAAAAGTTTCTCCCCTGCCACACATGCACACATTAAATACTGGCCTCTGTTTCCCGCCCGAGCTCAAGCACTTGATTGTAGACGTGAAGAGGGGAAGCTAAAGTCAGTCTCTGTGGATGAATGAGAGATTGAGCAGAATGAGAGAAAGAAAGGGGGTGGGAAAGAGAGACAGAGAGTTGAAAAGAGAAAAAGAACAATGGCAGAGACAGGACGGGCTGTTAAATAGAAGTGGGTTGGATTGAGCTAGGACAAACTGGAGAGAGAGAGAGAGCGAGAACAAGACTGAAACAAAGGAGAAATTGTGTGTGTGTTTCAGACTGCCTTCTGTGGGCTCAGAAAAGGTGAAAATAAAAGAAGTGTCTGGAAAAACAAGTCACTCAGGACACCATACACACACACAACTTCAGGCACACGTCTTAACAATAACACACAGCACAGCTCTGCGTTAATAAAGACATACGGGCATAAAGCGCTCACAATGGTAAAGACGCACACTGCATCATGCAGAGATCTCTGATATACACATGTTCTCATGTCAGCACAACGCTGAACCCAGGGTGGTTCATCCATCACATTAAAAATGACTGGACCAGTGTGACAGCCGTGTGTGTGTGTTTGTACGCTATCCACCTTGGTAACAAAAGAGGTCTACAGAGGCCCATCAAATCAAACTCACTCACAACTGCTGTGTCTCTCCTTACAAACTCTAGGTTTTGATAGAAAAGCTTTTGTCACACTTTCTTTCCAAAGGGGCCCTGGATCTTAGTCGTCATAACACACATCAATCTGTTGACAAGTGTCCACCGAACCTCTCTGAATTTCCCCCTGACTGCGTATCACTTCTGCTTGCATTGTCATTTGATTGGCTGAGTGAACGGTCCATTTGCATGAATGTGCATGGAATCCTGGGATGCCACCATCGTGCTGATCCGTCCGTAGCTGTGGCAAACGTCCAAGCCTTTTTGTAGCCATCAGACGTGAGGAAGGGAGGGACAGAGAGAGTGAGACTATAGATTCAATTATACATGCGCATTTGCCCATTCATAGAAGGTTCTACAGACGGAGGGGATGGGGGGGCGGTAGATGGGAGAACCAATGACATTCTGTCGTACGTAGCTCCTGTCGAGAGGAACACTAATGAGGTGACACTCAGTGGCTGGAGCCCAGCCAAAACAGTCCATTAACTCCACACAAGTAGTTAAGAGGCGGAGATACGGGGAGGGGAATGGATTGAGAGGAATGAAGGAGAAGAAAGAGAGAAAAAGAGGGAGAGGGAGAGAGAAAAATTGTTGTGAATGACACAACGGGGGGCCAGTGGCTATGTGGAGTATGTTTATGAACAGTAGCAGTACACTGTAGTCTGAAAATGTGTGTGAAGAGTCAGGAAACCAATGATGTTCCATGCAAAGCCCTAACCTAGCTAACAGGGAATGTTCTAAAATGTTGGCTAATGTTCTTTGAAAGTTATAAAAAAAGTTCTTGCAGTAACATTAGTGGAACTTTTTTACAGTTATTGGTCATCTTAATCAAAAACGTTCTTTAAGTAGTTAGTGGAATGTTTTAAAAAAGTTACAAAAGTTAAAGTTTGAAGAAACTTTAACTTTTAACCAAACTTTAACCAAGCAACAACTACAATTACTACAATGCATAAAACACTGGACATTTTGAACAATCCAAGAGCTTTCAATGTGACATTTTAATGCCTTTGTTACTAATGGAAACATTAGGAAACACTCTCACAACCTAAAAATTGTTAGCTGAGAAACCATGTTCTCTTCACCTTTAATCTCAAGTTTGCCCCATTGGAAGAGTGCAGGCCAAGAAGAAACGTTTGCTTTTGCGAAGAGTGTCATCTTACACAGAGCAAGTCCTGGCAGGATCAAACTTCTCACGTGTTGTACAGATCAATGACAGTTTGTTTGTTGCTCAGACTAACCATCAACAACCATCTAAAGCAATATTCTCTGTTTTAATGGTTCTTCTGTGTTCAGAACATGTCAATGTGCACCACAACTCTGTTCCCACAAGTTCCAGATGAATAGAGAACACCAAATTAGCATTGCTTGCACCTTCATGCATGCACACTTGCATACTCGCAGTGTGAGAAGAAATCTGGTTTAACCACTTTGTTATGCACCCACTGTTGGGACATGTCACAATGTGCAGTTACACTCCTTTAAGCTATATCCACATGAACAAAGTAATGACATGCTGAAAGATACACAACACGGCAAAACTGAAAATCTATTTCTGTGGAGAATTCTTGCAATCAGCTCCCTCAGTTACTCTACAAAGCCTGAAAGGATCGTTCAGATCATGCTAGCAGTGGAGTTGGGGTTGATATATTTGCATACTGTAGCAAACATAAACCAAAGCAGGTTAGTCGAGATCTATACCAGCATGTTTCCTCAGGGGTTTTTGTGGTTTGTTAAAACAGCAATGAGACAGTATGCTTTTCGTTTACATCTGTAATACAGTGGAAGCCAGTCAAGAACACACTCCTGGCTTTGGTCTTTGTAAATTATTCTTAAATTCCTGAACACAGACTGGTGCCACATTGCTGTTGGCTAATAATCACACATTAAAGGCAGGGTAGGTGATTTTTTTCCAGAAACATTTTTTGTTAAGCTAGTTAGTCCTTACACATCCTGATAGCAATCACTAAGTGGTCTAAATATATTTATATAAATATATATTTTCTGAACCATAAAATGTTCATTCAATCATTGCATTCGGACCAAATGCAATGATAGGATGTCCTACTTGCCTGTCAAACTGTGTATACATTCATGTGTTGGAGGAGGCGTGGCTTTGGAGAGCATTCTGGGAGGGTGGATCTTATGCTTTTAAAACTAAGTTACTAGCCTTCTCTGAAATTGTCTAATCTACCTTTCAAAAAAACTTTTTCTAATGTTGCATACTGTTTAAGACGGACTGTGTGTGAACTGGGATGCAGGGTGAAAAAAGCACACAGGCCAAGATCCCTTATGCAACCGAATTTCCTTCAGCTGCGAGACATCGCAGTGCCAACTTCAGCTGATAGCCAAGCTTCCGCTTGCGGTGACGGCCAATGGGGTGTCAGCTCAAGCATGAGGAGGCGGGGCAATGTGCCAGCACAGTAGAGCAGTAGTACCCAAGTATGGCCTCACTCCAGATGGGCCAGAGGCGACAGACAGCCACTGTTTAGCACCCATACACATACACACACTCCCACCCACAACCTAATTAGGATGTTGAGGGAATTATTGGATCATATAATGCCACATCTAAGGCGAGATCTTGGCCCGAAACAGACAAAGGAACAAAGCATGCACTCATTTAGACTGCTCCACTGGCACACGCTTTTGGAACAAGACAGGGGGAAACACTGAGTTTAATGTGTCATTACAAACATAAAAACTGACTCCCAACATAGCCAGCAGATGTCTGGGCACTTTTATAGTGCTACGACACCACTAATTTCAATGCAAAAAAACAGAAAGAAAAACTAGCCTGGGCTAAAAGAGATGCTGCAGGTGTCAGTAAGCACGGCAGAACTTGGATACCTGCAAACTGCTCCTGACATTCTGTGTCCTGTCTTCTCCATTATAAAACACTGAATTATGAGTCCAGGTTTCCTAATTTTAAAAAAAAATTCTCAACTAGTCTGCATAACATTATAACACTGGGATTTTCATCGGTGTCAAATGAGGATCATTAAAAGTGAATCTTTATAAATAAGTAATTCCACCTGAATGGATTTTAATAAAATACATCATGACAGGCCAGTTTCCACTGAAACGATCTTTAGAGAGTGACACCTGAATCCATCACAAGTAGATCATAGGGTTTGAAGCTCCTTGCAGTAGATGTTGGTTTTCACATTCATTTTAGATCTTGTGACCCCAGACACCCTCCTGCTCTGCATAAGGTTTACTTCATCTGTTCATACCTCTGTGTTATGTTCTGTTCACATGTATCTGAGGAAACAATGGTCCACATTCAGGCTCAAACATGCCTGAACATTACACAGTCCTGAATAAAGTCTCTCAAGACCTTTAAGACACAGAGCACTAAGAATATCCCATCTAATACTCTTAAAGTCTTTACCATGCTTATCTCATTGCCAAGCTAAGCTGCGGATGTATAAGAAAGATCATGAGCGTTACCTGCAGGTTAATCATGTAATGTTAAACCAATGACCTTTACATTAGGTTTCTGTCTTTTGATATTTACACGCCACAGCTACAGCTATGAGTCACGGCTTTATGGGATAATCAAGAGGAAATCATTCTGCTTCTGTTAAAGCTACAATCCGTAATTTTTTTGGCTAAGAATGAACAAAAATCAGTTATTAAGCAAGTACATGACAGATCAGAACATGATCTCCTTACTCCAAACTGCAACAGTAAATTTATAACAATGATTTATAATTTGAGCTCAGGTCTGATTTTTTGGTAATTTTGTGGATTTTTGTGTCCATCTGTAAACAGAAAAAAGATCCGGCTACTATACTACATCTGGGTACTGTAGATAGTGCAGCGTTTGTAGCTTGTTCTTACAGCAGTTTAGAATGTAAATGTCTCATCCTCTTTTAGAAATTAACTTGCAAGTAACCTGCAATTTTATGTTGCAAACAGAGATGGGAGTAGAGAGGCAGATGTTATGAATTGCAGCTTTAACGCTTAATGAGTTTAACTTTACCTATGGCTGTACATACATATAATATATGATATGCTATTTAAGCATCTAATACAATATTTGTATGGAACTACAGTTAGTGTTTGTGTGTATAGCGCACAGCCTTTCCTGTGAAGAGTGTCAGACAGCCAATGGTTGATGATTAACGCCAGCATAATAAACGCGTCTCTCTCTCCACGCTCTGAGGAGCGCACACGATCGCCGCAAGGTCAGCAAGCAGGCGATCGGCCAATCGACCACTCATGCCGCAGCAGCTATCTAACAGTCTTAAAAACTCCAGCTAGCCCACCAGAACAGAGAGACACAATCCCACCCCACTGACAGGGAATGTTCTCTGAACGTTGGCTAACTTTCTCTCAAAGTTATCACAAAGTTCTGGTAGTAACGTTACTAGAATGGTTTTTAATGTTATATATCATATGTATAAAACTTTATTCATATACTATATTATATTATATATAAATCGCTAGTGAAATGTTTTAAAACGCATTACAGAATTTCTGGGATCCCTCTCCCCTGGCAGACACTCAGGCAGGCTGAGTGTGCTTCTCCATGTGCTTCTTTGGCTTGCTGGGGTGGCCTTGGGCTTCAACAGTAACATGTGGTTTGGCTCCAGCGCTCAGTTTATATGGGCAATGGTGAGAGAAGGAACCGCTAAATGAATTTCAGATTCTGTTGTTCTAAAACCATAAACAATTTTACACAAAGCCTGGCATTAAGGAATGGAGTCCTGGCTTGAAACAAGGAATGCTTCTAATAACAAACCCATTATGCAAACAGCTTTGTCTTCATCCTTCTGTAACCTGCGAATCACAACCTGTGAAAAAAATGACGCCCAACTACTTCCAGTGAAACGCCACTTTCCTGAATGTGTCAGGGAACAATCTGTACTCTTTCAAACAGGAATCTCACATGACCTACCAGACAAAAGTCAGTAATTATTACTTTGTTCCACATTTTGCAATAATAACGGTAAACTCAGCACAACTATGGAATTAAACGAACAGAACTATGAGAATTATAACTACAAAACCGGTTTGATGCTAAAATATAACAAACGCTTTGCCTAGAATTTGCAAAAATATTCTCTTGGCATTTTATTAACCAGCTTGTTTTCACATAGTATGGAACTTCTTCAAATATATGCAGGTCTTCTATTGGCTCTTATTGGAAATGGCCATATCCAAATTAAAAACGTTTTATTATAAAAGTGACCCTGAACTTTTGACAGCAGTGCACTTTCAGTGAAATAAATCCAAAAGAATGCACTAATAATCACATACTATTCCATTCTCATAGTTCCTCAAAAATGCTGCATATCAGGTTTTTTTAATTTAAAATAAAATATTTACAGAGATAAAAGGAGGCTTTATGAAGAAGTTACATGACCATCTAAAAAGTGCAAACAGTGACACAGTGTCTACAATAAGAGTTACAGCAGACATTTCTGCACAGTGCAACAACGGCTGCCCTCCCTCGCTTTAGGGGTTTGAATGCAAAAGGCCTTTGTGTGCGGTTCAGTTTTTTGGGGCAAGTTGCCAAAACACTAAAATGATATGAAGAACAATGCCCAGCTGTCATGCAGCCTAATTCAGAGCAGGGCTGTTAATTCTGCTGCACCTACAAAGGTGGTATGTCTTAACAAACCCACTCAGCAGATGCACTCTGACGGACAGAGAGAACAAAAGCTGGGGAAGTGTTAAGAGAAAGAAGGGAGGGATTGACCTAGCTAATAATTTTAGGTTGCAAGAACGTTTTCCTGACATTTTCATTAAGTAACAAAAACGTTAAAATGTTATTTTAAAAGTTCTAGAAACATTCAAAACTGTTTAAAAATTTTCTACCTAAAAAAATGACATTTAATGTATATGATATAGCATTAAAAACTTTCTACTAATGTTACAGCAAGAATGTTTCTGACAGCTTTGAAAGAACTTTTTACAGAAGATTAGCATGTTCTGAGAATGTTCCCTGCTAGCTGGGGAGGCAGTGTTGGAAGGCCTGAGATGTTAGTTCACGGTTTTTGTTCACTTGACCTCAAAAGACAAGTTCACGTGTTAATCGCATAAGAGCTCCTTTGTGCGATCGATGTAGCCTCTCTTTTATAAAGAATGAAGTGGCGGATGGTGCTCTTAGTCCCTACACTCAGCTTTTCCAAGAGCCAGCTCAGGAATTTCCCGTCCGGCATTTTTCTTGCTCCCGTTGTTTTTTCTTCCTGCCACTTCCTCTGTTCTACGCGACTGTCTGCTTGACCTAACGGTGGAGGACTTTGCGCTCTCCTGACAGCCAATCCTGGACAGCCAATCCTGTCACCTTTCCCTTCCGACCTGCAAACACAGTTTTTCGGTCTACTAACAAAGCTGATCAATGGGTCAAAGGTGAGCATGTTTTCGAACCTCGGGAAATGCCTTTCTTCTCAAGCGCTGCTCTCTGAGAACAAAACAGTCCTGCAAACAACATAAGAGAGGGTGAGACCTTTCTGGTGTCCATTTTTCAAAGGCAGGACTCAAGGAAAGCAGTGAGGAGAAGACCAAAGAAGAAAGTGGAGAAAAGAAAAAAACTCGTTCTCTTGCTGCGCGTGGTGCGATCTGATCCAGCTTTTCATCACCGAACCCCCGCCCTTCCAACACACCCCTGAAGACCTCCAGTGGCACAACACACTGCCACTGTGCTAGACAACACACACATTGTTTCCATTCTGTTACTGCTGCACGTTTGGAGATCAGGGCTCAAAGGCACACCCAGTCTCTTCACCTCAAGAAGAATGCTGAGGGCCAGAACACATTTAAGCTCTTTTAACGGCCCAGGTATCCAGCTAACAGGAAACATTCTCAGAAAATTGTCTAACGTTCTCTATAAAGTTAAAAAGTTAAAGTTATCAAAAGTCAAGTCTTGCAGTTATGTTGGCTGAACATACTTATATATTATATATATCAAAAATGTTATTCTTAAGTTGTTAGTGGGATGTATTATAAACGTCCCAGAATTAAAAAAGTTGATGTAACCTTCTAATAACCAAGCAACACGTTTTGAACATTCCTATAGCACTCAAAATTTGTAACGTTTTTTTGTAAGAAACATTAGGGAAACAACATAAAATTGTTAGCTAGGTATGCTACCATCATGTGCATTAATTATTATGGCCTGCAGCAATTTTCCATCATCTGAGGAAAAACCCTAGCTACATTTTTACTGCCCTTTTATCTGCCCTGTTTGGAGCGGCTATAAACGTGCAGACGTTTGATCAGCTAGCTTTTCATTTTGTTGCATGAACATCTATCGACATGATGGCTGTGCAACAGCATATCTGCCTTCTATACCAAAACGGTGCTGTTTTATAGTAACATCCAACACTTGTTCCTCTCACAAGTAGAAACAATAACATGCTACCAACGACAAGGGAAACAAATTCTTTCACTCACCACTGAATGTGTGTCGCTAGATGCTCATGATGTTCTTTAAACATACAGTGTGTGGGGAAACGCTGCCCAGTTGTTTCTATCGAATTAGGATCGCTTTTACAAACGTAACTAAACTATAACCAATGTAAGCGTTAACAATACAGAAATGTGTCCCTCAGCACTTAGAGAAGCTTCCCCACAGAGAATGTAAAAAGTTATCTGTGCTGGCCTGGACATGCCAGTGCATCATGGGAAGTGGAGAGGATATCATAGAGCCACTAGTGGATGTGACAGTAATCCACACTCCTGGCAACTGTTTGCATATACGTACACCCCCAGCCTTCGATACTGCAGTGCGGGGTTTTTCATTTTCATAGAGAGGCGCCTTTTTTCAGACGCTCCTTAAACGCAAGGTTAATTTTGCTGCTGACACTGGTAGCATGCATCAGGCAGCAGGGCTTCAGCCACAGTCGCAGGTGGTTGGCAGAGAAGCGCTGCAACATTTCCCCTGCGTGGCTCGGGGCCCCAATCCAAGCCACTTGAGTTTGGCATGTTTTTACCTGGAACACACTAGGCTTGTATTTGTAAACATTTACTATAGCGAATCCGGGCGGCTATAGTGTCATACCTCAAAATGTACAGTAAAACACATCCTCAGTAAAGCCAAAGCAGAGCCAGGCAGAAAACGGTGGGGGCAGGGCCTATATTTAAGCTGCTTTATGCTGAGCACACAAAGAACAGGGCATGCAAGGTGGGTTTTTATCATTTGAAGGAATTATACAGATCGAATGACACCATATGGAATTCCTTTTACACATAATGCATTTCCTTCACGGAGACGGTCTGCAAGAGGCCGTATAGCATGTCTACAGGGAGTGATTTTTTTGCACAGGGAAAAAACTTCAGTGACTTTTCAGTGCACGTGGGTTGGGGGTGGGGGCCTCCGGCAGGGGCGGTCTCTCCGCGCTGAACAGAAATATGCCATATGCACTCGTTGAACTGGGGCCTGCGAAAGCTCCTCTCAAGGTTATTAGAAAATCCTGTGCGCCAAGTAGCCAGAGCAAAAACAAACACGGCAGGAGTAAATTTCAAGAAAGCGCTGGCTTTACGGTTTTCTCAAGACTTACTGGTACAAAACAAAACATCTAAACAGTTTTACATAGACAAATTAAACAGCACCATGAGACTAAAGTTGCGGCCTTGTCTACCTTATGGTGGTGCGTATCTGAGTGAAACGACTTCTGGAATAAGGAGAAAACATAAGACGGGACCCGATTTTGTTCTTCAGGAACTGATTGGATGATTGGAAGTTGGAGGAACAAAAACTAGCTGGTCATTGGACAGTCAATATTGTCATGCCAACTAAATATTATGGCGGCAAACAAAATAATTTTTTTTAAACAAAAATAATGAAGTACATGGATAAATCAGATACAATAAACATTTAAATATTCCATAAAAAGTAAGAATAGAAAACTTTGATTTCATGGTGATTTTTAAAGTCCCATAAAGCTTTGTGTAGACGGAACTCACCTAGTCCATCGTTCCTGACACTGTGTAATGGGTCAGTAACACTGTTACTATGACAGATATTGTCTCTGTTTCAGATAACAGAACTGTTGCCTTTGACACAAAACTTCCTTCCCCTTCAAAGCGCCAAGCGCTGGGGCCGCACATCCGCTGCCGCACCCCTGGGCCCTCGTCCACACAAAGGTAGGAAACGACAGCCACAGGCGTTCACATTGTGGCCGGCTCTCTAAATCTTGCTTCATGCGCCGCTTTTATGCAAGTTTCACAAGAGGAAACGATAAACACAACAGCGGCCTGTAAACGTATCTGCCCATGGCCATCAGAATGGACGGGACAAGCAGGCAACTAATTGAGTAACGCCACGGCCTGCTGCGGTGGCATTGAGTTACAGTGTGCTGTAAACAAAACCTGCACATCTACAGACAAAAGTCTCTGAATAAAGGAAACAGATACTATCAGGCTAAGAGTGCAGAATCAACGAGGTTCAGATAGTCCAGGGTGTGCTTTACTGACGGAAAGATTGTTAAGGATTAAGCATTGGTTACAACAACTATGAACAAAAACACATTCATTCTTAATATTTTTTTCTGTAAAGCTCCTTTGAAACAGTGTGCCTTGTAAATGTGCGCTATATAAATAAAATTGAACTAAATGTAAAGCAACAATCCCTATCTTTTGCCTCTCTGTCGCCATCTCTGTTTGAAACATAAAATTGCAGGTTATTTTAATACTTTTCATTATTTATGTTGAAGTCAAATGAAGCCAAACTGACATTTCCCGGGAAAATGGGACCCAGCAGCTGAAAATATAAATCATTATTATAAGATTACAATTTCAAATTGGGGTAGGGCGAGCATTTTGAACACTGGTCTGTTACGTACTTGCATAATAGCAGATTTTTGTTTATTTTTTAACCAACAAAAAATTACGAACTGCAGCTTTAATACAGTCTAAGATAAATGTTTTTTTTGAAAAGCTGCTTTAAAACAATGTGCATTGTGAGAAGCACTATATAAATACAACTGAACTGAGTTTTAAGAATGTGCCACAGCAGAAATCGTTCGATAGCGGTTCTGTTTAACGTGTATCGGTAAGCCGGAAAGTATATGAAGTGCTAGGGGACTGCTGTCAGCCTGCTCTCATTAGGGGGTTCTTAACCTGTCAACATTCCTTCCATGGCCTGACCAGAGGCCTACCACGATAGGCAGTAAATAAACAAGCAGGTAAATGAATTGGTTCCTTTGCATTAACAGAACATTAGCACCTCGTAAAGAAGCTCTTTTCTGTTTTACTACAGATTAACCCCCGTCCTTATAAAACCAGATGAAGGGACTCATCTGCCACAGGTATCTAGCAATGTAAAGAACTCACAGTACAAAAGGGGCTTGATGACATCAGCTTTCGATATCCCTGTTCTCCAGACCCAACACCGTAGAAAACCTAACTAGGACATTAATGGTCTTTCATCATCACTCAATCACGACTCAGGCCATTTCACCAGGCCATAAATTCTTGGACGTATACAGCGAACAAAGTGAGCAACTCCAGGTCCCTGGTGGAGAGGTCTCCTCAGCTCACGTGGTCTCAAGGCAGGAGCAGATAGCTGAAAGTTGTTGTTACAGCTAACAGGGAACATTCTTAGAACATTCTTTAAAAGTTATCCAAAAACATTTTAGCAGTAACATTAACAGAACATTTCTTTGTTATATATAAAACCCTATTCCTAAGTAGTTTGTGAACAGAGCGTTACAGAACTAAAAAAAATGTTTGAATAGCTTTCTTATTATACAACATCTAAAACAAGATTTGTAATGTTTTTGTTACTGAATAGAAACATTGGGGAAACATTCTTACGTTCACCTAAGTCTTAGCTGGGATACTGCTTCAGGAAAGTGTCTTATCAGAGCCTGTTTAACAGAAGATAAACTAGGTCATAAACACAATGACAAAACGCAGTGGTGTTTCGATACAGCCTAGAAACCTCAGCTCCAACAGAAGCAATGAGGGTGGAGTAGATGTCACTTTCAAATGTCGACTCAAAGTGATCCATTTCACAAGAGAGTCTTCACTCGATGAGAACTCCTCGGATTAGCTTTGATTTTATTAGCTGTCGTCTCTGGCTGCTCTTTGACTAATTCGTCTTTGTTATTAAAAGGTTTTGAGTGCCTGAGCTGAGAGGGGAGGGTTGAAACAAAGGCAATAACTATTCCTTTTTATTAGAAGCTGTAATCGCTCCATTTCCCAGGCAGACTGATAATACGCCACTAGCAGAAGTTATACAAACCTCCCAACTATCTAAAGTGGGCAGGCTTAATGACAAACCAGCCGAACTTGATAGAACTTTTCAACAAGTAAACAATTTGCTATCACCTTATTTAACCTTGGCAGCTGTGA
Source organism: Chromobotia macracanthus (assembly GCA_036877525.1). Taxonomy (NCBI): domain Eukaryota; kingdom Metazoa; phylum Chordata; class Actinopteri; order Cypriniformes; family Botiidae; genus Chromobotia; species Chromobotia macracanthus. Next base: position 5,405,659 of record JAZGTH010000063.1, read on the forward strand.
CTAAAGCTCAGTGGAAGATGTCTGGAGCATTAACCCTTCATGTACAAGAGGTAAAAGTCCCAGAGCTTCTGTTTACTTGAATCAGCACTCCATAAAACACTGGACCGGGGTCATGGGAATGTGCTGAGTGCTTCAAATAAAAAGCTTAATGAAAAAAACAGCATTTGAAATAGTGATAATCAGTTCTCCATTAAATTCTCCTAAGGATCTCTGTTTTTGTAGTACGTGCAAACAGCAGGCTAATGATTTTAACAGATAAGTCACATCCCCAGACCACTTACAAGGTACCGAACAGCCTCCACCGCCATGCACATGCCAATACAGTGTTTTCTTAGGCTGGTGATATTTGTTCTGTGACATATTAACTGTTTCCTTTCATGCAGATAAGTGACAGAGGTAGCACAGGCACTCTTTGCTGAGCTGCTTGTTTTAGACCTCACTGTTCCCCCTCTACTGGGCCTCTAACCACACGCCTACTCACAACTTACATACCTTTTCTTCTCCACTGGGTTGCTGTGACCAGCTACAACTTATACCATTCTCACAAGGGGCTTGTGTGTGTGTATACCCAGCTAACAATTCAAGGTTGAAAGAACGTTTCCCTAACTTTTCTGTTAAGTAACAGAAAAGGTAAAAATGTTACTTGAAAAGTTATAGGAATGTTCAAAACATTCAAACTGAGACTGTTCCCTGTTAGCTGGATGTGTGTCCATAATGCATAGAGAGAGACTGATCACAGCCCTTCTGTTTGGAGTGAAATCATTGTGCTGTGCTCACAGTTACGAATGAGGGCCAAGGATAATATTAGGCTAGCGTGCTAAGTGATATTAAGATAAGTGATACTAATAAGAATTGCTATGATTGGCAAAATATACCAATGTAAACAACCACTGGAAGGCTGAAATAAACACAGAGGGCACTAATTGTAGCAGCCCTGTTCTTCACCTCAGTTAACCTGGAACAAGGAAATAAAACCTCCACTTCTCACGGGTCAGCATTGTCCTCTGTTGTTTCCTGTAACTCAGCCCATCACAGACAGTTTCAAACACAAAACATTTCCTTATAGTCACTATCAATGCCAAGGTGTTACAGTAAAAGAGTCATGATTCACTTTCCAAGATAAGATGATTCAAGGTGATAAGACCAATGGAGCAGTGAGAGCTAACAATAAGCTAACACTCGAAAACTGTCGATCAAGTCTGAGTAGGGCCAACTCTAATGGAGCACATGAAAGTCTTGGTGCTAGTCTTGGTTTACATTCTGTCTTAGTGGTTTCTACTGTGTGGAAAGAGGATAAGCATCAGCCTGGCTTTATCTCTCCAGCAGCACTCTGTAGAAGATATAAACATTTGTGTAATCAGGTCTTAGAGACCTCCACTGGAAAATGGGTGAAAGCATGACATCAGGACAGGTCACCACGGTAGGCTATCTTCCAAGTCAGTGAAGAAACTACCCAGCTAACAGGGAACATTCTAAAGGAAATGTTAGGGAAACCTTCTTACAACCTAAAATTGGTAGCTGGTAGGAAAACATTCTGACTGGGCTATTGCAGGATAATTTCTGTAAGTCAGTTTTTGCTGTTTTCTATCTAGTTTAGTTTATGTTTTGGTCAAAACAGGCTGCCAAAGTAAATGAATTAACTGATAATCATTTAAATATGCTACAGATAATTGAAATACATTTCTCTGTATTGTATTTCAACAATGTATTTCTAAGAAAAGAGAAACAAATGCTTTTCTTTTGGTTTTAGTTTTGTTAATGATTTTCGACTCATAAAAACAGGCACGTCACTTATAACAGGTTATTGACCTCCCCCGCTCTTAACATCTTTACCAGAGTTCTAACAATGACCTCAACACTGGCCTCAGAGACAAACCATCAACCCATCACCCCCGCCTTACTGCCCACAAACAAATGAGCGTTCATTCCACAACAGCCACAGTTTTAATATGATGGCCAATCCAAACTGATTAGGCATCGCAGAGCACAAACAATGCTTCCCCTGAAACTCTGGGAGCCTCTTTCAGGAGATGAGGGGATGAAAGAGCTCTCTGTTTTACCTGGCAGATGACAGATGTCTGTATGTGAGATATGTGTACTCATTCAAGCGCACAACCCAGCACAACCCAGCTAACAATTTAAGGTTGTCATAACGTTTCCATAACAGTTCCATTAAGTGGCAAAAACTTTAAAATTTTATTTTTAGTAGGAACATTCAAAGTGCCCCGTGTTTAAGACTTGGTGTAACTTTCAAGCACACCGGCATGGCAGCAAGTTACACGTGTGTTAGAGACAAAGGCATTGTTTAGAGTGAGTATTGGAACCAAAACTTAGTAGTAGAGAGCAAAATGTATTTTGTTCTCAAGAAGCGAATCCAGATTATGTCATGCACATGTCGTGTAACAGATCCCTTTCTGCCAGTGTAAACACACAACCGAATCACAACAGATTCCTGCGTCGGTGTATTCTGACTAACTTAAGACAGCAACAGTGCCTCAAATGGGGCTCAACAAGTCACCATGTTCTCATTCAGCTCATTAACCGAACAGAGCAACCGCGGCCAAAAACCACATCATGCGCACTGTACTCAACGTAATGCAATAACTTGAACTAATAAGTTCAGTGCATGCTGTTCTTGCTGCGTCTTATGGCTTATGGATGATAAGAGGCCATGCAGGAACAAAAAAATGAGAGTAAACTGCAGCTAAAGCAAAGATTTAAGTAACTAAAATGGACGATCTAAACTACACAAGTACTAGAAAATTACAGCAGTAACTGATCATTGATCAGATTATATATATTTAAACACACACACAAACACGTTGGCATACGTTGTTTATAGGGACATTCTATAGACGTAATGGTTTTTATACTGTACAAACTGTATATTCTATGCCCCACACCCTACTCCAATACCTAACCCTCACAGAAATTACTATGCTTGTGGGGACATTTGGTTCCCATAACATAATGAACACCAGGACCACATATACTGTATGTGTGTATATCTATATAAAACATTGTACATGTTTATGAAAAAGTGCTGTAATATTTTTAATTAAATTATGATTACGGATTCATTTTAGCGGGAACTTGCATTCCAACAGGCCACTTTGTCCGACGTGCATGTACAGAATTGCCAAATAATTACCAAACATTACTTTTCCTAATTTGTACACTCCTCCTTTAAACAATATAATGACCCTGATGACTGCAGTGTAAACAGAGCAAGTAGATGCTTGTTGGGTTAGTACATCTATAGTCTGCAGGGTTCCAGTAAAAGACGATGGAAGAGAAAGAGTTAAACAGTGAGTCTGTGAAGCTTGACAGTCATGTATACAGTCCAGCTTACAGCTATTCAGCAGGTGACTCTCACCCTACAGCCTGGTATGCAAGCCCATTTCCTGATTACAAGCACATGCACGTGAAAAGCTTTCACAGAAAGAAAGGTTGAGTGAGATGGCGGGATAGCGATGTCTGGTTAGTGGAGAAATATGTTTGCATCCCAGCTAACAATTTTAGGTTACGTTTCTATTGAGTCATAAAAATGATAAAAAACGTATTATTATGTTATGTTATGTTAGTTTTTTAAATATTGTATTAATGTTATTGTGTGTTATAAGAACGTTAATCAAACATTATCAAAAAGTTATCAAGGAACTTTTCATAACTTTGAGAGAAAGTTATCCAATATTCTGAGAATGTTCCCTGTTACCTGGGCACAATATCGGCCAATACTCTCTATTTTTCCAATGTACCACCGTGTCTTTCTCCGTCACCATCTCTGCTTTCAATTTGAAGTCTGGAGAGCCATAATGGCCGCCATGCTTTTGCGGTTGACTGACGCATATGGTGTGTGGTAGCACTTGGGTTCCACGCTCGGGTGAGAGGAGGAGGTTGTGGGATTTATTTTTGCAAAGTTACAACAATAGTGCTGGTTTATATTAGTGCCTGATTTGAGTGGAACCGCCTCAGCCACCAGAACATGAGGCACGAGTTCTCCACAGAGGGGTCACATGTTAAACATCATGTAGGGGAATGATGATCTAGTAAAAAAATAACAAAAATAATTGCAACTTTCACTGAGGTTTATTGCTCATGTAACCAGTAAAAAAAACAACAGACAACCAGTTTTAATATTACTAGTTCCTACCTTGTGTATTAGTTGAAATGCATACAATTTGTTTTAAAGCTGCAATTCATAACTTTTTGTTAAAAAATGAACAATATGAAGTTATATAAGTACATAACAGACAAGTGTTCAAAACGGTCTCCTTACCTTCCCAACCGTAAGATTATAATAATGATTTATAATTTGAGTTGTTGGGTCAGATTTTCCAGGAAATGTCAGTTTGGCTTCATTTGACTTCAGCATACACAATAAAAGTACATGAAGTAACCTGCAATTCTATGTTTCAAACAGAGGTGGCAACAGAAAGGCACAAGTTATGAATTTCAGCTTTAAACAAGTTCCTATTTATTTATTCTTTTATACTTCTCTATTTTTGAAAGTTGTCTAAAATATTGTCTATAACCTTCTGATGTCTTTGACGTATGTAAATACTAAGCAAAAAAGTTTAAGATGAAATCACTGCTGCCCACTTTCTATGGAAATACAAACTTTTATCCTGTCAGAGCCTTCCACTCAAACTTAAAGGATTATATTAACTATTCTTAAAGAATCACCTGAAGCTACTTTTCCATCTATACCCCACACCCTTCTAAAAGCTTCTCTATATGTTCTCCACACCACGTGCCTTTTTCCACCTGTGTTCAGGTTGTGCTTAACAGCTTGTCGAGTTTTTAGGTCACTTTTGTTCTGGCTTTTCTTATCAATGCCCCCCCCGAGCTAATCTCTCTTCACAAAGCTCTCCATTTTGTGTTCTTTCTGGAGATACTGTTACACACAGCCCAGACACAACTCGCAGGGGGAGGGGGGACAGCGCAGGGCTCTTCCGCTCTCCTCAGTATGCAATACATGTGCGCTCTTTTTACTCCCTCAGTGTGCGCTTTGTTCCCTGCCACCGGAAGAGTGGGACGAGCAAACGGCCGGTGAGAGGAAATGATGTCACCTGGGGAGCATGCAGATGGCCAGACCGGTGGAACATGGAGTTGCACAGGGTGGACACAAGCTCCTGTGTGACTCATAAAATATAATTCATATTCCTGATCATCACTGTTTTGAATTCTCCATATATGGACATGTTTATTAGTGCTACAAGTGACCTAAACAATCTGTCTTTGCTGGACCAGCAGCTAGACCACAACTAACCATCATAAATTAAGCCTGCATATTCAAGCTGGTCTTTTCAGCAGGGCACACTGTAAGTTATACATGCATAACCAAAGGAATTCTAGATAATGAAGCTAGCTACGAAGCCTGGTGGGGCTACAGGAACACTATATCAGTTACTCACCCTCATGTCATGCCAAACTTGTATTCCAGGACTTTTATTCTTCTGTGGAACACAAAATAACGTACTTTGAAAATAATCTCAGTGGTTTTGGGTCCATACAGTGGAAATCACTGGGTGCCACTGCTGTGAGTTTACCAACGTACTTCAAAAAATATCTTCTTTTGTGTTCCTCAGAAGCAAAAAAGTCCTACAGGTTTGGAATGACAGGAGGGTGAGAAAATGATGGAAGAATTGTCTATTGAATTGTCCATGCAATACAGTAGGTTACGTTCCTTCCTAAAACAGTGTGCGTGCTCTGTGCATAAATATTATTATCATATGCTTCTGAGACACTTAGCAAAAGCATTAATACGAGTTGTACCTGCAAGGGAAATGTCTGCAACATTCATATCTTTTACCACAAATGTAGCCCCATGCATGTGTAAAGTTTCAGTAGATGGTTATCAAGAGGACTAAGGGGAGTTATCTCAAATGCAACTGTGCTATGATCTTATCTGCCCTCTGTGTGTTGTTTGTCACTGTTAACATGGAGGTCTGGAGTGAAAAGTGAGGGTTTGGAGTTCCCCAGCACCAATAATCTAGTAAAGTGAAACGGCCAAATGTGTGTTTGTGTGTGACGGTTGGAGGTGGTTGTGCTGAGAAGCTTAACTTGACGCAACATCTAGTTGCCTCCTCACACACACACATACACTCTCTTTCTGGACAACTTCTCAGGTGACCACTGGCCTGAGGGGTTATTCATCGTGTGCCCTTATTCACCTTTCTTTGAAAAAGGGAAGGAGAAAGAGGAATTTTCTCATATGCAGGAAAGGAAGGCAGGAGAGAGACCCCCACACAGAGAGCTAGTATGGAAGAGTGTGAGAGAGGGAGAGCTAACACAGTCTTCTCCTCAGAGAAACAGAGTGATGGGCTCTGTGTTTACACAGGTGCTTTACAAGCCTGCCAGATTAAGGCTCACGTTCCGCAGCATCTTACTATAAATACAGCACCACACACCCAGCAAACAATTCTGGGCTGTAAAAACGTTTCCCAAACATTTCCATTAAGTAACAAAAGCATTAAAAAGTGTTATTTTAATGTTCTAGGGACGTTCAAACGCTTTGATTTAAACTAGCAAAGACATAATCACTTACAAAACACACAAATGGCTGATGCGAATGGACTCGTGACAAAAAAATAACATTTTCCTGCTGTTGATAGTGTAAGTTGTACAAACAGCTACACGAGGAGAAGTGGCACGTCTTGCCAGTTTTCTCTTTATCTTAAGGCTTCATTTCACTGGCTAAGCTATATATTTTTTACTGTCCTAAAAAGCGAAGCCTTATCTGTTTCTCTCTTGTCCTGACCTTTGAAACTTATTGTTTCTGCTCATAAGGTGTGTAAGCCAACAGTCAATGAATACATGTAGCTAGTCTACGTCTAACCAGGTGTGTTTCTGAGCGGATACAAGGAAGAAACACCGTGCAAATGTCTGTGTGGTGTGGGTTTGTGGTGTGTGTGTCTGTATGTGTGTGTGTGTGTGTGTGTGTGTGTGTGTGTGTGTGTGTGTGTGTGTGTGGGCTATCCTGGCAGCTTGTGATCATAGTTGGCAGGGGGCATGTGGAGGGCGTGAGTGCAAATCGTCCAATCAGCTACCACTGCTACACCACAGCAGCTTGCTCCAATAACAAACACCAAACCGCTAATCAAACCTGCAAAGGTCTAACCCACTCTGTACACAGCCATAAAAGTGACTCAGGGAATGATTCACTAAGATATCTTAGTTAGCGATTTGTTTAGGCACTTGTATGGTTGTACTTTTGAAACTCTGTCTCATTTCTGTAAATTGACCGGCTCATGCTTTAGCATTTGTTAAACTAATAAACGTAAATGTTTAACTTCATAACAACCTTTCCATAAAGTACTTTGGCTGCTAACGAGAGGAATACCTGTATTAAATGCTACTATATTATCATACAAAGTTCAAATATTCATGCCTCCACTGTCATGAGACAAGTAAAAGCTTTAAGTTCTATACATTTAACAATAAAAACAATCATTTTGGTACAAATCCCAACCATTCAGGGTTAACAGGCTGGAACTCCTGGTATATGCTGGAGTATTAATATTCCTCCATTGTATACACAAAGTCTGATCCAAGAGTACGAACCAAAGGTTTACTGTAATTTGAAAGATTCCTCCCTCTCATGTTCCCGCCATTTTGCAGGCCATTTTGTCGGGCGGCAGAACTCACCCCACAGTCGCTGGAATGCAGCCGTGGCTCCACCCACTCTACGATTATGCTGGAGAAGAACTGAAGGCAAATTTCTGTTCAACTCCACCAGCAGGCCAAAACTACAGCTGTGAGTAAACTAGCTGAGGTAATTGTTCCAAGCTCTTTTTCTGACAACGATTACAGGCAAATATAGAGTGCACGCCAAACACAACACATCCTCCAACCAGGGTTAGTGTGTAAGAAAAAATGTGTGTGTGGAACGAGTGAATGCTAAATGTCGTATTTCACACGGTTTGTTTAGGTATTTCACCAGTCAAGGAATAAACTGGGTACAGTTTCTTAGAAGAAACTTTAACACGCCCAACAAAAAAACAAAAACACATACCATATATTACCTCTAACGGACATCTCAGGGAAGGTGCGCGTCTATGTGTGTGTGCGGGAGGCGAGGCTGGTTAGTTGGTTGGTTGGGTCTTCCGAGGTAAATGTAAAGAATTCAGGTCAGTACTAAGATGTTTGAGAAGCTCATGCAATAGCTCTGTGGAAGATCTGAGCAGGGTGTACATGTCCTGTACATATAAAACAAGCACAGGCTCCATTACACACAGTCATAACACTGATCCCACACCATAAATACCCCAAGAATAGCTCTAGAAACCTGTATTGCAAATGTATAAAGCACCAACAAACCCATAGATACACTAATCAAATATAGTACAAGACTTCTACAGGTTTAAAACCAATGCCACAGCTAAACTGAGCTTATAATAGTTCAGAGCCTTAATTTGTATAAGATTAATTTGGTGTACATGCCCGGGACTTCATCTTCTGGGATATAGCATAGAGTTAACACTTAAAGGGACAGTTGAAGAATACTGACACTGCTTTATACTGTACCATGGCAGTGGATGGTGACCGAAGTTGTGCAACATCATCTTTCATGTTCCGTAGCAAAAAAGTCATGCAGGTTTACAACACGGATGAGAAAGAACAATACCATTTTAATCAAAGGGTTAGCCCTTAAGTACATTTGCTGTAAGAAATAAAGTTTGAATGAAAATTTGTGTCCTTAATATTTTTATTATGTGGTTTATTATGTAGTTTATTAACAGCCATCAGGCACTTGAGGCTGTGTTTTATTGTCAATACCGTTGTTTGTTGTGTAACAACACCTTTAGCCATGACAAACATTCACAATATAGCACATATATTTGCTTAAATATTCCCTATCTATATTTCCATTTCTTTATCTTCTCGCAACACCGCGTTGAGTCATTTGAGCTCACAGTTGGATCACAGTTATACAGTTGAGATAGCAAGTTATCTTCTCTCTTTTTCAACCCCTACGTGTCACTTTCTCTTCTCACACCCTTTTGTTGCTCTGCACACCTATAAGTACCAGCAGACAGACAGACATGTGCCTGGCACCCGAGCGGTTTCACATACCCTCAGACACCCACACACACTCCCCAACACACACAGACTGTAAACACTCTTTATGGAGACGTGAGGCCCTATACAAACACGGCAAGCTTCTATTGAGCTCTCTGCTAAGAGGGCCGCGGAACAATAGCAAGCTAGAACATCCATCCACAGATGTGTGTGTGTGTGTTTCTTGCAGACGGTGTGAGTAAAATCCAATTACCAAGGCCATGGCATTAACATTCCTACAGTCTGGCAGGTGACGGCAGAGTCTTTTCAGTCGGTAGGACCGCCACACCCCGACAAAGGCCGGCGATGAAGACGTATAGACACGGAGCGGAGGTCCTGCGGGGGTGCGCTCACAAACACAAGGCCATTCTTAAGGAATTCATGGCTTTTGTTGTTGGAGTACAACAGACTGTCTGTGTCATTTGACTACAGCCCAGCTAACAGGGAATGTTCTCAGAACATTCATTAACATTCTCTAAAAGCTATCTTAAAGTTATCAAAAACGTTTGTGCAGTAATGTTATTAGAACTTTTACTTAACGTTGCATATCATATATATATAATATGTTATTCATAAGCTGTAACATTGCAAAAATGTTTGAATAACGTTCTTATAGCCAAATAATGATGATGATACAAAGTCTAAAAACGGACATTTTGAACGTTCCTAGAACTTTCAAAGTTTGAATGGTTTTCATACTAATGAAAACATTACAGAAGCGTTCTTACAAGCTAAAATTGTTAGCTGGGATGGAGGATCAGATATTTTCCAGTGAATACAGGGAGCACTAGACAGGGAAGAATTTTAGCACTGGTGAGTCAAATTCCATGACAAAAATAAATGGCTACCAACTCACTGGAAGAGAAAAACACAAATGAGGTCTTTGATGTCTCAACTGTTTCTTATTAACAGCAATGAAATGAGGGGCAAACGTCAGATTATTTAACAATTAAACAAGCCCTCGATATCTCAGGATCTGGCCAGGATACCATCATCTGCAATACAAAGTCAGAGACATCAATATCAATTTTGATATTTCAGATCAAACTCTTAAGCTTCCAGAGCTACAACCTGATGTTAAATCTATTAGACTGGCTTTATATAGTGTCCAGTGTCATTTTTGAGGCAACAAACAACATTTTCACTATCTAGTGTCTATTGGTCCAGGTGATATTTAAAATTTGTGATCATAACTATACATACTGTGAATTATACTAAGGTTGCAACACAGGGTGTGCGTGACTAACAGCATGTCACATGCCACATGCCAGTCTGTGTCCTGCACTGAACTCTGTATACATATATATATATATATATATATATATATATATATATAACACACACACACACACACACACACACACACACACACACACACACACACGTCAGTATGCGTGAGCACTTAAGAGAGATTTTTCATGTTGCACATGCAAGCAGTGCACTGATAGCTGTAAAATCCTATATGATTTATTATACAGCAGTGATGTAGGTGCTGATACAGCCTCACACACACACACACACACACTTTCAGGGTGATCTGATCTCCTTCTACGAAATGCCAGACAAGCACAGTAGCAGAATGATTGGCGGTCGCCCTTTGTACTTTGTGATCCGCAGGTGCAGCAGATCCCTTATGGAGAAGAGAGAGAGTGAGTGTGTGTTGTCACAAAGCCCAGTGCTGTTCTGCTCGCTGCACTCACACAACTCATCTAAGATCAGATACTCCTTTAAAAATACCAGCCTATACCAGCTTCCAGCCAAACCGCAGCATTAAACAGAGCTGACTGTCCAAATCCCACAAGATAACATGGGGAAAAAATTTAGAGAGCTTTCCTCTCAAAGCTGAGGACTTCTCCATTCATGAAGAAATTGGCGCCTGTATGATGCCGACATGCACTGCTCTCTTGAAAAGGCAAACGAAATGAAAACGGAAGTCAGGAGATCCTTGTGTAAATGTTATTCAAAGCTTCTTAAATCCCTTAACTTATCCAACTCAGCTTACCTGGATCAAAACAGAAGCAGAACTAGATTTTTACAATTTATGAACAAAAAAACATGCATGGTACTTGTCAACTAGGTTGCTACGTGTGGTTGCCAGGATGTTGCTAGGCAGCTACCAAGGTGTTCTGAGTTGTTTAAAAGTCGTTGCTAGGGCGTTGCTAGGTGGCTGCCTACCAATCCAAGTGAAAAGAGCCCATCTTATTCTCAAAGGTAGTCTACAGAAATTTTTCAGAAACTTTTATCATTGTTCATTGCAGACAGAGCACTAACTACATTCTAGGCAACAAGTCTTTGTGTGTGTGTTTGCGTTTTTATAAAACAATAAGGGCTGCGAGATATTAGAAGTATATGAAGAGGTATAACCATGTCACTCTTCCTCTACGTACAAGAAGCAACTTTACATGCAAGAAAAACCTGCAAGCTATCTCTCACAGGAAGCAAAGGTGTGTGTGTTTTGGTGTGTGTATGGAAAGTCACTTTGGTTGCCGGTTCATAAGGTTTTCTGAGGTAAAGAAAACACAATGTAGGCCAGTGTTTAAAAAAAATAAAGAATGAAGGATAACAGATCTACAAAGAGCCTTAAACTTTAGTCTAGAATGAAATGGCTTAATGAATGAATCCTTTACTCTGTGTGTGTGTGTTTGCTCGATGGGGTTGGTCAGCACTCTTGCCATGGTCTGTTTCAACTCCCCCACACTCTTCCAAACCTTCTCTCTCCCTTCAATAACTCTGTGGCTTTGTCCACAGCCAGAGGGACTGAGCTTAATTATTCTTGGATGCAGAGAAGAAAAAAGTCAAGCCCTTTTCTCATTCAGTTGATTCATTCATGCTCTCGGCTTTACTCAGCCATTTCCAGCCTGCCATCTCTTCTTTATATCTTTCTCCCACTTATTTTATTCTACATTTACTGCCACAATGCACTCCTGACCTTACTGCCCATGCATGGTTGTCCTAACAACTGAAGAGTCTCGACAAAACACTTCTGCAGTTCCTAGTCAAAAAGTTTAACTAGACTCACTAATTCTTCTCCGAAACCTAGTGAGCTGCTTCCTAAGTCAACATCATTGCTATCTAGACAGACAGCTTTGGTTTTTTAACAAAGCTTGTGTCACGGTGTAAACAAACATATGTGCATTTAGGCCAGCATGAAAATATCAGTATGAAAACAACTGAAATCACATCTAACGCTAGTCTCAGAAAGAGTGTGTGTGCATGCAGGAGTCCAGCCGTCAGTGACCACTGCAACATACACTTCATCATTACAAACCCAGTGGGAAATGTCATCCCTGACAAGCCACTTCCCGCCACACGTACACACAACCCAACCAGAGCAGCTGTGTAAGAGTGAGCGCGTGCACGAGTGTCCTGCTGCATTATAGTGACCTAAATACCTTAACTATTTCTACTCATAAACACTGTTCATGTGCTAATGCTACACAACACAAAAGCATACCGAGGTTATTATGGTTTACTAAAACTAAAATGATTAAAACACTCCTGCGAACTCCAATTAAATAAAATCTAGGCATAAATATTTTAACCAAAACTAAAACCAAAACTTAAACCAAACTAAAATTCAAAATGTTGTCGTAGCAGCAAACCAAAAGGTTTAAGCTGAGGCACTATTAATAATTATATACAATATAATTCTTATAGTTAAAAAATGAAAACTAACCTAAAACTGAAACTGAAATAAAAATGAATTCATCTCGTATAGCGATATTAAAAAAAATAAATAATAAAATTACAAAACCTTAAATTAATATGAAAACTAAAAATATAATAAAAAAAACTAATGCAAAATGTTAATGAAACCTCAATGAAACTAAAAACAAAACTATAATATCTCGGAAGCATACTTGGTTAATCTATACAAACCCATATGATCGACCAAACTGGAGCCGCCGAGCTAACAAAAACTAGATAAAAACACGCCAAGCCCTTGAAAACATTTCTCTACACTTGCACGCACACACATACACACATAAGGAGGCTAAGCTAAGCCAGCAGGAGACGGCGCAGGTTGGCTAGCTGTGGATTAGAGTCTGACAGTGGCCCATTGTTAATTGAATGCCATGTGTGAAAGCTACAGAGAGATTAGTTTGTACAGCTGCTGCCATTTGTCATAACTGCCCTTAACAAGACACACATTGTGGGTTGTGGTTCATGCCACAAGAGTTCTAGCCTTTTTCTCACTGCCCAATACTTTACCATCGGCTCATGAAGATGTTTCAATAACTAAATACAAGAGGTGCAAAATCCAGATTAACTAGTCAGCTTCAATAATCAAGTGGTTGGTTTTTGGACAACTACTGTGATTAAATGCATTTCAGTTCTTGATGACATTCATTGTTTTCTATCTTATTTCTGGGTGTTCTTGGAAGCTTTCCTAATTTTACCTTTTTGCTTTCTTTCACTTTTTTAACTTTGTTTTGATGGCATTGGTCTTGATTGGTCTTCTCCTGATAAAACAGCTTTGACCTCAGCTCAGACTACCATCAGCATTTTCAGGACGCATCAATTACCACTAAGTGCATTAAAATGTGGCCGTACTTTAGCATTGCCAATGAAGGCTAATCTACGTTGTTCTTTTCCGTCCAGTCCTGATTACAATCTGAAGCAATGTTCTTTCAGCTGTCTACAGCACAGGATGTCTGGATCCAAAGCATCTGCCAAATGCATAAATGTAAATGAAGCTCCTCTTATTCTCTGCTTTATATGCCATAACTCCACATCTGTCCAAAGATGTGCAGCACTTTAATGAATAAACATTTACATAGCCTACTTAAAATAGAAGATAAAATACATAAACAGGAGATACACAGACAGAGAGACAACCTACCTAACAATTTTAGGTTGTTAGAACATCTCTCGTTTCCATTTAGTAACAAAAATGGTTTTTGGTCAAAACTGTATTTTGAATGTTATAAAAACGTTCACAATGTCCGCTTTTTAGATGTTGTACTTACTTTAATGCTTGGTTATACGAATAGTGTTCTTATAACTTTCGCAAATGCAGGATTGTTAAACTTTCATTTCAAAGTAGTTTGTCTTTACATGTGTGATTGTTTGTGTGAGACAGAAAGATTACTTGAATTAATTCCATATCTGAAAAATGAATTAATTCCATATCTGCAAAAAAAAGTACATAAAGTAACCTGCAGTTTCGTTGTGTTTCAAACAGAGATTGCCGTAGAAAGGCAAAGGTTATTTCACACACACACACACACACACACACACACACACACACACACATACACTGTAAAACAACTTTGCTGCCTTAAAATTTTAAGTTTAATCAATGTGGCTGCACAAGTCATTTCAACTTACTCTTTGTAATCTTGACTGGTCTTGATTTGCTGTAATTTATTTAAAATAGTTCAAAATTTGCTAACTTATTTTTATAAGTTACACCAGTCAGGATTTAAACTATTAAGTTGAAATGACTTGTAAAGCCAAGTTGATTAAACATAAAAATTTAAGGCAGCAAAGTTTTTTTACAGTGATATATATATACATACAGTGTGTATATATTTGTTTTATAACTTTTTGTCTCGCACAAACAATCACATGCAAAGACACACTATTTAGAAATGAAAGTTTAGCAATCCTGCATTCGTCAGTGTTAGGGGAAGACTAAATATGACACATCCTCTCTGGAGAACAATGGTCAACTTTCCTCTAATCCTTCTTAACATGGTTTCAAAAGGTCAGAGTCCAGAGCTGAGCAAAGGTGGCATTGTTCTGGAACTCGGAAAAGACACTACAAACCATCACATGCATTGTAATGCATCCACACTGACGGCACGTGAATGGATGGGAGGAAATTCTAGCTGGCAGTTATGGATTGGGATGTTTAGAGGCATAATTGTGGTCAGACGGGTGTCAGGGAACTATGGAAACAGTGAACCAAGACTTGTTTCCAACCCTTGTTTCCAAACACTTTGATTGAAAAGAAAAGTGAACTGTGACCCAAAAAGTGTCCCTTTCCTGTATGCCTTTTTCATTATGGCATAAGACACCCATGAAACATTAAAATCAGTTCATTTTTAAAGCTAAAATTTTTTGGGTTAAAAATGAACAAAAATCAGTTACTGAGCAAGTACATATCTTTACCTCACCTCTGTTTCCCAAAATTAAATTTATAATGATGATTTATAATTTGAGCTGTCAGGTTTGATTTCCCGGGAAAAGTCAGGTTGGCTTCATTTGACTTCAATATAGTAAAAGTACGTAAAGTAATCTGCAGTTATGTGTTTCAAAAAGAGAGCAGCTTTAAATATTAGTACTCTGTACAAAATAAATTAAAAGGATATGCAACACGTACAACTTTGAACGTACAGCTTTGACCCATAAGTAACTGTGCTTTCTCTGGCAATCTTTATTGGACCGCATCATTACATTATTATTTTGGGAAAGAAGCATAATGTAATTGTGGGTTCAGGGCCTGTGCACATGTACCGGCCTTAATTACAAACTTCCACTGCTGATCTCAGAACCCAATTCTATAAGGCCTGCCCTTAAAAATACACTGGCAGTACTGACGAATGCCATTGCGAAGCTGCGGTTATCAAGGCCGTACGCCTGAGTTTGTCTAAATGCAGGCTTTAGGGACTGAAGCGTGGGCGAGCGTGTTTTTGTGAGTGTGTGCGTGTGGGTGGGTGCATGTTCTACAAAAGTCAAAGAGGCGCGTTGGGGTTGAAGGAGAGAGGGAAAAAAACAGCAGCAAAATTCCTGGGCTGAGCAGAAAGACCAATTTAAGAAAAATTCCAGTAATCCAGAGCCAATGCGTATATTCTTTCAGTTCATGCTCTTGTAATGAGGCACATACGTAGCCGTTAAAGCTCAGCATTCATTAGTGGCCCGTTACCGGCGCAATGCGTTTAATCACCACCGCCAAACTGCTGGATCTGCACCACGCTGTTTAACACACCAACTTCCCAGAACCCACATCTCTGAACTGTCACAGGATAGGGCAAATTACAAGAACAGACTTCTTCACAAACGGAGAGCTAAGAACAGCCACAACTCAGCGACTGATGACAGGTGGATACACACACTCTCAGCGCACCATTTTTTTTAAATTTAGGATCAAGTAAGCAAATGTTACCAGCCCACAATCAGTCACCCAATATAACTGTTTGAATAGTTCTGCTCATCTTTTCAGATTAAAATAATGGCTACAGGAGCGGATTTGTCATGCTTAATGTTATTTTCTCTGTGGAGAACAAGAAGACCATTTTTAAAGATGTTATGCTGCTTGTGGTGCGTTTATGACCTCTTTGGTGCTGGACAGACTGATCACTACATTTTATCATTGTATGATAAAATGAGAAAGTCAGAGTTTATTAAAAATTTCTCCTTTTATGTTCCCTGGAAAGAAAAACAACAACACAAGGGTTCAGAAGGACATAAGGGTAAGTACAGAATATCCATTTTTGGGTGAAATAGTTCATTTATTATAAAATGTGCTGAATATTTGCTCTGTAGATGGATTGGTGGAATGATTTTTTGTTACCAAAATCTGTCCTCATACAATGAAGCTGTGTGAAAACAGGACACTGTTATCACTGGGGGAAAACGACTGGACAGGCGTGTTTAGACATCTGTCATTCCCATTAATGCTAAGGCCTGGTTTTAATGCTGTTCTACCTCACAGGATGTCCACGTGTTCCTCAGGGCACCCAGCTACAGAAAACTATAGCACTTGTGTGGCTGTTTGACTATATTGAGGGGCTAAAACAACAACAACAACAACATTATGTTGGACAAAGTTTACTCTTTTCTTTGCAATAAACAACTAGGTGTTTACATTTTCTGAAGATGCTTTGAAAGAGGCAACTAACTACATCAGTTGTTGTCAGAAGGTTAGCTAACGTTCTGAGAACATTCCTTGTTAGCTGCGAAGGTGATTCTCAAGGTCCAATTGTCATTGGTTTTATTGGTTTTATTGGTTTTCCTGGGTAAATCTCATAAATCTCAAAACTCATAAATACGTAAGTACCACCACAGGCCAAAACATTTGCTTGACCTTTTCTTCACAAGGTATATCTGTTATCACACCTGACACTGACTTAGCACTGATTGGTCCTTTAATGAAATCTGCCATTAGGACTGTAACTCAACAAGTGTTGGAAAAAGGGTAAGACAGATACCTTCACAATGGGCTATGGATAATAGTTCTGGAGAAACTTTTCACCCCACAAAAAGTCATTCATAAAGTGTTTACGACTCTAGGGCTGCCTGTTTGACAGATCTGACCCCATCGTGGCTTCCCTCCCCTTCCACACAGTTACCTCTGGGTCGTCCGTCTCAGTGGCGGGAGGTACTGTACCAGACAAAACAAAAGAAGAGACGGCCATCACTCTGAATCCCGTCTGCCATGAAAAGACTTCAACTGTGGGCAGAGGGGGGGAGAAGTCACTGTCTCCCATGGCAACCTCCTCAATTGTCTCTGGCCTTCTCTGGCAGCTATTCATCAGACCGTCCCCCAATGAAGGACGCCCATCGGTGTAGAGACGTGAAAGACATTGACTGTCCCACAACAGAGGAATCCAGACTCACTCTCCCTCTTTATGTCTGTCTCCTGCCCTCTTCTGCTCCCCAAGTTTTGTAGCTTCAATATGGGCTCCTCTGCTACCTTAAAACTGCAGTCTGTAACTTTTTTTTGGTTAAAAATGAGCAAGTACATGACAGATCAGTGTTCAATACGATCTCCTTACCTTATCCCGATCTGCAATTGTAAGTTTATAATAAATTTAAAATTTGAGCTGTTGGGTTCAAATATCTGGAGAAATGTCCATCTGTAAACAGAAAGATCCAGCTACTAAATCATATGTGTGGGTACTGTAGGTGGTGCAGCGTTTGCAGCTTGTTCTTACCGCAGTGGTTTAGAATGTGAACTTGTCATCTACATTAAGAAAATGACTCTGCAAGCACCATGCAACTTTATGTTTCAAACAGAGACGGTGCTAGAGCGGCAAAAGTTACGGATTGCAGCTTTAACCCTAAACCCCCTCTGACTTTTTTGTCTACTCACTGTCTGTTTCTCTCTGAATGATCTCCATTGGCGCGGCTATGTGATAAGCACGTTGAGTTGATGGAGTAGAGGCCATCATGGGGTGGTGCTGGTCCAGTCTTGGAACGAGGGGGGTGGGGGCATGAGATCCAGACACCCCATACAGTGAGATACAGTAAGGGAGGATGGGGCCATCCATCTTCATTTAAAGAACACATAGGAGGGAAGGAGGGGTTGGTGCTGGTTCTCTTGTCAAGAGGGCCCCAGGGAGCAGCAGTGTATTCTGGGTTCTCACAAAGCCCCTGTCTGAACTGATGATGTGGGGTTTAGGGAAAGCAGCTTTGAGTAGTACAAGATAAGTCTTTGAAAAAAAGCCAAGAGGCAATGGAGAAAAGTCTGTGAACCCTGAAAAGAAAGCTCGTTTCCAGACATACTTTGCCATTTTTTAAGATAGAAAGTAGATTCTGGCATCCAAGTCAACATTAAAGAGAATTCCTCCATCATTTACTCATGTCATTCCAAACCGGTATGACTTTTTTTCTTCTGTCGAACACAAAAGATATTTTGAAGCATGTTGGTAACCAAATAAAAATAGCACCCATTGACTTCCACTGTATGGAAACAAAACCACTGAGACATTTCTTAAAATATCTTCTTTTGTGTTGCACAGAAGAAACAAAAAATCATATTGGTTAGGAATGACATAAAGGTGAGTAAATAATGGAAGGGTTTTTTTCAGTTTTGGGTGAACTATCCCTTTAATGACAGGCTGTGTGACTCCACCACTTTTGATAAAACATTCCAAAGGGAATATCCCTTTCTCCTTCACACACACACACACACACACACACACACACACACACTGGGATGAAGCATAACCCACACTGTTGCACAGAGCCATTGACACTCCTCGTAACCACGGAGATTTATGTACACATTACAGTGTGTGAAAGAAAGTGAAGGAGGTTATAGTGTGCTTAAGCCTGAGGGTATCCAGTCAACAAAGAGTCCCGGAGACAGAGCACACAAACACATTCTCCAAAGCACACACACACTTATTTGCACAGATATACACTCATGAGATCTGTTTATAAAATGTAAAGAAAGAAAGAAAGAAAAAAGGAAGACAGACAGAGACAGTGAGAGGGAGAGAAAGAAAAAGAGAGAAAGACAGAAAGAGAGAGAGAGAGAGAGAGAGAGAGAGAGAGAGAGAGAGAGAGAGAGAGAGTGAAAGAAAGAGAGAGAGAGAAAGAGAGTGAAAGAGAGAAAAAGAGAAAGAGAGAGAGAGAGAGAGAGAGAGAGAGAGAGAGAGAGAGAGAGAGAAAGAAAGAGATAAAGAGAGAAAGAAAGAGAGGGACAGAAAGAGAGAGGAAAGATAGATGGGAAATGGCAGACAGAAAGAAAGACTGTGAGAGGGAGAAAAGGTGAAGAAAACAGAGAGCAGAAAGAAAGAAAGATATATGTATGTGCATGATAACCATGATATGTACAATAAACGAGAGGAATGAAGTGACACAGAGCAGAAGACAGCTCGATGGAAAGAAGAAAGTGAGACGGAACACATGGGGGTGGGTTCCCTGCAGCAGCATGTGGAGTAACACTACACCTCAGAATTTACCCAACAGCGGGGCAGAGAGACAGACACTGAGGACAAGAGAGCGATTCAGAGGGAGGGGGAAATCAATAAGGGAGGCCGGAGAGCTGGAGGGAGCTCTAAATGGATTAGACTGAGGGAATGCGTTCGATAGGTTATGGCTTTTGCGTGAGCCAGTCACCGCAGGCCATGCAGAATACTAATCAGCACTGCGGGCTCTGTTTTACGGACCTCACTGCACGCTCAGCACAAACGCAGCGCGACCTCGTCTCCCTCCACACCGAACTCCACAAGATCCCACCCAGCTAACAATTTTAAGTTGTAAGAATGTTTCCATTAGGTAACAAAAGGTTAAAAATGTTATTCTGAAAGTTCTAGGAACATTCAAAACCTCCAATTTTTTTTTAGACGTTGTGTTAAAGTTATTGCTTAGTTATTCTTAATTCTGTAATGCTTTTTAAACGTTCCACTAACAGCTTAAGAAAAACGCTTTTGATATACAATTTGATATATAATTTGTTTTATGATATATATTAAAATTTCTACTAATGTTACTGCAAGAACTTTTTGATAACTTTTACGATAACTTTGAGAGAACTTTAGCCAGCGTTCTAAGAACATTCCCTGTTAGCTGGACAGCCTTATCTGTGGATCTGTATGGTGGATTTGTCCACGGTATCGGAGCGAATCCGAATGTTTTTCAGCCGCATGCCTGTGACGCTTACATCATAACGTCTTTCAATGGGATGTGATCACATGACCTCTTACTGTTCGCTTCTTTGAGTAGCAGGAGATCAAGTTCCTCCACAGAAAACCAAATGGATGGCAGAGGTTAAATAAGGCCAGCATATGTCAGTCTTTATCTCTGCTCAGACATTCAACAGCGTACATGAGCTTCCCAGAATTCATTCTGCTTTACAGTATACGCCACTGTAACATTACAGCTCGCATACTTTGAAAAGCAACAGCAGCTACACTGTAAAAAAAACGTTGCTGCCCTAAATATTTGAGTTTAATCAGTTTGGCTGTACAAGTCACTTCAGCTTACTCTTTGTAATCTTGACTGGTCTTGAGTTGCTGTACCTTTTAAGAAATGGTTGAAAAATTTCTTAACCTTTTTTTTTAAGTTACACCAGGATTTAAAATTTTATGCTGAAATTACTTGTATAGCCATGTACCTTTTTTACAGTGTAAAGAAAAGGGTTTTAAAAACAGTTTAATCCCTCTTTTAGTACAGATTTCATTCTTTTCCAAAGAATCCAAAGTGTTCTTGAGCAAATATACACAGAGATGCAAAGAAATGTGTGTTTTTCTCAATCGGACTTTAATCGGAGGAAACTCGGCAGAAAAGCGCTCACAACACCCACGGGCCGCTAAGATTATCGTCTGGATTGAAGTCGTAGTGGCAAATCCTTTCACCGCCTCTCCACTGCCCCCCTCCCTCCCTCCCTCTCTCTCCCTCTTTATGTTTAATGTGGCGGTACACCAGTGTACTAAAACATCAAACAGAAGCTATTGCCTTTCATTTCCACAACTGAAACCAAGTCGTGCATGTTGTAGTTCTTTTTTGAAAGCAGAGCACCAACAAATGCCTGCTTCAGAAACAGAGAAAGAGGGAGAGGAAGGAAAAAGAGACCATCTGTACTGATTTTTGGGAGCGAGTCAGTAGCTGCGGGCCATCAAGTAAGTATGCCGAACACTTTTTGTTTCTCTCCAAAGGACAAACTCATGACTGCCGCCGCCACACAGGCTCGCTGGAAACAATTAGCAAATAAATAAATAAATGACAAACGAAAACAAATGTCGCGGCCCTGTTGCCTTTCATGCACTTGTAGTTCCGTAACGGTTTTTCTAGTAGCTTCAGTTTGGGCCCTCAAACATGTTAGTGGGTTTGTGCATGTGTGTTGCATCCCAGCTGTCCCTTTAAATCTCATTATTACACATTGGAGTTTATACAGCATCACAAAACGCTGACAATTGTGCAATGCAATAACGCAAAGAGAAAATGACATTTCTTGTTAAAGCTGATAACTTCTTTTTGCAACACACTCTAATATAGGCATCCACTCACCAATATATTTCCGAGAGACCAGTCCTGTCGCTATATCACAGCTTTATTTCAAACCTGACTCTGCTCTTTCTAGAACCTCTACATAACTACAAAACAGCTATAGCTACATAACATAACTGCAATAACTATATCTACATAAAAAAGTGCGCAACTCCTAAAATAATCTAGTAGGGCTGTGCAATTAATTATAATCCATTTCAATTTCAGTTATGGCCTCCAACGATTGCGAAAAACAAAATCATAGCAGTAAAACGATTATAATCTCATTTTCTTCTGGTTTTATACATTCTTTTTTTACATTTATGTCTTCTTTGTTAAATCCACTGTTAAGAAAGTGTTTTGTTTATTCATTTTTTTTAATTCAATAAATACATGTTGTTTCCAAAGTCAGTGATTAATCCTGTTAAATAATCGTGGTGTCCATATTGGCTAAATAATCATGATTTCGACTTTTGTCATAATCGAGCAGCCCTATAATCTAGAAAAAAGCTAAAATAAGTCTAGAATAATCAGGGACAGAGAGTAACAGATAAGAGACAGACAAAGAGCAAAAAGTGAAAGTGGAGAAACCACAAGCTGAACTTCACTGACAGGGGCGATGACCTCTAGGTCACGTCGGCTAGTCCTGACCCCACCATATACTCAGCCAGCTGGAAAACTAGGAGCAAACAGCTCCTCTACAGAGTGCACACACACACAGGGCCAAGTGGGAACTCAGTGTGTATGTGTATTTGTGTGTTGGGGGTTTTGGCAAGTTGAGAGAGGGAGTTTGATGAATGACCAGCTCTTCTTAAGGAGCTGGCAACTGCTCTGCTGACCCAGACAACCAGAGGTCACGAGTGAGCTGGGGGTCCAGGTGCCCCCCAAAACGACCCCCCAGCCTGCCCCCACACGCCGCAAGCCGCCACCTTGTTTTCAGAGATCTGTTGTGCTCAATTAAACTTCACAGGACACCTTCCGCATCTTTAGCTGAGGTCTTGACACGGGGGCCAAAAGCTAAGTCCTGCAGTCGTAAAACAGGCCCCTTTAACATGCTAGAACAAATAAGATACAATCCACCCGACACCAGACAAGAAGCCAATAAAACACTGACTTGTTCACAGTCAACCGAAATAAACATTCAGGAGTTTAGGGCGGGAAATCATGACATGTTAACACTGTTATTGCTATGCTAAGCTTTTGCGATCGCGTAAAAACCTCTGGTTTTTAAGTAACACTAGTTATGTCTCCAAAAAATTATATATTTGAGGCAAACTTTGCAGGGGGAAAATTGCAAGTGAAACAGACATATTGATTATTAATTTCTTGGTTTCATTTATTTGGTTTGGAGAGTTAAATATTTGAAACAAACCAACTGTCACACAAATGTAAATATTTAGTGAAGTTTTGAACCAGCTCTTAATGAACACTGGTGTTTTGGAGGTTTTGTGTGTATTTAAACAAAAATAATGTCACATGCATAAAAAGAAAATCTAAACACTGAACAACATATTCCAGAATGAGATGAAATATAAGTGGAATAGGTTTAAATCAGCAATGAAAGAATTAAAAAGTACTTTTAAGGGTTTGATTAAAACCGTATGGGCTCCACTGTTCTAGCTTAAAGCCTTTCGAAGTTTTTTTCTGCAGTGCATAAAACACAGAACGATAAAACAAAGGTGCATTAATTTCACAACACACACAATCATACAATGCAAATTATTTGCATACTTTTCTTGTGTAAAATGTGGCCTGGCAAGTGAGCGTTGTGTTTTATGAGTAAAATGAACACCACTTCACGTGTTCAGACTTGCAGGGCGAGCAAGGAACCAGATCTGAATTCCAATAGCTGGAATAATCCATGCAACTTCACCTAAAGAGTTTCACAGCAACTTCTAAAGAAATACAGCTGGCCATATTATCCTTTACTATAACTGCAAAATACAAGTAAAAAAAACATGTAATGCATCACAAAGATGGACGTGAGCCAACTGCACACGACACACAAATGTATTTATTTTAAATGTATTTTCCTTGTTTGCTCAGAAAGTACAAATGGTGTCCTGAATTCTGTTTAACTAACTAACCATGATCTTGATAATGTTACAGTAATTTTACAAGAGAATGGAGCCGAACAGCTCACACACTGGCACAATGACATGGCCAGGCTTGGTGAAGCACAGAGGCAGGACATGGCACGATGCCCACCGACGAGCCTACCGCCCCTCATTCCTGTCTTCTCCACCACCTTTTCAATGGGCATCTACTATGGTGCTATTGCAAACACTGGCTAGTCTTCTACCCAGCGTACAATTTTAGGTTGCAAGAACGTTTTCCAAGAACGTAACAAAAATGTTAAAAATGTTTTACTGAATGTTCTAGGAACTTTCAAAATATCCAGTTTCTTAGATATTGTATTAACATTATTGCTTTGTTATAAGAACATTTTTCAATTTTTTTTTTATTCTGTAACGTTTTTAATAAATTCCACTAACAACATAAAAATAACATTTTGACATGTATATAAGATATATATGATATATAATGAGAAAAACATTCTGCTAACGTTACTGCAAGATCATTTTGATAACATTGAGATAAATTTTAGAGAATGTTAGCCAACATTCTGAGAACGTTCCCTGTTAGCTGAGTAAGCTTTTGGCCATATACCTGAGACGAAGTATCTGATAACTTTTAGAAGGCAGGTGCTGCACTTAGCGCTGAAACACCAAATTCATACCACATCAGATCACGAGATTATTAAGCGTACACACAACACTAGTCGCGTTGAATTCTGTTATTGTGGGAAAACACACAACTGCGGTAAAACAAAATCTAAATGGTAGTAATGGTTGGTTGTCACCGTACAAAAAAAACCTTTTCTGGCATATGGACGTCAAAAATCAGCTGGGCGCAGAACACGATTTACTCATTCGATTCACAACCACAGACCACAACCCACAATTTCCTTTATTATGTGGGTAAAGATTTCCTATTGCTCGAAATACTATGTTTTATTTAGTTGGATTGTATGAAAGCGAATAACGTCAGCTGCCGTTCGGACACTGTCAGAAAACTTTCCTCTGTGCCCACTGCATTGCGGATGCCAACTAACGAATCAAAGGCATGCAGCATGCAGACAAAGAGGGTTTGATACCAGCCGCCATCCTCAGTCACTGGCACTCTCCTGGCACAATGCTAACAAAATGGCCGCCTTGGCTGCACTGGCACAATGCAAGGGCATTGTCTGGAGATGGGCACTGGATACAAAAAGGGCAAAACACACTGAGGCAAAATATACTGAACTGCCACTGTAAGCCCCTAACAGAAAACCCAGAATTTATTTGCTGACATTAATTGACTTCAATAGCCTCCCCAGCTAACAGGGAATGTTCTCAGAACGCTGGCTAATGTTCTCTAAAAGTTCTCTCAAAGTAATAGCAAAATTATTGCAATAACATTAAAATAATGTGTTTTTAACTTTAAATACATTTTCCAGTTCGAGTTGTTCAGTTGTAAAAAAGTGTTACAGAATTAAAAAGAAATTTCAATAATGTTCATATAACCAAACAATGCAATACAACCTCTAAAAAACTGGATGTTTTAAACATTCCTAGAACTAATAAAATATAATTTTAAATGTTTTTGTTACTTAATAGAAACGTTAGGGAATCATTCTTGCAACCTAAAATTGTTAGCTGGGTCTTCAATATTCGGACCTTTTTAGATTCATGAAAAGGTCAGAGTATCATTAATGATTTAACGCGTTAACATTTATAACATCGGGCGGCCACTAATATCAAACAAATGGCTAGAAATCTTTACAAATGTATAAATGTAAACATTTAGAAACAAATTACTAGTGTTTAAATGTTAAACATGTTATGCTCATTCTTATACGACAAGAAATGACATAAAACAATAGTGGCTATTCCGTATGGATCTATTCAAAGCAGTATACAAGACTTAGGCTACAATGTAAGAGCCAACAGGCGAATGCACGCCATTTTACAAAGACACAAAAGAGATTGTGATGCCAACCATAGTGCCAGTGGCAACCATTATTGTCCCTCCGCTCTGCCTTCTGCTTGCACTGGCACTTCAGTTTCACAAAATGGAGGTGCCATGTCTGACGATAACCCAACTGTTTTTGAAAACATTAACATACGCGTATGACTAGTGAGCCAAGAATGTTATTAACATTATTTATGGTGTGTAAAATATGTGACGTTTTGTAAAAAATAAATTAGGGTAATATTAAAATATTTTTCAAAGAGAAAACTTGGAAAAAAATTTAAAGGAAAGTTAGCAGCAGTTCTGATCCAAAGATGTTTGGATAAAAATGTCTGCTACATAAACTGTAAATGAAACAGACCAGTTCTCCTAAGATCTGTTTTTCCCCTGCAAAGTGCAACATAACATGCTGGAGAATAAACGTTACAGAGAATGATGTACAAATAAAATTAATAACAAACACAGGGAGATAAAATGCAATTACAAATCGGTTCAAAAATTGGATCTAAAATTTAAAAAGAAAATATACTTGTACTCTAAAATATACTAAGAATAAAAACATACTATATTATTTACTAATATACTGTAATATTTACTATAATATACTTTTCATTTCTGGTGTATCAAAATTGATACTAATTTGGTCATTAAAAGTGCTGCATGGGAATTATGCACAAGTGTTTGTGTCTAGCTCTTTCTAACAAATACATGGCATTTCCAGAGCTAGAAAACTTTCTTCCTTGTTTTCCTTTTATATGCAAATGTAAAATCTGTTAAAATAAAATTTACATTTTACTTTTTAAATATACCAAAATAGGCTGGACTGAAACATTCATGTTTCTGTTATTTGTATAAAAAACGGCCTTAATCAGGTACACATATAACAGATCTAATTACATTTGTTAGTCTCTACACCCTTTAACCTGCTAGTTGAGAGTACCACATGGTCTATCAAGTCAAGAAATTTTATTTTCCAACCCGCCCCCATCATTCTAGCTTTCTTACCTTGATCCTGGACATAGTATGCCAGAAACAAGTCCAGCTCTTTCACAGAGACGGTGATGTGATGGGGCTGAACGCAAAGTGCCGGGTTGGTGCAGTGTGGAGACTTGACCAGGCGCTCCCCGTCGGTGCTCTCCAGCGGAATCCCTTTGAACAGGATGACCATCACCAGGTCCAGCCGCCACACTTTGTCAGCCTGCCTCAGGCAGTCGATTCGCCGGATCTTGCCCTTCTGGTCGGGGTTGGAGAGAACGCAGCACGGGTGCTTCTTGCCCGTTACGCTGAGCACAAAGTCTTCCCGGTACTCCTGCCGGATGTCTTTCCGCAGCTTGGCCAGGAGACGAGACGCCCATTTCTGCTTGATTTCAGGTTTCTCGCTCAGCAGCTCGTCTTTCACGGCCCTCTCCTCATCCTTGGACATCCGCTTCTCGTGCTTCTTGAAGTACTTGCGTTTCCTCGCCTGCAGGTTGAACCAGGTGTAGGCTATGGCACGCACGTGAGGGAGCAGCGCCTCGATGAAAGGATGAAACTCATCCTGGAAAGAGATGAGAGAGAGAGAGAGAAAAAGAGAAAAACATTTAGCAGGAGCAGAAGTGACCTTTTGGCATGAGCTCTCATCTGAATTAGCCAACAGCCCGTGCAGCCAAAAACAAAACAGAAAAAGGGTTAGAAACCATTGAAAGCGAAGGCTATGGGTAAGACGCTAAAGTAAAAATAAAAGTCATACAAGTGACTATTTAATGGTCCACAGAAACCATTCAAACAACTGCAAATTTGCAAATATGCCCTTTTAACCATTTAAGCAAAGACCAGCTTACGATTTCCTTCTTTTTGGAGAACTTTTAGGCACTTTTAAGTCATTAAAAACAATATTTTAAAATATCAAGGTAAAAACGTGCATCTACCATTTCCACTTCGACTGTGGGCAGCGCTAGCCTGCCTGCAGGTGTTGGAGGCACACCGAAAAACGATGCCACTGTTTACCGTGTCCGTCCGCGCCGTGCCAGCACAGAGCAGACAGTTACAAAATCGTCAATCTCTCACTCCCCTTCTCTCTCTCTCTCTCTCTCTTTCTGCCCCCCTTCTTTCACTCACTCCCCCTGCATCTCCAGCCATGCTCAAAGCACCAGTCCATGTGTTGGCACAGGAGAGCATGCACCCCCCATACCTCCAGATCTCTTATCAAAGCGTCCTGCATTCCTGAAACAGCCCCTACCACAGTGTCCCGCAGAACCTCTCGGAATCCTGGAAAACCCAGAGAGTCACCAAATACCTTGGTCAAGCACAGCTGAGAGCGCGATCATCAGCCACACTTGCAAAGACATCAAGACAAATGGGGACATGTCTTTTGTCTAAAATAAGAGCACAAAGCTTCCCAAGGCCAGAATTAAGTTAAGGCTTTTAACTGAAAAGGCAACAGAGAAGGTGGGGGGTAATTTTACACCTTTAGCAAGAAGCTTTCACTCTATACTATGAGGAGGTGCTTGCAGTCCTTGGGAATCACTTAATTTGTTAGCAATAATGTGCGACAATTATTTTAAGCCCTCCGAATCAAACCAAGATGGACAATGAAAATGGCATCTTGGCACACGAGGCACATTCTTTGGGTTCCCGAGCCGTTTGGTAAGAGTGGCATTAAAATGCCAAACCAAAATGAAAGCGGTCCGACGCCTCAACCAAGCGGCACAGTTAATTCACACTTGTAGTATTCAGCGTAAGCCTTTTTTGTCTTCATATGCACCAACTTGTTGTAGCATTACACTACAAACTGAACAAACGCAGTTGCCAATTTTACAGACCACTGAGTAACATTTGCTCAACGTTTTCCACACATATAATCTCCTCGTCACCCCAACAAGAGAAAACTATTGAACATTGTTAAGAAATAATAGTCATGTTTTAATACCATTTTCAAGTTAATTACTGAAAGAAAAATTTACCACTTTTTAAAACTCCTGTTTTTAATGTTCCATATGATAAATAAAACCCGGCTCTGTTCTTTAATGGTCGAAAGAGCAAGTAAAACTGTGTGGTTTCACACTAGAAGAGAAGGTTCAGAAAAAAAAGTTAAGAATTTATGGGTAATTGTGTGAAAAATCTCAAGATACTGACATCAGGAGACAATTCTTCACACACTTTGCAAACATCTCTGCAATTTTTCCACTGCTGCACTGAAATATGAACAAGGAATGCCGCAATGGATCGGGCAAGAGTTAAACCACATATTGTTCTGCATGCAGGCGGGCAGCAGCTTTTTGGGAAACCACAACCAGTACAGCATTGCCTGTATCTCTGTGACAGCCTCACACATATAGCCCACACTCAACCACTGTATAAATACCAACAGAAGTACACAACCTAGGAATGTTTGTGCAAACCTTCACACGAAAATGTGCAATGGTTTGTGTTCCCTAAGAAAATAATGTAACTCACTGAAGAGTGTGAGTTTTCTCGGTATGTTGTGTAGTCCAGGAGTTTATTTTAAAAAAAATACAAAGTGATGATTTTTCTAATAAAGTGTCAGACATTTTTCATATTACCGTTAGGTTATAATAGTAAGTTTATTCAATAAAGATCTCTGAATTCTCCCTTTCATTGTTACAGCACAGTGCAACCTGAAGTGCCCAATACCGCACAATTGCTCTCACCAAAAATAAACACGTATTACACATTGCAAGAAGCAATCCATTCAATCAATTTTGTCCACTATAAACGTATTCATTAAAATAAAAATAAGTGAAGCATTTCACCGTTATCTGACCTCAAGAACAGTCCATGATTTCAAAATAATTGTTATACTTGACGTAATATTTAGAAATAAATTGCTGTGGTATTGCTAGACAGTCCCTTTGCTTTCCAACAACTTAAATTAAACGTCATAGAAAATAATCAAATAAAATAAAACACGATCCACTGTCCTGTCTTCATAATTCAAATTAGGGAAAATGAAAACTATATTTTCAATGGCAATAAAGCGAATAGTTGAAGTTTTAAAAGTTTCACATGTAATGGATGTGATGGATTTGCTGTGGGCCGCGCAGGCTCGGCGCTCTGCTCTCCACACTCGCCATATCTCAGTCAATCACTCTCTCATGCCAAGTAAAATATAAACAGTAAAATTGTGTCAGCCAAAACCGGCGGACTCTGTCCAACAGCTGAATCAAACCTTATCGTTGTTTTCATCTTAATTCACTCTGTGAGAAGAGCTTACGGGACAAACTAAATCAAGTTTCCTCAAAACTAAAGCAAAAGTGTGGCGAGCTGAAGACGGCGCGTTTCGATCCGAATTCAGACTCGCTCTCTTTACCGAACTGCATAAAGCTGTCCGGTTTATGAATAATATTTGCTTAATAAACCGTATGAATTTGATCTCATTTACAGTCAAACAAACGGGTTAATTTGCGATGGTTATAAAATTAGACTAACTTTGGTTGGGGGGGGGTAAACCTTTGTCCGCATAACTAAAGCAAATATATTTAAATGTGCGTTTTTGACTGCGTATCGTGTATGACTGACTTCAGTGCATTAACTCGTGAAGTTGCACGTCCGCTTTTGCTTTCATTTGCATGCAAAAGTCACACTTTAAAAGAAAGCGCTTTAAAATGCACACCGACTTCGGGGTGCAGGTAAGTCCAAATGCATCGCTTGCCTCACGTCTTTAATTTCCCACCGGCCTTTAGTAGAAGGACGGAGAAGTTATCGACATTAAACTTGAAAATGCAAAAGAGAAACGTCCAATAAATGCGCATAGAAATAAGCAAACGAATCACAATGGATAATGCACATCTACCGTAACCATATAAGCGATTACCTTTTCAAAGATCATTTAAAATGGATAATAAATAGATATATAGAGAGAGAGATCAATACCTGTGTTAAGCAAATCGGCGAATACATCATGACCTTGTTCGCCTAAAGGAAATAGATCGCGCGGTTATCAAAGTCCTGGAGGAGATCACGGACGATTGATCTTATCGGTTCATTCTTCAGAGCTCGTGCTGCTCCGTGCCCGTCTGAGTAAGACCCGATATCCTCATTCAAAAACGCACCGTCTTATCCGGCAACGGAGAAGATCTGGAGATCCCACACTTCACATCAAACCGATCCGGGGCCAGCGTTTCAAGAGCACAAACCGAGCGAATCTGGACGCATCCACGGCGACCGAGCCGAGATCGCAGCCCAGAGAAAAGAAACTACAGGAATCTGTGAGTTAAGTTTTAAAGAGCAACCCTGGACAAATAAGAAAACTTGAAGGCGCCTGATTTCTGATCCTGGGTTTGCTTTTGGAAGTTGATGTAATATGGGCCGGTAACACCCTCTAGTCTCCTGGAGCCTAACAAATCAGTCTGAAGATTTTCCCCCCTTTAATTACACACTCACACTCCTCCTCTTCCAGCGAACGCATATCCCGTATCTCCAGCCCACCTCGACTGCACCTCAACCATGACACTGACAAAGACTTTCTACTTTTCACCCATGCGCCCTTATTTTACGCGGTGAGGACTTGGGTTCGAGCACGTAAAACTGTCAACCCGACGAGGCGCAGCCTGCGAGTACAATACGGCGCACAACAAAGATTTTTGCTGACACCGTCGATTGCACACGAAAACAATTTAGGCCATTAATATCTGTTCACAGACAGAGGAGAAAAAACACAAATACGCAGCGGTTGTCCAATTAGCCATATTTTCATCTGCATATCGCAGGAGTTCATTTTAAGGAAGTTCAGACAATGTTAAAGCATTTCTTATAAAACAGAAAGCGTGGCTCTCCAATGCAAAAGCTTATTGCGTAGTGTGGGCCTGCAGATTTCAGGACGACATACAATAACGCAGAAATAATGCAACTGGATGCGTTTTGTTTAATAGATCAGTGTGTGTGAAACCGAACAGGGGTTCGAATTTGGCGCCCGTTTGGGAGAAAGGCGGACAGACATCTATAGAAGTGCACGGCTCTTATACGTCTCCAAAAGAGACATTAGCAACAGCCAGGTTTATTTGCTGGGCAAATAATGGTTTTCATAACGTTACACGGGCATGCCGCAGTCAAAGCCCACCCCATCTGTCCGACTATGAAACCCACAAGCGTTCAACGCCTTTCCGAAGGACACCGAATCTGGCGGGGCAAAACAAAGTCTAAACACCTTCAGGGTAAAAACAACGGGTCGTGGACAGAATAATAACATTTTTCAGACAAGTATTATTCATGCACCAATAGATCCTTATTAGGTTCGACGTATCATTTGTCATGAGAAAGGTTAATAGAGGGTGACAGTCAGAAAGTCAATGCAAGGGTCAGTACGTAAAGCAGAAACAGGCAAATGAAGGCACAACTGTGTGAAATGGTCACAAGAGTAAAGATCAACTTGTCCAGGTATTCGCGCTACTGCGCCGTGCCAAAAGCGCACCGCTACTCGGATGGGAAGAGTTGCAGCTAACGCAGGAATCATGCCAAGAGCGGATCTCCGTAGACACAAACTCTGCCACTAACTTCTGACACAATGATATGACCCATATAGGACGCCTGCCAACGGGTGACATAAACAATGCAACATGTATATCTCCTAATCTGCAGTTTAAGTGTCTGAACCACAAAACTGAAGGCTGCAAAGGTTGAGGTTACATACGCGCAACACAGTAACTCGAGCAACAATACGCACAAATGTTAGTAAGACACTGTTTTCATCATAACGTACCATTGCACTGTATTGCATGGAAATGAAGGGGATTCCTGGAGGCCGGATGAAACCGAAGCCGGTACGTTCACATGTCTCAAGTTCACAAATGTGTGCTTTTTTATTTGTCTCTCTCTTTTCCTGCCTTTTCACGTTGTTGTGCTTACAAAAATGAACACCGGAAGAGAATTCTTGGCAGACGGGCGGCGAAATCAAGTCAGCGAGCACCTCTGATCTTTTTTTCTCGTCCTTCCTCTGCAAGTCGCTCTTTTTTGATTGCTTTTTGGTGGCGGAGTTGAACGCGGTCCAGAATAGGCTGAGTTTTTCCAAGTGGGAAGGTCTGCGCCTTTACTTTCTCTGTCTGTCGTCGCTGTTGCGCGCAGCGGTCCGACGTAGCTGCGCATTTGGATACATCCTCGTTTCTGATTGGTCGGCGCTGCTCCCTGCTTTCCAGGCCCCGGGCCCCTCACTTCCGCTCGGCAGGCAGTGTCACTATTTGCATATTAACATTGACCAAGTCCCATCAAAGCGAGACCGAGCGAAATTGAGACAAGTGGCTGAAGTTAGGTCAAATTCCTGTGTGCGTTTTGGCCTTAAAAAAGCCTCGATAAACGAAGTTTTCTAGTAATAAATTGCAACAAAATCAATGCATTGGTTTTTCTTTAAAAAAGGGGGATGATATATTTTTTTCTCCTCCCTCCTCTTCGAACTATTCTTGTGTCGCTTTTAAATAGCTGCAACCCTCCTGTTTTGCATGCACATTTTAATGAATTACTAATCGTTTCAAAGACAGGCCGTCTTTTAATCGGTGGACAAATACTATATATGTAGCTGAAACATTGTTTAGATTGTGCAGGATGGTGCATAGAAAGACACCACTGTTGGAGAGCACAATGATGGCATTGATCCAGAACCGAACACCCCGTGTTACACACACGAGTCCGGCACCATGCGAATCAAGCGCATTAATATGAACGTGTTTTCTGATGCACACGTATGCACGCTTAACGTGTGGCCATTAATGCGCAGTTAAACGAGGTGTGCATTATTCATGTAAGAAGTGAATAAAATAACAGGAAATCAGTCAATTTTTTGTCCCACAGATAGCATATAATGGACTTATTTGTTATTCTGTCGAATATTAAATTATTGTTTATATATATATATATATATATATATATATATATATATATATATATATGCCAGAAAATATATCATGCTCAATGTTCATCATTTCTTCTAAATCAGCTAAATATTTGTAGTTAGCCTTGTTAGCTTTTTTATAAGTAAGTAGAAATAAAATCAATCGACGTAAGCAGCCTGTCCATTTACCAAAGTGAGTTACATTAAAGACCATCCGCAAATGTTGTTCAATCGTTCGATATTCGTTGTGCACATTTCCTAATCTTTTCTGCATATTACTTTACTATAATAGCATGCCATACATACACATTATATTATATTTGTTTATGTGCTACATAAACTTCATAGGTTTTTTCACCTGGGTGCCGCTCAACAACCACACAAAGACTGAACTGTAATTTGTGACACGTCTTTTCTCCGCAGTTCTCACAATGAAAAGTGCGTTTTGGTGTCCGTAATCTACCCGAAAGGAAACTGTGGTACGAAATGAAAGACGCACGTCGGTTTTTCCAGATAAATGGCTCGTGTGGAGATTTCGGAGATGTCTGATTTCTGCTGTACAATATCACACTTGTGAAAACAAACACACGGCTTGTTGGAGCATTATATGGAGTAGGTGGAGTGTGACACGAAGTGAAGCGAAGGGGCTCCAAATTCTTAGACTTAAACTTTGGCACGCTCGGTCGCGGGCATAGGAAATCACTAGGTATGCGCACAAATATTTAGGTTATACGAATAGTATGTAAGTATATAGAAATCGATGCTTTTCTGGATCAGCTTGTTTATTCTGTTCACTTGTGGCTGTCAAGTTTCACATGAGTTTGGATAGCTGTCGTGTGCGCGCAGAGAACCTCGATACAGCCTCCGACGTAAGTTTCCATTTTATATAGAAGTAAACTCGCAAGACATTTAACGCCAGACATACTGTCGTAAATGATCGCTTTACCTGCTCGTTGTGCATGTAGTACGGACGGCGATTTCGTTCCCGAAGCCTCTATTAATTATTAGGGAGATTTCGGTTCTGTTTTAGCCAGTGAAATAAAGAAAATCTGGGCTCAAATACAAACACTGGCATGCACAGGTTAGAAAAGCGTCCAAGCATCCATTCCTCAAGTCCTGCGAGTGAATATTATCACTGGGTTAGTAATTCATCTACATCAATATTTTATTAATTGATGCACAAACATTGATGCACAAACATTTTTGTTTCACCCAACGTGCACATTAATGTTTAAAGCTGGTCAACAGTGGAGTGGCAGTGTTTTCATTCAATGGAAAACGGGGACCTGCTTCTTTTGAACACATTTTATCATACATTAAAAAATAGTGCTTCGCAAGCCGACCACAAATCAGTCAACTGCTCAACAAAGGGGCGAGCTGCAAATTTAATAAGAGCTTAAAGATGAACCATACAGCTCGTTGTGCGATCCTATCTGTTCTGCATTGCTCATTTATACATCATCTTTCTCCTCTCAGCGCAAGAGATGCTGCAAAGTTTTAATAAGAGAACTGATAATAGCACATATATATCACACTATACATTTTTATTATAACTCGTACACCTTTCATGATTTAGTAGCCTGCAGGTCTTCTAAATGAAGCAGATCATTCATTTGTGTCCCATTTATTCTACGGCATTAAATAGCACAAGGCTCTTCAAAATACTAAACAAGTCATTTATTCCTAAATGTTTTAGGACGTAGCTTTTTTTGTTGTTGTAAGAATTCATCACAATCTGGCAGGGCATGTGAAGTTTTCCCGATTCATAATGGTTCAGACACTGTCTGTTTTATTTTAATAACACAACATTTCTCTATGCAGCCATTTAAAGGTGCGGTTCTGTGCAATTACGTCTGGATGGCTGTTTTGTGTTATCCAAAGGATATCACCTGGATTTCATGTCCAGTTTGTACAAAACTGGATCTTGAAATAAAGCTTTATTAGTGTGCTCCCATTCATTTATGATATCAGTGATGTCACTTTGTTTTTATTAAATGTTACATCATTTGAAAAGTTACATTATTCTGCATCATAATTAGAAATCCTGTGTAATGTTAAATGAAATTCTAAGGATTTGGGTTTAACACAAAGTGTTAACACAAAAGTGAACACAACACACGGAAGAGGGCAGTTTATTGTTGTTGTTTTTTGTATATTGTTGTTGTAAAATTTTGATATTGTATAGTATAATTTATGCTGATATAATATAATACAATAATATAATATAATATAATATAATATAATATAATATAATATAATATAATATAATATAGTGTTCTCGGTTATTAAGTGGCCTGATATAAATGCATTGTCAGCTACATTAATTTTTTTATTGCGCCACAAGGTCAAAGCCAAGAAAGATTTGCATCACCTGGCCTCGTCTGCAAGCAGGCGATGTTAATCAAATCGTGGCGTTGTGTGTGCAGGTGCTCGAGTAATAACACATTGAGAGCACACATTTAATCTGATCATTTACAAAAGGACATAAACATAAACTTGATCCTCTAATGTAAGAAAACTGACCCCCGGTCCACATGCAAGTGCTTAGATCACCCCTAAACCTGCCAATTTACCTCCAATAACTGTTCTGAAAGCAGTTTGTGGAGACGACTGAGCAACGTGTTACACCAATGCAACTGTATAGTCTAATGCATTATAATTATTAATATGTTTCATTTTGATAACTAGTTTAATACTTTGGCAACAATTACAGATGTGATGTTTTATAGACACCATAAAGCATTTTTCTGGAGATTACTGCCAATAATACAATTAAGCTACAAGGACTAAAGGTTGGTCTTCATAGTCAAATTATAGGTGTGTGTTGTTATTAGTGGGGACCTCGTCAGCTGTTCACGTTGCTCGCCGTGATCGTATAGTGGTTAGTACTCTGCGTTGTGGCCGCAGCAACCCCGGTTCGAATCCGGGTCACGG
Source organism: Chromobotia macracanthus (assembly GCA_036877525.1). Lineage (NCBI taxonomy): Eukaryota > Metazoa > Chordata > Actinopteri > Cypriniformes > Botiidae > Chromobotia > Chromobotia macracanthus. The sequence continues at coordinate 5,442,152 of JAZGTH010000063.1, forward strand.
CAGCCTCTCATAGCAATAGAAATGAGCAGCAGCTTTTGCACCGTTTCCGGATTCAGTGTAACAAGATTAAATGACATCGTTTTGTTACTCCTAAAAAGCCCAGATGTAAATGACCCGTAAATGACAGATCTGTGTGAAAAGCGAGGACTCGCAGCCGGAGCTTCGCAGTTTTCTATTTAGTCCACAAGGATGCGGTAGTGATCCGTCCGTCATTAACATAACTGCCCAAGACAATATCACGTCAAAGTTCAAGAACTATAAATCAGACTGAAAAGTGCCCTGTGTTCACTTTGTTATATAATTCACTATTTCTCACAAAAATCACACACTTCTAAATATATACTTTGTTTCAATGCATGTATCTTTTAAAATATATCTGAAAATCGTGCTGTTCTGCAATAATAACAAACAATACCATGTAAACTACCCAATATCTGTGTTATGTATAGATTATTTATATATTAATTCTCTCATGACAATATATACGCGCCATACAATGTAAGCACCAGAGGGCAGCAAACCACTATGTATAGTGAAAGCTTGCCTATAATGGTTCAATAAATCAAATCTGGCAAAGCTCAAGACCGATTAATTGCCTTAGTATATCAATCTGAGATTACTGTGCCTTTCATAGTTTCAAACAATGGCGTTTTTGTGTTTCACTGATGGCAGGAACTACTGAAAGGGCTGTGCAATGTTATTTAATAAAAACGTCATGTGATCATTGCTTATTTATTTATTGCCAGGTTTTCACCAGTTATATTGACCACCTAACCTTATATAAGCTTACAGCAAATGTTGTCGGAAAATATAAAAAAATGTAGTGCAAATAACGTCTGTTGCTTTGTTGTTGTTGTTTCACAAACTGAAATGTAGTGCCATCCAATTAAAGGTAGCAACATGCATTTGTGTGTCTTGTGTAACAGTACGTCACTTTATTGTTTAATGTAGTTTTTTCAAGTTGCCCCTTTTTGCCCTCTGATCCAGCTTAGGAAAAACTCTTGCAGATACGTGAGCATCAACAACATACGCAAACACAATTAAACACATGTAGGCAGAGCTCTTCTGCACCTGTTGGCAACCATAAAAGCTCTCCTGGTTCCTCGATACCACAAACCCGCCATCAAGAACAAAAGCAACAACGAGACGCACGCTCAAATAAACAAGAAGAATGCTTATAGTAAACATGGAATCCTGCCAAAACCACTGCGTCCCATTCACACACACACACACACACAAACACACATGCATGGCAAATCCTTCAGCTACGAGAAAGAAGCAGCAGGCCCCCACAGAAGAGCCGGGCAAAACTGCTGTGTACTTGCTTTCTCTCGCTATGTGCGTCTGTCTCTCTCCTCACTTCAATAGGTCTAGATTGACGGGACAAGCATGCACCTATGTCGCATGAAATGCGCATCCCTGCAGGCCTTTGTCTGGTCTCAGAACACATGTTCCTGTAACAATGTGCATCTTCATTAGCCACAGCTGTGGAGGCATCACGGTGTAATGTTTGATCTTTGATTTGCACTAAACGGGGGATTTCCTCCTCTGACAACATCCTCCTAAACTCACAAAATACGCTTGCACGTTATCATATCACATGTGAAAGGGTTTGTTGAATGAACAATAAACATGTACTGGCAATTTTCAGGACATTATCTGTTAATATTACGGACATTTCCGATAACCCAAAACACAACACGATGCTGTGCAAAATTCAAAATACTGTAAAATACAGAAAATCCCTTTACATTAATACAGTACATTGTGCACTATTCAACAGACAGTCTGAAGGTAAGGTCACACAAGGCTTAAGCACACAAACAAATATCAAATATCTTTTTTATAATTATAAATATATATAAAATATTAAAAACATCTTTTTTGAAATTGATCAGCATATACCAAACAGAAGCTGAATTTGTTACACATTTTAGTTTCAGTTTCTCCCATACACATGAATCTGAATGTAATGAATTTGAATGCAAGCACACAGTTTTGTGTGACCGCATCTTGACAATTCAGATGATGTGACTAAAATATGACGAAAATTACCAGTATCAAGTATACAGTTAAATCTACAATTATCATGCTCCATTAAAAGATTTAAATGTTGCCACATGAATCTATAACTTTACTCAATGTATTGTAAAGGTGAAGTTTCTGTTCCAAAATAAATTAATATTAAAGTATGCTGGTGTTTCAGGCTGTTGTGTCACTAACTGCAGTAAGACTGTCCTATTAGACTATTTAGCTATTATTTGAGTAACTATTATTTAACTATTAACTATTATTAGATTATTTAACCTTTGATAGCACAGAGATAAACTAATGTGATATCTCTGAGAATCAATAAAACTGGCTTCATTACAGTGGAACCTAGTTCTAATGAAGATCATACTGTAAAAGTAGTCCTGTCTTAAATTGTCAGTGTACTTTTGGCTTTCTCATGCAACAGTTTAGGGCTAATGCTGCAGGTCAGCAATGAATCATATAATAATCATAATATATCAATGTAAGGTCTCAGAAAAAAGAAATAAAAATAATACAAATAATAAAGCCATGGCAGAAAGTTGGTTTTCTTGGACAAAAAAAACTCAACACAAATATATTTTATTATATATAAAATATTTTTATGGATCTTCATGAACTATTAGAATGGGGTTTTGTTAACAGAACACAATTTCATTATTGATTACCTTAATTTGTAATCTTATATCTTATTTGTGCTCTGGCATAAGTTTTCATAATTGCTTTGCTAAAAGTGATTAGATTGTGTCAATACATGCTGTTCGTCTGTGCAGCACTTCTGCTTCATACCTTGACGCTTCCCCCTTTTCTCGCTCAAGTCTCCTCTTTCTCCTCTTTCTCAACATCCCCTCATCGACCCCCCAACCCTGTTTAGAACAAAGAGGCCTTTTGTTTCCTAATTGCCCTGAGCAGATCTTTGTCAGGCATGGCTACACATCGCTGTAGCAGTTAAAGAACGCTGGTCCGTCATTCTCTTCAAAATGGTCTCCATCTGATCTCTAAAAGATAAGTTCGCTGACAGTCAACATACTTTTTCTTCAAATATGCTTGTCAGAGGTTTTAAAAATGCTCCCTGCATGATCATCCATTACATTTCACTTGTCCGATGTTCCAAAACCTCAAAAAGTATGGTTTACGTTAAGGCACCCCAGCTTTAAAGGTGTAGTTTACCCAAAATTAAGATTCTTTCATCATTTACTCACCCATATGTCATTCCGAACCTGTATGACTTTTCTTCGTCTGAGAAACACACAAGAAGATATTGTAACGTACATCAGTAAGCAAACAACAGTGGCACCACTTGACACAAAACCACTAAGATGTTTCTCAAATATCTTCTTTTGCATGAAATTTTCATTTTTGAGTCATATTTTCTTTTATCTTACTGTTCTGTTAATAAAACACAGCTTCTCACACAAATTGGAATCTGCTTAATTTCGGTAACGTCTACTAAGGAACAGAAAAAGTTGCACCAAAGGACTGTAGTTTTCTTGTGTACCCAATGTTGTGGATTTGGGTAATATTTTCTTCTTTTAAAAGTTGATATGCTTTATTTATTAACGATGCACAATGGGTTGATTAGTTAAATTTTATTCATTGCGTCTAGCATTGCTCCCTGCTGCTCGCGGCCCTTTCAGGAACTTTTGGGCCACGACCCACCAAGTGCCCCAAAGAGACACTGATCTAGACATGGTGCTTTGACACCACACAGAGCAGGCAGTGTCAGAGAGCAGTTAGGCAAAGCTGAGATTGATTCCTCTGATAAGAATCAAACGAATCTGAGGTGTGCCCAACAGCCGGAATAATTAACACTGATTACGGAGAGAGTTTAGCTTCCAGACAAACAATACCGTTTACTTATAAGATCAGCTAGAGGATTTGAGTCTAGACCAACGGTACCAAGGTGACCCATCTAAAACCACAACGTCACTACGGTCATAATGTCAGGTGACACTAATCCAGTGTTTTGATCAAGTTATGTGCTGGCCATTGTACAGTTAAACCCTAAACTCTGATCCTACACTGATGATTTCTCATTTTAGGAGGAATAAGAAACTGGGAATAAGAAATGCTTACCCAGCTAACAATTTTAGGTTGTAAGAATGTTTCCCAAATTTTTCCATTAAGTAAAAAAATGTTAAAAGTATTATTTTGAGTGTTCTTGTAATGTTTAAAACATCCAGTTTTTAGACGTTGTGTTAACAGTATTGCTTTGTTGTAAGCACAACTTTCTGTTCTGTAATCTTTTTAAAACCTTCCACTAACATCTTAAGAATAGCGGTTTTGATATATGTGATATAAAATGTTAAATAAAAATTCTACTGACATTACTGTTAGAACTTTTTTGAAGTCAGCCAACGCTGGGTATGTGCACATTGTGCACGTGTTTAATTAGGACATAAGTCAACGCAGATTGATTTAGACCACACCTGACACAAGATGTGCATTCATTAGCGTTAACAAGTACTTGTTCTAACATAAGCACTGCTTACTTTGTCTAGCCATTTTTGACAAGTCCCATCATCAGATCAACAGTCCTGAGTGTCATCATTCAATGGTCATCCATTCAGTATCATAAACGCAGTTGTCATCGAGATTCCTCATTTATTTCTACCCCTACTGCTAATCATTTTAATTACTGCCTTGCTCAATGCTAATGTTATTCACGATTAGTTGGTATTATGCTAATCTTTGACCCACATTCGGCAGGAGATCAGGAGCATCATCTGAAGGCCAGATTGCTGGGAGTCTGCATGCGGGCTGACATCGGTCTCCCAGCTGCACAGAGCAAGCCAGACAGAGGGACTCTTGCAAAAAAGAAAGAGACCCTCAATAAACAAAAAAGGGGGGGCCGCAGTGTGTGTACCTTAATGAACGACTGTTGGCTACAGGGATTAGCCATAAATGCTGCTTTCCTCTCTGCGTAGCCCACCCCAGCATCTGCTGAAAAGTTCGGACAGGTTTTGCACCAGTTTCTTAGTTTTGAGTGCTTATCATTTCAAACTGAACCATGTCTGGACCCTGTCGTCATCCTCTGTAGACCATGCTTATGTCCATCTGCAGGTGATTCTGTGCCAGATCAAGTGTGTTTCACATGAATTTGTGCACCACCCTGTGTTTGTGCAGAAACAAGAAACACCCTGACAAAGGCTTGTTGCCGAAACATTGATTTCAATAAACTGAAGTGTGCGGTTATATTTTGCAAAAATAATGTAAAATTGTGCAAACTGCTGTGTTCCAAATTTTTAATTAAATTTCAGCTATTAAATTGAACACTGGTTGAGAAGGATGTTAAAACTTTTTTAAAGCTCCCGAAATGAATGAATTAGAGGCTTTATTTTTTAAGTTTTTCATTTCTTATGAAAAATGTCATTACATGTATTGAAAGGGAGGCTAAGGTTAAATCTGTCACTGCCTTTAGATTTAATTATTATTAAAATAATCGTTATTGTTATCGTTATTGTAAAAATGTTATGTATGCATTAAAAATATTTTAATATGAAAACACCAATGGCCAAGTATATACATGTCTACCAGACAAAAATAAACAAAAAGAAAACAAACTAACTTTTACTGACAAGCTTGGAACACCAGTCATTGTACTAAAATCCTCATGAACAAATCAGTTGTATAATAATGTAACTTTTTTAATAAGTAGCATACTTATTAAATACATGTATGCTACATATAAAAAACACTTAACGTACAACAACAGACAGTGTTATATTGTGAAACATTTTAAGAAAGGTCATAACTTTCTAAAGATTTTTGTCATCATGGAACTTTTCAAGAGAAAAATCCTTGAAATAGTGATTTAGATATAAAACAGCGTCTCTGCATTTCCCACTCCTTATCTGTCATGTGAAATAGAACAAATAAAATAATACCTCACACGAGGCGGGCAGAAGAAAAAAGTTTGACTTTGAGGCGAAATTAATATTCATAGTGGAATGAGAACCAGCAGTAGCTTCTTTGAAAGCAAAACTCAAACAAGAGCCTTTTGTCCGCCAGGAGGGAAAATGAACAAACACAGAGAAAAATGTCAAACAAGTGCAGCGCAAGACCGCATCTTGAGCCACTGTTTTTTTAAGTGGCATTAGCAAGACCAGAAGAGCAAGTCACTACCTGAAATACCTGCAATGAAGCATGTTTGCAAGAAAGATTATTTGGAAAAACAAGACAGCACCATTCATGTGACCAAACTCTCCTACCATCGAGTTCTCCTTCACATTTTCATCTGAAGCGGCCCCGGACGACACAGACTTTTTGACCTACGGTCATAATTCCAAAAACCGTTTAGGATGGGCACCTTAAACGCTGGACTAAAGGTATCCCAGCTAACAATTTTAGATTCTAAGAATGTTTTCCCAATGTTTCCATTAAGTAACAAAAACATTAAAAATGTGATTTTGCATGTTCTAGGAATGTTCAAAACATCCAGTTTTGTAGGTTATAAAAATGTCTAATATTTTTAAAATGTTCCACTACCATCTTAAGAAGGATATAATGTTAAAAAACCTAATACTAACATTACTGCAAAAATGCTTTTTGATAACTTTGAGAGAACTTTCAGAGAATGTTACTTAACATTCTGAGAACAGTCCGTTAGCTGGGATGTTGAAACCTGAAATAGTATATGCTGCGATGAGCAACTATATAGAGAAGGGGGATTCTGAAAAAAACGTGACCTCCTGACACAGCACAGGGTCCTGACCTCACCTGACACCAGTGACATCCCTATCCAACACGCGGTTTGGTAAATAACAGCACGCCAAGATTACAAGATCAGGTATAAAGCAGGATTACAAAAAGCAAGATGCTAGAAAGTATTAAAGAGACACACAAATACAGCAGTAAAACGGGGGAAAATATAAATAAATTCTATACTGTTATACTGTACCGCACTGTAATATTACAGGTTTCTGTAAGTACGTATTCTGGAAAACGTTTTCAAATAACAACATATCTAAAATTCAAACAAATAATTGCTCTGCAAAACATTTGCTCTAAGACTGCACTGAAATACACTGAAGGAGGAGTTACGTCACTCAAAAATTGCTGGAGAGAAAAAAACTTGCAGACGAAAGAAAGTTACAAAAAGCACCAAACTTACCATCCACCAGGTCCTGGCTGTCATGTCATAGCATAGCTGCCATTTGATGGAGCTGTCTGCTGTTTTCCCAGCCATTCTTTCAGTAGCTTTCATCAGGAGCAGCTCAGGAGCAGATAACACACTAATCAAGCCTTCATCAGACGCCACTCTCTCAGCCTCATGTAGGCCAATCCTTATCAAACTGCATTATGGGAGAAAAGTGCACACACACGCACACACAGCCCTGTGCTCCAGCGATGACTCCAGCCTCCAGTGCTGCCTATAATGACAGGATCAGGATCTGAATCCCTCACACACACACACAGAGCCCCCCACCTCAGCTAGGGCTTTAATTTTTTAAGCTGTGCAGAACAGGAGTGTGGATCTTTTTGGCATCTTGAGCAGTACAAGTGCGCAACCAATCAGGTGCTTTCATGAAGGGATGCTTTTCAAAGTTTATTTGCATTTTCATCTGTTTTATGTTGTTGATTTGCGGTTTTCGGAATTCCCCCCCTACAAAGCCATAAATACACACACACACACACACACACACACTTCAGCCCCCCCTCCTCTGAATGCTCCTCACTCTATCTATGAGGGGAGGCCCAAATGGGAATTATATTCCCCAAACAAAGACCGGGGAGTTTCATAGACATGAGAGCCGGGCACGGTTCAGATATCACAGACTTATACAGCAAGTGAGGGAGGGAGAGAGAGATGGAACAGGGAAGCGAGAAACAGACCCAGCTAACAGGGAACATTCTCAGAACGTTGGCTAATGTTCTCTCAAAGTTCTCTCAAAGTTCTCAAAAATGTTTTTGCAGTAAAATTAGCAGAACGTTTTTAATGTTATACATCACATATCAAAAACATTATTCCTAACTTGCTAGCAGAAAGTTTTAAAAACACTTCATATTTAAAAACTGTTTATTTATAAAGTACTGGTATTATAACCAAACAATAACGTTGATACACGTCTGACAAATGTTTTTTATGGTTTATTACGTAATGAAAACATTACGGAAACATTCTTACAACCAAGTTGTGTTCTGAACAGGTATTCTAGATTCATTCAATTAATAGCCAGAGGCACAAACATCACCAAGATTTAAACATACTTACAAAAGCACAGGATTTCTTTACTCAACTGAGTGAGGAGCAGCAAAAGGACTGAAGCATTCACTTCATTCACAAACAGAGCTCAGAAACTGGCAGTTCACATGACCTGATACTTTTAAAGCTGACACAGTTGTTCTGTGGAGAAGATACAACTTTAAATACAGCTGTTTGCTATGTCTATATTCAAGAAAATTGTTTAGATGAATAATTTGATTCCCATTATTTACCTTCAATGACTGTTTCTTTATTATGTTATTATCATGTTTTAAAAAATACATATCACAAATAAATGCTGCCTTCTGAAGGCCTGCTGTTAATTTGTTGTTGATCAAACATTTTAAACTGGAATAAATTTGTTTTTGCTGACACTGATGTGGCGTATGAATTGCATTTGAAATGTTTATCATATGTCTTATTGACGCATTAGCAAGAAACATGATGAAATAAAAACAGAGCACTAGATTTTATTTTTAAAAAATAAAAAAGGCATAAAATTAAGTGAAAAAATAAAATTAAAAACTGACATCCTAGGAAATATTCAAATTATTCAAATGTGATGTTTTAATTAAGTTATAGACAGTTCAGACTTTTAAGAATGTCTAGTTCCAGTCCTGCAACATGAATGAACATGGATAAAGCTTAAGACAATGAGTGTATTGTTCCAACATCCTTAGATGAGAAAGATGTTGTGTGTGTGTGTGGGGGGGGGGGGTAAAGGAATAATGAACTACTTTCTGTTGAGTGTTCAGCAAAATTTGCATGTGTAACTATTAAACCAACTAAGCTGTGAGATCATGATAAAACACTAAAATTAAAACTTTACGACTTCTTGCCAAAATGAGTTTTGTGTTTTTTATAATCAACACAAAATAACACAGACGTTTCCTTTCACGGTATCACATCTTTGCCTTTATATTTACGTCATCAAACGGTGCTCCCTTATTTTTTAGGATTCAGGTTAGGTCATGGAAAAGGTTAGGTTTCCAAAGGTCATGGAAAAACGTGCATTTTGTTAAATATACTAAAACTCAGTGTTTACTAGTTTTATTAGACTTATTATTTTGGGTAGCTTAAGTTCACGTTTCTTTCAGCTGTTTTCATTCTGGACTTTTGGAACTTCATGAGGTGCTGACTGCACGGTTCCACGCAGGTGTGTCCTTGATCCATTTTAAATTTTATTAGGTTGAATATGACACTTTAAGGTCTTGCAAACTAACTTGATGATATTATGACCTTGCCGTAAGTTCCTGTAAAACTTTTATAGATTCTAGAAAAGGATTCTTAGATTTTAGATTTCATCTCAGGTGAAGTATTTCTTCAGTCAAAAATCAGACTAAACCTTGCAATAGAATCCATCCATAGAATCCGTAGTTAGTGCAACATTTTAAAAACATTACAGAAGATTTAAATAACATTCTTATAACCAACCAATAACGTTAACTGAACATCTGAAAAAGTGAATGAAAGTTCCTAGAATTTTTAAAATAACATTTTTAACGTTTTTGTTACTTAATGGAACTGTTAAGGAAAAGTTCATCTGAAAGCCCCAAGAATGCTTTCAAACAAGCTATCAGAAATTTACAAGCAACTCATGTTTTTACAGGATGCAAAAACACTAGCCAGCACATAATATCTGGCTTGCAGTAATAGCATTTGCACAGCGTTGGCAGTTTAAAGCAATGCAAAGTAGCCTCTGATGACATTAACCAATTATAAGGATTCTCTTGGAAGGCAGACAAATCTAACTGTGATCCAATGGATACTGTTGAGCAATTGACTTGCAGCTCTCGTCCGAGCTGCACAACACCCTCATGACTGAGGCCTATAAAGCAGTCTTGCATCCCACGCCTTCAGACTTGCATTTAATACACATACATGCAAACAAGTGAAACAGTGGTTGTGCTTTTGACATTTGCAAATTTACGCAGCAACCTGACTTTCTGCTGCGGGTTGTGGGGTTTAATGCTGAATGCCAGCTTTGTTCCATGTTTGGGACTCTCTTTGTAACCTATCCAGACCTTTTTCCCTCAGCAGCGCATTCCCAACCTCCACCTCCTCATAGAATGTTCCCGCCTGCAGCTGCTTCCCTCCACGTGAATTGTGGGATTGTGTGAGAACATCCCGCGAGTCAGAGCACAGCACGCCTGGCATTCAGGGGCCGAGGTGGCATTTCAGAAGCACCACGGCCAGAAGAATACCTTGAGTGTTGTTTATCCTCCTCGTCTTTTGCGTGGTGTCTTTCTATTCATTTCCGAAACCTTTCCCACATTTCCGCAGAGGGTTCAAATGAGATTATTATGTTGTCCTACACTTTGGTTTTCAGGGTCATAACTTGCTGCATCTGAAAATGTGATTTTACTGTATATCCACTGGACAGGCGTAGTCCTCTAGCCAGTCATGTGATTAAAACGATTGCATCAATACATTTTGTCAAAATGATGATACAGCAATGGAGAAAGATATTTACTATCTATCAGAATAATGTAAACTAAAATCAAACACAATATACAGAATAAAGAACAGTGTTTTGTGAACACATAAGCAGCAGTTTCTTTCAGCTAACAATTTTAGGTTGTAGAAACATTTCCCTGTTAAATAACGTCTTTATTCAGCAACAAAAACATTAAGAATGTTATTTAAAATATCATTTTTTTTAGATGTTGTATTAATGTGATTGCTTGGTTCAAACTTTTTTATTTTGTAACATTTTTTAAATGTTTTACTTACAACTTAAGAATGTTTTTGATATTGATCATATATAATGGCTAAATAGGTTCTACTAATGTTACTGCAAGAGAACTTATTGATAACTCTGAGAGAACTTTTCGAGAACATTAGCCAACATTCTGAGAACGTTCTCTGTTAGCTGGGCTGCTAATTGACTTCATGAGAAACATTCTTTTGACATTTCACTTGAATTTCCCTCACATAGGCGGTATTGATTTTGACTCTGCAGATCAATGCATTTTCTTGCCTTGATTGGATTAGGATTACTTTTTTAATAGGATTTCTATTCTCTTTCAGTCAAATATTTGCGAGATCTACATGAAAAATCAATAGGCAAATCAATAATTCGAACAACCTGCTAGTGAGGACTGACCAAAACTACTGTGAACACCTGCTACTTTCTAAACACAGAATGGCTGTCTACATAAATTTGTTTGTGGACAAAACAAGATTTGGTTACTTCCTGATACAAGCATGAGAGTTATGAAATCAATAGTCAATTCCTACTGCAAATTAAAACGTTACCTTATTGATGTCATTATCAATTTGCATATGTACAAACTTTATACTTCTACAAATGTTATTTCACATGAAACAATGTAAGTCAAAGCTTGGGGTCATTTAAAGTTTATTCATGTTTCTTTAATGTGCAGAACACAGACAGCCTGGGTCAGCATTGACCCATATGGGTTGGGCAGTCAGACAATTAGGAAAATACAGCGTTTGTCTGTTACTAATTCATGACTAACAATATCCATCTTTCTAATCCCAGGCTAGCACTGTGCAAGAGACACTGGGATTAAAACATCTCCAATCATATCCCAAATAGATGTGTATAAAGCATAACACCCCACATATCACTCCTCTAGACTCCCTTGTTAGATTTTATGAAGTTTTTTCCCATAATTCTCTCTTTTGTTTAACCAGATGTCCATTCGTACAACAATAACAGACAATGATTGCCAGGAATGGAGTAATCCTGGCTAATTGATTTCAAATGACTAAATCCATTGCCACGATTTATTGGAGAGTCTAATTTGTCCACAAATGACCACCTGTTGCTCCTCAGAAGAAAACAATGTCTGTTGTAGGACAATGGAGTGAAATCAGGGTTAATTTACTAAAGTTAAAAGCCAGATGTGTGTGTTAAGGGGATGTGGCTGCCCTTGAGAAACTGCATCTAGGAACAAATTAGGTGACCAAAATATTAAATACGTTTCTATTCTGTTATCATCCCTGTATGCAAGATGAAATTCACAGAGGACAGAAAAAGATAACTAAAAAAGTTTACTTTGTAACTCCATGAGATTTATTTGACTCCTAGTTATTTATAGGAGTATCAAAAGTAAAAGTAAAATAAAAATAATGTTTTGATCAAACGAAAGAGTCATTAGTCACTGGAAATAAATGATTTAATGATTTAAAGTTTAGTTAAGCTACTGGTGTGTGGATAATGTAAATAAAGCCCAGTTTTGTTTCAACCAATAATAATTTCTCAACTCATTTTTAAAAATATACAAAATATTAAATTATAGGATTAAAAAACTTACTCAACCAAGTTAGTTAAATAATCATTCTTTAATATTTTATTTTTATAATATTAAGCACAGAATACTACAAGAAGGCACAAGAGTTTGGAATTTCTCTATAAGACAAAGTTGTATTTAAGAAAAATGAATTTTCCTTTATGTAAAAGTACTAAAGACAATCTTAATGAGAAAACAACAAACAAACAAAAAATAACTGCTTCCTATTAAAGGACCATAATGATCCACTTCCAGTGGAGCCGCTCCACTTCCAGTGGAGCTGCCCATACACAAGATATGTTCTAGATTAATTTTGGCTGAGAGGAGCAACGCGGGCAAACACTTGCTCAGAGGTCATGACTCAGTCTCTCAGTGAGAGAGCGACATTAAAGAGGCCCAGCCAAGACTTTTTTTCCCTTTGGGATGAGGTGGTCCTGCCGTCACACAGGCGATCTTTTAGGGTAATTCAAGGGAGGTACTATCTACTGTCACTCAAGTGAAGAATGCTGAGCGCTGGGGAGCCAGTCAGTGCTGACAGGGGCCGTCATTCACACCAGCGCACAGTGCAGGACACACGCGGGGCCAATCAACAGAGGCCCCTACTGGGAATGGACAGCATCAGGGCGGGAGGCATCCAACCGTAGCAGGGAGAGAGAGAGAGGGTGGGAGCGAGTGGGCGTGGGACCTTCTGGGGCAATGCCAGAGTTACAAGAGTTAATGGAAGACACTAAACAACTATTAGGATTAGAGGTTAGGATGCAGATTAGTTAAATTAAAGGACCTTGACATCATGAGCACAACGACTTATAATTTCCCCATTAAATGAACATCATAGCTAAACTCCTAATAAAAAGATGCTTCATGATGCCATAGAAGAACCATTTATGGCTGTATGGTTCCTTAAGGAACCTTTAACATCTGTAGAACCTTTCTGTTTCAGAAAAGGTTCTTTAAACTATAGACAGGTATGAAAGAAATGGTTCTTTTAAGAACCTTTGACTAATTGGTTCTTCTACAGCATTGTTGTGAAGAACCTTTTAGGAACCTTTATTTTAAAGAGCGTATATAGTTCTTGGTGTTCTTTTACCTGAATGGACCAGAAATTGAATCAAGCGGCACAGGAAAGGAAAAGGCAGAACTGAGTTCAAACAAGGTGGGCAGAGAACAGGGGTGAGTCTCACCACAGATCTGGTTCTTTCTGGCCCAGACGCCACCTTTCAGCAGGGCACGACACATGCACGCACACACACACATCTCACTGATCCAGTGAATTGTTCATTATCCTACACACCATCCTAAGCTCTCTCTCTGAAAGACGTCTCCTCGCAACCGTCCCCTGTGCCGCAGTATTAGACCTGCCAACCTAGAGGAAGTACATAAGGGGCTCTTTGTTAAGTTATACTGGAGGGACATTGTGTAAAATACAGTGGCTGCTCGAGATAAAAGGCTTGATTTTCCTCTCATCTGAGCTAAGTTTATCCTCTCTGAAGTCTCTCCTTTCTGCTCGGAAAACAAAGGGATGACTTTAGTTTTAAAGCAACTACCTATCAAAATGCTCATCATTCCAAGAGTCAAATTGAACAGGGCTAGTAACTGGTTGAATGTGGGCATGTCATTAGAATACACATTAAGTGCCCTGATGAAAAGGAAAAGGTCTCTTTCTGAACTACTTTAAAGATTGTGAAATCTTTCGAGAGCAAACTGTTCTAACAGAACTGCCGTGCTCGTTTGTTTAAAGCTGCAATCCGTAACTTCTACTGCCTCTCTACTGCCATCTCTGTTTGCAGGTTACTTTAGTACTATTCTTCACATCTGTTGAAGTCAAATGAAGCCAAACGGACATTTCCCAGGAAATTGAACCCAGCAGCTCAAATTATAAATCTTTATTATAAGCTTACCGTTGAGAATAAGGTGACCGTTTTGAACTGATCTGATCTGTTATGTACTTGCCCAATAACTGTTTTTTTCTTTCTTTTTTTTTACCTAAAAAAGTAATGGATTGCAGCTTTAAGCCAGACAACACCCTTTCAAAATGGTCCCTTTAGAAGTTACAGGTAAATTCTTCACAGGATTAGACTGCTGCAAACTGAGTCTTGGCTATCAGGTGGTCTGTGGGGAGCAGCTGGAAGTACAAGTCAGCCAGTTGGTGACTCAGGTAACAGAGTTTGTGGTACGACACTGAGCCCTGTAAGAGAAGGATAACTGCAAACAGGATACACATGGTACATTTCCATGGCAACAAACTTTGGCATCCAGAAAATCTGCGTTGCTACAGGTCACAGAGAGTTGGCAACTGCCCTGCTCACAGAACGACCGCCATTGATCTTTTATTTATATATTTTCGTATATCTCCATATTTCAATGGACATCGATTACTGTACTTCTGATAAGCACAAATAATGCTTATTAACAATATAAGGAAACACATTACACAGTATTAACAAGGTCTCAACAAAATGTCATTGTGAAACAAAATCACAAAGAAAGTGAATTGCTGAATGAAAATATAAATAAACTGGGGCCAAAATTAAGTATTATGGTAATGGTTTCATGTCATCACTCTTGAGAACACAAAGCTAATCCGACAGACCTTGCGTGTTTTTCAGCCACTGGTTAGAGAGATATTGGCCATAAGTGTGTCTGTGTTGCCAGGGCCTCCAACTGGAACCCCAAACGGGCATTAACTGTCACTGTGAGCGTGGTGGAACAGCGCCTATCACCAGAGAGACCCTGGCACACACCAGGGCATGAGACACCGACGCAGGCAGAGAGGGCACTGGGCAACCGGCCAGGCACACAGAGGGCTGCTGGGAGGCAAAGCACCACTGCCACCGCCAACAAAATCTTGCCAAAACAACACACCCCAAACAAAACCTTTTAACAGCCAAATAAAAGGTTATTCTGCAGTTATATTTCCTTAAACCATTTTAACCATCTCTACATGTACAACTCACATTTCCAGAGGCAGAAACAACAAACAGGTGCACCTTGTAACCTTTCTTAACACCCCAAATTGTTTTCATGATGAGAAAAGGACAACTACACAATTACAAAAGGGACCGTCTACCCAAAAATGAACATTCTTCCATCATTTATTCACCCCCATGTCATTCTAACTCTGTATGATTTTCTTTTCTTTCGAGGAACACAAAAGAATATATTTTGAAGTTTGTTGGTAAACAAACAAGAGTGGCACCCATTGATTTCCACTGTAAGGACAAAAAAACACTGAGACATTTCTCAAAATATCTTCTTTTGTGTTCAATAGAAGAAAAAGGCTCATATAGGTTTGGAGTGACATGAGAGTAAATGATGGAAAATGTTCATTCTTTCACTGCTGAAATATTTTCTTTTGTGGACTATTCAGAGCAGGAAGACAGAGTGCTCATTGTTTTACTGGTGGCTTATGAGGGCTGTCTTTGCTATAAACAGCTTTAGAACAGGTGCGGAACTGCCTGACGACTCCGATCATGTCTATCATTAGATAAAGTAGACCAAGGTGTTCAAAATGTCAGCTGGTGTAATCTCATCCACAGGCCTAAGAGCTAATTGTTTAACTGTCTCAGGAAAAGCTTTTGACGCAAAGGCCAAACACGAAACCGTGGCGTTTGAAGAGAATAAATCCGGCGTTACAAAGCTTCGGTCCAGACGGTCAAGCGTGTGGCTGTGGATCTGGCTAGCTGAACAGCATGTGCATGCACATTAATGCGTTTGCTGATTGGAAAGGTCACTGATTCACAACAGAGTAGAATTGGAAAGGTATTTAATCCACCAATAAAAGAGGATGGGATGTTATCAAATGGAGGAAAACAGAACATTTGAGTAAGGGAAAAAGCACAGAGAAAAGCACAGGTTTCAAATGTGCTGTAAGGTGAAGAGATTCTGTATGGAAGGATGGCAGAAATTCAACAGCAGATTGGGGGGGTTGAGGATTCCACATTGAGAAGAAACTTGTTAATAAAGAAAAACAAATAAAGGGGTAAACTTTGTCCCTCTGTGACAGGACGTTCAAGTAAAACCGCTACTGATCTAAATAAGACTCTTTGGATAAATTTTGCAGTTTAAAATTCTATTAACAAATTAACAAAACTAACAGTAACATTTTGCGATGCTCACAACTTCAGGAAAAGCACAAACACAAAACCCTCAAGCAAAACAAAATCACTGTTTATTTTAAAAAATGGCTTCATAAATAATCTATATCTGATATACTTCAAATGATTATAAAATAAACATTGTGACACCACAAATGAAAACAAATAAATGCCATAACCGACTTCATTTCATAAACCTGAACAGGGTCACTTCCCTAAATAGGACAGCAACAAGTAGATTCAATATTCATGAGGAAATAAATTTAAATAAACGAATTTTCAGTGGTCTACCTATACATACAATGGTAGTGTTTGCTCTAACAGTGAAAAAAATCTTGCGGCCCTTATTGCTTCATGATGGGATACAGATACATGAACATGGGCTACAACAACCAATAGCTACATTGAGTACAGATCTCATATAAGCTCTCTTAGTAATTTATATAAGGCTAATATAAGGATATTATAGTGCCATTATGTTAAACATATTACATAAATATGTCATATAAGTCAAGTAATGGAATCAATCAATAGCCTCTGCATTGTACTTTTTAACCAGAGTGATTATAAATTAACCTCACATTATTAGATTACCAACAAAAGGTTCATTAAAATGTCTTTGTTCATTAAAATGTCTTTGTTCATTAAAATGTAAATAAAAAAAAGCAACAAAATAATTTTTTTACACTCACACAATCACAGAAGACACCCAGTAGTATTTTTATAGATAATTATTTGACCCCATACCTAAAATCATAAGACAAAAACAATTAAAATAACTGAATGGGTGAATGCATGATATTCACAATACAAGTTTGAGTAGTCTCTTGTTGGAGCTAACGTCTCAGCTTTAAAATGCTGTAACACAAATAAGCTGTTGTTTTACAACACTATCCAACTGGAGTGTTTTGCAAGATTAAAAAAATAAAACCTATTTCCAAGTACCTACATTTCAGTTTCCAAAATCAAACAAATCCACAAATTTTGACAGCCTACTTTGTGTCTACTAGATGCAGAATAAAATTAATTAATAAAAGAACAATACTGCACACTGAATCACTTAGTGCATGTGTACAATATTGTTTTTCAATTACAATCCAGAGGGGCTCATCACAATGAATGTGTTTAATATGAACTCGAACTCAAATCTGATATCACTATTGTGAATTTAGGTCATTACAAAAGAAAATCTGATGTAGGACCACAACAGTCATGGAAGTACAATGTCATTATATTAGAACTGCGTGTTTAGAGGCACTTCCGACAAGTGGTGATTTGTTCCCCGTGCATTTGAAAAAGAAAGACTTCTTTTGCAAAAGAAGTTATAAAGTTATAAGTATTTTAAGTATAAGTATATTCTGATTTGTAAATGGTCCTCATTAACCTTGTTTCAAATCGGGCCAAAAATAATTAAACTAAATTATGCTTCATCCTTCCCGTTTTAGTGAAAGAAGTTTTCACATAGTAGCAGTAAAGCAAACTGAAGTGAATTTAGACTGTGACGTTCGTATCTAAAAGTACCTATAGTTCTTGGAAATCAATGTTATTGTTTTATACATGAAACTTAAATTATTATTATTATTATTGGTTTAACAGCTCCCTCAAACACAAAAATAATCCAGATTTTAAATGCATGACTTGAATATGGCGATATAAAAATAAATGAGTAATAAAATTAAGACACAAATAAGTTAAACATCTGTGGATTTCAAAAGGCACAAAAAATGAATTATACAAAACAAAAGATAAAACGTCGATCAAACGCAGCTATAGTAGTCAAACTATCAGTAGAGGCATTATTAGCAGTGTTTGGTGAGGTTTGCATACTTGTGTACATGGTAGTAAAAGTTATTGTAAACCATTTTTCTATTTGTTATCATGTGTGTGAAGCTTTTGGACTTGCAGCAGTGTCTTTACTCACGCCAGAGGTCACGCCTCACCTCCAGAGCCATCAACCATCAGTGCCACAAAACCAGACAACAGTCTCCGCCCATTCTGCTTCTCTCTCATGACAACCGCTCACGTGACCCAGACCTGTGGGAGCAGGCTGGGCCGAGATCTAAACAAATAAGGGTTACCGTGGAGACAACGAAGCCTCAGAATCAACAATTCCCCTGTAATCCTGTTTCATTAGTACACACAAAACATCTACACTTTTGACATGACACTGATTGTATTTAGCTGTATTTAGATTCATGTGTCTACATCAGTAGTCCATTTTTAATGAAGAACCTGAAGGAGTTTGATCCATTAGAAGGACTAAGTCATTGTGGGGAAGATTTTGCTGAGAGCGAGGAGAAAAGAGAGGGCAGAGGGTGGCTTTCTCCACTGGATTCATGTGTGTGTGTGTGTGTGTGTGTGTGTGTGTGTGTGTGTGTGTGTGTGTGTGTGTGTGTATCTCTGTCTGTCTACACATGAGATCGGGAGGTCAGGTTGAACGTCAGAGGCTGTCTGCTCCTGAACGGCAGGAACCAAAGGATCTTCCAGCGAGTGCCAAACACCTCAGCCATCGCCTGCTGCCACGACCGCCGCGGGCCGCTGGGGGAGCAGAATAAATTACATTATACATCATCGGTTAACGTGAATTATAATCACAAAACTAATCACAAGACTATAGCTTCAAATATAAGCTATAGAGAAACGCAATGAGCATTACTCGTAATGAGGTGGTAGATTACATTTCATTATTGCTAAACTGCAGTGGCGGTCCATGAAGGTTTTTTTTAAGGGAAGTTGCTGTGTAAATTAATATTAATCAAAAGCATTAAAACATCTACTCACCAATTTCACAAGGTGCTTTTTCATTATGGCAAAATTATATAATAGCTTTCCACACACTTGTTTAGAAATACTTTAGTGATTTGGACTCTCCTGCTACATGAATTATTCATTATTTCATCAATTTATTCATTTATTTTTGTCTTTCCACCTGTTAGCCACAAGCAGGCTTGATTATGCACTGAAAAGAAACTGAAATCTGGTAAAAATGAAAAACTTACCTCCTATAATAATTGGTTAATAACAAAAAAATGAGGCTAATTTAATTTCTTCTCCGTTATGAAATGAAGCCCCTCATTTGCATATCCATTCTAACTGGTTCATTTACGCACTACAGGACCATTTATTTATTCAACCTCCTCTGGGATTCGTGACATGATTTAGGTTTTCACACATAAATTTAATCTTTAGATAAAAACAAATCTTTATACTTGATATGCATTTTGAAGTTGTGTGTGTTAGTAAAAATAGATAAAATCAACAAATAATCTCTTTAAAGCTGCAATCTGTTACTTTTGCCTTTCTACCACCTTTCTGTTTACAGACGAACATTTCCCATGAAATCCAACCCGACAGCTCAAATGATAAATCATTATTATAAACTTACCATTGGGAATCATGGTAAGGTTAGGAGATCATGTTGAACACGGACCTGTTATGTACTTACTCAATAACTCAATTTTTAATTTAAGTTATGGATTGCAGCTTTAAGATTGTAATGTGTATAACGCATGTTTTTTAAAAGACTCCCTGGTCTTCTACACACCACCACTGCTAACAGACTGGAAGATACAGCGAGTTCAGATACTCACATGTCCTCCATTAAGTGGGACATCTTCTCTATGGTCGTCGTGTCCTGTTGTGGAAAACATGAAAGATGTTGCCTGATTATCACCAATGAACCGTAAATGTGATTTCTTATGAATGTAATGAACAATACAGCAATGATTCATGAGATGGTTTATGACAACAAGCCAGTGGATGCGCGGGGGTGAGCTGGATCGGTTTTTGATCTTTCCCACGCTGGGAGTGAAAACCGCTACAGCATACAGGGAGACAAAAGAGAGACAGTGAAGCTGACAACAGCAAGACTCCCTTGGTGCCCTCCTCACCTTGCCAAGTTGGCACGGGGGCAAAAGGGCATCTGCCTGCGGACAATGGGCCCGCGTGCATAGGGATGCTAAAATCCCCCCTGCCTGCCAGGTGAAGAGACGCGGCAAACAGACAAAAAAAATATGTAAATAAGGGAGGATTAACAGAGGCGAGACGGAAGGGACTGTTTGTGTTTAAATGGTAGAAGTGTGTTTGACATGGGGTTTCTCAAACAATCTGTGCTCTGTGTATGTTCCAGTAGACAAATAAATATAAACAAGGATGCCGTCCCAGATGTTAGCAGATGTGTAACTAAGTGTGACTGGAGTTGTTAAGGTTGAAGAATAAAGTCAGATTCAGGTTCTAAGATGCTACTGAACACACTCTTGGCTTAAAGCATCAACAATGAAGTCAGATTCAGGTTCTAAGATGCTACTGAACACACTCTTGGCCCAGTGTGTTAGCAATAAAGTCAGATTCAAGTTCTAAACTGCTACTGAACACACTCTTGGCCCTGTGCGGTCAGTGCCGTGCCAATCCGGCCTGGCTGTGATTCAGGCTGAACTCAGCTGGCCTCAAAGAGGATGTGTGAGGAAAGGATCTTAGCAGGGATGAGTGGTTTAGTCTGCTAGTTTAGTTGCTATGACTGGCACAGAGCGACAGGCTAACCACGTCTTGTAGCACATCACAACATGGGATAGTAAGTGAGGGGCAGATTGTGCACAGAAGCACCAGTACGTTTTCCAACCTTTGGATAAGTAGAGGGTTTAAGGACAGTACAGGACACGAGATAAGACAGCTTAACGTTGACTCTTAGCAACACAAGATAGATTAGTGCTGTCAAAGGAAGTCTCCTGCAGAAGTAAGTTAGTGTCAAAGCTCGGCTAATAGAAGGGCGAGACAATTTGTCCAATAGTCAAGGATAATGCGATTACATTTAGTGAAAACACAGCATGCTGGGTAATTTGTTACCAAAAGGAAAAAAAAAACACACACAAATACAAACTGTTATTTTGATGGTTGAACAATGAAAAGAGGCTAAGGCTGGGTGGTGTGACCATGTAACCATAGAAATCTGCTAACTGGTTCAGTCTCAGCTACTCCACTGTATATCTGTGGTGCAATTAAAAGATCAGATACTACTGCTTATAATGGCAATAAAAAAATCAATGAAATGGCAGTACATAAGTAAGGTTTAATATTTAATAAAACACCCAAAAGTGTCAATGGGTGCAAAATTCAAATTCTGGTGAAAAAAAAAATTCAAGCCATTTCACAGTTAAATTATGGCGACCGCCATGGCATCTCAAGTCAGCATTGATACTTTGCATTGTTATCATAATAAATGAAATATGATTTTAACAAAGCTCTTGATACTTGTAAAATCATCTGTAAGCCTTACACACACTTTCTAACTGACATTTGTGTGTGTTTTATTGAGCGTTAAAGTAAGTCGTAATGTACTTTCATTGTATTAAAATCACCTGACAGGACATTCACTAAATAAAAATCAGGCTTTAAACGACAAAGTTGAGTAAATGATGACAGAAGTTTCTTTTTTTTTGGCTGAAGAATCCCTTGTATTTCTTTTAAAAGAGCAGCACTTTACAAATAGGTCACTAATCCTCTTTAGTGTGGTTATCACATGAACTCACCAATTAAGAGATTAAAGTCAAATGTGATTATCACACTCCCCCCAATCGGTTAGTTCTGACAGCCAAACAGAACAGCGTGGTTACAAGTTTGACTTCAGTTTACTTTCCTGATTTACCCATTTCAACAAACAGGTCTGTTAAACACCGTTATGTCTGAGCCTGCCAGGAAATGGGTAAGGTTCGCTACAACAATGAACCATATTTTTACTACAAATAAAACCAAAAAAGCAACGGTTACTATAATTAGGCCATGGTAACCACAAATTAACCATGGTTTTGCTACAGAAACCATAGTTTAACAATTGCATTTGCAGTAGACTTGTGGTTTTACAAATGAATACCAAATCAATCCACCAAAGAAACATCGAAATCATCACCCTGGTTACCTCTCGTTTACGAAAAGAAAATCATGGTTAGTTTTCGTAAGGGTTGGTCAGAGGAAAACTTAAATACCTAATAGAATAAAACTGAGTATATAACCAATTCGTTTAAAAAGAAAGAAAGAAAGAGAGACACTTACAGCAAGAATTCCTTTGACCTGTGAGTAGAAAAGGCTGCTCATTCCTCCAAACATGATCAGGCCCATGAAACAGGACCCGCGTAGAAGAGCTAATTCATGACGTACTGCAAACTCCTCCTGAAGGAAAAGAGAAGCGGTCACACATGCGATCTAAATGCTCAGATCCAAACCACACATCATCTCACTGATGACGTGACACTCTGTGTGTTATCTTTGCTGTAGGCTTTTCTGTAACCGTTACACCAAACACATAACAACATGCACAGAAACATACAAAAATCCACAATATTTTGCTTGCTGTGGGAAAGTTAAGCGTTTCCTGGCTATAACGCCACTATCTCTCACGCACAGCTGTTTCAGTACACATTTAAATCATGCCTGGCGTCTCAACTGCGCCTGTTTACTCAAACACAATGCAGCACGGAATAAACGAAAACAAAACCGGGCATCATGGGCTTTTACTTGCCGTGAAGGCTTAGCTGGTCTAGCGTTATGGTGAAATGCGGGACAGTCGAGCAATACATTTCACTGCATGTTGTACTGTGTATGATTATGTATGTGACAAATAAAATTTGAATTTGAAATGCATTCAAGCTGAAATAACGCTCGTGTAAATTTTATTGTTTCGACCGAAACTATAACGCTATTCAGATTCGCGCTAGCGGTGAAGAACGCAACTGCAGGGGCACGCACGATTTCAAAACATTTTCTGCTGTGAATGCAACTGTGCTGTTTGTTTAAGCATGCTGTTTTGAGTTGTTTTAGCGGCCAGTTTACTGAAGGAATTATGCAAATCGTGTAACGGCCCAGACGCAACCTCAAAATCGGTACTAGAACAAATAAACAACCTTATGTTCTGTTCTGATTGTGGAAAATGCATGAGACTACCATGACCAGGCAAACCTGACTGAGATTGTACTGCACTGCTCCAATGCAGTCTGAACACCTGAACCGTCTCTTTGAGAAGCCGAAAGTACCGCTACGCTATACATCTGGATATATGGCAGGTTATAATGTGCCATCATGTGACCGTCTTTTGCCACGACCAACAAAAAATACAGAGTTTCAAACAGAATTCACTTAGTGTTTACAGTTAATGTGAACAGTTTATTTTGAGTGGTGCAGCATCAATCCAGGTGCATCACAACTGATTATCATGCACAAATGCACCTGGAGTTCAGTTCAGTTTCTCTCACTCACAGCAGCAGCGTTCAATACTCAGCAGAAATGCTAATGCCACCTGAAGGTCCTTATAATCTCAGCTAAGAGGTGCAAATCTAGTGCTAATCATCTTCCTCCATTGAGAAGATTCCGCTAAACCAGAATAAAGTTTAGCAGTTATATTAGGAAAGGCAGACTGCAATACTACATGTAATACACAGTGCAGTTTTTTTTTTTTAAGAAATTTTCTGTGTTTTTTGCATCCATACAATGGAAGTCAATGTTGTCTGCTTACCAACATAATATCAAAATATTCAAAATATTTTCTTTTGTGTTCCTCAGAAACAAAAAAGTCCTACCGGGTTGGAATGACTAAGGTTGTGTTAAACGATGGAAGAATTTTCATTTTCAGGTGAACGTTGCCTTTAAATATAGTAGACACTAGACAAAATAGTCACTTTCTGTCACACAGCACCCTTTTGCAAAAGGAAAAAAGTGATTTCATCACTTCCATGTGAGATTTTATGTGGTGTTCTATCATGCTATTGGCCATGTGTATTGTGTTGCCTCAAGCAATGTGCACGCTGAAATCTGAAGGAAATGTGGAGGCTCCGGCCACATCATGAAGTGTCTACTGGCAGCTCAGGCGGTACAACTTTTCATTAAAATTGTCATTAAATGATTTAAACCTATAAAACTTAGTGACTTGGGACAGTAAAAATGGGGGTGTGTAAATGTGCAGGCCTCACCCGGTCCACCAAGGACAGCGGCTGGAAATAGTAGTACTGGCAGAAGTCCAACGCTAGAGTGTAAAGACTTAAAACCTGAGTGTAAAAACACAGCTGCAAAAAGAGCCAGTGGTTATCCTCCCCAACACAGTTATTAATCCTGCACAGAGAGCCAGAGAGAGAGACAGAGAGAGAGACACACATGGAAAATGTTTTCAATAAGCTACAACGTGAACTGCAAATTAAAGCAGCTATTTGAATGCCTAAACTAACAGAAATAGCAACCAATAAGTTAAGAAAAAATGACTGATAAACAACATTCTTTGATAAATGAAAACTGAATGGAAAATGAAAAGAATGAAAAGCATTTTCATTTTTGGGTGAACTATCACTTTAGAGACAAGTCACACCAATGGAATACGAGCAAGGTTAAGACGGTTAGAAAGGGCCGAAACAGAGAGAGCAGAGCAAGCCAGGTTGAACCGTTATTCAAATGAAGAAAGAAAGTGATATGCCACATTTTTTTCCTCTTCTTCTCTCTGCCATTACAGGCGATGACAGGGAGTCACGATTTGCTGAGTCCAGACAGACAGCGGCCTTCTTCAGCTGAGCTGTGGGGCGGGACTTAATGCAGGCCTCTCCGGTCACTCGATACGGCCTCTCCCTCTGCTTTACCTCTCTACAGAGACCTCATTAAACTTCCTCCATACTAAACCCAGCAGGAATGTCATGCTGTCTGGAGTACAGGGTCTTTTAAGGTTACACTGTGACCTCAGGTCAACAGACCACTTTTCACTTTGTATCCTAAAACATCATAAAGCTCTCAGTGCGTCTCAGATAGACATAACAAGACATAACAAAATTCTGTAGTTTTGTTATTAGTTAAATGGACGGTTCCCCAAAAATGAAAATTCATCTCATTCTTCTAATCTAATTTACTCACCCTCATATCATTCCAAACCTGTTTGACTTTTTTGCTTCTGAAGAATACAAAGAAAGATATTTTAAGTACATTGGTAACCAAACAACTGTGGCACCCGCTGACTTCCACTGTATGGACACAAAAACAAAAAAAAAACCCTTTTTTTGGTTTCACAAGAATCAAAGTCATATTAGGTTTGGAATGACATGTGGGTGAGTAAATGATGGAAATTATTTCATTTTTGGGTGAACTATCCCATTAACAACTGTTCTTTGATTTGTCAGATGCTCAAACATACCGAAGATTGTTTTGTTTGAAACACAGTTAATGGCGGTGACAATGGTGTTTGATTTACCAGGGACAGTGGTGGTCCATACGACGCACGCAGTGGCCGCAGCGGCTGCAGTGGTGTGACCTCTTTGGCCTCATCATGTTACATTTATTGCAGAGCTCCCAATTGTCTCTTTCTAAAACAAGACAAGAAAATACAATCTAAAGAACCACCAACAAAACTCAATGTGCTGAAAGCCTTAGAAAGAAACTATATGCACTCTATGCTAAAAGGTCTTCATCGCCATCTAGTGGAGTGGTGACTTGCAGGGTGGGTAAATATTCTACAACTTTAGATTATGGGTAGCTTATTCAAATACCCCAACACTGCTATCTTGGAGAAAGTGTTACGTTCTGTTACAGACTTTTGTGCTGAAAATGTGTTTAGGGCCAAAATAATTGCTTACTAATCTATTTACATTTGATGCATTGGGCACAGTTCCTGTATATCATGAAAAAGAATTAAGCATAACATTGTGTACTAAAAATACAAAGCACCCTTACAGCCCAATGAATCACCATATTATTGTTCTATTGTCCTATAATAATGCTGTTTAATTAACTAAGCAGCATTAATAAAAGTTGTAAGTAAATACAGTAAGACAGAGCTGTTGCACAGATTGTTGAGCTACACTGCCCTCTTCTGGCTGGTTCAAGGAACTTCGGGTAAGCCATCCAATAAGTGAGCATCTGCTCTCTGGCAACCGCTATACACTCATTTAAGTGACATATGAGCACATATAATTATTCCAAGTAAACACAACTCATCCTTACAATCTGCTTTTACTTAAACTTACACACTTAAGCAAACATATTGTCTACGGGGCCTTTATAAAATGTGGAACTAACTTCTTCCGACTACAATACAATTCAGGCTCTAAACACAATACAGTATAATATCACACTACATTATACATATCACAATATATGACCAAAGTAAATTGCTGAACCTTCCATTGCTGTATCCATTATTTGGCTGTGGGGACACTTGGCTTTGAAGTATTATATGTTTATAGTAAATTTAAATATTGCATCCCGGTTTAGCTTGAAGGTGCACAGTTCTTTTATATTTTAAGGCCATTTATATTTTAATCATTATCCAAAGCGGCTTAAAAATGAGAGAGCATTTATCATTTTGCCACGCGAGACAAGAAGCTTTGTCTACACAGCTACATTTACAAGCAGAATGGACAGAATGAAAAGAGGATGAAGAAATATGTTACATATTTTACTAACATTAAATAAGGTTAAATATTGGAACATTAGGGATTGAAACAGGCGTGTTTTCAATTATTTATTAATAATTGACTTAAAACTGTGTTAATAAAACATGTTTAAGAAAATGTATTCAGAAACAGCTGAAGAGTTGTTTTCAAAAGACATTATTTAACGAATCAGCAGTAAGCAGAATCTGTTTTCTACTTGCCTGCAAGTGGAATTTTGGGATCCTGAGCAAGTTTTCCAGGGTCTGCAGTGGAAGCCCTGAGCAATGCCGAGACACATAACACTGATGCTAGATAGTAACCTGAAGAGAAAAAAAATGAACAGTATGTTCTGAACAACACTGATATTCAATTGATATTACACTTCTGCAATCCATACTGACTCCATGCAAACTGTTTTATATGTATCAGTCTTAGATAATATAAACTTATGAAATATTATACTTTGAACTGGCACTGATAGAATGTTCAGCATTCAGAATGTAAACCAATCACGTCATCATAGTATTTACATGATAAATTGCCAATGGCCTTGCATCTGTTTGCATATTCACTCTTGATAGGTCTAGTCTTTCTTGCATATATTTAAATATTTATAGCCACCTTTACACAGCAATGACTATGCACTGATTTTCATGCACAACAGAAATGTGCTAAGGGTCATGACAACAACAGTGTGGCTCTGAATTAATGCTTTTGTATAGCTAGGTATTAATATGGTTCAAAGAGCACCAGGTTTGTAATTAACTTGAGGTGGGGAAGCGTAAATAAACCTGCTGTACAAAACCTGTCCTGTACAAAACCTGTCCTGTCCTGCAACTCGTTACCACATTATCTACAGACCACACTGTCTCAACATACTGCTGTAATCGAGTAAGTCAGGTTTTAACAGACTCATTTGGTGCCTCATGTACTGCACAAACCAGATTGTAGAGAAACAAGGTTTCAGTGAAACTATTCTCTGAACTCTCGCTACTGATTACAACACATGATAGGAGCTGTTAACAGAAGAACATGGTCAGAATCTCTTTCATGTATGTATCTTACAGAACACAAGTGCAGCAGGTATATGTCCCTCTGCGAAGTGTGGCAACAACACCAGCTTGGGAATGAGGAGGGTGTTGTAGAACCAGACAAACAGCACCATGCTAATGCAGAACCAGCCCATTGGGTCCACCACAAAATGCAGTCGCAGCTTCATCTTTCCCGACAGTGTATGTGCCCGTAAAACCGAAGCAGCTCCTAATCACACACAGAATGCAGACTTCAGATCAGCTGTAGCCAAAAGTACCATTTAATAAGGAACATATTGATTTTATTCCAGCCCAAAACAGGATATGAAAAATGAACCAGCTGGTCTTTACTACTGTCTAGTCTAGACCATTCACACCTCAACAGTCAAAGGACCTTCTTAAAGGGATAGTTCACCCAAAAATGTAAATTCTTCCATCTTTTATTCATCCTCATGCCATTCCAAACCTGTAGGACTTTTGTTCTTTCGAGGAACACAAAAGAAGATATTTTGAAGTATGTTAGTAACACTACTGTATGAACATACAGTAAAAAAACACCAAGACATTTCTCAAAATGTGCGGAAAGAGTAAATGATGGAACAACTTTCATTTTTGGGTGAACTATCCTTTTACCATTTTGCACCTTACAAAACCAACATTGTCTGCATATGTTAAATAAATATATATGTATATTTATGTATATATGTATAAAGACGTTACATTAAATTCAATTTAGTCCTATAAAGAATAAAAATAAAGAAGTGCCCAAAAATGACTTCTGGATCCCACTGTATAAAAACATCTTATATGCTCCTTCCAAAGGAAACTGATGGACTAAGAGATACATTTCACTTTTCTATTGTACCATTTAGTATGAGACGTGTTTCAATATGATTTTTGTTCACTAGACTTGCGGTAGCAATTACAGCGCGTGTAACAATGTTGTGACACTGAGGATATGTGGTAACATAAGAACTTGCGGATGAAGTAGATGAATGGACCTTTAAATCAGCGAGTGCTGTACCTCCTGAATGGCCTCAGTCCACAGAAAGCATCAGCGGCCAGGTGCTCTCTGCCATGACAACCTGAAGAATACACGAAACAGAAAGCCGATCATTTATATGACCACTTTAAACAGCTTGTTTCATTCATTGCATGTAAATGCTGATAGGACCAGAAGTTGGGAGAGCTGCAGAAAGAGATACGCAGCTCTGAGATACTGTTAACAAACAACCACAACAATTAAAAAGAACAAACAGCAGCTGGACAGACATTCAAAGCATACTAACAATACGATATTATATTCATTTAACATCTCAGGTTTGTGTGGGTTTTCAAACAGGCGATACTATGAGGGGATGTGAGACATCTAGCGGACAGCGCTGGTATTGTTCATGTACACGCCCGTGCAGATCTTGCGAAATATTGAATGTTTTTAATTGCATTACATTGCATTACATTACATTGCATTACATTGCATTGCATTGCATTGCTACTTAATCGCTTTATAAATGAACACCACATTTCAGCATTGTCGTGTTATCAGTCCCTTCATGTTTTCACATCAGACACAATGTTGCTGATCTCGTCTTAACAATGGCAATGCAAAAACCTTAAATCAAAAAACAAACAAACAAACAACCAGTGCATTTCACAGACATTTCTGTCTGATCGCAATAACTCACGCACATTTTCATCTCTGCTGGTTCAGTGTGTTGAATTGAAGTTGTAAACACGCTCAGGGATGCCCATGAGGAGGAAACACAAACCCACCTGATAAGTCCAAACATCGGACCTGAAACACATGAGAGAAGTAATGTTCACTCACACTACTCACATTGATCAAATGTCCGTACGAGGCGAGCTCGGGCGGCTGACGGTGAGACTGACAGAGATCCGCTCTTCCTGGACTGTGATTGTACGGAAGCCGCGAAGGGTGTGAAAACGACACGATCACACGACACATGAGTGCGGTGAAGACCTGCGAAAACCTTAAACATCAGTCAGCCTTATTCACACACACACACGTCTTAGTGACGACTACACTCTATAACCTATAGATAATAATTCTATAACCTATAGATAATAATTCTATAATCTATAGATAATAATTCTATAACATCTTCAGATAATTCTATAATCTATAGATAATAATTCTATAACCTCTTCATGATAATTCTATAACCTATAGATAATAATTCTATAATCTATAGATAATAATTCTATAACCTATAGATAATAATTCTATAAATCTATCAGATAATTCTATAACATCTTCAGATAATCTATAGATAGATAATTCTATAATCTATAGATAATAATTCTATAACATCTTCAGATAATTCCATAATCTATAGATAATAATTCTATAACATCTTCAGATAATTCCATAACCTATAGATAATAATTCTATAACATCTTCAGATAATTTTATAACATCTTCAAATTTCTATAACCTATAGATAATAATTCTATAACATCTTCAGATAATTCTATAACCTATAGATAATAATTCTATAACATCTTCAGATAATTCTATAACCTATAGATAATTCTATAATCTGTGTATAATAATTCTATAACCTATATGTCCTATAGATAATTCTATAACCTATAGATCTTCAATAATTCTATAACCTATAGATAATTCTATAACCTATAGATGATAATTCTATATCCTATAGATAATTCTATAATCTATAGATAATAATGTAATCTATGTTTTCTACGCATTTTATAATGTTTCTGTTTTTAATTATTTCCCTTTTCCCTGTTTCTTTACCGTTTATTCTTATGCCTCAGCAGTTTTAAAAAGTATTTTCTGTAAAGCTGTTTTTGAAAGCTATTTAGAAATAAATTTAAATGGACTTGTTTTCCATTTTATTATTTTTATACTGATCTAGTGATAGTTTCAGTCATATATAACCCTTACAAAAGAGTGCGTTTTCAGATATGAATTATAACATACTAAAACATTCAGTATGTCTAAGGCATCACTGACTGCATTAAAGTTGGTTTTCATATTCGCACATTCGTACTTCCATGTTGAATAATTTAAAAAGGCTCAATAGCGTAGTAACTTAAAAAAGGCATTGAAAGGCTCATTTCGGTTCATTTTCTTTACCGACTATTATGAGCATAAACTACAATTATGTGCAGAAGTCGACTTTTTACAAAAGTTATAAACCACAATGATGTCCATGTACAAATGACATGATATATAACAACTTTCTAAAGACATTTTAGTTGAAAATCTCTGCTTGCCTTGGTTTAAAACGTTTCAAAGCATGTTGATCCATCTGTCTGTCTGTCTGTGTTAAATATATAATGTATGCAGCAAGCTCATTGAATTCAGGAACTTAATTTTTAAATATTTCTTGATATTAGTACCAACAATACAGAATTTATCCAAGCTTGGGTCTTTGATCTCCTTAAGTAGTTGCACTA
This sequence comes from Chromobotia macracanthus, assembly GCA_036877525.1. NCBI lineage: Eukaryota > Metazoa > Chordata > Actinopteri > Cypriniformes > Botiidae > Chromobotia > Chromobotia macracanthus. The sequence goes on from JAZGTH010000063.1 coordinate 5,473,610, forward strand.
GTGTTGAAACTGACTATAAACCTTTGGTGAAGAAGTATTTGTATACAATGAACCCATGTGTGAAATGCAGCGAGGAGCTGGTGTGGAGGTGTTTGGAAGCGGACAGTCCGGGTGAAGATATTTCGTGAGAAAAGCAGATGAATGAATGTCGGATGAAGCAGATGAATCTGTGGTTAACAGTGCAGAGATGAGCTGTGAAAGGATGAACAGGATCTTCCCATGTTATTAACCCATCATCTGTTAATGGTGTGTCTTCTTAAGTGTATCATCCAAAGTTAAAAATAACAGGCAGTCATATTATAAGATGTTTACTGTTACTGAACTGTTGTAAAATGATAAAATGTCCCACTTTCCTGTCAAGCTATTACTTTGCATATCTCTGCACACTTTTGGAGGAGGTGTGGCTTCAAAATTGCCTGTGCTACCTTTAAGGCATGCATTTTTAAACAATAATGAAGATAACCTCTGGAGCAGATATAACAAAATTGTATTTACTTAGTGAAGTGGTCTTTATGATGTCCCTTGTTACAATGTATGTTTTTAATTCTCCTTTGTGTATTGATACTTGTTTCTTTATAGGTCCAAATACCTCGAATCCAGAGAAGAAGCTCAAGACGGATCTCATACAACACAGAGCCAAGGGATCAGGACTCATCGTCATGCCATTCTGAGGTTAAAGTGAAAAATGAAAAGCCCAAACTAGAGGAATCAGTGTTGGATGGATTTGGGTCTGATCCTAGACCAGACTGTAGTTTTGATCAATGGTCTACTGAGGGGTTTGGACTATGCAGAATAGCTTTGGCTCAGTCTACACTGTTAGAGGACTGAAGTCCTGCAACATTTGGATCAAGGATCCAGTCTTGGTAATGGTTAAAACTTTAATAGATTTCCACCATCCTCAAATATTCAAATTGTATGTTGTTTTCATTGAATAGATGAACTGTTACGGATGACTTTGTTTTATTTTTCTTTATTTGCTTGATATTGTTATATAGGAACCTCAGAAATCAGTTTGTCGTAGTGGTTGTGTCTCTCCATTCTTCACCTCATTTGATGGCCTCTACCAGTCAGCAGACAAGACTTCCGTCATCCAGCCGCCTCAAAACTGTAGAGACTAAATTAGGACAAATGTTCAGTCCAACTTGTTTGTTTGTAAATTTTGCAGTCATGCATTTCATAGTGGAAGTGATCTATGTAACCATCACATTCAATATTACAAGACTGTATTAACAGGCAAAGGTGCCAATAAAACAAAGCCAAAAAGGCAGCGTTTCCCCGTGGTTGCCACCTGTATCACTGCTACGTGTGCAACCAGGACTTCAATGTCCTGGAGGACTTTAAGACTCACTGGCAGATACACACCGGTGAGTGTCTGTTTGTTTGTTCAGTGCATGGGGTGCAGTTTCAGCACGCTTCGTGACATGATACAGCGTTTTCACATTCATACTTATGTATGCTCAGAGTGTGGGAAAAAGTTTCATAATGCTGGAGGTCTTTTATCTGCGGTGCATTCCTTAAGTCAATAAGGTTGCAGTATGTTGCATTTTTTTGGAAGGGCATATATATATATATATATTATAGAAGAAAATATGAAGAATAAGAAAATATATATTTTCTTCTTCATTTCTTAAATGTTCACATTTCTACGTGCAATTTCTAAAAAGGTTCATGAAGTGCAGTCACTCCAAGCCCTTTTTAAATCAGCCCTTGAGGTTTTATTCTGAACCTATTCATTTATCACAACTTCAACAAATAAACGCAGCATGTGACGCCCGGATCATCCCGCACGCAGGAAGCTTGTGGACTTCCGTGACTTTCATTTTGAAAATGACTTCCTGCCGCTGGATTCACACCCCGCCGTGCCTTCCGTATCTGCGGAAGGAGAGGAAGAAAGTAAAGCGCATTTTATACCATGAATACCCGCGGGAAAGGCGGCGAGGTGCGGGCGTCGCGGTGTCTGGAGGACGCGCTGGAGGCGGCCCTGCGCGACGCGTTTGAGGTCGCGCTGGAGATCGCGCTCAATGAAGTCGGCAAACTGATGGGGCGAGCGCTGCGCGATGTCCGCGATCAGATACACGAAACCCAGCAGGAAAACATCACCCTGAAACTGCGACTGCAGCGGCTCCGTGCGGAACAGGACGACGCGCCGCAGCCCGCCGCGCATCCGAACCGGGCCGGGTTTGGAGCGGACGGTCCGGGTGAAGATGCGTCGGGCGACGCGTGCGAGACGCGGGTGACGGAGGCGGCGGATGAATACGCGGCCGGCGGTGTGGAGATGATGAACGAATGCTTTCAGGAAATCGGCGATGACGGCCTGCTGCGCGCGCACGGAGTACGCGGCTCGGCCAGTGACGGTGCGCTCAGCGTGCGAGATGTTGCCCAAACGTTTCCGTTAGGTTACCGACACGTTGAGGATATTGTTGTGAAAGTTTATATATATATATATATATATAACATTATAAAAAAAAAAATACACCCCATATATATATATATATATATATATATAAACGTTAAAAAAACCTTCTACTAACGTTAATGCAAAAACATTTAACATACACACACACACACACACACACATATATATATATATATAAGAGAGAGAGAGAGAGATTTGTTGTTTTAAGTTTATACACACACACACACACACATATATATATATATAGAGAGAGAGTATAGAGAGAGAGAGAGAGAGAGAGATTTGTTGTTTTAAGTTTATACACACACACACTTTAAGTTATATACATATACACACATTTATATATATATATGTGTGTGTGTGTTATTTTAAGTTGATATACACATTTATGTGTGTTATTTTAAGTTGATATACACATTTATGTGTGTTATTTTAAGTTTATATACATATACGTATTTTAAGTTTATATACATATACACGTGTATTTTAAGTTTATATACATATACACGTGTATTTTAAGTTTATATACATATATACGTGTTTTTTTTTACATATATGTTTTTTTTATATACATATGTGTTATGTTAAGTTTATATACATATATGTGTTATGTTAAGTTTATATACATATGTGTATTTTAAGTTGATATATATTTATATAATATAATAACATATATAATATATATATATATATATATATATATATATATATGTTAAAAAATCTTCTACTAACGTTAATGCAAGAACATTTTTTATAACTTTGAGAGAATTGTACAGAATGTTCTGAGAATGTTAGGTAGGGATAACCTGTCATTACATTTCTTACATTTGTTAATTTTCTGTCTTGATGTGACTGTCTTCACAGACAAAGATACCTCAGACCAAGAAGAGGAGCTCAAGTCAGGTCACATACATATTGATTCAAGTGATCAGGACTCTTCATCGTCATGTCATCCTGGTTTTGAAGATGTTAAAGTGAAGAATGAAAAGCCCGAACCAGAGGAACCAGTGTTGGATGAAAGCTCTGGATGTGGTTCGGATCCTAGACCAGACTGTAGTTTTGACCAAAGGTCTACTAAAGTGGTTGAGCTAGACAGAATGGCTTTAGCCCAGTCTAAACTGTTAGAGGACTGGAGGCCTGATCCAGAGCAGCCACAGAGTGAGACAGAATTTTTGGATCAAGGATCCAGTCTTGGTAATGGTTAAAACTAATAGATTCTCACCATCTTATAATGATATTCTCATTTTTGTATTGTTATCTTGGAATAGGTGTGCTGTTATTGATGATTTTTTTTTTATATTTCTATAGGGACCGCTGAAATCAGTTTGTCGTCCAGTGGCTGTGTCTCTCTATTCTCCGCCCCATTCTTCCAATCAGCAGACAAGACTTCCATCTTCCAGCCGCCCCAAAACTGCAGAGACCAAATAAGGACAAATGTCCAGTCCAGCCTGTTTGTTTGTGAATTCTGCGGTGTTGCATTTCAGAGTGGAAGTGATCTACGTACTCATCACAGTCAATATCACAAGGCTGCATTAATAAGAAAAAGTATCAATGCAACCAGGTCAAAAAAGCAAAAACTGCAGCTTTTCCCTCCTGGCTGCAGCCCATATCACTGCGATGTGTGCAACCGTGACTTCAATCGAATGGAGAACCTGAAGACTCATTTGCGGATACACACTGGCGAACGTCCATACTCCTGTTCCGTATGCAGCGTGCGGTTTCGCCACGCTGGAGCGCTGACACGGCATTTCCGCATTCACACTGGGGAAAAACCTTACGTATGTTCAGAGTGTGGAAAGAGTTTTAGGAACTGTGGAGGTCTGCGTTTTCACCAGAAGTCACACAGTCCAGCAGTACATGTCTCGAAAAAATGATACTGCAGAATTTGGATATGAACAGCCAACAGAATCCCTCTAAGATTCAGTGTCTCTCCAAAAGTTAGTCTGTGTAATTGTGGTTCGGGTATTTGTATGCATTTGTTGGTGTTCACTGTAGTTGATGAATTTGGGGGGGTTTAAAGCATCACAGATGTTATATGCATTTAACAGTGATTTTTAATAGAGCTTGTGCCAGTGTGGCACATGGTTTCAGGTCCATAACATGGAACCTTTTGCTGGATCTTGCTGTTAAAAAGACCTTTAGAACTGTTTTATTTCATTACTTTCATTTGGATTTTTACCTGATCTAAATAACAATAAATATCAGATATGCTGTATGTACATAGCTTCATGGGCCATTTTTTTCAAATGCAGTGTTATAGCTGAGTTTTGTTACATTGAACTGACCCTGTTAAACGTATACATCTTCAAATACTATTACAGGACATATTTTACATAGTATTGCCATGGCAACATCCTGGTTGTGGTTACACAAAGAAATTGATTCATCAATATCTGTTGGAGTAGAAACAGGACAGCTGAAGGGGGGCGCATTGAAGCTAACCACACAAAAACTCCCATTGTCACAAACTTTGAACAAAACCCATATTATGTTCTCGTTTCTTTAAAATTTCAGATTTGACTGGAATCACACATAAAGCACCAAGCCATTCAACTACATTACAGTAATTTGAGATGCATTGGACTTTTTCCAGTTTAACAATATAGATAGATTTTTTTTGCATTGTTTTGTTTTAGCATTATTTGTAATGCTATATGCATCTTTAAGTATACACTTTTCCATAATACATGTATTATTAAAAGCTATGTTAGAGCCACTGTTGTGTTTATTCCAAGGCCTATCCCTCCACCCAGTGGTAAAGACATGACACATGAGTGACGGGTATCCATCACCCCTTCTTATCATATTTCACCCCCCTTTCCTCCTCTGTGGCATTTAAACCCTGACCTCCTGGGTCAGGGTTTAAATTCATCTTTACAATCCAAGATAGACTGGATATCATACAGGGTACTGATTACTTTCTCGTTTACGTTCCAAAATACTTACTAGGGGCTTAGTGACTAGTTTATCTAGTCTGGTTCTGTAAACTAGTTAAACTAGAATTTTGAAATATCAGATTGTATTTGTGTACATTCATTAAATTCTTAAAAATAACTATATGTGCTTCCGCTATTGTCTTACAGTTTAATTCACACACTGTTTTTTAGTTAAAAATGTATAAGACGGTAAAGGTAAGACTAGGGTTTCTTCTCACAATCTGTTGGATGTTCTAGCCCTCATACTCACCACTAAAGAAATGTTGGGACAGGATGTGTAATGCCACGTTTGTGAGCTTCTCACGAGAGGAATGAACTTGGCTTCTCACTGGGTACAAAAACACACATGCAACAAACTATCTTGATTTACAGAGTGGATCTGGAAGTATTATTTTGTATTGCTCCTATCAGACACATACAATGCTTGCATTGAGTGTTCATACTCATTTAGTGAACACTGTGTTCAAAGACAAACCCGCTCACACTTGTGAACATTGGACAGTTTATCCTCTTTTGTGGATTACTTTCCAGCATCCAAATTCTTTTCAGTGCACTTACTAACACAGCAGGAAGTTAACTCATTTAGCATTAAAATAATGATTTCACTGTAATGTTACTACCACAGATTCTAACTGAGAACAGACTGTGTGTATGAGAGATAGAGAGAGAGCACTAAAAACCAGCTGGTGGGCTGTTGTCTTTATATCAGACAGCAGGGTGGCTGTCTGCACACTACTTTCAGCTTCAGTAACTATTTCACATGCTATTAGCTTCACGAATAAAAGATTTGTGCTTGCAATACTGTTGTTAGCCATACCAGTTATACCTGTCTGAAGTATAAATATGGGAGGCTACATTTAACCCTGGACCAACAGTAGGTTGCCATATATTTATGTTCAGAACAAGGCCGGATCAGGGCCCCTATAGGTCCCCCATTACCTCCAGCTCTTCAGCTTTCTTTGACCACATAACCTTAGACTTTGGAGGTCCAAGGGCATGGTACTAAATAAAATGAATGAATACACTTTAAAGTGTAATCATATTGTATATTTTAAATATGTAATCATAACATTACCACAGCTAAATATACTAAATGCTTACAGGAGTCTACTCTGAACAATATTAAAAGGTTGTATTATTTTGAACCATGATAAAAGACGAAAACTGAATGTTTTATAGGTGGATAAATAATTTCATTCACTTTTCAGCTTGTGCAGATGTGCTCCGACAGTTGCCACTTTTACATACAGATTAAAAACACATTTGTTTAGCTCTGCATGTACTTCCTGAGCACTGAGCTTCACATCAACTGCACTTTTATTTCGGTCGTCTTTTCGGATTTACGCTTTGAATTCACTTTATGTATGAAATGTGCTATAGAAATAAATTTGCCTTGCCTTTGAAGTCTTATTGCATAAAAATTAACTGACTGCAACCTATTAATTCTGTCCGGAAAGATTATTTATTGTCAGAATACTACATTTTGAAGGCCCATTATATAGCATGTGATGTTTCACAAAAACTGAATTTTATATCATTTGCATGAGATGTTTGCCATAAGTGACAATAAAACTGAAGCATAGTTACTTCATAAATACAAAGCATCTGTTTCCATTTCCATGACATGGTATGATCATACTTTGGCAGGTAAGATGTATCATCCATCTAATAGTAAGTCACAGCTGTTTCAATGAGTTGTGTGTGTCACTGTGCTTTCTGTTTCTCCCACTGCTCTGGGGTCAGCGTCTTCTGCTCGAATGCATGGATCTCTTTCAGCTCCTCAGCGAGGCAATTATTTACCATCCTAAACAGATAAACAACCACAGATGTTTATTAAAACAGTGCAAGAGGTCACGGAGTCTGTTGATCCCAGCATGGCTGCTCCTTGCAGCTTGTCTCCACAGCTTCATCCTCTCAATGCACAATACACTTCTACATGATTTGGACCTATTAAAGGAACATGCATACAGATTTAAGGCTTTATCAGCCAGATTTGGACCTATTAAAGGAACGTGCATACAGATTCAAGGCTTTATCAGCCAGATTTGACCTATCTCAGCTGCAGGTGACCTTTTCACAACAATCTCCCTTGCATGATTGATTCCATCTTCAGACGTTTAGCATGTGTCTGAGAAAGCATTCCTGTATTGTTTAATGGCATGTCTGTTGATTCTGATATGAAATAAAATCTGCTTGTATCCCAACAGTAAAAGGTACTAGTAATCATAATAAAATCCACATAAATGTATTACTGACAAACCTCTCAGATCTTATGTACATCACTTCCATTCCATGGTGCAATTCTAAAATATTTGTTAATGTTCAATTCTACTTTTCACTCCAAGTTTTAATCTTACATAAAATATATAATAATGCATAATCCTATATATAGACCACATCTTTTAACACATGAAAATAATTTCGTTTTATAGTAATAAAATCAAATCATTTATACGATATTATTAACACTACCACTAACAATAATAATAATAAAGCATAATATACGCTTTTTCAGTAGTTGTCTGGACATGCAACATAAAACAAATCTCTAGCTAGAAAACAAATGTGTGCAAATTAAGTTTCTTCTCATTCTTAACTCACCTGTGCCTCTGCAACAAAGGTTTTCCTTCAAACTGAGGAGACACGACAAGAACTTTAAAACTGGCAGCGCATCTATTAGGGGACGTGTCTTCTACATCCTGAAAGTGAACAGCAAGAATTTTGAACCCTTAAAAGTAGCCACTGTGGGTTTCATTCACGTCCAGGAACTCTTACATACATACCACGTAAATCGCACCGATCTCCGCCGTGAGCTTCTCACGGATCAGATCTGGGGTGACTGACATATCTGTCGAGGTCACGTACACTCAGTAGTGAGGAAGACGCTGTAACAAACACCGGGATGAAGAATTTGAACACACAAAAACTCGCTGTTTCAATTATCTGGCTACTTCCGGTATGCGGGTTTGGGAACGAAAGCACCCAATTGGGTTTAGAGCATCAAAGAGGTCACGCCTCTCAAACGCACTGGCGGCCAATCAGAGTATAGACTCGTTAACCAAGCGCCTGAAAACGGACCAATCATAGAGTAGAATTTGAGGTCCTCGTTTTCTGTGGTACTTCCGTTATATGCCCGATAGAAAAAGTGAGAAAATGTGTTGTGATAGACGATTAAACTCGTCACAATTATATATGACCTCGAAATTAATATTATATGAACGTGTTCGTTGGTAAACGTTTAACGTATTATCTTTATACACTTAATACCTCAATCCTTTGTCGCATATTTGCTCAGGCGGTACTCGAACATCTTTCACGGTCTGCTTTGAAACAAGAGGGCTTACATCGCCAAAACAAAGCAATGAAATTATGAATTCAATCCACAGAATGAAAACGCGCTCCAGTAACTTACAACATCTCTCATTGTGCGTGGCGATAGTCGGGTTATAGCTACACTATTTGAGATCGTGAAAGATTTATTGTTTAAACGCGTACACTATACTCTAGTGAGTATTTATCCTAAAGCAATGACGGCAGGATCATCTACAGCGCTTTGAAGGCTGCAGAGGCCGTGAACGCACTTTGTTCTGCACTTCTCTAATCATCTGTCTGGTGGACAACTGTTGTAATAACGATGGTGGTGGAGGTCGAGAGTTTCTTCGGGGTGTACATGCTGTATTGCACTAACCCTAAATTTAAAGGGCGAATATATATAGGCTTCACTGTGAACCCCGAGCGCCGTATCGGTCAGCATAACGCCGGACGACACAGAGGAGGAGCCAGAAGGACCAGCGGCAGAGGACCGTGGTAAGATGTCAGCTTTATTATGACCAGGTCTGTAATCTGAAACAGTGTTGGACAAAATCAAACGATCTGTGTTAATTCATTTATTGTCATGATTTTTAGGGAGATGGTTCTTATCATCCACGGTTTTCCATCCGATATTGCAGCGCTTCGGGTAAATTCACCTATTCTGTTGTCTATTATTTCTGGTTTATTATTATTATTATTAACGCAAGAAGCCACATATCATTCCATATACCTGGATAGGTGTCATAAAATAAACACGCTATATATATATATATATATATATATATATATATATATATATATATATATATATATATATATATATATATATATATATATATATATATACTGTACAGGTACAGTACAGTACTTGTACAGTATGTTTATAAAGTAATTTACAATGGCTTTAGCAATGGCTTTAGATAGTTATATGATAACTATGTAGTTATCATATTATCATCAACAATAATAAATGAGATAAATTAATAATCATAAAACAATAATGCTCAAACACCTGGATGTGTTATAGGATGAATAACTTAATGAAAGTTGTGATAGAGAATGTGGCTAACCTTTATATTTTTTTTACACTAGTTTGAGTGGGCCTGGCAGCATCCACACATCTCTCGTCGACTGTCCCATGTTACCCGACGCAGCCGCAAAGAGTCTAGTTTGCAGTTCCACTGGCGTGTGGTGTCAAACATGCTTCGGGTGGCACCATGGAGTCGTCTCCCACTCACAGTACGCTGGCTAAAGCAGGAGTACCGTATGGACTTTGCTCCTGAGCTGCAGCCTCCTCTGCACATCCCTCTAACTTTTGGCTGCGTCCGTGCTAAGAGAAAACCTCAGCAGGAGTGCAGGGGGCAAGAGGAGAGACAGATGGAGTGGTGTGCGTTGTGTGGGGAGTTTGTGAAGGTTGGTTCCATTCTGGTAGTTTTGAAGAAGCAATTCTTAATCCTGATCCCATCAACAGGGCCCAATAACTTTGGCTTTGGCTTTTTTGTGAGTTCAGTCCGCAGATAGGCTGTCTTGTTTCCACCCCTCCTGTAAAACAATTTGCCATCTGATTTGCCTGGCCAAACACTTTCGGAAGACTGACCCCTCCCACCTGCTTCCTGTGGAGGGAGAGTGTCCTGGCTGCAATCACTCAGTGCTGTGGGGAAGTTTGATTCGCCACAAAAATGGCTGTTATGGTGACTTAGAAGAAATTACCTCATCCTCGTCTCAGGTCAGCTGTTTTACATATTTTAATATATACATTGCAATCTGCAATCAAACTTTTGCTTCTCTATTGCTATCTCTGGTTGAAACAAAATTGCAAGTTACTTGCAGAGTTATTTTCTCATTGTAGATGATAAGTTTAAATTCTAAACAACTGCTGCAAGAACAAGTTACAAAAGCTTCAGCATCCTCAGCAATCACACACGCGATATAGTACCTGGATCTTTATCTGTGTGACACCCACACAGACGAATAAATGATTGAACCCAATATAATAATACATTTATATCATTATAAATGTATCATTGTGAATCAGCGTAAGGAGACTGTTTTGAATACTGATCTGTTATGTACTTGCTCAGTCAGATTTGTTTTCTTTTTAACCAAACAAGTTACGAATTACAGTATTAAAAACAGAGTTTATACCGTGGAGACACAGTATTTTACTTAATTAAGGTCCAAATTGTAATCAGAGTTGTAACATTTTATTGAAGCTTTTATACTTTATGTATTGTCTCTTTTTGTTTTAAATATGTTATTTGTTTTTATTCTTTATATAGAGTCACTGGACAGATGAACTACAGTTTTAAAGACAAATGACACACAGCTGTTTCATCACCTTCAAGAAGTATTAATTGGACTGAACTGTCCAAACTGACAATAAAACAGAAAAAATATAATTATTGTCAAAGCAGGAAGTTTAAGAAGATCTTCACATCTTCTTGCTAATTATCAAGGGTTTAAAGGAAATATAGCATTTATGATTCATATGGACCTTTTAGCTATGATCATAAAGAGTTTTCACATGTTTTAATATATGAAAAACATTTTAATTCAACAAAGATTATGAAATAACCATCATGTGTAAGCTAAGTTATATGACAAGAATAATGTGTGGATAGTGTTTGTTGTAAATAACTGTGCCGAAATGTTTTAAATTGTTTTTAATTTGTATGTAAAAACCAGGTGGTCATATATATTGAATAATAAATGTGCTATTTTTTTGTAGTTTATTGGTCGCAGATGTTATTTTTATTTTCCTTTTCAATATTTTGGGACATTTAAAGGGCAGGATAATGGTTATTTAAAGGTTTTAATATATTTTAGCAATAAAATAGTATATAAAAACAGTTCACGCAAATCATGTGCTCAAAGATGAAGAGATATTATAAACAAATGTTAAAACACAATGCACTATTAAAAACTGGCATAAATTTCCAGTAAATGTGAAAACTTATTTAATAGGCATTAAATTCATTCCTATTCATTTCTGCTGCACAAGTTGACAGGAACCTGTTTTAAGGACATATATTGCTCCTGATTGTACAAATTTGCAGTAGCAGCACTCCAATTTAGGGTGTAGAAACCTTTCTCTAATGTTTCCATTAGGGGTAACAAAAAATTAAAAATGTCATTTTGAATGTTCTAGGAGTGTTTTTAACCATTGTATTAATGTTATTGCTGCGTTAACTGGTTTATTATATAGCAAAATAGCTTTCCATGTTTCACAAGAGCTGCAAAAATGATAAACAAAACAAACTTACTGAATTTAACATTAATATTTTCTACATGTCCTTTAATACCTATCAACAGGCTAATGTTGTATACATAACAGAATAAACCTTATTTTTAGAGGTAGTTTTTATTTTTTTCCAAAGAGCATCACAAAGCATTCATACAGTCATTCACATACAAACACCTCCAATAAATGTTTTACAACACAAATGTACATTTATTTTCATATATAAATTATAAAAATAGAAACTTAGAATACAACATATCTGTACATCAATGAACATATATTATTGAGAACAACAAAAAGAACAACAAAGAGCATGTAACACTAAATGATTTGTTATTTTTTTAATATTAAACATGAAACCATTCTGGACAAGTAACTGACAGGAAACTATGGTAGATTGACGGGGGGGTCTGTCTTAAACACTCACCACAAACTGAGAGAGGATCAGACTTAGAATTTTTGAGGATTAGGAAAAATTATTGGAAGTGTCGAGTTAAAGTCAGGGTAGGCAATTTTTCCAGAAACGTTTTGTTATGCTGGTTGAAAATTGTGGTCTAAATAAAAAAAAAAGTGGTCTAAATATATCTTCTGTGGAAGGTACAAAGCCATGAAATGTTCGTCCAATCATTGCATTTGGTCCAACTGCATTAACAGGATGTCCCACCTGCCTGTCAAGCTAATGTATGCGTTCATGTGTTGGAGGAGTGGTTGCTTTGGAGAGCGCTTTGAAGGGAGGACAGGATCTTATGCTTTCAAAGCTAGCTTGCTATTGCTAGCTTCTCTGAAATTGCCTACCCTGCCTTTAAGTGTACCTGTTATCACATAGTCAGTGCTGAGAAAAATATTCATTCAGAAGAAATTGTATGTTGTACATAAGTCAGAGTGTTACCTTCACTTTGCTTGGCATAATGTTACAAATATATTTTCGAAAAAAGAATTACAAAATAAATAAACTGAGAAAGTAAGATGGCAGGAAATGGCATTTAAAAGTGGTCAGCATTAAATATGGGAGAACTGTTTAACACGTTTAGGAAGACTCCCTCTAATGGTGAAAATGACAAAGAGGGAAAAACAAAGATCTGTCCCATTTTTATGTATATTTACAAATATTTACATTACATACTCCTGAAACAGACATCATTATGGCTACATAAATATAACACCCATTTATTAGGAGTGCTTTAAGATTACTCTGTAGCCCCTGATCATGTATTACAAATTTGTAGCTCTGTCCTATAAGCTATGTTGTCTCATGCACTTTAATGGGGGTAAATATACCTTCATATAGGCACGTTCTATGTCCTTAAAGGGAAACACAAAGCAATCAATGATTTCCTTCATTGTTCATGTCTTTTTTTTAAGCACTCATGCTACGAAGAGACATCCGTCATTTTGTGGTCCTCATTATCTTCATTAAACTGTGCGGATTATTATTATTAGAACATGCTACATCTGGTTCCATATGGATGGCAGTGGTATGAAAGCTTTTGAATTGACACCCCAAAACATCAGCCTCATTCCAGAGAAAACTACCCAGTTAACAGGGAATGTTTTCAGAATGTTGGCTAACGTTCTCTCCAAGTTATCAAAAACGTTCTTCCAGTAACGTTAGTAAGAGCGTTTTTTAACATTGTCATATATATAAAAATGTTATTCTTAAGTTGTTAGTGGAATATTTTAAAAATGTTACATAATTTAAATGTTTGAATAATGTTCTTATAACCAAGGAATAACATCAATACAAAGTCTAAAAAAACTGCACATTTCAAATGTCCCTAGACCATTCAAAATAACATTTTTAATGTTTTTGTTACTTAATGGAAACATTTAGAAAACGTTCTTACAGCCTAAAATTGTTAGCTGGGTAAATGCCATTCTCTGGCAATGTGGCTGAATCATCTGGCAGTGACAAGTCCAATTCTATACCATCAACCATCAGTTCACAGCACAGACATGCTCTCACATACAGAGAGAAGACTGCCAGAGAGACTTATCGCTCTTCCTCATTATGTGTTTTATTATCCATTCAATCTGGGCTCCCACCAACAGGCCAGGGCTGGATATTGGTCCTGTGAGGCCCCTACAGGGTCAAATCTCTCTCTTTTGGTTACTGTTTTCATATAGTAACTGAGGGACCTGGTGGCCAGTCCTATCATATGCCACAGTACCCCACAGTAACAGTACTCTGATTACTGTAAATTATCCTTAAAGCAAAAATGTAATCACGGTTCCAACATGATTTGCTCCTGAGAACCATTCATCACACAGTGGTTTCATGCTCAAAAGCCCTTTTGACTGACCCATCTCATGTTTAAATCTGGTTATTTTCAGTAATCTGTCCAGAATGAGCAGATATTTTTATGGCTCTGTGCTTCTCTGGTTTGCAGACTAATAAAGGTCACTTCCTCTTTGCAAGACCCTTTGAGACACTAGAACAGTTCTAGAACAGGAAACAGACCAGGCATACAGAACTACACACAAAGAGACACACAGACTCTGTATGTCCATGTATGTGTATGCTCGGCTTTGAGGATGGTGCATTAAAGTGCTGCCAGCTGCTCTATAATCCAGCTACTTGTTATTCTGCCCACCGGCTTGATCAAACACATGCAGAAACAGTGATACACACAGAACTACACACGGCACTTTATGTACACAAGAGTGAATGAACTGCGTGACAGCTTAATGAAGCACAGTAGTAGAGGAACTTCCGGCAGAGCACATCATTTGTCTATGCACGTATGATTGTATGTGTGTGCTTTGCTGTGGGAGTGTGACCGCTTGCATTTCTTATATATTTGGAATGTATCAGTTTCTGTGATTGTCTGGACTCCACACTGGGAAGGAACAAAAAACATTGTGTTGCCTGTGTTTATGAGCATGCATACTCAGCCTTTCATAGAGTTCTGTCTCAAAAAACAAAGAGCATGCCAGTCTTCAAATAGAGCTCTCCTCACACTGTGCCAGTGGTGCTCCTCTTAGGCAAGACAGCTTGGAAAACTCCTCTTCCATCTCACTAAGCCCCTCCCCAAGCCCCTCCTCCTCTCCATCAGGCCCCGCCCTTTCTCTTCCATCCAGCTCCTCTGCCAGGTTAACTGCTGATTCCTGCAGTTTTAGTCCACCTGAGTTGGCATAAATATGCCTGCTGTTGTGCCCACCTGGGTGCATACTGTGTCCGTGCCCATTCAGAGTTCCGTTCCTTTTTTCTGTTAATGGAACCGCCTCCGACAACAGACTGGCACTGCTAGGAGACTGGGGAGTGTCTGTAGAAGGAAGCAAGTCCCGCCCCTTCTCTAATGTGGAGGAGGAGTGCCCACCACCTCTCATGCTGCTTTGCCGCTTGTAAAATACAAATATAAAGAAGACACCAACAATAAAACCTACGACGAAGAAAAGGATGTGGGAAGCCACGAAATGACGACCCCCTGCTGTGGCTACGTTTCCCCCCATGCTAGGGTTGTCGAGGGTCAGCTGGTACTCGGCTTTGCGACAAGGTGGCTGATCTCTCCCCACTTCATCACACAAGCAAACGTAGGTGCCCAGGCTGTCCGGCGTGACCTGCACCTCCAGGTCATAGTTGTGACGGCGGGTTTGACTTAAAGGGGGATACTCCCAGCGACATGGACGAGGAGACACCTGCACACATGAAAGCAGAACACGCAGTCCCTCTTCGACGCGCATTTCAATTACAGGTGGGGAGCAAAGACCTACAGAATGTGAGAGAAAGAGATAAACTAAATAAGGACAAGACTGGAATACCAATAAAACAAGCATGCGCTGAACAAAAAATGAAGTGCCTGTTAATTACTTTACATTTAGCAGATGCTCTGCAAATATACACTCAACCCATCTGGAACAATTTCACGTTAACCATTTTGTTTAGAAGCACAGCAGCAACAAAACTGTGAATATTTAAACATGTCTATGTACTGCATCTTTGACGAGCTGTTTATTATCCTCAGTATGTATAAATGAAACAGAGATGCATTTACAGTAAATGCAGTTAAAATGTAAGCAGAAAGCAAACAGACACAATAGTTAGTTATATATTTAGTTATATATTTACAGCAGTTTATAAGCAGTTATATTTATATAACTGCAGTTATATATATTTATAAGCAGTTCATCATTGGTTCTGTCAGACCTACCTTCACCTTTGTTGCACTGGCTGATCAAATCTTCAGACTCTAGCACTTCTCCAGGCCTGGAACACAAATGGAACTAAATGTTATTTTGTGTTAAAAAATAAACAGCTCAGAGGTTGCTCGTTCATAACAAAGGAGACTTAGTTTACAGTCATTTCATTTTTGTCATTTATGTATGAACTTAATATCAAGTGTTTTTTTAGACACATAAATAAACACAAGCGACAAGTGTTTCATTTGCCCTCCGTCTTTCTGCAAAGTACAACCCAGCTAGTGAATGTTCTCAGAATGTTGGTTAATGTTCTCTAAAAGTTATCAAAAGGTTCTTAATGTAACTGATGTAACTTAATGTAACTTAATGATCTGTAATGTATTTCTAAAGAGATCTTGTGATCTTACTTTTCTGAGGCGTGACTTTATATGTGCGTGACTTACTTCATCATAGCACAAGCTCCCTCTTTATGCCTCCACACACAGCCGAGACCTCGAGCACGCACACACACCTCACAGGAAGTATACAGAGAACAACCCACTAATGGTAACTTCACCAGAGAAAGAGGCGAACCAATGAGAGCCTCCCCCTACCGCACAGAGAGAGAAGGTCAGTTACGCATTCACTATTTCTTCATTCAAAGTAACATTTTTAGGAAAGGAAACAGGAAACAAAATACAATAATCAAGGCTGTACTGTTTTATGTCTCCAGTTATAAAAACAGGCCGCAATAAACCATCTGAAGTTTGGATGCGTGTGTGACTACCTTGTACAGCATTATGTTATTCACTGGCTCTTGTGCAGAAAACAGAGTGATCTCTTCAATAAGAGTTGCATTGGGGCCAACTACAGCAACTTTGTGTAGCTGTCCACGATCTGTGAATACACACACGTTTCCCCACATTATTCCAATGATGACACATGAATGCACATTTAGATGAGTGTGTATAAATAAATAGATATATATTTTTAGTGTGAATAAATATTCACACTATTTAAAATAATGCTTTTATTCACTATTCACGTAAAGTTTTCTTGCCTGTTCCAAGATGCAAAACAGTGGCTGTTTGTAGCTTGGTACCACTGCTGGCTGTTGTCAAGGTAACCGCAAGCTTAGTGTATGTGATGCCGTTCCTGATCATAAGTGGTGTGGCCACCACACTGTTCTCCATGAGCGGATGATCCCGCATGAACGTCAGCACTTTATCAGGCAGCTTCAGGCTGGACTCGAAGCCCTGCTGCTTCAGAGCATTGTTTAAACACTGAGAGAGGTGACAGAAGAAAAGATGTAAAGTCAGACAGAACTGATGAAGAATGAAACACATGCTTCTGTTGGGTTCATATAGATATAAAACTAATCGTTGCTGTTGTACAATAATGATATGCAATTTAATACTTTCCCTTCCTGTAATATGGCACAGCACAATATAGTATCATTGTATTGTGCCATAAAGTATTGTATAGTATAGTACAGCATAGTATAGCACAGCACAGTACATCATGGTACAGTTGGGTAAAAATTGTTGTAGTATGCAATGATCTGATGTAATATTGGATAAAGTCTGATAGTACAGTATTTTACTGTATTGTATCATAGTATAATGTGATATGGTATGATATACTATGGCATTGAACTGTATTGCACAGTAATGTTGTCTGTAATAAAATGATCTGGTATGGTGTGGTATAGAATAGCACAGTATAATAGTAGCATTGCATAATATAGAAGAGCATATCGTATTGTATGTATTGTATTATAAATTCTGGTATGGTGTGGTAGTGAGGGTGCAGTTGTTTACTTGTCCTGGTCGTGGTGTTGGTATGGGCTCTGGGTTAATCCAGTTCTCACAGCTCTTCTTTAGCTCTTTAAAGGGTCCATTCATCACCTTAGTGATCTCCTCCAGACTGTACACACAAACCGCAGAAAGCTCCTCTCTTTCCCTACATAACAAACATCAACACAACAGTAAGACATGGAAAAATATTCATCACAGAGAAATGAAAAGCAAAGGAACAGACGAGACGAGAGCAGTCCAAAAGATAAAAGACGATCAGACCCAGCTAACAGCTATCAAAATGTTATTCTTAAGTAGTTGATAGAACGTTTTACAAATCAATTTTCAGAATTGTAAAATGTTTGAATAACGTTCTTAAAGCCAAGCAATAACGTTAACACAATGTCTAAAAAAACTGAATGTTTTGAATGTTGAAACGTTCTTACAACCTAAAGTTGTTAGCTGAGGAGAAGGTCAGATCAGAAAGCTCAATGTACCATTGTGAGGTGAAAATGCCGTAGAAGTGTGTGCTGCTGGGGTCTCCAGCCTGATGCTGTACGGTGAAGACATCTGTCAGAACGTTAAATCGCTGTCCACTTGCTCGATCTTCACACACCAGCTGGGCCTTCAGAAAGGTTGTCCACCTTCTCTGCAGAGTCTTCATACCACCCACATCAGACTGGCAGACAGAGAGCGAGAGAGAATAAGCGAGAGAGCAAAAATAGAACCTGCAAGTACAATATCTACAATGTGTGACGACAAACAGACATACAGAAAAGCATGAAAGAACCTTTGAACAAATCTAACGTCAAGTGGAACAGTACAGTTGCGTAACATCCCAGCGAACGTTTCCCTAATGTTTCCATTAAGTAACCAATACATTAAAAATATAATTTTGAAAATTAAGAACGTCCAAAACATCTAGTTTTAACATCGTATTAATGTTACTATTTGGTTAAAAGAACGGTATTCAAACTTTTGAATTCTGTAATGTTTTTTAAACATTCCACTAAAGAATCAAGTTTTTGATGTATATGATATATAATTACTATACTACTATATATCTGCTAACGTTTTAAATGTTCTAAAATGTTTTTGATAACTGTACCAGAACTTTTTGAGACCATAAGCCAATGTTCTGAGAACATTCCCTGTTAGCTGGGATTTTAGCTAGAAGCAGAACTGCACAACATTCCTAAGGATTACAAGCAAAACCGTATTAAGTCTGTAAAGGCAAACGCGGATTATTACCTTGCAGACTCTTGCCACTCTGGGAACTTTGACCTTGGTGTAGAGGTCATACTCTTTCGCCACCTCAGTGAAGAAGAAATAAATTTTGTCATCCTCACCGGTAGGGTTGTTCTCCTCATCCTCTTGGATGAAGGCTGAGCTGATGAACTCTGGATCTGCGTTCACAAAGAAGCAGGAGTCATGGAATCACATTAAAATAAAGAGATACGCACACTTTACATTGGGTGGGTGTGTTCAGAGTGTAGCAATGATAATGTTTGTTTTGTACTGAATACAGAACAACAGCGTATAAATTTGTGTGTTTGCATGTAGGTCTAATTGTTGTACCGCTCAGCCAGTTGATGGATTGCTCAGTCCGGATGCGTTCCTGCTCGATGCCTGTTGCCCTGGAGATATCATACATTGTGCCAAGGAAGTTACTAGTGGCGGCAGTGTAAAGGATTCCTCCTGAAAAATGAGAGAGTTGGAGGATTATCGGAGAGAGTGTTAAGAGAGTTGGAGGATTATTATTATATGCCTGATTGGCATGTAAAGCAACCAATCGCTGCTCATTTTGTTTAGTGTCATTTTCCAGCCGGACCACTAAAAAATGTAACGTAAATGTCTTCCAGAGTCCTGTAAAATGTAACCAATCAGATGGCGAATTCAAAACACCAAACAGTGTTTCCAATTTTTTTGCATTATGAATCAGACATTTAGCCAGCGGTCTGTAGGCGTGACATCTGAGGCTAAGACTAGACCCAGACTAGCTGGCCCCTACTGAGTGATAAAATCTGCAAAAACAAGTTTTTTTCTATAAATTGTCTATTTAATTTTGGTCTTTATGTAATGTTTATTGTAAGAGGGAAATCAATCACAAATAGGCCTTTTAAATGTATTCAGTCATAACAGGGCATAACAGTCATTGAAAATTTTCAATGACTCTCAGTGACTTGTGGCCTTATCCTGGAAGCTGCCATATAAATTCATGTGACCAGGTTTTTCTGTTAGAGGCTGTGACAGACTGTTTGTGCAGTGCAGTTCAGCTGAGAGTCTTTTTGCCAGGTCATTACTTACAGTGTATTGTTCTACTCTTCTAAAGCAAGCATTTCCATTTATTACAAGAGCTCGTCCCAACAGTGTGGCAGCAGTTAAATGACGTCGTTGACACCATGTTGCTATGCTACTCGTATTGTGTGGTTTTGATTCTTTTTAATATTACTTGTAGTTTAGTCATTTAAACTGTTCTGCAGTCTGTGAATCATCATTTTTCTGTTTGTTTCATCAAACGTTTCGCAAGATGAATTATGTGATAAATCATTTATCAGAGTTTATGAGTGTGTGTGTGTGTGTGTATGTGTGTGTGCATGTGTACGCGTCACACCTGCCATGACAGCAGTGTAATGCTGGCTGGGTTCAAAGGGACATTTCCCCTTCCCTGTCTCCATCTTCACACTACCATCCTCAAGCTTCTCCAGGGAGAATGAAGAGATGTTCTACACGAGACAGAACAGAGACAAGTGTAACTATCATGTGTCCTTCAATACATCAGAAACTAGTAAAACAAAAGATACTTGCCAAGATTTGAATCATTGTAATATCTGGAACACACACACACTTACAATAAAGGCACACTGGGGATCAAAGGCGAAGGTCCCACAGGCATATATTCGTCCATCTCCTAAAAACTCCAGCAGACGCACGTAGTTCTTACAATCGTCCTGTGAGGGGCAGCAGAGTAAAGAACACACAGAAAAAGTGGTGTTTACTTTTTTGTGTCAGAGCTCTTTTTCATCAGAGCTCTTTTTTTTAAGAGCTCTGATGATTATAATCTTTACATGTTAGGGTACGAAACTGAAAGTAAGGTACATAATTGTTCACATGTCAAGAGTAGCTTTACATGAAAAACAATTTTATCATCAACAAAAGAATAAACATACCTTTAGCAAAAAGGACAGTACTGCTTTCTTAAGTATTGTTTGTTTACCTGAGCATACAGTTCTGTACAAGGTACAAGTAGTAGCCTATACTTTTTCTGAGAGTCATGATACACAGTGAAACCCAACACCTCTGTATATTAGCAAACCATAAACTATAAAAGCATAATGTGGAGCTTCAAGTTATATATTGTCTGTATATTAGCAAACCATAAACTATAAAAGCATAATGTTTAGCTTTAGGTTATATAATGTATATAGGTTATATACATTGTATTTCGCTATATACTGCATTAAGTTATATAATGTATATGCTATATATTAACATATTATTAATACTAAATAAAGAATAGCTATATTTATAGAAAAAAATAATTTAAATGTATCTATCATTTATGTTCAAAGCACACGTTAATGTGCATCTTACATTTTTAATTTCATCATCTATTTTTGTATTTTATTGGTCTATGAAAAGCTTGGTGTATTCAAAGATTAAAAACCAACACTCTGTGCAGTTTCCTGAGTTCACATCTCTTAATGGCTCAGTGCATTTCATAGCCCGTGTGGATGTTTTATGGTTGACTCTGAACCATGTGTGTATTTCTGTATCAATGACAGTGATTGGAAATCTGAGCTTTATCTGAGACCCCCAGACGAGTTCTAGAGTAAGACCTCCCCCCATTTAACCCTGTAGAAGGCACAGCGAGTCGATTCTGATTGACATGTCACAGCAGGAATAAGTGAAGGACAATTTATAAAGCACAGGGGAGTTTTCTCTGCACAAATGTATTGACATTAATGCAAGGCTGAAATTTTGTTTCTGGACTATATAGAATATGCAAATTAATAAAGGAATTAATAAAGGGATAGTTCACCCAAAAATGAAAATCATTTACGAATCATTTAAATCTTCCATCATTTACTCACTTTCAATTTCCATTTCACCTTTTTTGCTTCTGACAAATGCTTCGGATATTTTGAAGTATGTTGGTAAACACCCTTTACGTCTATTGTGTGGGTGCAAAACCACTGAAACATTTCTCAAAATATCTTCTTTTGTGTTCAAAGTCAAATAGGTTTGGAATGACATGAGGGTGAGTAAATGAAAGAAAAACTGTTTGGGTGAACTATCCCTTTAATAAGAGACTGTTCTGTATATATTCAAGGAGTTTAATTAAATGTGAGTCTGTGTGTGTTCGTGTGTTGGAGCATGGACAGACAATATGTGTATTTAAATGAGCAGCCCTAGGTCTTAAGGGTCAATTATCTCACTCCTTTAGATCTTTCTCTTTCGCGTCCTTTATTCTCCATTCCATCACGCCATACCTTTTGTTTGCCCAATCACACCCTTTCTGACCCTCCCCCACCGAGGCCTCAGCCCACTTGTCAATCATCCACAGGCTCCTCCCCAAGACGCAGCTTTGAATGCTAACCACAAATAAGTGAGCTCATTAACTCTCTCATCCTCTCCTACGTGTCGCCCTCAGCAGAGAGAAACCGAAAGAGAGTCAGGGAACAAAATAATCGCCCATCTGAACGCTATTCTTTAAACCAAACAAAGCAGGCAAGTTATTTATTTCGGAAACAGGCGATTCAAACGCACATTCGTTTACGCTCAAATCATTTTCATAATTTTCTACCTTGAAAGCACTCATGCTCACCTCTGTTTTTCCCTTAGCAACACAAGATTTTCTCCTGTAGTCCGAAACACTCCACTCAATCTACATAGATATTGAGAGAGAGAGAAAGAGAAGGAGAGAGAGAAATAAGTACTTCAGATTCCATCCTTGTTAAAAAAGAAACTGTGTCAGGCCTGAATATTTAAAGATTGCTTGGCCTGTAGATACAGACAGAATAACTCCAGCAAACAGGGAACAATCTAAAACTGTTGACTAACACTCTCTAAAAGTTTTTAATAAACGTTCTAGATTTAATGTTAGTATAATGTTCTACAGTTATATATCATAAACATCAATAACATTACTCTTAAGCAGTGGAATGTTTTTAAAATGTTACAAAATAAGTGTTTGAATAATGTTCTTATAGCCAAGCAATAACATTAATACAATGTCTAAAAAAACTGTACAACTGTACATAAAAATAACATTTCTAATGTTTTCATTGCTTAGTGAAAACAATTGGGAAACATTCTTACAACCAAAAATTGTTCGCTGGGACAAAACAATAAAATGTGCAGACAGTTTCTTATTGACATGTAGTTGATTAATCATCAAATGCAAAAATGTAAAGCCAAAATGTAAAACATTTATTTGATTAGACTACCCCTAAATACTTGAGTTAAAGGAAAACATAAAAATCCATCATTCACTTAAAAAAAATAACAACTTTTAAAAATATCTCATGTCTAAAACTAAATTCTAATCAAGAAAAATCTAAAAACGCTTTGCCTAGAGACACAAGTGCTCATATCAGCAAAGGAAATGAGTTATCAAGTTATCAGTGCTATGATCTCACCACAGTAGCTCTCTTTAATCCCATATGACACATAGCTGAGTAATTTAGCTTCCAGACAATGAGCGAAGTGCAGATGAAGGAGTGGGGCAGGAATTTTCTGGGTGCGATGTGCTCAGGGGGAAATGGACGTGAAGCCACATTAGAGTGTGTGATAAATTTTGACCCTGATTAAAGGAGACAGTGAGCTGCTGGGTGAAATGGGAGGGTTAATTTAGTTAGTGAGCTGCACTAGCGACCAGGAATGAGATCATCCTGCTTAGCTTGATGAAAAGCAGCATTCAGTCCTGCTGGGCTGTCTGTTATGATGATGTGTGTGTGTGTGTGTATAGCTTGATACTGCCATTTTTGTTGGATTGGATGTTAACTCATTTCTATTGATTACAACAAACACTCTGGCGTCTCCCTGTTCATCTCCAATTAGTGTATATAATAAAGATAGACCACAAGCTATAACTTTTACAACACAAGAGACCCAGCTAACAATTTCAGGTTGTAAGAACATTTCCCTAACGTTTCCATTAAGTAAAAAAAAATCGTAAAAATGTTATTTTGAAAGTTCTAGGAATGTTCCACTTACAACCTAATAATGTCTTTGATATACGATATATAATGTCAAAAAACATTCGACTAACGTTACTGAAGAACTTTTTGATAACTTCGAGAGAACTTTTAGAGAATGTTAGCAAACATTCTGAGAGTGTTCCCTGTTAGCTAGGGAAACGAGAGCTCACCTTTTTCATCTCTGACAGATTAGCAGTATCCACAGCGATGACAGCATCCTGCGCTCCGAGGTACAGCATCCCTGACGAATGATCCAACAGGAAAGTGCTGAAGTTACGTATGCCCCCAAACTTACTGGAACCCAACCTAGACATTACCACTGGGAGAAAGACAGAAGGTCTTATTAAATCTCACCTACCAAAAGACTTGCTAGCAAATCCAGCTAACTGGTATGTATGTCACATTAATGAAATATAAAAATAGACACATATATGTATAATCCTGCTTGTGTTCACACACAGTATCAGAAATCCTGATTTGTAAATCTCTGCAGATATGTATATTAGCTTGTGTTTTTGCTTCCCAATTTTAATGGTGTTTAAGATGCGCTATAGCTGATTTGCCCGGGGCAAATTTAATAAACCATTTAAAAGAGCTGGGAGATTTAATTTATGTGAACACTTTTTTCTATTACTTTAATCATAACTTAGTCTGTGTATTTAAGATGTGTAAGATATTTATAAAGAGAAAGAGAGAGAGCAAGAGAGAGAGACAGTGGCAAGTAGGAGGGTGGGTTGGGGAAAGAGGACAGATCACACTCATACTGAAGTGAGATAGTGAGATAAGTTTCAGTGGAGAGTATTGTCAAAACCAATGCTAAAAAAAGTCCTGCAGGACACAGAAAATGATCTGTGTGGGTGTGATCATCGCGGGAAACAGCACTCGAGTTACCAGCAGCTCAGACTGTTACTGTCTTGTGTCCTCTGTTTAACGTCTGGCCTCATGAGAGAACACTGGATGGAGATCTGATGCAAAACAGAAAGGCTGTCTGTGATCTGTGGCCCGCTGACCTTCATGAATCTGCACTTATTAGTGTGCACGCATGTGTGCATGGATGTGTTGCCTGGATATGTGTGTATGTGCTTGTTTGTACTAACTGCACCAGTTGGGATCTGATACACGTGATCAAATTAATTACTTCTAAGTAATCTCTTTCCACTCATTCACCCTGTTGCTGTTCAAGTTCAGAAAGCTCAGGGGACGCAAAGAACAGTGCCTTTAGGGGTCACCCTCCTAATTTCTATAGAAATTATTTATATTATGTAATATATGTCATTATATATATATATACAAGTCATTATATATATATATATATATATACCACATTAGTTATTAAACACCTGAAACACAGGAACTGTTGCCTTGGTGATGACAATAAACAAACCTGCATCCATGAAAACTGTTTGGTTACGTGCGTCACTAACAACAAAAGCAGACTGCTAAGATGTGTATGAATTCTCTCAACACCAAGCTTCTTTCATCATATCATTTTCATCATCGTATCAAATAAACACATAAGCACGCAGCTGTACAATGAGCTTTCTAAACAAAGAATGAACAGTCTATAATACAGTGAGATAACCAGTTCCTTCTGAAGGTCATATATGAAGCTGCCCGAAGGTTATAACACCCAACCATTCTTTATAGCAATACCATAGAAGAACCATATTTGGTTGCCCAAAGAACCATTTAGTCAAAGGGTCCTTGAAAGAATGATTTCTGTCTCCTTTTTATAGTCTAAAGAACCTTTTCCACAAAGGTTCTATGGATGTTAAAGGTTCTTTATGGAACCATACAGCCAAAAATGGTTATTCTATGGCATTTTTTAGCAAACTGGGACAGGAGAAGGTAATTTACCATCAAAATTATAGCTTTTATTACTGTCCTGCAACACCTGCTGTAGGAAGCATAAGTGAGACGGACCATCACAAGCAGATGTTTATATTAAATAAATACTGTAAAATGTTCTGTACCGTAAATTATAATAGACTTATTGTAGTGAAAAGTATTTTTAAAGCATTTGCAGTATGCAGTAGGTAACACATATCACAAGCTGTACGCTTGTGATGTGTGTGTGTGCGCGCACGCACACACACACACACACACACACACACACACACACACACACACACACACACACACACACCTGTGTCATCTGCTGACATCACATGAATGCCTCAGCATTTTTAGTCACCAATCCTGCTTTTAGACATCCAAATTAGTTTAAGAGGAAAAGCTAATACACACAGTTTGACTGGCGGTTTGTTTATGTGATTTAATCTATTGACAGAAAGTGACTGTTTAATTCTGTGGGCACCAAAATCTTTTTATAAAATATTGTTCTGGCTCAGAAATCTGACATATATATGCATGTACACCTTCTATTCTTTTTACTGTCTTCTCCAGCTACCACTCACTCAATCTGTGTGTCACAATCTGCCAAAAAGCCCCACCCACTTCTGCCTGTCATTTCCAATGAGTGACAAGCAGAAGGGAAAATCACATGACGGGAATAATAGATGGAAACAGACGAAGACATTTGCTTCAGGCAAGGTCCTGCCTAAATGTCCCTAAATGTCCTTGTGTCACACTCCTTCCTGTCCCTCTAGGTCCTACCAGAAATGTTTTCCCCCGCTGTGCATGCCGATAGGGTTCTGCTTCCTAGAGACAGACCATCTGCCCCCAGTCCCCCAAACCAAATGCCAGTCCCCTCCAACAGTGTGTCTGTCCACTCATCTGAGGCGAGACACATGGGGGAGTGTGTGTGAGGGAGAGACACAGAGAATAAGCATGTAAAAACGCTCACCAGGATATGATGCAATACAACAAATGTCCAAAATGTCTGCCATGTTTACACACACAAGTAGAAATGGTAAAATGCAGAGCACGGGTTCTTCCCAGCTGACGATTTTAGGTTGTAAGAACGTTTGTCTAATGTTTTCATTCAAGTAACAAAAATGTTCTAGGAACATTCAAACGTCCAGTTTTTTTGGACATTGTATTAACGTTATTGCTTGGTTATAACAACATTATTCAAGCATTTCTTTTAATTCAGCAACATTTTAAAAACATTCACTGTTAGGTGGGTTGTCACTAAAGCTCAAACGCAGTGCTGTCATAGACTGAAAGAGCAGCCGACAGCAGCCTTGATCCATTAATCATTCATTCAGTCTCAGGACATTAATCATGAATGAAGAATCAGAGCGGGGGTGCTCATACCTCACTTTAAATAACCCCAAATTTTCACCTTTTCTTTCCTGTCGTCCTTCTTAGCTCTATCTGCTTCACTGTGTGACCACACAGTGTGTTAAGTGAATTACATTAATGGCCTCTGATTGGCTATGGCAGCTTAGGGAACTCTTAGAATTGCTGTTTTTGGGGGGTACATTTTAAATAATTTACCATAAAATTGAGGCTGTCAACCACAGAGAAACAGAGAAGGTGAAACCAAACAAAATACCATGTCAGTTTGTTGTTTGTTGTATTTATTTTATTGTTTTTTCCATTAACATTTAGGGTACTAAAGCAAATAATTGACCAAAAAATAATCATAATAAACTAAATGAAAGTTTATAGCGTAAGAATTCTTACAAATAGATCTTGTTTTTAGCTACTAACATAAATACCACAATATAAAATATTAACTAAAACAAAATACTATTTTTTGTTATCTATCTATTAACACTTTATGTCGACAAGGAAGAACCATCATTGCTCCTGCATATTACTAACACACACACCTGCACACACACCTTTCCAGTAACACTTCAACCTTGACTCATCCGAAATGATAATTCCTACTGTGGTTTCCCCATTGGGAATTTTCCAACGCTTATCTGCCATCTCGGGAGTACCAACGAGAATAAAGTGCTGAATCCATGATTTATGATGTATTCCTCACAATCATTTTATGGTGCTGTGTGTAGACAGTATTGCAGCTGACTGGCTGAATTAATAAAGCCAGAGCCTATGCGAGTAAAAGGAAGACAGAAAGGGAAGGAGGTATATCTGTGGAAAGCACACAATGAATGCAATAAATGTAACCTCATGCATTTATCAACCTCATAAAATATAAAGACAGTGCGGTGTGACTCATTACGAATGGGACGAAAGAACACCAATCGACTTCAGTCAAAATGATGTCATAGTAGCTCACCCTATTCATAAATAATCTAAAACCTGAACATCCTAGGAACGTTTAAACAGTTCAGTTTTTTAGACATTGTATGAACATTATTGCTTGGTTATCCCAACATTTTTGTGATTCTGTAATGCTTTTAAAACGTTCCACTAACAACTTAACAATAACCTTTTTTATATGATATATAACATTAAAAAAGTTCTACTAATGTTACTGGAACAACATTTTTGATATTGTTAAGCAAACTTTAGTGAATAGTAGCCAACGTTCTGGCCTATAAGATATCATGTCTTGTAAAACCATTTAGGCCTTGTATTTGGTTACAACACTTTATCACTGAGATAACATATAGACAAAAGTCTTGCATTTCATATACAGATGAACTGATAAAACACAACGACACCTGTGAGTCACAGGAAATTCTTTAAATTCGCCGACTCGAATACCTGACAAGGAAGTAGTAGTATTTTCCTGTGGTCAAAAGATAAATTTCTTCTCATAGCTCTCAGTAGCTTAGATCCTTAGGCAGAGGGCTATATACGTGTGTGTATATGTTTATTTGTACATTTATACATATATTTATAGTGTGTATATACATATACAACCTAATATAAATGTATTTTTTTATCTCACTATCACTGTGTCTCAATAGCTGCCTGTAAAATCACATCATGACAGATGTTTTCATGCCAGATTATTTTGTTTTTTTTGATTATTATTCATTGTCTTTATAAACGTATTGAACTAGATTCTTGCTCTGTGTCAAATATGTGGCAGTCAAGAGACTGACCGTCATATTAGTCAGACCTGACCACACACTCAAGGATCTATTTGACATAACTCATAATGACAGCTAGTCTGGAGGATTGTCTGTATACAACATCACAAATAACTTGAAATGACTGCAGACAGTCCAGATGTTGGGAGTGTGGTGCGAGTTTGAACACCACCAATATTTTTATAACCCATATTTAGCGGCTTAACAGAGTAAGATTTTCTGGCCCTACGTTAATAAACATAGGAAGTAAAATGTAAACATCCTCTTTACCCCTGAGAGTCGGCGGTGAGCAGATATACCCAACAGCTGTGCTCAAAAGAAACACCTTTAACGGCTGTGACCTTCAGCACTTTGTTGTTTAAAATCGCAACAGCTTCAATTAAAATCTACGCTGTGAAGAATCGATGTAATGGTGATCTGATATGGTCTATGGAGACCATAGCAGTTGAGTCTTGTGCTCATACCGCAAATATCTTCTCTCATACTTCCTTCCTTCAGTTTACATATGACCTCTATCACTCTTTCAAACCCTAAAGGTTTATGTCTGATGAACCAGCCTTATCAACACACACATTCTCAGAACAACAGAACACAGCTGGTGCATAGATGTGTACCAGCTGCACATACAGTCTGTGTGTGTGTGTACTGCACAGTTTACAATAGAGGGCTCAAGAGACTATAGAGTTTGGATTAGGTTTGTTCTAGTCTAGTTTTAATCAGTTTTCTACAGGAAGTGCACCTTTTAAACATTGTCTCTCCAAAACATTGGTCAACATCTTTATGTACCATTTTACCTAATGAGTTTCTTAATTCTTTTTTTTTGCCTGCCCACTAGACCACATACACGTTAGGTTTCTATGCTATGTGAAGTCTTTTCATACAAATAATGACTTTTATACTGCACAATCTGAATATTATATCCCAACCCTCATCCCACCTGTATACCAAACCCTCACAGAAACCTTTTTGCATTATTACATTGTCAAAAAAAGCATCATTTAGTATGTTTCATATTCAATTTCCCTTGTTGAGAAGACCATTCACATGCACACACACACAAACACACACAGTTAGACCGGCAAGAATCAATTTCTCATTATTTATACATAGCCAATGTAACAGATTTATGTACTAGACAGATAAGTTCACTTATGAGAGACAATTATCTTGTTGTGTGTGTGTGTTGCGTGTGTGTGTGTGTCTGTTTGTGATCAGCTAACTGGTCACATTGTTACGCTGAAATTCATTGTGCGTCTGGTGATTGATGACAGAGGTCAGCCACTAAACAACATCCTGTTCACAACAGAGTGTGTGCATGTGACGGGGCAGAGAAAAGCAACCCATGCATCCATGTCAAAAAGTCCTCCAAAGGTTATATTGTCCTCCAGTGATCCTTCTATTCTTCAGATGCTTCCTTTAAACTGCCTTTTTAAACTTTTCATTCATCACTGTAGTTTCTATGTAGTTTGGTGTCAGTTACCGAACACCTTTTTCTAGTTTACCACCTGCAGGAATAGTTTTTCTTGGCAAAGATAGTTAAAACTCTAGCACATTTTACAAATATACAAAAGCATATTTTATCGCCCTTTAAGAGTATATTACATCTACACTGAGACACGCTAACAAAATGAACAAATATGTACAAAGACGTCAATTGTTTTGATCTCTGTCCATATTCTTACTGTTTAGTTGGATGATTGTTTAAAGACCCTATTAGCATTTTTAAATTACAATATTAACCGCCACTAACCAAGCTTAACCAGGAACTGTTTCTCAGAATGTCGGCTAACATTCTCTTAAAGTTATCAAAAAACTTTGATAAAACAAAACAAACATTTTCTATATTTTTAAAAATAAAGAAAAGTTTCTTTAAATAGTGGAATGTTTTTAAAATGTTACAGGATGTTTTCAACAGTCCTAAAACTTTCAGAATTTTTAACATTTTTGTTACTCAATGGAAACCTTAGGGAAACGTTCTTGCCTAAAATTGTTAGTTGGGCAAACTGTGCTAAAGCTAAGATTGACTGCATGCTTCCTTTGGCTTAGTGAGGAAGCTTTCAAAAGCCCAGTGCTTCAGCTATCAGAGTGAACCCTCTTTTAAATGTGGCCTCCACAGGCTCTCCTCCAGAGAGCTGAGATGACCACACTTTAGACAAGGTGTGAAACAGGACAGGGAAAGAAAAGGAGAATGCAGGGAGACAGCTTCCAACATTAGACGTCCTGAGGAGCATGTTTGTGGAAGGTTCTGTGTTATTTTTCTCCTTGCTGGTCTGACTTAAAGATATGATGAGAACCTTATGCCGTCACTAATCGCACTTGCCCTAAATTCACTCCTGCTCAAGAAGATTACAGAGAAGAGTGGAACCAAAGCTAAAGCTCTCAAACAGCACAACTCAGCAGGAAAACCAGAGAAACTGCGTGTGTGTGAGGCTCTAAGCACTGAATTATCTTCATAGCCCATCAGTTAATTTTTGTTTTTCAGATCAGAGGTCTGGGAGGAAATTCACTGAGCTGTGCTCGGTGATGGCAGTATTTATTTGCACGCACTGCTTGTGTTGTTTTAGCACCCAATTCACAAGAATGAACTGAACTGCAGCACTGTACTGTGATTATATTTCAGCACACTTTGCCAAGATAGTATGATATCACTCTAGCACTGCAGGCCAGGCAACTGACTTGGCTCAGCGACCCTGGCAATTTGAATACATGCCTGGTTGTAATCCTTTTCTCTGTTGGTTATGTGTAACAGCAGTCATGCTCACTAGAATGTTCACAAACATCATTTTTAAATAAACCTCAATTTATTACTTACACATATACATACATGTAACTTTTTGGCTTAAAAATGAACAAAAATCAGTTATTGAGCAAGTGCATGGCAGTTCAGTGCTCAACACAATCTCTTTACTTTTCCCGAATTCACAATGGTAAACTTAAAATAATGATTTAGACTGAGCTGTCAGGTCGGATATTCCAGGAAATGCTAGTTTGATTTATTTGACATCAACATACATAATGAAAAGTACTTTAAGTACTTCTAAAGCCAGATAAAACTTTCTTTTATGTAATTTATTGTTACTGTGATGATTAATACAAAAAAATTAAAAATAATTTACATCTAATCCCCTCTGGATCACTGTGTAAACTTCAACATTAAGGTTAAGAAACTGAGTCAATTGTCTCTGTGTGTGCCAACAGAATTGTAAGGGTTTCATATAAATAACCTGAAGAAATTGATTGGCATGTGGGATCCTTATAAACCTCTTCATAATCTCCACTATTTAATTCTTGACACATTCAACAAAAATAGGCCAAGTGCTGGTTCCTCTCTGAGCTGATTAGGACATCGGACCAATAAGAAGCACGCTGTGTCAGTAGGTCATCCGGTCATCAGAACCGCTTTGTGTACTTAAAACTGTCCTATAGGCTTTTAATCCCACTAAATACTGTAAGCACCCAACGTACCGTCTTCACCCCGTCATGTGTCTGCCCATCTATCTATTTTCAAACCCAGTTAACTATTTTAGGTTGTAAGAACATTTCTCTAAAATTTCCATTAAGTAACAAAAACGTTATTTTGAAAGTTCTAGGAATGAAATATGTACATTTATATATGTGATATATGCCTATAAAAAGTTCTACTACCGTTACTGCAAAATTGTTTTTAATAACTTTGACAGAACTTTTAGAGAACGTTCCGTGTTAGCTGGGCATCTACTGTTTGTAAAATACAGATGGCAGAGTGGAATGAAGGTACATGATATAATCACACACCAGATGGAGGAGTCCATGCATGTCAATTTAAGTCTCATCTTTCCCAAAGGTCTGAGTTCATAGTTTAAAAGTCTGTTGCCATGGGATCAGCTTTCCAAAGTGCTTTTATTCCTCCAGTGATGTGTGTAAACAGCTACTGCATCGGTTTGATGAAAATGACTAAACATTTAAGTTCATGCTCACTGACACTTAAACATCAATTTCTGTTCATGCTGGGCTGATATCACACTATTAATATTTGTCTACAAAGCTAAATTTAAGCATTTAAAGCTGTCCGTAACATTTTTGGGTTAAAAATGAATTAATAAACAGATACTCAGCAAGACATGACATGACATAGTGTTTAACACGATCTCCTTACCTTACCCCAATTCACAATGGTAAGTTTAGAATAATGATTTATAATTTACACTGTCAGGTCCTGTTACCTGCACAATGTCAATCTGACTTCTGGTTACATCACATCTGTATTCAGAAAGCTCCAGCTACTGAATCGTGTGTGTGGGTGCTCGAATGGTGCAGCGTTTGTAGCTTGTTCTTACAACAGCTGTTTAGAATTTAAGCTTGTCATCTACGCTAAAAAATAACTGCAAGTAACTTACAATTTCACGTTTCAAACAGAGATAGCGACAGAGGGGCGAAAGTTAGATTGCAGCTTTTAATCTAAAGGCATACAAGACATTATGAGAAACATATATTCAGCCAAATGAGTCCAAGGTACTTAAAAAAGTATTTAATATACACCCTCAATGTACTATAACTGGGTTAGCACCATTCGTAATCTGGCACACTACTGTATATATTATGGATGTGAACTGAAATGCAGCAGAGAGACCCAGTGAGAGAGATGCATATCAATAAGGGCTTCAGATTTTACTTCCTTTGGCACATGCAGATATTCTGCATATTTCTGCCACAAGGCTGGCATGGGACAGTCATAATATCATATGCACGTCACCCGCAGAGAAGTGAACACTTCAAAAATTGCTTTTCTGAGCCTCATTGTTTAAAAATCACTATGGGCCATTTGCGGCGCATAATCTCTCATGAAAGTCTGAAAAACAAGCTTTCATCCCACAGCTCTCACATGTTAAGATCTCACCCCAGTGCCCAGAGCACTGGCTGAATTCTACAGAGGTTTATCTCTGCACAGTAGGTTACCACGTCCTTAAGAGCTGGATATGCATTCATTTAATTTGATTTAATAAAAATATTTAAGTTGCAAATTATATGATCGGCATAACGATTTGAGTGAAAAGTTGAATTGAAAGTTTAATATGAATTTCACAATTTCAGAGTACTGGGTATGTCCCTTGTTTGCAAGCATGTGAGCTGTTTTTAAAATTTAAACTTCTCAAGTACCCTGCGATTTTATGTTTCAAACAGAGATAGCGATAGAGAGGGAAAAGTTACGGTTTGCAGCTTTAGATACTTTTTTTTACGTCATTTACATGATCACTACCTTCTAAACATTGTTTTTCCACTACCTACCACTAAGTTAGTAGTTCCTCACACAGTACATCTAGATAGTTGAAGCAAAAGCACAAACACAAAGATGTTTAACTCAACTTTGTGTCATTAATTGTTAACACATTTACTTGGGTAAAAACACAGAGCACTTGGGATTTACTAATCATTTCCTCCATCAGTGTTAAATATTAAACTGTTCTGTATGCCTTCCGTCCGCCATGTTGAAATCAATGTTGAGAGCATTTCACAAACGTACACACACACAAGACAGCAGATGGTTCAGTGATGACTCAGTTTCAAGAACAGAACCCAACCTCTCTTCTCCCTTATCCAAAAATTTCTATGTATCTAACTCTCTCTCACTCATCGTGTTTCTCTGCCTCCCTCTGCTTTCACTCTCTGGATGACATGCTGAAAGTCACTTGGCTAAAACCGGATTCTCATTTCCTGATACTTGTGTGCTCTACTTGGCACAAAGTGAATTATATAAAACTCTCTCATCAAACTCCACTTCTCTGAAATCATTTTGCCATTAATTATTGATCAGATAACCTTTGACCTCTGTTTATTGGATTAGGCAGATGATATGTGGTTGTGTAACTTCACTAAATGGACCTGAGGGCTCATGGGGCCAAGGCACCTCAACAGAAGGACAACAAAGATCCTAACTAACAATTTTAGGCTGTAAAAACGTCCTAATGATTCTATTAATCTACAATTAACGATTTTCTAATGATTTTATTAAAGTAACAAAAACATTCAAATTGTTACCCTGCATGTTCTAGGAATGTTCAAAACGTCCAGTTTTTAGACATTGTATTATTCAAACATCTTTAACTCTGTAACATTTTTAAAACATTTCAATAACAACTTAGAAGTATTTAACTTTTTTTAACTCATTAACTTTTTTGACTACTTTGAGGGAACTTTTTAGCCAATGTTCTAAGAACGTTCCCTGTTAGCTGGGATTGAATTTGCATGGCAAACTTTTTCATCCTCTACAGTAGGTTCTACAGTAGGCTGTGGAGGATGTAGCAGACTGCCATGATCTGGCACACTTTGATGTCACTGTACAGCCTTGCTGAGAGAGAGCTGTGCTTGTTAGAGGTAATGATAGAGACCCACACTGCTGTAGACTTCACAGCGTACTATTACCCAGCAGCATGTGACCAAGTGTACACTCAGAAGAGCATTAGGGCTGAGGATCCATTAGGACAGAGAAAAGAACCATCATTGAGGTTCTTTCACTTCACTGTAATGACCAAGCTAGAAGTGCCATTGTACGTTTATATAACTGTAAACTATAGACTGTGTCAACATTTTGATCTTGTTCAAAAACTATTGTTAATTATGGCTAACAAACCAAAAATATACCAAAAATAAAATTTAACAAAAATAACCATCCATTTATTGGAGGTGTCGAATTGGAACTGGCAAAAATGGGCTTTACAAGTTGTATTACCCCTCCCTAGAAAGGATGGTGAGGATGTGCTAAAAGTAAGAGAAAGAGAGAGAGGTGTAAAGTGAGTGGACTGATATGAAAGAGGGGAATATATATATATATATATATATATATATCTGTCATATGAACTCAGTAGAAGGGAATGATATCACTGGTGCATTAAACTAATGAAACACTTTACACTTACATCTACACAGCCTACATAATAAACCCACATATCTCCTTATACCCTCAATATCACCTCCTAATAGCCTCTTTCTGTCTTTTTAATATACATTTCTTTAATCAGTTATTAAGTGGCTTTGCTTTTATCATGTAAATGCCTCTTTCACCTTTCTTTCTCTCTCTTACTTTCTCTTTCACACATACACACATACATAAATAACATTAACGCATTAACGTACATGCAGAGTTGACAATCCACAAAGAAACATGGAGAACAAAGAAAAACAGGATTTTAGTCAGATCATCCTTAATTTTATGCTTCATCACACCACCTTTCATCTTAACAAACTACTCTAAGTAACATTAATTCTCATATCTATAGTCTTAATGTATGTCCACAGAAGCCTCATTTGTGCCATTTTTCTCTTCAGGAATTTTTATAGGAAACATCTGAGATTTAAAACATTTACATGGTGAAAAAGAAGACTCTGGAAACCCATGGGAAACTTATTAGCTGTCATTCGTGTATCTACAGGAAATTTTTGGATGACTGGGTTTGCAATAATATTATGTTCATTTGTGGGCTTGTTATAAAAAGAATCCTTGTCCACGAAATCCAAATTTTCCACCTGTGGCAAGTTAATATAAGCAGACATACGCCTGGAGACCTTGAGTTGGGACGTAACAATGTCATGCTACACTGATAACCCAAAAAGTCAGACATAACACATATACACACACCAAGTTCTGATTCTGTTAACTCTAATGAGAATCATATTCCTTTTAAAAACGTGCAGAAACGTGAAACAATCGCATAAGCCACTGTTCAGACTACAAACACATGGACAGACACATAAGAAGCCTTATGATTCAAATAAAAATCATTCATTCACATCTGTGATCCATTTCTTTTGGTCTGCCACTGTGTGTGTGGTACAAAACATCTTTGAAGCACATGCCATGTTCTCCAGAAGATCTGGGCTCAGTACGGCCACAAAGCAGCCAGTCAGAACTTCTCAGACAGACAACAACAGGCCTGATGGACGAAACTAATGCACATGTCTGACTCTATTTGTGGCAGCTGTTTTAAAACAAGAGCGAAGTGCTGCTGAGTGTGTGCTTGAACAGAAAGAGTCTTCAGAAGCACTTAGATGTAATTTTGCCATGAGAAATTCAGACGCTCTCAGGACAGACCCAGCTAAAATGTTTAGGTTGTAGAAACGTTTCCGTAATATTCCATTAAGTAATAAAAACATAAAAAAACATTATTTTGAATGTTCTAGGAACATACTCGTTCTGTATGAAGTTTTGTTTTGTTCTTTTAACGTTACTGCTTGGATATCGGAATGTTATTTAAACTTTTTTAGTTCTGTAACGGTTTTGATATATATAATATATAATGTTAAAATATGTTCTACTAACGTTACTGCAAGAACAGTTTTTGATCACTTTAAGAGGACTTTTAAAGAACATTAGCCAGCCAGCCAGGGCTTCTCAGAAAGAACAACAGGCCTGATGGATGAAACTGCTGCACATGTCGGACTCTATTTGTGGCAGCTGTTTTAAAACAAGAGAGGAGTGCTGCTGAGTGTGTGCTTGAAGAGAAAAAGTCTTTAGAAGCACTTAGATGTAATTTTGCCATGAGAAAATGAGATGCTCTCGAGACAGAGAGACATTTCTATAGGACACAGATTTATCAATACATGCACTCAAACACACAAGTGCACACACACAGCACTTCCCAAGAGCTAGCAAAGTTGCTCATTGTTCTATATCTCGTAAGAAATGGCAGAGAGGGTAACAGAGCCCCTCTGTCCATCCTTGTGAGAGTGAGAGTGTGTGTGTGTGTGTTTGACCCATGGGAAGAGAGACAGCCTGGCCATTAAGTACAATTTTCCAGGGATTTCACGGATCTTCTATTCAATAAGATCGCGCAGAGCTACACATCAACCAAAGCAAACTGATGGACGTGTATTTGCATGAACACACACTTCATTCCTTCCCCCATCATAAAGCTCTGACTAAACTATACCAACCCCATACGAGCAATGCTGTGTCTCCGCTCACCCTCCACAATCACACATATTCATTTCATCACAGCCCACAACATCAGCCTGTTTCCTGTCTGCTGAGCATCGGAGCCACAGGCCAAAGGTTTAATCTACTGCGGCTGCTATTTTTGTCTTTGCTTTAAAATGTAAGAAGTGAGGGTGAGTTCAGCCAGAAGACCATTAAGATCATGTCTGTGCTCTTCAGACCTGCTGTGTGTCGTTACCGCACCATTAGCAAACGAAATCTCAAAAACAACGACATTATCTTACAGTCGAACAATTAGTCCCGCCTTCAAAGTTACACTATTGGTTGAGGCAGAAGTTGACATTACTCACATCACCATGAAATCAAAATATACTATTCTTATTTTGTATGAAATATTGCAGCGTTTATTATAAATTATTTAACTGTGCATGTCATTATTTTTCTGTCCTTATAATCTTTCATCAAAATCAATAAATCTGCCAGCTTGGGTGGAGCAAGAGACGTTAACCACTCCCCTCCAAAGTTTAGTCTGCTGCGAGTTTTGAAACATCTACTCTTCTACAGCTAATTAATTCCCAGTGAAAAAAAAACAAGCCACGCCCTCCATTTTTCCTTTGCTTTGAATTGTCACAACACTGAAGTTTGCTGCAATTTTAACACAGACTTTAATTTTATGTTTTATATTTACATTTCTAAACACAGCATATACAACTACTATTTTCACTATTCACAGCTACTTAAATTAAATTCTTCTATTTCTTTGTTCCTCTTTGGTTTTGTGAACCATCTGTTTGACTCATCCGCTTTCTGTTTTGCTATCTATCACCTATGTATTTCTGTTGTTTAAATTCCCAACCTCATCTATTCGGTGCTGTTTACCACTGGCTTCTCCTTTCCTTCTTTATTCCCCCTTTCCGCCACTTCTCCCTCTTCTGGGTTCACACTGCCTCTATTATCCATCTCCTATCCCATGCCAGCGGGAAGCGTCTCCTGGGAATCTCATCCCTGTCCCTCATTAGAGTTTCAC
This sequence comes from Chromobotia macracanthus, assembly GCA_036877525.1. Lineage (NCBI taxonomy): Eukaryota > Metazoa > Chordata > Actinopteri > Cypriniformes > Botiidae > Chromobotia > Chromobotia macracanthus. The sequence goes on from JAZGTH010000063.1 coordinate 5,512,484, forward strand.
ACTCTGGGACAAAAAGCTGGAGGACATTAGTGAAGCTTTGCAGGACTTCTCTGCGGCCCACAAACAAAATGCGAAAAATGTGAGGGAAAACTTTTGTCTTCTAGCGCCACAGGAGGTGGAAATTGAGCCAGTGCTTCGGAAGAACAGCTTGGTAGAAGAAAGTCAAGTGTGGATGAGAAATTGAAAAGTTGGAAACAGTGACTTTTGGAAGACACACAGGAGCAATGGATTGAGAAAATAAGAGACAGCTTTCTAGTTAAACACTACATTAAAATGTTTTGTTATGCTTTGTGTTGTTTTACTTTATGGCTTTCTAAAAAGAAATCTCTAAAAAATGTTGTGAGAAATCTTTGAGTTGAATCTCTGACTTTTGATGGCAGACTTTTGTATCTTTTGTCTTTTGCAAATTTGATCAAATCGGAGCGCATTGTAGTAACAAACATACACTACAGATATCGCCTTTGAAACTTTAGAACAGACATATGTGAGATTAATAGGGTCTTTTTAAAAAAACTGAGAAGCTCAAAGTATTTGCTCTTTATTAAAACCCACTGATGAGATTAAAAAATGTAAATTTAATTTTTTTCTGTATGCTCGCCCTTATATGTTAGTGTCCACACTGTGAACTTGTCTTGACCTTCAAATGAAACCTCGAAAAGGCAGCTTATCAAAAATATAAACACAACAGCAACTTATTTCTGTTCTCAAAAATACAGCCTCTTTATCTCTATTATCAGTCTGTTCTCAGCCACAAAGACGATGGAGACGACACTTTGCATATCACCACTGCTAGTAGAGTTGCCAGAGAAGGACAAACTAAATAAACAAATGCAAAAGGTCGTGAAAAAAGCGAAGGCAATGGTGAGTCAACCTTTAAAGCCACACGAGACGGTTTGTGATGGAATGCAAATAAGCCATCTGCAGGTGTAGAACTTCTTTCTTCCAGCTGAGCAGATTCAGTTCACAGACGAGAAAAATATTGCCCCACCAAAACCAAACAAAAATAAAGACCAGCAAATACAAGTGTCTCATGGAACACACACACGAAAAAGTGCTTCACTGTGCTATAGAAGAACCATTTTTGGCTGTATGGTTCCATAAAGTACCTTTAATATCCAGAGAACCTTCTATGGCATCAGTGTGAAGAACCTTTTAAGAGTCATTAGCTAATGAAGGTGGTACTGTTGTTCTTAAAAAGATGAACAACACTGAAACCAGGATGCTAGTAAAAGACCTATTTCTGCACATAAGATATATGTTATAAATGGCATGTTTTCTGTTAAGGCTAAACCAGGTAGGTTAAAAGCTGTACTCAGCTTAAGTACAGTAAATGGATCTCACTTACAGTAACACAGCAGGGACCTCTGAACTATGAACTGTACGCGTTCTATCATCTGACGCTAAACAGTCATGAGGATCCACATAAGAGAAGGGCTGATATCACATGATGCTAAACATCAGGGGCAGTTCTTTCTCAAGGAGGTTGAAACACAAAAGTCTTTGTGCGAGAGGGATCACAGGTGCGGAGCTTGCACGAACACAATAACACACACAGACACACACACACACACCAAAGCCTCACAGACATAGGATCGGCCTCGTCATTAGATACTGCTCCAAACTTACTGGCCTTGTCAGCAGCCAATGTGTCCTCTTATTCTTCTTTCTGTCTCCACACACACACACATCATCCAGCCCCCTCCAATACCGATTTTCCAGACACCCAAACATCTCTCTTCTCAGAAACAAACAGAAGCAGATGATAAGGATAAAGCACCTCAGAGACACAGTGAGAGAGAGAGAAAAATGATAAATCACTTATGTACATGTATGCTGATTAGTCAACATCAGTACATATAGTCAGTCTTATGTTAAATTGGTGGAAACCCTAAACATTAGCTGAGCTTCCCCCATGCTGTCTGCATCCAGACACATTACAAGACACTTGTTAATGATGACTCAAAATGCTGTCTAGGTAGGCAGCTTGCTAGTTTTTGGGAAAAAGGCTACACATTATGGTTATGATTATGTACATGGTTATGAGTTTATATAAGGACCACCTTCCAAAACGTGTGTCTTGCTAAATGATAATGAGCTGATGGTTGTTAAATATGTTAAATAAAAAAAAACTACATTCATTTTTGTCATTTTAGATCAAGTGCTGATGAAAAATGACAACAGTCATTAAAACATTCTGTCATGGCTTACTGCCCAGTACAATGAGATAAACTTACAGACTCATAGACTGCAAATATGTCAGATGCCACTGTGTCAAAACTTCTTCAATGAATAATTCCTGCTTTTCCTGTCTCATCAAAGAGAATCCGAGCAGGGAACATAATGGTGACGGGAGGGAGGGGGAGAGAGAGGAAAAAAGAGCACAAGAGACAGAGATTAAACAAAACGTCTCTTATAAGAACAGACAGTTACATACGCTGACTCATCTCACTTTCTGAACAGATTAATTCCCACAGTTAATGTGTGAAATGTAATTTTTACACTGTAAAGAAACTTTAAACTTTTTGCTGCTTTCAATTTTTAAGTGTAATCAGCTGGGCTCTTTCAGCAATTTCAACTTATTTTGAATCCCGACTGGTCTAATTTATAAATAATAAGCAACTTTTCAACTTGTTTTTACTGTTTTCAGCTATTTAAGTTACAGAAACTCAACACCAGTCAAGTTTAAAAACAAGGTGAAATGACTTGTGCAGCAAAGTTGATTAAACTTTAAAATTTAAGGCAGCAAAATGTTTATGGTGTACAGTAACAGAGCCTTCTAATATATCAAAGTAGCACAGATGCTCAAATGCTTTTCCTACCCAGCAGTTCGTCTCCATGGTGATCATTTATCACAGCCATGCCCCTATCAACTTCATGATCTTTGGCACTCCATTTGTGTTCACCCATGCAGAAAATCCAATAACTAAACCTATGTTTTGTTTCTGCAGTGTTTGAACCCAATAGCACCATAATTTAGGTGTCCTGCTAAGAAACAAGACAAGTCTGATCGATTACTGTCTAATGTAAATTTGACAATGCCAAACCCCAAAATTGAAACAATCACACACAAAAAAAAACAAAGCAACCGCCATCATATGCTGTGCATGCACCAAAACTCTCATACACATGCACACATACACACAAAAAACCTAAAGTCTATTTACAATGACTAATCTATGCAAATAAAAAAAATGCCAGACAGAAGATATTAAGGTCAGATGATACCATAAAAATATAGCGCCTTCCTTATGTGTTTGATAAAGTGTGGACTGTGCATGTGTGAACGTGTGTGTGAGTGCTTTGTGGAACATTCTTTGTTGCTTTTTCATAATGTTATGTATTGTTATCAATTATTACATAAAGAGTCATCCTCCCTTTCTTTGTAGAAAGATAAAGGCAGGTGTGTATATGTGTGTGTTAATGTGAGTAACTAAACGCATGGAAATGCAGGTATGAGGAGGTGTGTGTGCGTGTTCTACGCATGCATTCTTTACAAATGTTTTCTACCTCAGCCTGTTTGATAGGAAGTTTTTCTCCTTCCTGTTATTGTGAGGTTTAGCTTTCAACTTTACACATACCTGCCTCCGGCACTGTCCTAAACACACACACGCACACACGCACACATGCACACACGCACACACAAAATGCATGCTAGTTACATTCAGAAGATGTACTTTTGCATTGTTTAAAGCTTGTGCCTTTAAAAGAAATCAAAAAAGACTTGTTTTTTTCTCTTTCAACCAGTCCCAGTTATTCTCAACCATCTCTTCCTCTCTGTACTCATCAACACATTCACAAACACAAAAAGGTCTGTGTGAGATGGGGTTCTTCAGCATCTAAGGAAGCTGGTATCTAAGGCAGTGCTGTGGGAGGGAGAATCCAGGCATGCGGCACTCTGTGCTGGGGAAAACCTTTCCTCTCACACACCACCCCCAACCCTGCATGAGAGAGTGATATGACTGATGCTACTGGAGTCATAGTTCAAAGAGCCCTGCACACCTACAGACCTCAGAGGAGGAGAGGAAAGTGGAGGGAGAGAGAGAGGAGAACAGAGGAGAGGAGGGGGAGAAGAAGAGAGAAAAGGAGAGGAGAGCAGAGGAAAGGAGAGAAGAGAAAGAAAGAAAAGAAGAAGAGTAAAGTAACTGGCTCCTTAAATAATGGTTATTAAAAGAGAACGAGAGGTTATTAAAAGTCTTCAAAACAATATTCAGACCCAGCTCAAAAATGAATTAATCCCAGCCTTTGATGAAGCTTTTGAAATGGGCAATTCTACATAAACAGACTCTACATATATTGGGTAATGGCCTTTATGCAGCGGCCGTTATAATAAAGATGATGTTATTTCAAGGCCTTAATGAAATAAGAGCTGCTGTGATTCTAATTCATTTGCCTTTATTGGTCAAAACAACACAGGACAAGAGCTTTTATAGAATGTGAGTACAGCCAAGGCTACATGTGTAACCTCGCTCTAAACCAAATGGAAAATTTGATGAAGCAGATTATAGTTTTCTCTCCCTTTTATGCAAGTTTTTATGAACTAACTCACAGTTTAAAAGAACTACATAAAATCACTTCAGAAAGGCCTGCAGGAGCCATTTATCACAGGAGTATTGAAATGGACACACCAGCTTCATTATTAGTTTGGGTGCAAAAAAAAGCCACAGCACACAGCTACAGCATAAACAGAGTTGGACACTAAATTTAAAGGCTATAGGTGTTAATTTTTTAAGGAGCAATAGCTGTTAACTTGATATTGTGCACAAAATGTTTAAATTCTCCTCTAAATAAAGAACTTTGCCTTATGGCTATAGAGAAAAAACTGAGAGGGAGAGAGAGGAAATAAATAATTTAAAGAGTTTTTTTCTAAATGGATGAATCATCTCAGGTTCACAGGGGGCTGATGATGTAGGTGATGATGACGATGGTCTACATGGAAAGGACAGATTGACCTCGTCATGGTTCAGTATGAGCAGACTAGCTATTCTGAGATCAGAGAAGACAAAAACACTTAAAAATTTAACACAACGGCCCCCACATGAGAGGCCACAGCACAGTGAATATTAAAGTAAGGAACAGATTCTAAAACGTCCCTCTTACAAACACAGGCAGCCTGAGCCCAGTGAACTTTCGGACACAATCCAGCTAACAGGAAATGTTCTCAGAGCATTGGCTAACATTCCCTAAAAGTTCTCTGAACGTTATCAAAAATCATTCTTGGAGTAACATTAGTAGAACTTTATATATCATATTATAAACGTCACTTTTTGGTTGTTAGCAAAACATTTAAAAACGCTACAGAAGTAAAAAAAGGTTTGAACAACAATCCTAAAACCAAGCAATAACAGTAATACAGTGTCTAAAAACCTAGAACGCTTTTCTCCCGTAACAGAAATGTTATGGAAACGTTCTTGCAAACTAAAGTTGTTAGCTGGGAAAGTTCTAAGCATGAAGCAGACAAACGTCTGGACTGATAAGGGTTCTAAATGGAACGGCTCTGCTTTATCACGCAGCCTAAGCAGATACTTTATCAGCTGGAGGGAAATTACATGCTCCACTTAAACAAGAGCAGAGCTTAAAAACACTGTGTCCTTGCAGCTATGATGATGTAAGCATAAAACCATCAAAGCTGGCTGGGACAGAGAAATTAGTTTAGTACACAAACTACATAATAATAAACGTAAATATATAAACAGTGATGGAATGGTGAAACTGGTTTTGTACCATAAACTAGTGCACTGGAAAGTGTAATTTAGCTGCATTAGCTGTATAAAAGCCGGACTGTCTTCATTTAAACACACACTGTAAACAGAGAAACTTTAGAGGTTTTACAGCTCTGTGTGTGTGTGTGTGTGTGTGAGGATGGGTGTTTTCTGGATTACATCCATCGATCAATAAAGCTTTCCTTCCACTTAAGACCCCGGATCACTATTGTAGAGCATCCGTCTGAAAGAACAGGGGAATAGGGTGAGAGAAACAGAAACTAAAAAAGAAAGTAAAGGAGAGAAAGAGCAAGAGACAGAGACATAGAGAGACAGAGTGATAGAGAGACCTTGACTATGTGATAAATGTCAGGTTCTTGTTTTACCCAGATTAAATAAATCAACATAAATCAACATAAAGATTTCTCCACTAAAGCAATGCACACATCTTATGATTAATTCTGAATATGCTAATTACATATATAAAGGAATACTGCAATAGTTGGGAAAGGCAAATGTTTTTGGGAATAAAGACGGAATAAGTACCTTAACTGGAAACTGATGTCCGTGTAAACATGGTTAAGATGATCTCCATCAAAAGTCATCACAACAATATAATTTCAGAAGTGTGTGTGAGTCTCTCTTCTTGCAGAGCTCTTCAGAAGTGTGGTGGATGTATATTTTTAAAATATATAATTACAGTGCCCATAACCAACAGTGAACATTATGAGTGTCAGTGGGCAAAAAGCCAATATAACCAACAGATCCGAAACTACTGAGTGGGAGATCGAAGCTCGCCGGTGGGCAATGACATGACTTTAAGACAGCAGTAGCCCTTATCCTCCCCCACAAACACAAGTCATTACTCTCACAACCCATTAAACTACATAAAGACACACACAGACACACCCACACTATACATGTGTGTCCACACTCATGCATGCAGGGATGTTTTCCAGCCCATCCTGTTATCAATCATGTGTATGTGACACAAGTCATTATCCCAGCACACACTTATATTCAGACATTTACACAAACTGCTGACAAAGCTCTACACAAACCACTCTCAGCAGATGTGCAGTACTGATTGAACCCCAGTCGTTTAGGAAAGCTCTCTCACTTACATGCATCCAATAGGTGCGGGCCAAATGCATGCCGGCTTCCATGTCTGTCCAGTTATTCAGCCTTGTAACTGGAGTCAATGAGCCATTTCCCAACAGCAAAATACAAAAAAGAAAAACGATGTGATTCTTACGTCCTGACTCTTCACATTTCATCAGCTGAACACCCTAAATGCTCATACAGCCCAATACTATCTACAAAATATCAGCACCATTTCAGCAATAGCGCTGTCTAGCTTGTAGTCCTAAATCCTAAAAATAAGAAGTCCTAAAATAAAAATGTTATTTTGAAAGTTATAGGAATATTTAAAACGTCCAGTTTTTTAGACATTGTATTAATGTTATTGCTTGGTTACAAGAACATTATTAAAAGACTTTTTAAATTCTGTAACGTTTTTAAACCATGCCTCCTCCTACACATACAAAAAAATGTTAACACAAGGTTAAATGGCATTTTCCCGTCTCCAATGGCATCAGCTCACTTGGTGGTGGGGTGGGAAGCCAGGGGGCGGTCTTCTTCCTTCCTGGCTGGCTGTCCGGCACAATGGAAAGGTTTCCCAAATTCAACAACACTGCTGGGAAACTGTCACACGCAGAAGAGAACGGACGATTAACAGGAAGGTTTGGGTGAGATGTTGAGTGGCCTCTGTGTTTTGTGTGACTGCATATTGTGTGACTACAAGCGATACTAGTTCTGCCAAAATTTGTCACACACACACACCTTCTCTCCTCAAAACAAATACTTCCCATTCTGCTCATTTAACACATTATTTTGATATTTTATATCTCAACACATAAGTTAAACATGCAGTCGCCTCCAAAAATATTTGAACACTTAAGCCAAAGGTAAAAATGTATAATAGCCAGTGCATTAGACATAAAATATCAAATCAAATGGCATCTATAAGATGTCATCTGTATGACGCTTAATTGCAACTGGTCCTCATTTTTAGAGGCTGAATAAAGTCACCTCCCCTCACGTTCACACAGATGTTCAGTCTTATTAACCCACAGGTGCAGGTCATCTCATTGACAATGGATATGTTTGAGCTGTCTCACACGTGGGTGTGCCTCACCCCGGTCCTTACTAGTGTACAATTATATTATGAACACAAAAGTTATGTTATGATCCACTACATTAACAAAATGAATGACTCAATTCACTGCAGTACAAATAAATGCTATATTTCTTGCCTAATGCAATAACATTCATTCAACATCCGTTTAAGTATGGTGTCCAAATACATTTGACAGTAGTAATGGATTGGTCAAACATTTTTCATAAGCACAAGTGTGCTATACAAACACAAACACACAAACGTGATCAGCACTTCCTGGTGTCAAGTCTCGTACGACGAGTCAAACAGGTTCGAGCTTACTCAGCTGCAGGTTTTCCTGCATTGTTATTAAAAGAAAAGAAACCCCCGCAAGCCACAGCTGACCTCCATTTCCAAAGCATTACACATCAGACCTGACAGACCGGCTCTCTCTCTTTACATCTATCTCCTCAATATTCAAATATACACTCACACACTGCTGACCAGAGAGTTGCTGTTAGCAGACTGAGACATAGTCGAGTGTAAGCTGGATTCTCTGTGCTTTTTGTTTTGATAGGGTGATGATGATGCTGTGAGCTAAGGGCAGGTGCATAAACAAAACCATCCATCCATGAGTTTGTGTTACATAATGCAACACAGGGTGACTATGAATAAGCATCCCTCAATGTGAACAAGAGATGAACCCAAGAACTGTAAAGAGTGCTGGGACAGAAAGGAGACATCAAAGAGATATTGCATGGGAATGTGGTGTATAATCATGGAATGATCTTTAATTCCATGATATTTGGATAAGCAACACCCACAATTTTGTGTCACCTACCAATAAAGGTAAACAATGTTTTGCCAAAACATCCAACAGTTGTGGGCCAATCAGAAAAGAGGTCACATAAATACATACCTGTAGTGTAGCTCTTTAGAAAGCAGTCATTAGTGTGTTAACAGTACAGCATTATTCAGTGATATTTCCAACCCAACTCACAATGACTTTCCTTGTGGCCACTGCACTGCTAGGCCGGATCAGTCCATTTACTATGTAAAGGGGGGAGGGGGCTGGATTTTAATGTGTGGTCCAGTTATAGGCCCAGAAACAGGCTAAATCTTCCCTTATTCTGCATTCACCCTGGACTGGTCGTAGTACCTCAGGGCAGGCAGGATTACTACCAGTCCACTGCTAATGTTTCTGTGCTTTTGTATGAATGGAAGTACAATCATTTATATCCACTCTTTGCAGTCTCTTCCTCTCTTTTGTTTTGTAATTCAATTTTCTTTCCATTAAATCATCGAGTTGTTTGTAACTTAAGAACAGAGCACCTGCTGAGTTTACAAGACAAGGTATATTTACTTTTAACAACTAAACTGGGTGGTTTCTAGGGTGTTGCTAAGGCTCAAGGTAACAAAGCCCATCCCCAAGATGCTCATATTCATATATTCTGGTCCTTAAATATTACTGATTAAAAATGTGACTACTTAATAATATAATAGCACACATATCCTCTGTAATCTGTGCAATTTTAGTAGGTTTATGTTTGTAGCATAAACCTTCTTAGTGTTAGGAATTTAAAATATAGTACTACCACTAATAGTTATCTTTCCAAGTAACTATGTTGGATGTTAAATATTATTGTGTAAGGTTATATCTAATAACCGTCTTTCCAGTCTGACTTCTATGTTTACTCCATCAACAAGTGTATTGGAACTCCCTCCTCATTTTAGACAGTAATCCTGTAGATTGGTACATAATCTCCTTTACCTCCCCAAACCTCCTTAAACCTCATTCTTACAGTAATGGCCCAAACCTTAATTACTTGACTCGTCTACTGTAAGTACATGTGGAGGGATGTTGGTGGTCTTAAACGCTCTGTCACACATACCCAGCTAACAAGGAACATTCTCAGAACGTTGGCTAACGTTCTCTAAAAGTTCTCTCCAAGTTCACAAAAAATGCTTTTGCAATATTAGTAGAATTTCTTTAGCATTATGTATCAATATATCAAAAACATTATTCTTAAGAAGTAGTGGTAGTAGTTTACGATGGCAATTACGATAATGCAACATTTAAAAAACTGGGCATTTCAAACATTCCTAGAATGTTCAAAAATAAGACTACGTTTTTGTTACTTAATGGAAACATTAGGGCAACATTTTTACCACCTAAAATTGTTAGCTGGATAAGTGATAGTAAGACAGGGATTCTGTTTTGTATAAACAGCCAGGCAAGAACCAGGATTACACAAGAACTAATGGAAGAAGAACATACAGTGTTAAACAATAGACGAGTAACTCTGTAAGATATTATATTTCACCAAAGCAGGTTTAGTTTATTTACACAGAGGAAGTTTATGTACACAGTGCAGTACTTTGACACAAAAGTTTACAATAACTATCTATATTAAATCTATAAAAACACTGTAAGAAGTGTATCATTTGTGCAATGGTGCTTTAGTACTATACGAGTGTGTGTAGGCCAATTCACACCCAGAGCAGTCTGCATCTATTTTATGACAAGATTAATGGCAATGAGGTCATAGCTGGATCTACATCCCTGTGTGTGTATTGTTTGGGGGAGGGTGTGCATGATTCAAGTTTAGGGTTTCACATTTATTGAGTTTCTTCTGTCTTTGTAATATAAGGGTATGACTTCATATATTTATGTGTTAAATGATGACTCAAGCCAAAGCTAGTGGTCAACTGTGTTTTTAAGGCTGATAAGATTACATAACTATTCTAACCAATCAAACAACTATTAAAATACTAAATATTAAAACACTAAAAAACATTGACAACAGAAAATGTTTATTATCAATTGACGGTGCTGTTTGTAGATTTTGGAATTGATCTTAAATAAATTAACTTTTGGGTTGGGTTAGTCAAGTTTGTCAAGTGACTTTTGGCTGATAATGTTGACAATATCAAATAGCCCAAAAAAATCGTCTTAAACACTGGTTTATCACAACTCAAGACAGCAAAGAAACATCAACTCCTATATAGGGTCTGAGAGCAAATAGTAAAGTGACTGATAAACTGTACTGTACTTTTCACTGTATGTGTGTGTGTTCATTTACACAGTCATTTTTACACGTTAGCTGTGTTCCTGTTTGTTCTTTATCACAGACTGATATGGCCAAGCCAAAGTCTCACTTTCATGACTAACAATGGCACACACAAACACAAAGCACACACTGTGGTTTTGTTTGCAGGTTGCATTAATCCATATCACACACTCTAAATGCAGGGAACACACGCTCTTTTTCCAGTTATACCGCAGTAATCGTGTTTAAAAGACACTGTTGAAAAATATTTGCTTAAGAGGCTAGAAACAGCAGAATGTTTGTTCAGTCACACATTCATTAGTTATTAATGATTATCTAAATGAAGGAGCAGCCGCATTTGAGTTCAGATTCTGCTTCCCTTCTGTGCTTTTCTCCTGGCCTCTGCTTTTCTCTCTTTTTTTGACCCCTCGAGAGTAGATCACTCTACATCAGTATGTGTCTCTCCGTAGCTGCGGAGAATGAATAGATTCAGAGTCTTTCAGTGTAATGGACAAACACACAACTCATTCAAAAGTAGGATAGTCAGTAAAATACATGTATCAGCAGCGCATTGACTTTCTCAGTTAGTGTCCTTGAGCAAAACAATGGCACACATCTGACAGCACAAATATATTTTAGATAAACCCATTAACCATGGACCAACATCTGACCTCTCTCTCTCTATCCATCATGCCTGTTTAATTCTCAGTATACAGTATGGCTTTATACCATGTGTGTCTGTCTTCCACCTACTTTCAGACGCCATTGTCGCAGTCCATGTGTGTGTCATGTGATGAACAAACCTTAACACACTAAAACACACTTTGTTATTTCTGTAGCACACACACACCCTTTGAACACCAGGAAATACTGTATAGCTGCTCATCACACATACACCTATGAAAGGCATCTGGTTTTGATTATTTACAGTAAAAGTGAAAACACTATGATGCAGTTGATCTAGTTTAGTTTAGTTACTTGAAAAAACAACACAGTGAAAACAAACACATGAAACACATGATTCACAAGCAGATTCTGTATTTATAATGCAAGCAAACAAGCTCAATAACAAATCTCAGCTGACTGTCACTAGGCATGGTTGCCTGGTACCTCTGGACATGGAGCTCTGACGTCCTACATGAACCCTCAAGACTAGAGAGAGAGAGAGAGAGAGAGAGAGAGAGAGAGAGAGAGAGAGAGAGAGAGATGAAGAACACATCTGTGTCTGTCGTCAGAAGCTTATGAAACTGTACATACAAAACACTCTTGTCTGCATTCAATCATTCAGAGCAGCTCCATTTCTAAATACTATACATGGTAAAAAGAAACAGAACTACATACTATTTATGTTTAACTGCAGTGACTTTAACTTCATGTTTAAACAGAAGATACAGTAGAATATTTGCATGGTTTAGTTCACATTACAAGTACATCTGCTGTACATCTTTAGAGTAAAATCACAAGTTGGAGTAATAACGGTTAAGCTTTACGTAGTTATACACCAGAAATGCAATAAGTTCTTCTGTATCATTATAGAATAATGGTAAAATCCATAACAAAACTTTACTTTTTTATACATCAAATAAACAATTAGAAAATCAACTTTTATAGGGAATTTATATAATCGCTTACAAATCCATATTTTAAGCTTATAATCAGAAAGCTTTCAAGCAAGAGAAGCACAAATTTAGTTAGGTGTGTCTATGCTTTTGACTGGTACTGTATATCCCTGCTGTATATCTGTCAATTGATCTGCTACATATTTATAAATTGATGTGATCGACCTCTCTGTGCATACAGCGTGTTCATTCCATTAGCATGTGGCTTAATGTTTATTGACCAAAGTTACTTTGTGACAGTTTAAGTCATGCTCTGTGATGAGGTCAGAGGTAAAAGGTCGCTCACTTTACTATTAGGCAACACTCAGTTTACTCAATTTAATTGAGACTCATGAATATTCAAAGATATTAGCAGCATTGCAGTGAGTGAGTGATTATGAATGCTGGAAATGTCTTTGAATGCATTAATGCTTTTAGCTACCATTTAGCAAAATAATGAAACCAATGGATGTAACTGCACGCACATTTGCAGCGATTAATAAAAATATAGTAGCAATTAATTTTAGTCACAACTGTCTTAAGTTAACAGACAAGAACATGTTTCATTTATGCAGAAATCAACAGGCACAAAAGTCAAAACAGTGATCGTATTGAACGAGCAAGGGGATATTATAATAAAGTATATATAAAATATATATACTTTATTATATATAAAATATAAATACTTTATTATATATAAAGTGTATACATTTTATATATACTTTATATATAAAGTATATATATACAAAAGTTAGACCCCTCCCTTTTATATTTACTGAAATATATAAAAGGTCTAACTGAAACATGTTTCAAATGGAGATTTTCAGATTAAGGGTGTCTGAAGGGTGTCTGTAAAACGGTTTATTACGTGCTGTTTTGTACTACTGTGGGTGTCCTCTTATTATTCATCTTTTAATGATTGTACTGAAAGTTGAGTCAACTTTACTGTTTTTAACTGATTTCAGAGAGCTGTAACGTGTTGGGTGTGTCCAGCATTGTTCTCATATTGAGGCGATAAAACAACTACAAAATTCATAAACAGAAAGTCAGATCTAAAGCATTTGACAACTTCCTTTGTTAAAAAACAATACATTTCCTGTCTTCAACAGGCAGGATGAGAGGGATGTGTGAACCTTCAGAGATGTTTATAGCATTTATTGTGAACTAATGGCTTCAAAAGTTTGACTGAAATTAAACATGCACATTTAAAATAGTCAGTCATTTACGATTTTACAAAAATCAGTTATTCTTAAAGCTGTCTCAGCGGACTATTTTTAAAAGTTCTCTCAGTTATCAAAAACAGAAATGTTACTACAAAGTTTTACGTATAATCATTTACTCAATATTTAACGAATTTTAAACATATACGTGTTATATAATCAACCAATAATGTTAAAACAAACTTAACGTTTTGAATGTTCCAAGACTATTCAAGAGTCATTCTGACCAACAGAGCGAGAGAGCATGAAACGTTCCAATATAATGTTGAGTGTAACAGGTGGTTTATGGGGCGAATCATACAAAGCAATAGAAAGGATCTTCTAGTGAGAAAAGAAGACCATCTGATGATCAGATGAATAAGAGCGTCTCCAAACTGTCCCCAGGAGGAAAACAATGCATTATTTAGTGACCTACATGCTGACTGAAATGTTTGACTGTTACCCATGAACGTTAATGCAGATTAGAAAACACACCCACACAGACCAACAAATTTTTCTTTCTAGTGTGCTCTATATTTCTACACAGGCACACAAATGAATTGGTTACCACGACTACAAGCAAAATCAATATCTTAACCTCTCAGATATCAGTTTGCCTCAGTTTTAAACCTCAATTAAAACGCAATTAAAACTATTTATAAAAATTAATAATGGTGATTTTTCACGAAAATCAGGGAAAAAAAGCACGCTAAATTTAACACATTAACACTGAGAATCTGTTGATATCAAAGCGGCGCTGCATCACAAGGATGTGGGGGGAAATGCACCGCTCTTTTATGCAACGCTCCTTTATGCGACCAAAAAAGAAAATGGACTTTTGCTGCAGTGTGCTTTAATGAAGGCATTCATTAATAAAGGAGAATTCCAGAGAGGCAAAATCTGGCAAGCTCTTTCTAAATCCTCAAAATGAATCGCATGTATTTCTGTCTGTCAAATGCACCATCAGAGCTTTCCCTAGGCTAGGTGTGTGGGCATCTTGAGTTGTTTTTCAGTACTCTCAATGGTGACTCTCATTAAATTCTCATTATTGTAATATTTACAATCTTAATTAAGAATTTAAATGTCACAAAGCAAACAATCTGAAAGCTCTTAAAAAAGTGTCATTTGAATATAGTCATGACGTGTTCCTGACAGGTCTTATGAGGTTCATTTGTCTCCATGACAACTGATCATTATTGGACAAAGATTTTGTGTGTGTGTGTTTACTTAAAAAATGTTGTCCCCGATATATGGTTAACCAAAAAGTCAGCAAAACAGGACGTCCTCATTCGTAAAAATGCTACACAAAATATAGTAAAGTTTTTATATTGTAAAAATGCAGAAAGTTTTCTGTTAGGGTTACAGTGTGAGTTAGGTTATATTGTTTATAACTAGCTATGTATAAAAACAATTAAAGTCTATAGAATGTCCCCATATAGACTGATAAATAAACGTGTGTGTGTGTGTGTGTGTGTGTGTGCGTGCACGCAATCTAATACAATCCTATTAGTGGCTAATACACAAATGCTCACACCTCATGAATAGACACACTTCTGCTCATGCTCTTATCTAACGTTCATCTCTGTTACATTCAACTGCTTCATCCCTCCATTCTGCCGTTTCTGCTTTAACTTCGCTCACTCTCTCATGATCTCAGAAAGCTTTCAGCGTGGTTAATATTTTCCCTCAGTAAAGTATTAGATCAAAGGCTGTGTGCTGTTATAATCTCAGCCTCTTTCTGGGCTACTGTGCATCATGTCCGACTCAAAACCCTTTTTACGTTACTACAACACAACACTTGAATTACCATAATGGAACAAGGCAATAATGATTTTTCACCACACAGCTTTTACCAAAACAAGGGAAGCAGCCAGTGAGATCAGGAAGCACACACACAGCTTCCTGTAGCACTCGTTTGCCTGCCCTGCTTGGCCACAATCCAAATCATTTCAATTTGTGAAAGAAATCTCTCAAGAGAGACATGCATCAAAATAATTTCTTTGTCTGGGATTTATTCCTGCTCTGGCGAAAGAGATACATGTAGTACAACCTTTTAGTCTGATGAGAGACACAGGACAACATCTGTTGCGCAGCCCTTGAAACATATGCAGAAAATCATTCTGCATCTTTTTCTCATTTACCCTTTATTTTATAGCCACACAGAAGCTAAAACTGCGTCTGGACTTCCCAGCATCCACCTCTTCCCATATGGCCAGGGAGCCTTTTGTGGTTTTCCTTTCATTCTGATTTGAATTCAGACGTCTAATGTTTGAGATCAGGCGCAGGGTTGGTGGAGCTGATCCTGGATCAGCGTGAACAAGCAACCTGTAACGAGACAGGTCAGGGAAAACCTCTATTTGACAGCTTAACCTACCTCAGTATTTCACAAGCCATCCTGTTTTAATTACCACTTCCAGCACCCAATTACAGGCCAGCAATAAAGAAAGGGATGAAAGCGAGAAGGGACCTAACACAGCTCGGATTTTACATCCGCCCCGTGTACAAACACAGCACAATCACTGATTTCCATTAGTCAGGCCTTTTCTGATTTAAACAGGGAGGGTCGCATGCATGTTTGTGTGCATGTGTGTGTGTGTGCATGCATGTAGAAAGAACTCCAGTCTTCCTTTGTTCTCTCAAGGCTGCATCCTGCCATTAAGGTTTGAATGGGTGAGCTGGGTTTCCTTGCTGGCAAAGTCACGCTTGGAGCAGACCCCAAAAGCAACAGAGCCTGGCAGCCACAAACATGGGCCAGGGGTGAGAGAGAGCAAGAGAGAGAGAGCGAGAGCGAGAGAGCGAGAGCGAGAGAGAGAATGAAAGAGAAAAGAACACTGATATAACAAGCACAAAGTGAGACTGAGAAGGGTATTGAGAATGATTAAATGAACTAAAACTCTACATTTTCTGTAAAAGTTGCCACCTGAATTCTGAGGTGTTTTAAGTGGTTGCCAGGGCCTTGCTATGTAGTTTCTAAAGTGTTCTGAGCTGTTGTTAGTGAGTTGCTATGCAGATGCCAGCATGTTCTAGGTGGTTGCTAGGGCATTACTAGGGAGTTCTGAGAGGTGTCTAGGTTGTAATATACTGGAAGAGCACAAGAGCTCACCAGCTCAAAATTGTACTCGTTTATTGATATGGCTCGAAGTCTATGGATTTTTTTTGCTCATTTCACCAAGCAAAAACTGCAAGTCAAATTGCTTAGAAAAATAACCAAACACCTCTCCTTAACAAGTTGCATGATTTATCGCTCATCTTCATAACAGAAACAGTGTGCAACAAGTTTTTACAACTAAATCTAATAGTTAAAGATAGGTTTTGAAAAACAACGCACTTCTAATAATAACTTTGTTAGGACGGGGATCAAACAAAGAACAGATCTAAGAACAGATCAATATACACATATTCCTCCAGTTCTGCCGTCATGTCCTATCTTTCCCTCCGATCAATACTTTCCAATCAGTGCAGAGCTCAGCAGCTCTAGAGTTCTGTCCCCTCCCACTGACCCACAGGGCCTCGTTTATCAATCATGATGCCTTATCACATATTCATGAGCTGAGTCAGTAACAGGCCAATCAGAGCAGCGACACAAATGTGTTCTGTTGTGAGCAATGGCCACTGCATCGTTCTGCTGGTGCAGTGTGTGAGATCAAGTGTTTGTTTTTCATATCCAAGACAATGCAAAGAATAACACCAGACCCACACATACACAACATATAAAATGCACTCATAGGTGTACACTCAAACTGGGAACACATAGCACATATGTACCACACAAGATCCAGGCCTACAAAACAAATAGACACTCATTAAAATAAGCACATTAAACATTTAATGAGACACAGAGAGCCGTCTTCTACTGTACAGCCCTGCAGTGTGAGTTTTATTGAGGGTGTAGCAGTCTGCGCTCAGCTCTTTTGGCAAGGGTTGCCACAGTGGGGACCGTTACACTTCTCCCAGAGGGAGCGGGAGCGCGCACACGCACATGCACACGCACACGCACACGCACACGCACACACACACACACACACACACACACACACAGCATTTATGACACTCTACCACAGAAACAGGTAGTTATATCTCCAGGTGTGGTATACAGAAGCTCAAAGTTCTGGCAATATAATCAGCCAGTAGCCGTTCTATTACACCGCCTTGAGCTATCAAAAACATTTGACAGGCTTTACACTGTCAAATCTATTAAGCGGAAATTTGACTCAGCAGTAAACAAACTGTGCTTTATCAAAACACAATGCAAAGCCACATCACTCTTAAAAAAATATCTTTGTAACCATTTAAAACGTTTCTGGATTAACATCTTCTGACTGATTGTGCCATTTCTGTCAAACATAGTCCTTCCCCAATCATAACCTAACTTTAATATCATAGAGAAATTATTAGTTTTCCAACAACATTTTTCTGTAAAAAATCTCAATCTCAAAAAAATCTCAAAAAACAAAGATATTGATCTCTCAAAGTTATTAGAAAACGTTCTTGCAGTAATGTTAGTAGAACATTTTTAACATTATAGATCATATATTTGAAAAATGTTATTCTTAAATTGTAAATGGAACATTTAAAAAAGTTACAGAATTTAAAAATTAAATAACGTTCTTATATAAAGCAATAACAATGTCTAAAAATTGGACATTTTGAACATTTATAGTAACATTTTAACATATTTGTTACTTGATGTAAATGTTAGGGACACATTCCTACAGCCTAAAATTGTTAGCTGAGATGTCCATCTTGGCATAATCATTATAAGCACAAAGGACAAAAGTACATGACATGAGCAATTACCACGTACTGTACTGACGAGTCAGTCCAGTGCAGCACTGCCCATTTAGTCCCTTATGAAGAATTCTGGGGACAGTTGGCTGGATATCTGTGCCAAGCAGCAGACGGTGTGTGTGTGGGGTGGAAACATCTGTCTTTGTAAGTCTGATCAACATGACCTGATCAAGATCTCAAGCCTTCAAGGTCTCCTGCTTCACAAGAGGTTTTCAAAAAATCTTTTGTGATTTAAAAACTTAATCTGATTGTTATGCTTGAGTGCCATGTGTCTTATGGGTGTGAGTGTGTGGGGTGTGTGTCATGTGTTTAGATGAGAGAAAGGTCCAAAAACAGAAATGACAAAAATGTGTATTTTTAAGCACAAACTGCTACAATTTTAACTAAAATAACCTGACTATGAATGTTGTTTTGTAACATGACTGAAACAAACTGAGAAAAATTCTGAAGGTTGAGAAGAAAAAGTGAAGTTTAAATAAAGGTCATATTGTCAATTCACATTAAACAACCTATTCACAAAGAAGTCCGACCTTCGACATTTGACCTCAGCTGTCTGCCACACTGATTTTACCCTCCAATGTCTGGAAGGCCCTTCATCAGTCCCTGTGTAGTGCTAGCTTCCCGTTTTTCTTAATAATATAAGATTATGTCAGTACATGAATATGACCTTAAAAACAGATCAACAAATAAACACTCCGCTTGGTTCTAAAATAGTCCCTCCCTTTTCAGACAGATTCAAATCATTAACGTCCACAAAATATATGCTCACACTCTGAGATCAGATCTTCAAAACTATTTGGTTTCTTTATGAGAGAAAAGGTCAAGAATTTGGCTAAAATGTTTCAGCATATACAGCACACAAAACTCCACTACAAATCACCCCCATTACAAACGCTTCACACAGAATTAAAGCGTTACACCACAAAATGAATACAGCTACCGTCCGTTTGCTTACGTTAGCCATGACATTTAACACACAAAATTCCATGGCCTCTTTGTTAAGGATGATGTAGAAGGCAGTTTTCCACTGATGCATGGGACCCATACGCTGTAGGAGTACGCTTTGAGAAGAATGCAAAAGTCATGACCATGTGTAGGTGGACGTGAGATTTCTGGAAACAGGGCACAGGACTCACCTTATCAAACCTGTTGACTTCTACATGACTCTAGTTATGGATATCCATCTCTCTGGAAAGAATCCCATTTTTTAATTTTGACCTTCTTTGTTCTGATATGTTGTTTACTTGTTTTATGTTATACGACTCCCTTTTCATGATAAACTCAGTGAGTCCGCATGAATCTGGTTGTTCTACATTTACAGATAAAAACACAGCAATATATCCCATATTTATTACTTATGTCCAAGACTTGTTTTGTAAACATAGCATTGGGAAGGTTTTGAGTCACGCTTCACAATGTCACATTAATGTGAATTGGTAGCCATTGTGTTTCAGTTACTAATCAGTTTCATGTGAGTGGTATTAGAAACGAAGGTTTTTTTCTCCACACACTCAGGCTGGCAGGTCAGTTCAACATGGATGAGCTCCACTGAAGCATAACACAATTTGATTATCACAAATATAAGGATGATGATCACAGTAAAGACATATTACTTTCTCAGTAGTAGCCAGGACGTGAGAGAACGTAGTCTGCTGGTAAGATAAGGATGCTGTTGTCAGTGCAGGTCAAGCACACAGCAGATCCTACTGGGTAACGGGCTGCATCTTGAGCATTTGTTTAGACAGAAATGCCTGACACAAACACAAAACTTTATGCAGTTTTGTGCTGCGTGACCCATAAGTTTAATGTACAATCCAGCGTGGTATCTGTTTAAACAGGTGCATCAGGTGAGTTGTGCTTTAATGACAAAAAGTAAAGCTACAGTGCATCATTCTTGTGTTT
This sequence comes from Chromobotia macracanthus, assembly GCA_036877525.1. Classification (NCBI taxonomy): domain Eukaryota; kingdom Metazoa; phylum Chordata; class Actinopteri; order Cypriniformes; family Botiidae; genus Chromobotia; species Chromobotia macracanthus. The sequence continues at coordinate 5,532,878 of JAZGTH010000063.1, forward strand.
AGGGTGATATTTTACATAGTTTCAGGACCAGTGACTCTATGGAAAGCAGTTTTCCCCAATCTTTAACTTTCAGTTAAAGTCTGCAGTCTGCATATAAATGAAAGCGAACAGGTTTAAGTTTAGATGAAGAGCACAGTGAGACAGTTTCGGCTGAAGTGGAAGCTGCGTTGGCTGACCCGAGAAAACATATTCACAACGCCCTCGCCATTTACATTTACAAATACAGACAAACGAGGTCGGAGACAACACCGGTAACCCAGGGCGATCCCCGGAGATGTCTCACACAAATAACTCTCTATGGGTTTGTTTCTAAACAAAATCTCATTCGAGCACAATTATGATGGCAGGCTAAACTTACTCTTCAAACACACAACACAAATAATGGATGTCGCTTCTCCAATGGCGAATCATTCACATAGCTTGACACGCAGGTTGTCACCTGCCTTGCGCGTAAGTTAAGACTTTCTTCCCTTCGAGAAACAAACGCGTTGCATTGTATTTTCACTCCATGTCTTTGTTTTCAAAGATTTCCTTCAAAATCGTTTACGACTTGCTCCAGTTGACAAAGAGCTGAACTCACCTTCATTGCTGTTGATGGTGGCGCTCCAGGACACGATGGTTGAACCCAGCAGCGCGCATACAACAAACAGACCCGTCACGGACTTCATGGTCCTACAATCCGAACCGATCTTCTGTCAGTTCGGAGGAAGTCCTCAATCAATGTCCGGTCTCAGCTCCAGGTCATTATACTGACAGTGTCGTGGATTTGACTACGCACAGCAGGATAGGGAATTGGAGAGCTTTGGTATAAATATAATGTTTTGCTTTGCTTAATACAATGTCAGCATATTCTTGCAACAGAGCGGATATCAAAGGTCAAAAACGGCAACGGTGGTAGTTTTTCTTTGAGTCGCCAAATATGCACCGGGGCAATTCAGCGCATCGCACAAAATCGGTATGAACAATTTCTGCGGGCTTTCAAGGAAATGTTAAACTTTTCCGAAGTTGAATCCGATGTGCGATGCATTCGCCGTCAGACTCAGAACCGCGAAGCGCGTGTCGCCCCGCTTTCAGATCCTCCGGTCCGTGCACCGGCTGAGCTCAATTACAATGCCCCGATATAACCACCGGAATATTCCCGTCCGAGCAAATGATAACGGAATATGTCCAACGGAGACTTTTCGGCTGCGTGTACCGCAAATTTTCCAGCCTGAGAAAGAAAAGCAGAAAGCGTGAATTTCCGTCACAAACGCCTCAGCGGTCTCCAACAGCCAACACAGTGAGCCTGTAGTCAAATCCTGGTGGCCCCGCCCACTTCTCTACGTCACGAGACAGGTACGCGCTTTGAAGTCCCAAGAGCTCGCGGGCGATATTAAAAACATTTACATTATTCGTTTTCGCAGATTTTTCTTTATCGCCGTGGATCTACTTACTAATCAATGCCAATGATTAAAAATTAAATAATGGAAATACGAAACTCGTCGCAGTTAGTGATATATGTGGCATAAGACGTCGTCGTTGCAACGGGACCGTGCATGATGAATGAGCGGCGCATAGGGGGATGGATAAATCCTCTCGTATGCCCGACAAAAGCACCGGGGAGGGAGGATTTGCGCAGGGCACGACCCGCTGTCCATCTGCCTCTCTGTAATCCGCGCAAGAACAACGAGGTCTGAAGGGTTCATCACTCTCTGGATTTCAGGGGCCGGTGGTACAAAGGCTAGAGAGCCTAGAGGTGACCGAGGAACCTGTTGTGGAGCTGAGATGAAGATTTGTTGAGGAGAACAAGTGTTGAGCAACGTAAAGGTCAATGCTGGATTGTTTGAGATGGAAGATGCAGCGTTAAAGCCTCAGTGCTTAACTTTTTGGGGGTTAAAAATGAGCAGAAATCAGTTTTTGAGCAAGTGCATAACAGATCCGTGTTCAGCACAATCTCCTTACCTTACCGTGATCCCCAATGGTACGTTTATAATAATCGTTTATAATTTGAGCTGTCGGGTCGACATTTACAGATTGCAGCTATAAGCATCAATGCTCAAAGGTAGTAATGCATAAGGACACTTCTGGGTAAAAACGCCATCTTCTGGACAGGTGGACGTCCTGTTCTTACCTCAAGCCAGGAGAAGTGCACCACACAGTGATGATTATAGGCTAATGATTGTAATTGATACATTAAAATGTATAAGCCTGCATAAACCACATGTGTACAACTAATAATCAAGTGTCATCTGCCTAATGGGTATCTGCCCTTATGTTCTTAACCTCTCAACTAACTGGACATTAGTTCTTCTCAACCTCGCTGAAGTCCAGAAACTTCTTTTATGAGGACAAAAGGACTGATGAAAGCATAGGTGAATTCCTAGAGGCCCTGTGTTGCTGTGTGCCTTTAAACACTGTTCCCCTATCAGCTTCCCATGACAAAATATGTCCACATCATTTCAGACTACATACAAAAACTGATCTCTAATCTGCTTTAAAGGTCCGTCCCCCCCAAAGGGCATCATTTATAGAAAGACCAATCAGCTACGGCATGCTGAGAAAGCCGTAAAGGGATTGTCATGGAACTTATCCTTCTCCTGATCCGTGAGAGTTACACAGTGTGAGGCCTGAACCCTTGAAGTGAGGTCTCGATGTCCCCTGAGCATAAAGAAAGAAGCTCTGCAGTGTACATTGAGAACCCTGCAGAGATGTCTTATTGGGGAATTTCTAAAGGCTCACATCCACAATGTAATATCTTAATGGAGGAAGTGGAGGATTTTTGTGTGTGTTTGTGTGTTTGCGCAACACAGGGGTAATATATTCATTTTTGACAAATTAAATATTTAAAAAATATGTCAACTGATATGATATATCTATTAATTACCTAGAATCTAGAGTTCTGCCGATCAGATTAATTGCTTGGTCATCATTTAGATAGAAGCCCAGCTTTTGGGGAACATTCTCAGAACGTTGGCTAACATTCTCTAAGTTCTTTCAAAGTTATCAAAAACATTCATGCAATAACCATAGTATATGTATCAAATGTTATTCTTAAGTTGTTAGTCTAAAATTTTAAAAACGTTACAGAATTTAAAAAATGTTTGAATAAGGTTCTTATAACCAAACAATAATGTTAATACAATGATTAAAGAACTAAATGTTTTGAACACTCCTAGAACTTTCATAATAACATTTTTAACATATTTGTTACTTAATGATAAACATTGTGAAACGTTCTTACGAATTAAAATTGTAGCTGGTAATTCATTAATAGCCTATTTATTTATCTGTATATGTGCGTTCTGAATCTGCCAGTCCTCATCAGTCACCAGGCTGAAAGGTGACCTTGCAAGAGAACAGCAACAGGCACAGTATCATGATTGGATTATATGCTTGTCTGGACGGACATACAGTAGTCACAAAAACCCTCATTGTAAATAGAGTATATGTGTGCATGTGTTTTTGTGGCTCTGCTCATAAAATGACATTACCAAATAATGTATTTGCTTTAGTTCACTGAAGTCAGTGATAACAGCCTAATGAAGGACAAAATTGTACAGCACAAACATATTAATGAAATAAAAATTTTATTCCAAAATAAAGACAGCTTTCAAAGCGGAGAAATGAAAAAAGAAGAAAATGAAATCAGCAAACGATGTAATAAAAGTGCCAGGGTGTTACTTTAAATATCATTGAAAGCAAGAAACTTTCTTATAATTCTATACGGCAAACAGAACTATGTGAGCAAAATCTTTCAACGGCTTTTATTCTTTGTGCACTGACAGGCACAAACCAACCCAGCATGCACCAGGTCATATCAACTTGACAGTTATGCTATGTGCCCAGAGATACAAAAAATGTGCAAACTTAATGCAAAAAGCAGCAAGACACAAATCTACATAAAATATGGCAATATGAACAGCTAAAGAAAAGAGCAAAACAGGAATTTACCAATGTGTCCATAACCAGATGTACGTATTATAAGAATTTTTGGGCAAACATTTTCACAGCTGAATCTTTTTGCATTCCTTTATTGTATTTTCCAGTTTATTGTCGATCAGTCCTCCCCTGAACCCTTATCTCTCACCTCCAATAACTCCTCATCTTCCTCTGCCTCATTACTCCAACACTGTTCATTGATTGGCTGGGAAACAACATGTTGAGTCATCAGAGGCTAAATTTTTTCTTTCTTTTTTTGTCTTTCGAGAATTATCCTTCACCAGCACCAATATATATCTGGAAGCTATGGCTTCAGAGTGGGCCAAAATAACAAACAGAACCCCAATCTAACTGAATCCCAAAAAGAACTAACCTACCTACCAACATAAAATAGAACAGAACTACACACAAGCTATCCTAACTACCTAACTAACCAAAAACAGGAGAAAACAGGAAACGAAGGTGTACAAGTGAAGTCTGTGGAAGCACAGCCCTACGCTTCCATAGTGAAAGGTGACATATACACTGTTTACAATGTGTACAATAGAATCACACACCAAGTCACATGTAAGAGATATAAAAGAAGCAACCACCAGAAAAAATACATATTTACAATAAAGTCATAGTATATTAATAGAATTATCACACTGTTAAAACACTCTCTGACTCTACTACTCATGAGTCACGGATTGACATTGTCTGCTTGTAAATGATGTCAAACTAATGCAGAACCAATTAACTGTGCCATCTAATTAGGGCGGGGCGATCTGTGAAACACAGGAGAGGACAAACATACAGATACACAACAGAAATACCCCCCATGACGTAACACAGGCCATTAAGCAGTTCTGCCATTCAGCCCTTGGTCTTCTCCACCCGAATAATAACAATATAACTTGCATGTTAACCTCAGGCAACTGGACTAACAGGATGCAGGTGAAGCGATAGCATCTCTACAGATATCTGTTCACTATCTCTGGTCATCATCTCTTAATTGCCAGTCTGGTTAGTGGTCCCTGAGCAGACTGACATGTCCTATGACTTTTAGCTCTGTGCTGGTGCTCGATGAGGGGGATGGTGAGGGTGTTACATACACTACGATACTCTCCATCCCCCCATCTTCTTTGGGAGGAAAAGGAATCAGTAAGTAGAATGTCAAGAAGAGATTCAATGCTGTTGGGAGTGAATAAAAACAGAGCGCAGAGTGTAAAATATTATGCTGTGTCCTTGATTCAATTCAGCAACGATTCTTTACTAAATGATTCAGTGCATGAAAAGACCCCTAAGTGTCATTTAGCTGATTATAGTAGTAATCAATTATTGTGATTACTACATCTGAGAAACAGTGCATTACATTTTCATTGTCAGACTGATGCATTACAAAAGTAAAAGCATGGGTCTACTAGCATTGTTTTATGAATGCTGATTTCCATCTCTTTAAAAGGCCAGGCATGTGTTTATTTGTATTGAATGATTTTCTGTTTTGAAGATATAACAGTAATACATTAAAGCTTCCTCAGTGATGTTCAAACTTTTGATATAAATCCCAGCTTGTGACTTCAGCAGAAACTCCGTCAGATACTGTGTGCTTTTAACTAGTAGTCAAGCTGCTGTGGTTTAGTGAATAAAGAACCTTGGGCTACTGACACCCACACACTCCAAAACAATGAAAAGTCCAAACCATTCTGTGCCAGCACTGCTTCATAGCCTCTAATGCTGGTTTAATATCATTAGACCACTGTAGTATGTACTTGGACTAAGAAGGTTCTGTTTGATTTAATAAGCACCTTATGAAAGAGCCATTTGCATTTCATTAGCTTATTGCTTAGTATATATTAAGTATATATGCACACACCTTAAAAAGGACACACATATACACACATCTCGTTTCCTTTTTACTCATTGAATATAATGTACATGGTTTTTTCTTCTTTCGCTCTCTCTCTCCCAATACATGCTGTGCACTTACATGTCTGCTTTTCAACCCCATTTACTAACTCAATTAGATTAGAATGGAGGAGAAAAGGGAATAAAAAGCAGAATGAGAAATTGGAGACAATGAAAGTGGCGGTAATGGAGTGAAAGAGGAAAAACAGAGAGAGAGCAAAAAGAAAATGACAAAATTCGAGACACAAAAAACTGTGGGTTGCAAATTATGTTCCACTAGTTTTACAGAATGAGTATATGAAATGAATACCTTAATTATTAAATGAAGCAAAAAGATCAAGAACTATTATGCCAGCGTCTTTTAAAAGCTTATCCATTTAATTCATCAAGGCAAAGTCTTTATACTGAAATTTGCCACACAGAAACCCACAGCAGGGGGTGTGATAAGGGGATTGTTCTAGCTCATGAATTGACTGCTGCACAAAATATCAAATCATCCACCAACAAATCAAGCCTTGATTATTACTGAGCAAACATCAGGGTCTTACAGATCTCTGGGGAGCTAATAAACATGCCCTTACTAAACAAGGCTGAATATTCATGACTAATCTGCATACCTTAAAAGACGGAAAGCTGACCTACAATAATTAAAGGGAGGGTGGAAATTGTGTGTGCTGCTGTCAGATCTGGGTCATATTGGAACTTTCAGTAACATTTTGCAGAATTGCGAGCACTGAGGGAATGAGAAAATGAAGCCACTGAATATAAATATGAATATAAATGTGAATTTGTTGGAGAATGACAGAGTAGTGTTATTTATTTGGCCTGAAAAGTTAATTAAACGTGGGATTGGTGCGTATATATATATGTATATATTTAATATATATATAAATATATTAAAATAAAGTGGTTTTGGAAAGTGTATTTTTAAAATAGGCATCATTATAATCTATGATGAATGTCATGAGTAGGTGGTATACATAGATTAAAAAGAACATTTAAGAAAACTTAAGATTTTCACCATACATGCTCTCTGCAATGAGTCATTAGTACTAATCCACCATGAAAGACCCGATCTTGAAATCTGCAGACGGAGGGCAGATATTATGCTTTTGGTTTTCGCCCCCACTAATTAAGACATGAATATGCATGAGTTAAAACAGCAAGAGATGCCAAAACAGAGGGTGGATAAGTTTATGGAAAATTAGTTTTTACTTTTTTAAGTCTCTATAAAGAGAATCAAGGTAATGACTTGTATGTACAAACCTAATCTCCAAAATTTGCCTCTGCTACAGGAGAATGAGCTCCATAGAGCAAGCATGAAATAAATATGGTTTTTGAATATATGATTATGTGTCACATTTAAAAATAAATAATTTTCAAAAAAGAAAATGTTTTCCCCCATAAAAAAGGGATTTGGGCAGATGGCTGCTATTGAGATCATGTTTCTACAAATACACTCTCCCCATTGCTGTACACACACACAGAATGAACCGCCTAGAGAAAGATCCTTTCCTGAAATGTTTTTACATTTACATTACTCTTATACATTTGGCAGATGCTTTTATCCACTTACAGTGCATTCAGGCTATACATTTGATCAGTACATGTGCTCCCTGGAAACAGACCCACAACCTTTTGCGCTTCTAACGCAATACTCTACCAGTTGAGCTACAGGAACAGAATTTTTAGCAACATTTCTGTCTGATTACAGGTCAGATAGAGCCACATTCATCTCAAACTAGGACTCCAAAATGTTCTGCAACTCCCATTCAAGAAACTGCTGGTTTTATGCATGATTTCATGGTAAATTTTGCATGATGGATAATTATAGAATATGATGTATCTGAGGCTTTGCCCCAAGCAGCAAGAAGGAGCCATACCAAAAATAGGGCTCAAGTGATGAAGTATTTTGAAATTATTACACATCTTATAGTGAAACATCTGTGTATGAATAAGACCTATGACCTAGACCACATACATGCCACAAAAATGCTTAAAAATATCAAATCTACACTTTGTGTGTAAAGTAACGATCAAACACAATTACTTTCACCAGTTTTACAACAAGTCTCAAAGCACAAGAAACCAAATCACATACTGTATGTCAGCAGGGTGCAAACGAGCTTCTGCCAAAGGGACAGAACTGTCACAGGAAGGCAATGAAATCACAGAGACATCAGCTGGCCCACAACCTCATCATCTTCAGCCATGAGAAACATCTACGCAGTTTGTTGGAAAAGTAGAGGTTAGAAAGACAGAGAAGGAAAGTGAAGGACAGAGATGTTGAGTCACAAAGTCTTTTCTGCCTGAGGAATCTGAAATTTAAATGAAATAATTATATTTGCTCAGAGAGCCGAAACTGAGTTTGTTCGATTTACATAATGCTCAGATTATTTGGGGACTAAAATATGATCTTATAAGCTTCCAGAGAGCAGTCAACCAACTAGAAATCAAATTCGTAAAGAAATAAAACTAATTAAATAACATAACATAATTAAACATGTAGAAATTGGAAGCAGATGTAGACTAAGTGGCTCATAAGCTCAGTTCTAAATTAATTCAAATAAAATGACTTATGCTTTAGGTTTAATTGAGATATAAAATATACTGTCTTATTATTTTTGGTTATTGTAGAGAAATCTTTTTCCTCTCTTGGTTGCCATGGCAACTGTATGTACACACTGTAAACTGTGAGCCATCTAACCAGAGGCTGTTTGGCCTTGGCTATGTTATATGGAAGGAGCTTTAGGACCCTGAGGCCAACAGCAGCCAATCCATCTGCCACCATGTTGGCTCTAAGCCAATGTTGCATCCCACCCCCTGCAGATCCAAGATGGCGGAATCACACAAAAGCCAATGCAAATACACAGGTTAGGGGCATCAGGTGTTGCCTAGATGTGGCATCATATGGAGACTGTCTGGCTGTGAGAGGGGCTGGGAAAGCAAGCTGCCACTCAGTATGATAGGAGGGTTGCATTAGCTGGGAGCCCATGTGGTTGCTGCTGATGTATTGATTCTGCAGGGAATAGTTTTGGTAATGGTCACCTCAAGACATATGTTCTTAGCTGTGATGGATCACATGCAAGAATTCAAAAGAACTATCAAGGAAGAAAGTGCACAGTTTGAGAAACTCATGGTGCTTACTGCTGAGGTCCGGGAAACATCTTATACAAACAGGAAAATACATTAGTATACTCATAACAGTGATAGCCCTCAAAACGTTATGTCAATGCAATGTTAATTAGCAGGCACTTTTATCCAAAGCAACTTACAGTATGCTCATGTTATACATTTTTGTCAGTATGTGTTCCCTGGAAATCAAACCCACAACCTTTTGTGCTGCTGACGCAATGCTCTGCCACTAAGCTAAAGGAGCTACTACAGGTTGCTATAGTTAAACCATGGTAATCACAAATTAACCATGGATTTGCTACAGCAGGCATGGTTTTATTATGGTATTTGTATTAAAAATGTGTTTATAAAAATGAGAATCAATGCACCAAAAAACCATGGTTACTATACTTACTTTTACTATTTACCATAGTAAAGCCATGGTTAATTTTCGTAAGGGAGGAACAATCAGTTGATTTTTTTACCATGTTATTGATAATTAGAGCTAATGTTACTCTGGGATATTCAGCATACAAAGCGATTCACAGAAGGCAAATGAAACCAGACTCAGATCTTTGCGGTTAAATGATATACCTGCAGTTCAAGATCTAAAATCATCATATGTTTACATACAAATAAGGATCTGACAACTCTCCTAGCCCATCAACTTGACCTCATTTTTGTGTTTGTTCTTCTTTGTGCAGATCAAAGCAAAGCACCGTGGGAGAGTAAAACAGTGAAGGGCTATGATGTGATGTCAACCCATAAAAATGAAACAGAGCAGAACAAAATGTCTTTTTACTTTTTTCTCTTCAATTTCATAGTCCAGCCCATGTGTCCTAAATGGACCTAAATGATGCATTTCAAGAATCTCTCCAAACATTTAAAAAAAATGCTACAGTAACCTACTGTAAACACTTCTGTACCTTCCGCATTTAAGAAGAGTAAATATAAAATTATTCTAGGTTGAGCTTCTTAAAGTGACAACCAAAGTATATAATCACATCTTTAACATTTTACACATTTTGAATGACACATGGTTTTAAATGTATGCAATTATAAAATATAAAGCTGAAATTAATTTAAGGGGGAGGTAAACAAAGAATGTTATGCATGTTAACAGGATATTAAGGACATCAAAGATAACATTGACTTAAACTGTTATCACAGACAGAGATTAGACAAGCTACCAGACAGATTTTCCACAATAATTCTAGTAAAAGTGTTTTGCTAGTGATCATGAAGCTTAAACTAAGATCTTCCTCAGCAGGGATCACTAATCCCTATTGGAAAATTAAAAGGTGTCACTGAGTGATTGCAAAATAAACTGGGTCGTGACAATCACAACAATACATTGTTAATTAAATTTCAAAGGATTTCTGTTTATTAACAGAAATTGGCAAACGTTGTCATTAACATATAATTTGATCATTCTTCATATGATCCAGATGTGTTTTAAAATAAACTGTACCAGCAGTCTGTTATGAAGAGGACGATTACTGTTTAACAGATATAAAACTGAGACAAGACACAACAACAGTCTGGCCCATGTGACATCCAGACAGCAGTGATCACTTCTATGCTGTATTAAGGCTAGTAAATCCTGGATTATTATTTAAGTAAAAGATTATAACTAGATTAAGAAAATAACTACGTGTCAATAATGCGAAGGAATTATGAATTCATGTTAGATACATTTTGTGACAATGTTTAAATGCTGCAATCTGTAACTTTCACCTCTCTACCACCATCCTTGTTTGAATTACAAAACTGCAGGTTGCTTACAGAATTATTTGTTAATGTGGATGACAACTCTAAATTTTAAACTGCCATAAGAACAAGCTACAAAGGCTGCATCATCTTTAGTACCCGGACATGCTATATATTTGCAGGATCTTCTTCTTTCTGTTTACAGATGGACATTTCCTAGGAAATTCCTGACAACTCAAATTATAAATTATTATTGTAAACTTACTGTTGTGAATCAAGGTGAGGTAAGGAGATTATGATTATGTTAAACACTGATCTGTCGTGTATTTCCTCAAGAAATGATTCATGTTTATTAATATTTATTCTGTGCTATTCAGATTGTTCTTCTAGGATACATTAAGCTTCGAAAACTTAGAAAAATGTGCTTCACATTCCAACGTGCAATTCTGCCTTCAACCAACGAAAACTGTTTTTCATGTACAATGCTATCAATGAAAACCTAACAATTTATTTTATGTTGTCAAAATTCCAGACATAAATAATACTTGAAAAGTGCTACTGGCTGTTGTCAACAATCATAGATAAAAAGCCTGTTGGCATTTACTGCACTCAGACATCCTGGAATGTATTCAGAGATATGGGTTTCACTGCTAGAGGTAGGACAACCCTCCCAGAATATTGAGTGACCTATTCAGACAGCTGATGTTATGGTGGCCAGATCCATAACTCAGACCAACTCAATGTGATTCAGAGACAGAAAATACAATACAGGTTTTTAATGCAATGAGAGTCAATACAGAAAGTCTATTGACACACACAGCGAAGGTGTTTTCTGTGGTTTAAAGAGGTCCATTTTAAACAGAAAATTTTGTTTTATGCAGTGTGTATGCATTTAATTAGCAAATTTGCTAGCAGCTATAGTTTGCACAACTATGTTCTAAAAAGAGATATTTTATATAACAAAATGTATTAAGATCCAGTTCTATAATAGTTCTTTATAGTTCTATAATACTGTGCAGAAGATACATAAGATCTAAGATCTTATATATATATATATATATATATATATATATATATATATATATATATATATATATATATATATATATATATATATATATATATATATATATATATATATATATATATATATATATATATATATATTCATCCATTGTTTCTCAAAATGACATGAAAATTACAAACAACATCTCCTAAATGTTTAACAACGTTGTTTGAGAAGTATCTAATGCACATCAGACTGGTGCACAGTATTGTAGTTATGTCTTCCATTAAGTGGTTTTAAAATCTATTTCCACATGCTCTATCGCACAATCCCAGAGACTAGATTTGCCTTTACTGGTGTAAGATAATAATGAGATTTGAGGTAAGATCATTATTAAGGTAAGTCATCTGTTGTCTCCAAACAGGCTGGGAACAGGAAGTGGTTGCCAAAGCACTGGATGTATAGCAGCATTATGGGATTAGAATCCCTTATGTACGTTTCCATCTGAATCTCCCAAAATAAACACGAAATGGAACAATCAGATATAAATAGCAGGTATTAAGCACCATTCTGTGTGCAGTGACAGGCGTTTGCATAGGACAACATGAGAATGACAGACATCAGAAAATCTCTAAAGATCAATGAAGGTGTTGCCAGGCAAAGTTGTTTATATTGATAGGTTTGTGGGTCAGGTTATGTCTGCATTTCAGGGACCATTTTATAATGTTATTAGCCTAGTATAAAATCAATATCAAAAAAGTCAAAGGAAGCCCCCCCAAACAGTTTATAAATTCTGTATTGTTTTTAAAACATTCCACTAACAACTTAAGAATAGCTTTTGTTATATATATATTATGTTTGAAGAATGTTTTTTGATAACATTGAGAGGACTTTCATAGAACCTTAGTCAACATTCTGAGAACATTCCCCATTAGCTGGTGTGTTGTTCATCACAATGAATTAAATGAGACTACTACAGATTCCAGCAGAGCACCTGAAATGAGAGTTTAAATATAAAACGAGCTCAGCGTGATATCAGTTTGATACTTATGATACATATGATTCTGTATTATTACTCTCAGGTCTGACAAAGTCACAAAAGCGTTATAATGAATACAACATTTCTGCAAATGGAAACTCCCACAGGGTTTCATGTCAAACAGATATTGGTGTAATTCTTTCCTCCATTTCATTGATTCCAACACATTTGTACTTTTACGAGACTGAATGAAAACTGAGAGGAAGAAAGAATGGAAAGACATCCGCGTTATTTGAATCACTGCAGCACGAAAGCGGGAATCTAAAAAAACACTTTGCTGGAGAGAAGAAATAATTGAACCACCCATGGAGGCATAATAATGGAAATCTTTTTCTCACTCTTTGCCTGGTTATCAAAAGCATTCCCACTCTTCTGTAACTGGGAATGGGCAGGCCACAGACAAGTGCAGCACTTTGTCTCTGAAAAGCTGACCTTCTCTATCTGATGGAGACACAATGGTGCTCACCCTCTTTCTTCCTCTCTCTCTTTTCGTACAATAGGATTAATGGCCTGATTTCTATTTCCCTCCTTTTACTCTTCCAAGTGGGGAGGTAACTAATCCACTTACTCAGCACTGAGTAAATGGCATGTCCATCAGGACCCTTAAACGGGTCCCTGGGTTTTTAATTGGTGCAGGGAGATTCTGATACAGCATCTGTTTTGTCACCATCTGGCACAGTTTTATACACAGTACCGAGCGATCTCTGATAGAACCACCTCACAGAATGTGACCTTCCATATCTGTTAAATTTTTAGTGTTCCCACCCGTGGGACAGAATAATCTCCAAGACAGAAATGAGACAAATTGGAGAGCAAAAGGAGACACTTGTTAAAGACACTTGCTTCCCACTTCTGTTCTGCTGAGAAACAGACCATAGTGATCTCATGTGTCTACTTTAAAGTTTTAGAAAAGATCTCAACAAGTAACTGAGAACTTATGAGAAGGAGCAAAATCTCAGCAACAAATTAAATGTGTTATGAATTACAGGGTACACACTGCATTTATGCATTCGGCGTGTTTATCCATTTGTTTTTAATCTACAGCAACTTCAGGGAATTTGAGGTATATATGTTTTTATCAGTATGTGTTCTCTGGGAATCGAACCCACAACCTTAGTGCTGCTAATGCAATGCTACAGAAACAATAAGAGTTAACAAGAACAAACAATATAAACAGAGATGAAGAAAGAGAAAAGACATTTTTATTATGGTAAAATACCAAGCCTACAGGAAGACCTGAAATAATGACACAAACGTGATGCCACAGAGATACACACTGTAGCTAGAACAAACACAAAAGAAGTGCTGCTGTGACCCATGCAGTGATGTCACGTCACTGAAAGTGGCTCTTGGCCAATAGGCTTAGAGATACAAGCAATGCAATGCCCTCTTGCTGTTTCTGGCAACAAATAAACTAAATTTAATCCAAACCTCAGTCTGTTTGTCTTTTCTCTTGTTCTATTTATACGTAGTATGTATATCGAATTGGGTCATATGATAAAAGATGATATTTTATAAATCTGATAAGTTTCACCAGTCTTAATTATGGTGTGTTTAGGGAATGAGTATCTGCACATCTTCTCACTTTGAGTTTTTCTCAGCAAAAAAGAGTTCAATTATAAGTGTCACTCTGTTTTAATGTGGGAGTACAACATGATTAATTGATGTGGCACTATGTTTCGCTAGGGACATATTAAGCTTCAAAGTCTGTCTGTGTGTGAGAGTGAGCAAAACTGGGAAACAGAGACAGAGAGAACGACAGAGAAAGAGAGGAGAGGTTCCTCAGCTAACAGGGAACATTCTCAGAACGTTGGCTAATCTTCTCTAAATGTTATCTCAAAAGTTATCAAAAATTTTGTTAAATAACATTAGTAGAACATTTTAATGTTATATATATCATATATATCAAAAATGTTATTTTAGTTTTTAGTGGAACATTTTAGAAATGTTATCTAAATGTAACATTTAATCTAAAACCTGGATATTTTGAATTCTAGAACATTCAAAATAACATTTTCAATGTTTCTGTTACCTAATGTAAACATTAGGAAACGTTCTTACAATCTAAAATTGTTAGTTGGATCTGCACTCAGTGAGCCACAGAGTACAGCTAAAAAGGTTTCATGGGTCTTGGCATTGTAAATGCTTACATAAACAACAGTGCACATCATATAACCTGGTTAAGGGAAAATCCCACCTTCAAACCCATTTGGGGCAGTATTCCAAGAAGCCTCAGGGTAATGCAATAGTGATAGGATGACTATACATTATCCCCACTATAATATAAGAGTGACTATTGGTACTTTACACAGTAAACACGAAAGACAAGGAGATACATAACCAGGCTCAAATGACTAATACTTCCTACGGTCACTATTACATCACCATAATGCAATCCATCCACAAAAGTAGACATTTTTGTATAGGATTAACCATTCAAAGACAGCTATGACGCATTAGCATAGTGGCACACTAGATCCACACTACAACATCCTCTGAGCGAAAGATATTACAGATACTTGCAACAGTAGGGATTATGCAAAGCTTTGAATATAATGCATTTTGTGCTAAACAACATTTAGCACTCTCAAGCCTGAGGAGAAAAATTGTGATATTAAAATGGCCTCTGGAAATATATCCAGAGCAGGTGAAATTGACAGACCTTCACAGGGAGAAGTCCCAGAGAAATTTACAAGAGGAGGAGGACAGAGAGCAAGCTTGACTCCCTCTCTCATCTGTGCAGCCAAGCCTGACCAGACACGTCCACAGTACCAGCATGCATCTCTCTGAAAGAACCATAAGGCCTCACAGCTTGCATGCGGAATGGTGCGATATGACACTGCATTAGAATGCTTAGTACCAGTTGGCAGTCTCTCTCTCCTGCCATTTTATTTCTGAGAGTGCACATGACAGAAGCGAGGGCATGACTTTTAAAGTGCGTCATTTCTGCAGGCTTTTAAAGAGGTAGATTAAAGGAAAGGCAGAAAAAAATAGAAAATTCTGTCATAATTTACTCACCCTTATGTTGTTTCAAACCTGCATGAGTTTTTTGTTCTGTGGAAAACAAACGGAAATGTTAGGCAGTCTCGGTCACCATTTACTTTCATTGTATGGAAAAAGTGCAGCACCAATGCAAGTCATACGGGTATGGAACAAAGCAAAGAGTCATTGATGACAGAAATTTCATTTTTGGGTGAATTATCATTTAAAGTTCATGTCCATACAGAAACACTGAAGCTTGCCAGCTTTGCATGTTTTCTTTTCCAGAGTACCATCCAGCAGGCCCATCTGTTTTTTCTGGAACGTGATCATTTACAGTCAGTTTTACTGTACCTACTGCTCAGTGATCACAGTAGCATAAAAAGCCAAGAGATAAAGAGGTGCTCATTTAAAATAAAACTGGAACCAAAGATTAGAATGAATAAGATACCACTGTTCTGCTATTATAAACGGAGGATAAAATGTAAATTAATTGTACAATCCAAAACAATTTACAATTTAAATAATCAGTGTAAACATTCTGATTAAAACCATAAAGTTCATTAGGTATAACCCAAGAAGTTTATGACTCAAAACCAAAATTGACTCGATACTAAACATTTTCTTTTTAAATCAGATTGAGTGTTCACACCGCTGACTTCACTGGGAGAGCGGTATGAGATGTAATTTAAAGTTGGAGGAGCATGTTCATCTAATCCTGTCAATCACAATGCAAGTACATAAATTCTTACCTCTCATCTGTAATGATTCTTCTAGTATTACAATTAAATATATTCATTTATATTATGTTTTCATTAATCAAGTTAACTAATTTAGATCCAAGTGTTGCACTTGATTTACCAATACATATTAGTTAAATATAAAATTAAACCACACATATGTGAAAGTTCGTATTTAAAATTCTGATTATGTTACACTGGTTTTAGGGGTATTGAGTGATGTCATAATTTTGACAAATTAATCATTTAATAATGATCATTTAATCAATAATCATTTAAATACATTACAGTTTTTTTATTAATTTCAAAGTGGACATGTTTATCATTTAATGAAGTTTATTTAACAAAATTTAGGAGGAGCACAGTTACATAATCCAACCAATCATCATGCCGGGGTGGGTATATATAGCCGTCCCTCACCTCTGTCCAAGGACAGTTTTGCAGCATCCCTTTGCCACCCCATCACCTCAATCTTGGCTGGTATCTACCTCAGTCAAGGATGGGGGCCAATAGCAGGTAACATTGTGTGACAAGTTTTACCTATGTCTCAAGAATCAGTGCCACATGTTAAAACTTCTATTAGTTTTTGTTTTGTTCATTTAGCATGAGTGTTCCTGGCAGTGCAGTATTGGTTTCCTTCTTCTTTAGACTCTGAGGACTTCACGTCCTGTTCCACCACACACCACCACTACCTGCTTTCTGTACTCCAGAAACAGCGGATATCACTGAGGAAACCAGCACTTACACTAAGGCATTACAGTTCAAGAATTACGAAGGAGAGAAAGAGAATGAGTGAAAGATGTTATTTTGCCCTTAGCAATAGAGCTAAGTACATGTGAAATCCTGCTAACAGGGAACACTCTCACAACGTTGGCTACATTCTCTAAAGGTTCTCTCAAAGTTCTTAAAGTAACATTAGTAGAACCCTTTTTATATATCATTTCATATATCACAAATGCTTGTTTAATTGTTAGTGAAACATTTAAAAAATATTACAGAATTTAAAAACGGTTCTTGGTTCTAAGAACCAATCAATAACGTTAGCAAGCAATACAGCGCGTAAAAACATTTACGTTTTGAACATTCCTAGAACGTTCAAAATAATATTTTTTATGTTTTTGTTACTTAATGGAAATGTTAGGTAAACATTCCTACAACCCAAAATTGTTAACTGGGAAGCCACTTAGAATTTCTGAACACATTGACTATCTGCATAATGTCCATTTCAAATGTGCCTTGTATTGTGTTTTGTACCTGCAGTGCATTCAACACGTCATGCCCTGTTTCAGTACAGTAATTAGTCATTAGCCATGCCCTGCTGCTCTCATTCTCTGCACTTCAATCAGGAACACAGTTTGAACAAAGGAAAGACTTCAGAGGTCAGGTTCCCCAATCAACATTGTCTTATCTTCTCCTGAGACAGGCTGGTAGACTCCTCAAAGGACACAACAGATAAGGTTGTTGAATTATAGAGGACATTACAGAGAACAACATGTTTTGCAAAGTGATTCAACAGTTTAATTTGGAACCCACCGCTTTTGGTTGCCCGCTTTCAACCAAAGCAAATGAAATTTGGAGATAAGAAAACTACATCATAAACCACTCGAATGTAGGCACAATTTTGTTTTTGTCTGAAAAGCGCGCTTTAAAAGAAAAATGAGGAAAGTATTTCATTGAATAGAAATACTGTTGAACCCCATGAGCATGAGACTAGCACGCTTCCTGTGTCAAACATGTCATTTCCTGTCCACAGGGGAACTGTTATGACAGGTTTTGGGTCAGTTTGGGTCAGATGAAAATCAGGGCACCATAACAGCTGTATGAAGAAAAACAGCTTTGAAAAAAGACAATATCAAACACACCCTTCAATTCATCTTCCCACAATTCCATGTGATGATAATGGAAGTTCAAACGCAAAATGTGACAGGGAAATCAAAGAAATAGCAGCTGTAAAAGTATTACAGTAAACATATTTTGAGGCTGTTGTTCTGTGTTGTCACATGACCTTCAGATTAGGTTTTCATCTTTCTCTTTATATTCTGGATTATGGAGAGATTCATGGTTCAAGATAAAACAACACTATGTGTTCTAGATTAGGTCAAGTTCAGCAAAACATCAGGTGCCCTAAATTATGATTTACAGGATAAAGTATGAACAGTGACATATTTGTCAGATATGGTAACCCATACCCAAAATGCGACCTCTGCATTTAACTCATCATTGGTGAGGAGTGAACACACACACACCCGGAGCAGTGGGCAGCATTGCTGCACCCAGGGAGCAATTGGGGGTTAGACGCCTTGCTTGAGAGCACTTCAGTGGCTACCTCCCAAGCTGGAATCAAAGCAGCAACCTTATGATTACAAGGCTGATTCACTAACCAGTAGGCCACAACTGCCTCTGAAAACAATGGGGGGGAATGTTAGAATGCCTAAAACACTGTAAAAATCCAGTCATCAAAATTCCGCAATGTACTGTACAAAGTTTTTCTTAAAATAATAATTTCTAAAGTCCAACTTGTAAGCAATGTGTCCTTCTGAACTTACCCAGACTAAAATCATTCTAAGGGACCTTAGTAAAAAGTCCAGTGCCATCTCAGTAAATTAAAGTCTCTTTGTAGAAAAGTGAGAAAGTAAAGCATCAGTCTTCCCAGTTTTCCACCTTTTCTCTCCTTTATTCTTTTTTCCATGTGAGAAGATTACGACTCAAATCCAGCCCCCTCAAATTCATCTTTCATGCAAGACTTTTCAAAAGCTCTATTTGAGAGGACTATTTCCATGACAACAGGACTGGATTAGGTTTAAAAAAATATGTGCACCAATTGCAGTTGTGAAGACCCTTGATTCTCAAAGGTACTTGATGATTTCTGAGGGGAGTGAGCAGAGGGTGACTGAAAAAGGAGCACAAAAGAAAACTAGAGCATGTAAAATTCATGGCAATTTTTTGGATGTAATTTAGGCACTGTATTCGTCTTTGTTAAATAAGGTTCTCATGTAGACTATCTAGCCTCAAAAGGCTTTGGTCAAACAAAAATCCTTTTGTAAGTGGAAGAGGTGTGAAGACTTTCCCTTTTCCATTATGTTGCCTTCTCACCTCCATTCTCAAACAACATAATCAGACAGCATGCGCTAAACTCATGAATAGGATAATGAGGGAAACCCCTTAAGCTTCCTTTTTAATTGGCATTTCTGTTAGCACCACCATTCGTTTTATACAGAACTATACAATACAGCAATGTAACTGTCGGACATATATTTTAAAACACATGCAGACACATACACACACTTATATAATGATCTACATCCTGTATTCCTGTGATCAGAGAACACACAGATGCCACAGACAAGCACATAACAGATACATAAGCAAAGTGTGAAGTGCCTCTGCATCATATGTTATTATTGTTACAGATCATGGCTGATAATTTTGTTAGTTGTGATAACAAAATATGTCAATTCTGTAAATACTGTAACCCCCCTGAGCCCCCTGGGCACTTGTCCCCAGACTAATAACACATCTTTGGAAAGCCTATGACCTTGTCAAAGAGAAACTCGAACTCAAAGTACCCCATGACATTCTCTGATGCAATCACACAGCAGACCATGTAGTAGGCTAGAAAATTAGGTCAAAGTACAGTAAATCTTACACTGAAGGACTGAATGATTGAGTGGGGGGATGGGTTTTCTGAGGTAGACACCTAGAGTTACTGTCCCTTATGATTTCACAGCTAAATGTATTTCTCTAAAGTTCTCTATCACCCTTACATTACTAGCCATATGTTGCATGTTAAATGATGTACCCAAGGACATATAGCTCAGCAAATTCAAGCTGGGATTGAGGAGTCATGTTAATTCACACCCAGCCAGTACATTTATGCTGAATATACAGTAAAAAAATCAATCTTGCCTAGGAAAGTCAAACTGCTTTAGATTCCTACATGTATCACCTTTAGAATAAGAAACATTTACTAATCACAGGCATGAGAATGTTATGTAAATGTAGTGATTTTGTTCATGACTGAACAGATTTCAGATTAAGAGGCTTAGAGGTACTGAGAAAGAGCTAATCAAACACAGAGAATGTGAAAATGGAAAACGAAATATGGGTCATGCGAAACAATTTTCCCCCACAGACTGTTCAGATTCCTCAGAATATTAATGCAAGCAGGACTTTTTCTTTTAAAAGAGAAGCATTTCAGTGATTTTTTAGATGAACCCTTAGGTCTATCCATAACGAACAACAGTAAAATATCACATTCATTCTACTGACTCCACCTACAATACAACATAATTCCAATAAAACATAAAAGTAGCACCCTTGGAATTGATACTAAAACAGTTCCTGTTTTGGTTTACATAGAACTAGTATTTATGGTGGAAAAACAGTGTGAACCCTAACGAGTTCCAGGAACTGCAAAGGTGCTTTGGAAAAAATGACTCATTTTGTGTAACAGGGCTTGTATAAACAGGCGATCTTACAATTACATTAAGTATTGTTTGACAACACGTTCCTGGACATTAACATCTACTAACTAGGGGGTATGACAAAATTAAATAAACATATGCAAAAGCCAATTATTAGCTACTTGCTGTATTTGTTTGGAAACTAAAATATTGTATATAAAAGGTGTTTTTAATTGCACAGTTTGAAATGAAATACACTTCTCATCTACTTTTAACAACAATTGACATGGTCAGTCGTTCATTACAACAACTGGATTTTCTGTGAGAAAGGTACGTGCACAACTGAGCACAATTTTGAAAACAGCCACTTCTAGACTTCTTGATGTGGCAGTTCTGTGTTCTGTAATAATAACAGTTGCATCAGAATTATTGCTTGAATTTACTTGCTTGAGCAATGCTTTTATTCTGATGCATTTTAAACAGGTGTACACTGTGCAGTCTATGTTCAGATGGAGGTGAGCAATCGTCATTTGAGTTCTCTGGAAATAAAGCTCTGGTGGGATTTTGAGATGAGAGCTTAGTGAGATGTTAAATTGTTGCTGGTAATTGCTAACATGTTACAGTGGTCCCACAGTGAAAAACATTTAAACAAACTCCATGAACCAGAAGTGTTTTTATGAGTTGCTTTCCTATTTCCTTCTTAACTTGTAGACATTAAGAAAAGAAACATCCCCAAGCATTCCAGAGCGTGGATTTCTGTTTTGCCGATTTCGTCAGGCAGCCTCACCACTGGGATTGGAGCCTTCGGCCTGTTTTCCCTTATCTTCAAGAAACAGATGTGGAAGCTTCACGCTGATTCCTGCCTATACCGGAGAGGTGATGCGTCTTCATGTGTCAGGACTGATTTCACAACACAGCCTTCAGCCAAAGCTTCTTAAAGCTTCAGTAAGTGAGTCTGCAGCAGCGCCTTTGGTAAATCACTGATTTTATTCACACAGGAAACTGAACAGTTCAGATTTGATTTCATAATTTAACTTACCCCATTACAGGGAAGTCGTGAAACTGCACCGGGGGGGACAAGGTGAGAATTTGAATGAGAATTTTAAATGTCCTCAATATATATTAAAAAGAGAAAAAATGATTGTTAAACTTTTGTAGCTGAATGAAGTAATACAGAAAGTTCTTTTGCCCAGTTTCATGTTATATTATTATATTATATTATATTATATTATATTATATTATATTATATTATATTATATTATATTATATTATATTATATTATATGTGACACACCCCCAGGTGTTGGTGGCACGTGTCGCGTGCAATTTCATTTACATTACGTCACGTGAACGCGTAACTATGGAAACCGATTCATCCGCTCTGACGCGTCATGGGTCATTTGGTTATAGTCTGCTGTCTGTACACACTGAACATTAACATTAAGTCGACACTTAAACCACACGACTAGTCAGCAACAACTATAGTAAGCGTATAACTGAGTAGCCTGACTAACATTTAAAACTAAACAGTCAGCGTTAGTCCGGCCGATTTCACCTCACACTAGGGACGACAGGTAAACATTTGTTAAACACTGTTAATACACATTATATTATATATGAAAATATACATATATGTACTATATATATATATATAAATATATATATGTGTGTTTGCATTAAAATATATATGTGTTGTTTAACATACATAAACTGTGGTTGCATGTTAACGAAACATATTTGGAGGAGCGCGCAAACAGCGCATGCGCGTCACGGCTGATGGAGGTGAATACTGAGGAAACACCTGCTCTCTTCTGTCGTCCTCAGCTTCTCATCAGCAGATCTTTCTGCTGCTCATCCCAGGACAGCGAGTCTGTGGAGCTGTTAAAAGAGCGAACAAAGTGTCTTTTGTCGCCCGTGTCGTGCTTAAAACGGAGGGAAAGGCCCGAGGCGCAGCATTAGTGCGCTCAAAGAGCTCTCTTGTCGAGTGGGATAGCATTGATGAGTCTATAGATTGCAGAGAGCTGCTGCCTTATTTAACCAGTTTGCTCCATCTGCCCTGGTGTGGCCAACAATATCACTCTTTGTGTTTCGCAGTGTTGGAGAAAGAACATACGGAGGCTTTCTTTTTCTCCAGTCCTTCTTCTTTTCTTGGAAGAATGGGAAGAACATTCATTTATTCACGTTGATGATTAAACATAATGTGCCCTCTGAAGTTTCTGCTTTGATACTTCAAAACTCGCGTTCTATTGAAATGGATGTTATAGTATACAATTATTTATTTTACGTATTCATTTTCACCCATGCCCCTATTAAATGAATGTGTGAAATGAAGGGTTTCCAAATACGTCCTCGGTCTGATTTTAAAATCTCAAGCGGGCATGGTTTTCAGAGGCAGAGTTAGTCATTTCTAATCTAGTTTACACCTATGCTTTCGGGTAAGATTGACATTTCATCTAAAAAAAATAACAAACCTACACAAACTAATCATTGCTGACCACTGACCTGGAAAAGGTGGGAATTAAAAATCGTAATTGAATAGCTTTGGTAATTTTTCTGTAATATCTATCCAATCTTGCTACTTTCTTATTCTTAATAGCAGGGCAGGCAATTCTTTCCAGAAACATTTTGTTATGCTGGTTGAGTCTCTTACACATCCTAACAGCAATCACTAAATAGTCAAAATATATTTATGTATATTTATATCTTCTCTGGAAGATGCAGAACTGTAAAACGTTTGTCAAAAAGACAAAAGTTTTTTGTCTTACTTGCCCCTCAGACTATTTATATCACGTTTATGTGTATTGGAGTAGGCGTGGCTTTAGAGAGTGCTCTAAAGGGAGGGTGGGATCTTATGCTTTCAAAGCTAGTTTGCTATTGCTAGCCTCTCGGAAACTGCCTATCCTACCTTTAACATTAATTTATTTCTCTATGTGTGTAGGAGAACCATGAGTGTGAGAAGCAGATCTTGCTCCTCCTCCATCCTCCAAGCATGCAGTTCATCCTTTACCAGACAGCCCTCCCGTGTGTTGATAGTGGACGCATCGCCGCCCTGGTGGTCAGAGACATGCTCTGTTCTGTGTCAGGCTTTGGAAAATTTCTTGTTTCTCGCCAGCAGTCTGGCAGGACCTGTCCGCCTGCCTCTACTCAGCATCTTTGCCATCAGTGTACAGCTAGAGTGCCTCCTTCCCTTTGTGGTGAGGATAATCGTGTGTAGGCATAATTGGCGTAATTCAATAAGCAAATGAAATGGCATACCTCTCTATAAATCATCTTCCATTTACCTATTCATTCCTTAATCTCTTTCGTTTCTCCAGCAAGTGAAGGGGAATCTGACACGTCTTCTCTGCTGTGTAGAGGAGCTGCGTTCTCTGCCTCAGGAGGGCTGTGTTCGGCAGCGGGGGGCACTCCTTAAACAGGCAGTACTGGACAGCCTGCAGCAGTTTAAACAATACATGTGCCATACAGCTGCTGGGGACGTCAACAGCAATTGTGTAGAGGTGACAACTGAAAGAAAACTAGGTTGACATGTTCAGCAAAGATCCAACTCTGAGGCCTGTTTAAATTCTTAAAACTATTTTACATTTTCATGCAATAATCACTCTATTAATAAAGACCTGCCTGGGTCATTCATCTTTTAGATTAGTAGTGACTGTCTTTTTATGTAAATATTTGGCCCCTGATTGTGATTTAACTTATAGCTGCAATCCATAACTTTTTTTGGTTAATGTACAAAAATCAGTTATTGATCATGACAGATCAGTGTTCTACACAATCTCCTTACCTTACCTCGATTTGCAATGGTAAATTTATAATAATCATTTTAAATTGTTATTGAGTGGTCAGGTCAGATTTCATGGGAAACAGAACGAAGAAGATTTGGCTACTATATGGCTCTTCCGGGTACTGTAGATGGTGCAGTGTTTGTAGCTTGTTCTTGCAGCAGTTGTTTAGGATTTCTCACCCTTGTTAAGAAAAATAACTCTTCAAGTAACCTGCAATTTTACATTTTAAACAGAGATGGCAATAGAGAGACAAGTTTTGGATTGCAGCTTTAATGCTTTCTTTATACCTCACATCACAAGCAAAGAAACCGTCTGGTCTTTTCAAAGCACAGCCATTCACATTCAGATTTCCTACCATTGAACTCAACGATCATTTAACCTCCACTATCGGCCCTGAATGAAGATGTTGGCACCAGCACTAGCATGGACCACATGGCCGTTAGCAGCCTCTCTCCTCTCAGCAGGCTCCATTTAAACTAGCACTAATGTCCCCCCACAGGAAGCAGAACAGAGGACAAGTGCATTTAATCAGATTATACAGAAAATATTTTGTATCCTAAATGGGATTATATGGTGCACATGATCTTGTTTTCTGTCTCACTTTGCGGTGATAGTACAACAGTGCTATTGTCATTATACCAAAGTGATAAGAGAGATACATCATGTATATGTTTATAAAATTAGCACTTTGACTCTCCCAGTTTAAATATGCATCAGATCATGTAGCAATCATTTGTAACATTTGTCATATTTCTGTGGAGAATGTTATCAGAACGTTGGCTAAAATTCTCTCAAAGTTCTCTCTAAGTTATCAAAAACATTCTTGCAGTAACATTAACACAACTTTTTAAACATTATATATCATATATATCAAAAACATTATTCTTAAGTAGTTAGTGGAACATTTTAAAAAGTTACTGGAAAATATTTAAATAGTGTTTTTATAACTGAGAAATAATGTTAATGTAGCATCTAAAAAACTGGATGCTTTGAATGTTCCTAGAACTTTCAAAATAAAATTTGTTGTAAAATTTTTGTTACTTAATAGAAACAGTAGGGAAACATAAAATTGTTAGCTGGGTGGACATTGGCTTTGTGGCTTTGATGATTGGTTTATGTTTATAATTTCATATCTGCTGTGTCCTGTTTCTCAAACAATTAATCTTCAGAGAGAGATGTTTTTGCACTGTGTAGTTTGTGGAAGAATATTTCACTAAAGCTTTGAGTTGGAATGTATTTGGACATGAGAGGCTGCTAATGACCATCAGCATCTTTCATCTTTGCAGTTATGAAACCAGGGTCATTACAGTGCACTCGGTTTTGCAGTTCACAAACTACAAGTGTTAGTATTGTTTGAAAATGTCAGCAGAATTCTGGCGTGACTTGTGATTTACAAAGAAACGCATCTAGCATATTTTCTTGAACATATGTACATTTTCTGTTGACTGATTGTAATTTAAATCCATCTAATTAAATATATTGTTAATTAACTAAATTGTTAATTATTATGCATAGACATGCCTGCTTAGCTAGATTTGTGATGATCATAGCTCAACTGCATGCTGTGACATTGATGGACTTTTCTCATTTTGTAAGGTGACAGTATTGACCTGTCAGTCGGGCCAGATGGTCCTGAGACAGCTGGAGAAGGATCTAAAAAACTCTGATCTGATGAGTTTACGCAGACTTCTGGTTATTCACATCTGTCTGAGTCTCTCAGACAGATCTCCAACCTGTAGCTTAGAAATGCCATCTCCAGAAGATCACAATGACCATGAAGGTAAAGAAACATGTTTAGTTAGAAAGAGAAGTATTTAGGGAGTATTTAGAAAGGGAAGTTTACTCTTAGTCAGCATCACTTAAGAATAATGCATTCCCTTTTCCACCTATAAGTATACAATTTTATACATTCCTATTCAATATCTGCCAACTAGTGGAGTTATTGAAAGACCAGAATGGATATTACAGTTAACAATTTTAGGTTTGTAAGAATGTTTCGCTAACCTTTCCATTAAGTAATAAAACTATACATTTTATTTAAGTTAAAAACTTAATTTTAAAAGTTATAGGAATGTTCAAAATATCCAGTTTTTTTTGATGCTGTATTAACGTTACTGTTTGGTTATTGGTTAGGAACATTATTCAGACGTTTTTAATGCTGTAACATTTTTAAAACATTCCACAAACAACTTAAGAATAACGTTTTGAGATATTTTGTATAATGTTAAAAAAACTGCAAGAATGTTTTTCAATAACTTTGAGAGAACTTTCAGAGAACATTAGTCAATGTTCTGTTAGCTGGGATGTCCTGTTCAGTATTTAAAAGATGAAATATAAATACATGATTTACAAATCCCAAAATTTTCAGTCCACAGTGGCTTTGGTGATGCTTTGTTGTGTGTGCAGGTTTCTGCCAAAACTCAGAGCCCTCTCTTGTTTTCTGCACAATTACTTTCATTAAGGTTTTGTGGTCGGCCGTCTCAGGGTTTCATACCGTAGACTGAGTGAAATGAGATTCCCAGGGTAAAAGAGCAAACCAGGCACGAATTCAGAAAACAGTGCCAAACAATCTGTATGAGATCTGATAGGTAGTTATTTAAAAATCAGAAGATGATGGGTGGAGGTGAGTGTGGTACAAAGAAAGATAAGAAATGTTAATGTTTGAAGTCAAGAAATCACTCTTTGTTTTATAAGCAATAGGATCAAGACCTGTTGATATGTTCATGGTTACCATGATTACACCCATCCACAATAGATACATGACTAGTGTTCAGCTGACGCCAACATAGTTTAACAAAGTAACTTGATATATATATCACTTTGTTTTTCATATAGACTGTTGGTTCTATTTAATGACTTCTAAAGCTTGGGTGGCACATGCTCAGCACCACACACATTTACTGACTGTCAGAAGTAAGGAATGTAAGAATTTTAAGTGGAATTTTGGCTGGTGCCTTTTGAGTTAAACGTCTCCATGTTGTTTCCCTTCTCCTAAAATGTTAACCATAATGTCTTAAGGGTGTGGAAGTGTGTGGAATGGGCGGACCTCTCCTCTCTTTTCGTTCCCTAAAGTAAAACTAAATCCAGCCTTCTGGCTGTCCCACTGTCATGAACCCAAAGAGGTTACTTCCCTGGAAAACAGGGCGTGCTGGACATTGCATAATGTCTGTGGGAGAGGAAACTTTCACACTGCTTTATAATAAGTAAAATCACAAGAGTTCAAACTGCAAAATTTCTGTTTCAGAAAGAAACAGCAATTAACATTAGTGAATTTCGTAAGCACAATAAACACAATATTATTTTTTGTAATATACTGTACAAATGTAGACAGATTACTGAACATCAGTCTGGTCTTCTGTAATCTAGCAGATATGTCTAGTAAAAGGAAGTTTGAGGTCATGCAGTCCATTGTGTTGGGCTGGATCACGTCCATACTGGCTTTATTATTGATTGTTCTCAGGGGAGAGGCTAAATGGGATAATAGCCTCATGTCAGTTGACTACACACACACACAATTCGTGTGCTTAGTTTTGACCCTGACTGCTCCACACTGCTCCACAAACTCAGGTGTGAGCAGCCAGACCGACACTGAGGTCTTGCATCCCTCCCTCTGTGACATCCTGTTTTTAACTTCCAGCAGACAAACGCCACTGTGAGGAGGAGCTCACAATCAGCATTTTGACTGAGGAAGGAAACAAGACCATGTGTGTATGTGACGGAGCCTGCGTGAGAGTGTTTGTGTGTGTAGTGAGTGAGAGAGAATGTTGGGTTATTTGACTGAACTGATGTTTCAGTTTATATCTGGGCCATGTTCTGCATGCAGTGCCTTCTAAGCCTGTTCAGTCCGCTTCATTCCTATTATACTTTATGAAAACTGGAATTGATTTGAATATTTGGAATAGAGTTTATTTGCCTTTTTGTCAATAGACTATAGTGACAGTTAATTGGCATTCATGCTGACAGTTATTTGTAGCAACAAAGCACCAGAAGTCATTTACATTCAGTGAGAATTGGCGATTTGGGGCATCATAAGTGATAACGACTTTTTGTGACAGCCAGTGGTCTAAAGAAATGTACGAAATAATTGCATAATGAAAATTTTAAAATGCAAAAGGATGTTTCTGTTAAAGGATGGATTAGAGATAGGAAGTATAATTAGCTTGACAAAATGCTTGCTGTTGTCCATGGCAAATGCACTATATTCGTCTCGGTTCAGGTTAGTTACTTCTTCAGCTGTCTTTTGGGACCCTGCGGTGGAGAACTGGGGTTCTTGTTGGTGTTATTATGATGAAAGCTCTTGTAATCATAAACTCTTGAGTCAATTTTGCAGTCTTCTTATGGCAAAACCCTTGACCTAAGAGTTCAATTGCTCGCTGAAGTGACTAAATTATCATAACGTTAAAGTTTGTTTATTCAGTGGAGAATAAGACAGTTTGAACCACTGAATACTTGACCTTTGACATTCAGATTGCTTGCAAAGCAGTTCAAGTGAATAATGTGCAAAAAATGAACGCATATTCAATTCATCATTAATGTGTAGGTCAGGAGATTCAGAATAGGAGATTTTTCAAAACTGCTTTGTAAAGGCTTTGTGACTGCAGTACTGTGTAATTCTAGCTTTGTGGGGGTTTCAAAAAGTTAAAATGTACACCTCTTTCACCTGTGAGAAGATTTTTGACTGTTAAAGTCTAGAAAGGTGCTCCACCACTCCTCAAGGAGAATATGTCTAGACGGTTCTTGCCACTCAGCTTCTCCATCACTGCAATTTCTCTCATATTCTTGCTTCTCTTTACCTCCCAGTCTGCAACCCTGTTATATTCATTTCAGAAGTGGCAGATTTTGCAATGTGGTTTGGGAGAGTCGTGGGAGAAGGAGAGTCCTGTTGTACCACCCGTGCCCATCTCTCCATCTCACCCCTCCTCTAGGTCTGTAGTGTTGCCATGGTAATTGTATGGCGTGATTAGGGTAACATGCTGATGTGAAAAGCAGGACCTATGTTAATGTCACTCAGACTGTTGTTTGTTAAGATGAAGTGTGTGTGGGTGTGAGTGTGTGGAATTTTTGGGATATATCACTGGTCGTTTGGAGGCTTGCAGGAAAACAGGTCCTTAGATGAGTCTCAGGGGGCTGCTGGCCACAAGAACAGACAGAATGATGAGCTGTTTTTACATCGTTAATTGTGCTGAAAGGCTGAGCTCTCTGTGTGTGCACCAACCATCTGTTGCTATTACTCTGAAAATGACAAGTTTTCTAATTCTCGGTTTTAAGCTGTATATTTACAAGATGCAAACTCATTCACCACAACACAGCCATTTAACAGAGTAAGAATGACAAAAATCTTCGTGTACGTCTCAACATTTTCAGTATCGGTGTTTTCCTTACAGTTTTTTAGGCCGTGGTGCTGTTGTGGGTGTGTACATGGGTTGTTCATGTTTGCTTTGTCGTGTGTTTATTTACTGGGTTTTTGACACTTGATGGGCCTTGAAAGCTTATATACTGTAACTGTAGTTATGTAGTTAGTTATGTCAAATAATGAATAGCTGAAAAAGTTAGCAAAAAATATTTAACAATTCTGTTAAAAATTGATTTTTATTATTTAACATACATTTAATAATTTAACAATTTATTAGAAATAAGAATTTAAAATAAAAATAAACTCAATATTAGAAACCTATTTAACAAAGCGTACAGATATTGCAGCTATCAGCACTACTGAATCACCCTACAGTATTCCACTACACCACAACAAAAACTAAATCAGCTGTGGGATAGACTGCATCCTACCTGGAGGCATTTAATTTTCTTTCAAATTTTGGAAAAGCAGTTCCAAGACGCTCCTGCAGGGAAATTCACTGAAGACCAGGGTTGCCAAGTCTGCAGTTTTACTGTGTAACTGGGTTACTTTTACTTTTGCCGCAGGTTGTTTTTTAAATGTGTGATTTGAGTGTTTGACATTGCACAAAGTAGATTTGAATGTAAGGGTTTGTACCTCAGTAAAGTTGCCCCCCATATGAGCAGAATATTAATAGAAACCATTCTGGGGCGTTTTCGCATAGTTCGTAAGGGCAAAATGTATTTGTTTGCATGCGGTGGAATCCTTAGACAGCGACACAGACATAAGTATGTATACATATACTATATACACATGTATATGTATACTATATACAAATGTATATGTATACTATATACGCATATATACAGGCAAAGATAATAAAATAAATTTATTTACCTCCCTTTCTCTTTATTTTTTTTATTTCTTATCAGTGTAAGTATATAGATGAGCAAGATCAACATTAAAGCCCTGTTATACATTCTTTGATATGTACATAACAGTTTCATATGTACATAAAAATATGTGCCTAATAACACTATTAATCCAGTTAAAGCCATTGTGAGGACAGTTGGCAACAAATGTCTCTTAAATTCTAAGACTAGAATCTTTAGACACCAAACACTACACGACTTTATCTACGGACTGTAAACAGTTTTTGGATCTCTATGCAAAGCAGACATTTCAGAATGCTTGTTTCAGAATGCTTTTATTGTTCAGGTCACATATATAACCGTACTTTGGATGTAGAAAAAGAAAGTAAGAAAGCCTAAGTGTGATCCGAAGTAGGGTGACTAACTTAAGCTTGCAAGAAAGGGAAACAGAACGTGGTAAGGAGGCTGATGCCTAAAACATCTCTTGCCTGGAGGGGATCTGAGAAACAAAGCATAGCAATAAACTCCCATTTATCCATGCAAAGCAGCATGACAGATTAACTATGACTCATCAGTAGGAGTCTTTGTCTGAGGATACAGACGTTGAGCTGGATCTTCTCATAGATCATAGAGAATCAGTGTCCTCTGCCCACATCTCAAAACATCAGAGCAAAATATATCACATAAACATAAGATTGTGGAAGTGAAAAACCATGTTCTCCACCTCTTGTCTGCACAGATACTTTATAAGGCAACAGAATGAGACTCAGACTTAGTCATATGGCCACTCAGTGGTTTCTCCTACCCCCTTTTTTGGTTATCTTTGCACTAAGATAAGCCCCATTTTCAGAAGCAAAACAGACATCTCTGATATTTAATTTTGCCTTGCTGTCTTTCTGTATTGCTTTCTCTGTACTTCTGTGTCCCTTCCAAACTGGAGAAAATGTAGCTCTTTAAAATGAGATAATGGATGTGTGTAGGAGTGTGTGTGTGCATGGGAGTGTCTGGCTGGCACGGTGGTCTGTCCTCACACTCAGTTTCATCATTTAGTGTGCATTTCCCATGAGAACGTGACTACGGCACTCATTCTGTTTGTGGTGGATTTAAAAGTGAAATTTTCTCCCTTTTCCTCACTGTGCTTTGATCTTGGGCTCTCTTTGACTCTCTCTCTTAAAAGCATGAGAGCTATTTTGAGTGTGTTGCTTTTTATTTTGCTTCTTATGTGTGTAATGCAACAATGAAAGAATGAGTTGTATGTTCCTGACTCTGCTTGTTGACTTTGCTGTTTAATGTATCTGTACTTGAAAAAAATCTACCTGGAATTGAGTCACACGACAAAGACATCTTTGTTACATTGGGTAAATACTACCTCGATCATGCAACTTATACAAAAAATATGTATATAACTGACTTGAATAACTGTATCTGCTTGTGGGATGCAGACAAATCTTCAAAATGACTGTATGTGGCACTTTTGCATAATAAAAGTAAGGTGTCTGAAACCTGCTCTGAAGACTGCTCTGAGCTACCAGTCAGTCTCAGATTGAACTATTATTCAACTTTACATAGAGATCCTTTATGACATTCAAAGTTTTGTATGTCTGACACATTTACTTGAGAGTGATTGTCAAAAAGTATACTTCCATAGTGAGGGTGCATGGTTTTCTCCTCCTAGCAACATCAGATGTTTTGACTCTCCTGATAGCTGTTGCTTCAACTGCTACTTTCCATTTGGTTGTTTTTCCAAGCGTGCTAAACTGGAAGAATCTCCATCCTGTACAGAAGCTGAACTCAGCAGTCTGTGCTTTAGGAAACTACTGTCATTGCTAACAGTGGAAAAGGTCATAACAAGTCATAGCTGGTACCGGCAAAACATTAGCAGGTGTGTGTGTACAGGTGACCGCTAGTCATCACCATTTAATATTGACTTTGTACACGTAGGCATGGTATTTTCCAGTTGCCATCTTCATTTGTTTTTAGCTTGAAAAATGTTTAAGCATTTCAGCATTTTAAAATGAAGTGAATTAACATTAAGATTGTGATAATGGATGTACAGTAATTCCCTATTTCTAACACTTGAGGTTTAAGTGATTAATTCA
The DNA here is from genome assembly GCA_036877525.1 of Chromobotia macracanthus. Classification (NCBI taxonomy): domain Eukaryota; kingdom Metazoa; phylum Chordata; class Actinopteri; order Cypriniformes; family Botiidae; genus Chromobotia; species Chromobotia macracanthus. The sequence goes on from JAZGTH010000063.1 coordinate 5,565,758, forward strand.
GAGTAGATGTTTTGTCTGATTACCACAAAGACAAATCAGCTCTAATGACTCTGTATTTAGTTGTCTGATGCATGTTAAACCTAAAAGTCTTGTGATTTTATGCACTTTGCTTTTAAAATCATCAATTACACTCCATCAGTTTTTATCAGGTGAGTGGACCAATGAATGGCACAGAGGAGAGATGTCTAGTCCAGGATGATGGCCTGTCTGATCACGCATTACTGAAAGCTTTTAGAGAGGTCCAGCCATCAACATAAAGGAATATGGTTGTTACACAGTCTGTGCATATGGATTGGAGATGGCCTGCTGATTTAGCTCTGAGGAGAACTTTGACTAAATTAATTTAAAGCAAAGTTGATTGCTTCAACTTTTTTTTAAATTGCTGAAAACTAAAAACACTGCTTCATGTAGTATGTGCAAGAATCTGTGAATATGCAAATTGGTCCCCACCTCCACTTGGACTACCTGATCCACTCAGTTCACTCATTAACGTGATTGGTTATGTCCTGTTTGTGATGCAGAAAATGGGCGGTTCAAAAAGTGTTTTTGAGACTGTGTTTGGTAAACTGAAGTTTTCAGGAGAAAATACTCAGCAATGGTGTTAACTAATGAATTTGCACTTGGTTTGCCTTAAAGCATGTTAAAAACATCAGATAGACATTTAAACAACACTGAAGATTCTTTTCAAAGATTTTCATCACAGGGGGTCTTTAAATCATTAATTAAATTCATGAATGTCTCTATATTTTAAAATCAGACATTTCCTCTTTTGCCAAGCAAAATGAACTTTATTAAGGCCTGAAGCATGTCTGTTTCCAAAGTTGGAAAAGTGGCTGAGACTCACTAATGAGATCATTAGCATGATACTCTAAGATGTCTACCAAAAGAATTAAAGAATTTTTAACTCGGCCAGTAAAACATCATGGGGTGGTAGGTTAATGTCTTTGTTTTGGGTTGTACTTCTCATACTGCACACAAGTGTGCACAGCAGTTTTATTAACTGGAATTGTATATCCATATACAGATACAAATGGGTTGTCTATACCACAGCACCCCCTAGAACAAATTAAAGGCATAGCACATGGGCACAACAGCACTGGTCAAGTACAGTTGGATCCAAAACAGAGATCTTACAACAGAGAAACTGCTGTGAAGATGACCCAGTACATAACAAATGAAGAAAAGAATGACAGCCTTCATAACAAATGAAGGCTGTCAGTCATGAACCTTCTACTTTTTTGTTTCATGGAAGAAAGAAACCCAGCTAACAGGGAACATTCTCAGAACATCGGCTAACATTTTCTAAAAATGAAAAACGCTATTGCAGTAATCTTAGTAGAACCTTTTTAACCATACATATACATTATATATATATATATATATATATATATATATATATATATATACATTATATATATATATATATATATATATATATATATATAAGCAAGCAATAATGTTAATACAACGTTTGGAACATTCCTACAGCATTCAAAATAACATTTTTAATGTTTTTATTACTTAATGGAAACAGCCTAAAATCGTTAGCTGGGAAGTCATGGTTTGTAACAACATGAGGATAAATGATGACAAAACTGCTAATAGGACTGTAATAAGATCAAAAAGGGCAGTGTTGCACCTTAACTCACTAGATGACTCATGTTTTGATAGGAAAAGGAATGAAGAGAGTGACAGAAGCAGCATGATGAGATGTAATCTGTCTGCCAAATGGAAGTGATACGGGGGTTGACAATGTGTGTCAGTGTTATTTGCCTTTACTCCAAGTTTTCACACTCTAATCACACTTCTTTTTCTCACTCTCTCCATCTGGGCCACATTTACTGGTTAAGAGCATGTAGGGTACTGAGATGCACCCTGCATGGCTGTGATTACTGAGCTAAAATGATCCACTCTTCATTGGTGCACAGTTTGATACAGTAGAAATGGATTCAAACATGGGTTGACGACATAAGCAATTACTTTTTATAAATGGCATCTAATTAGGGTATATGCTTGACCTTTAAACCATAGGAAGCATTGCAGAATGTGTTAACACCGTAAATGTACAGTGCTGTGGATGTTTGCTACATTAATCTGAAATGTAGCTGGAATACTAAAGGTTTTGTGCTTCCCTCCTTTAACAGCCACAAAAAGCAATTATCACAGACTGCATCATTGTGGGTTTTGGTCTGAAAATGCTACAGATGCCTTCCCATCTTAATTCCCATGACAGAGATTGTCGTGGTTGAGATGGATTTTAATGTTTTCCTTCTCTTACTGTAGCTATTAGGTTTTTCTCTCCGTTATTGAGTTTGTTTGGAAATGAAAGATTAAAGATGTATTGTGAAAACCCATTACCCTCTTAAGGCCCTAAAGAGTTCTGAGGAAACATGAATAATTTAGAGGGACTGTGAGTCTAAACACCATATTTGCTTACATAGGTTTCAGTTTTCACTATAACTCTTGCAGTACATTTAAGAACTGTTGAATTGAATGTCTTGTTTAGGTAATAATGTTTATTTTTTAAGTCAGGAATACAAATCATTTTAATGTGAGATTTTGAATGCTTATAGGTATTCTCTGTATAATGAATAAACTAGACTGTGGTTTACACACATAAAACAGATTTAGACTAATCTGAGTCTAACATTACAAAATTCCAAAAACTTTATTTGCCAAATTATATTTCACAAGGTTTTAGATGTTGAGATACACATTTAGGTTTACAGCAGCCTCTTCTGGTTGTTTGGAGTACTGCATCCTCTTGGGCCAGTGTAGATTATTTGGATAAAATGCAGATTGGCAGATGCTAATTATCCAAAGCAAGTTTTAACGACAGAAAGTAGGATTATGAGACAGCTTTACCCCAGGTAATTTTCTCAATTATTCCAAGATGTAAGGTTTTCCCCTTTCATTCTGTAGAGAGCCTGATGTTGGATACAGAGATGGACATGCAGCAGGTGGAGGGCACAGTTGTAGCTTTGGAGAATGCTTTGAAAATGTGGCTACACGAGCAAGGTGGAGATCGGGAACACCTCCACCTGCTGTTACCCCCCTCTCTATTAGCACAAGGTTCTACACCCAACCCTGCCAGCAACAAACCAAACCCTGGTATGCGCACACATGTATATACTTATGTAAGAGCTTGTAGGCTGTTCCTAAAATTTATTTTAAACTGTCGTAGTGTCCCACTACAATATTCGCTCTGATCTCTCGCTCCAAATATTAATCTCCAAAATGAATATTTATTTAGTTATATATTTAGTGATGTTTGGGCTGATGTTCTTATGTTTATATCCCCCTCTGCAGTCTGTTTAAAGTGTGATGTGCAGGAGAGACTTCTCAGCCCGGTTCTGCTTCCCAGCACTCCTGACCTTGGAGTGAAAACAGAGAGCATGCAAGATTTCCATCCCCCACACAGGACCCTGATCAACCAGAACCTTTCACCAAAGCGTCTACAGGTCGTCAAGTAAGGCCCATGTTTAGTAAGGTTTTGTTTAAGCTGTAATCAAATGACAGTATAAAGGTGCGGTCACACTAGACTCTACAGAGACATCATGGATTTTTATGTGCTTGTATTGTTAATGTTTTTGTTATTTTAAAACTGTATCATCTCCCAAACATAAAAAAAACACAATGAATAGACAAATAACAATTCTACATGGTTGTGCTGGCACAGTGACACTCTTTGTTTTGAGGTCAGTGGTCAAAGTTAAAAAATGGCCCCTTATCCAGCTTTATAATATACAAATTAACTGTATATTAGTGTATATATTTGACAACGAGTGAATTTGGTTGCATTTTATTTTAAAGCTTTGCTGGAATAGAAAGTGGTCTGGAGCCCACAGGAAATGAAATGGATTGACAAACAGTGCATTGAAAACAGTTCTTTGTTGAACTGAAGGAGCCAGAGGGCCATTGAAAATCATTCTGGTCCAATTTAAGCAGAGTGCAATTGAAATTCTCTTGTGTGTTTCCCCCTTTATGCACCAGAATGTTTGTAAAGTCTACAGTGGTGTAAAGTGAGAAGACTTAAGACCACAGTGGTGGTTTTGTGTAATGTTCAGACATATTCAGTCAGAGCATCAGGAATACATGACGTTCATTTTTGCAACATGAACCCAAATGACTTTGTTGCATGTGGGCTCTGAAACTTATTAAATGTAAAAGTATGCTGAAAAGTTTGAGTGAGACAGGGAGTAATGGACTATGTAAGTTAATCAGAGTCATGTTTTCATCTGTCAAACAGAGAGCTCTGTGTTTGAGTCCTCGCTGTAATACAGTCATACATTGTATTCTTCTCTGAGTATTTTGCATATGATTTGCATGCTCATGAGGTCATTCTTCCAGGCACTTTTCCTCATCTAGTCATTATGGGCCAATGAAACACAGTTTGTAGTTCTGTTACGCAAATGACTTTCCTTCTTGCCAGTTTCACTTACACCTACATTTTTGGTGTTTTTTTGTGGTGTTAGTGAGGTTACTACACCTTTTCTAGAGCCCAGAGTGTTTTACGTTTTATCTAAGAATAGGATTTTGCATTCAAGTATTACTTATTATTTGTAAAGAGCTTTAATCCAGCGGCCTTCCTTAACTGGCTTTTAACAATTGGGTCATGATCCACCAGTTAAATCCAGGACCTTCCCAGCTAACAGGGAACATTCTCAGAACATTGGCTAACATTCTTTAAAAGTTCCCCTGATGTTATCAAAAATGTTCTTGCAGTAACATTAGTAGATTGTTTTTTAACATTATATATCATATTTCAAAAATGTTATTCTTAAGTTGTTAGTAGAATGTTTTAAAAATGTTCAAATAACCAAGCAATAACATTAACATCTAAAAAAATTAAATATTCCTAGAACTTTCAAAATAACAGTTTTAAAGTTTCTATTAATTCATGGAAGTGTTAGGGAAATGTTCTTACTACCTAAAATTGTTAGCTGGGTTATACATACTAAGTGGTTTAAAATAATCTACAAACACCAGTCTAGCTAAAGATTTAGGCTTTCAGATCAAGATGAAGATCTAGCCGTGTGAACATAGAGTTGTGTTTATGTGTGTGTGATGCAGAGTTCTGTGTGCCGATGGAGTGTGTCAATCCGTGCTGTATGGACTCCCTCTTGTCATCAGACCAACCTCATGCTGGCAGCTGGACTGGGATGAAATGGAATCAAACCACCAGATGTTTCATGCTCTTTGCCACACACTCAGAGTCAGTACCTGACTGTGTGTGTGTACTGTAATGATCAAAGACTTTGTGATACTATAATGTATCTGTGTGTTAATGGAGGACGGAAAGTTTCTTAAATGTTTCTTCAACATAACATTCACTTTCACACCTTATGTGAATTTGTGTTTCATCAGACCCGTGACTGGTTCCTGTTGGTTCGCTCAGAGCCAGGTTCGGGCTCTACTGTGCTCTCCTACTACGTGCTTCAGTTCTCGGATTCACTCTCTCTGCTTTTGAAACCGGTGCTGACACGGGAACTAATGCTGCCCTGCACTCTGCCAGTTTCAAATGAGGAACCCCCACTACATGCACTTGCCACTGTGGAGGTGTAATAATTATAAAACCACAAATATCCATCTCATGGCACTGATATAAGACTCCCTAAAAAGCACTGAAAATGCTCACATTTAACTCAAGGAGTCTGGTATTTAACAATGTAACTGGTTACATCACTGCTATAATATTTTTGTAATGATGTCATTTATAGCACTAAGGAAAGAGCTTATTTAATATGATGTCATTGTGATCACTGTGTCCAGAACTCCCTGGAGCAGCTTGAGAAGGACCTGGTCTTCAACCCCCTCTGCCTGGACTCCAACCTTTACCTGCACCTGAGAATGAGAGGCTTACTCACCCGCTCATCACAACCATATGGAGTGCAGGGCCGCGGTCATCGCAGAGACAGCAGTCGGCCACCAGAGGGCTCCACACAGCGTCAGGTTAGAAAGGGAGGGTAATGGAACAAAATGTCTGAGATACAGAAAACCTCAAAGTCAAATACGTCCAGTAATAAAAAATCTACAGTGGTACATGATTGACCATTGCCAGGTAGTTTTAAGTATTTAAAGATAGTTTGCAAAGTTTATTGCAGAATAATGTGTTACATTTGACTCATGAAGTTACTTACATTTACTATTATTGTTGATTTTTAGTACTTATTTAGTGCTATTTAGAACTATTACGGTTTTGTCAAATCTCGATTTTCACAAAGGCGGTATTGTTCTGACATGTGTTTGTAGTTTCGAGTCATGAGCAAATTAGATCAAGTGTGATCAGGTTAAAGGACAACGTTTTAACCCATGCTCCGGGTTCAGCAACATAGTGACATTCTAACTGAGCTCTAAATCTGATATAAATCATTTTAGAACACAAACTAAAATGCAAAAAATATTATTTTTTTCTATTAACTTTCTGTCTACCAAGTTAGAATTGAGAAATGATGCATGGGTGAGATTAGAACAGGGAAGTTATTGCCCCAGAGAGCAAAAATGAAACTAGGCACTGGCCTAACATAATACACCCACACAAGGGGAAGGAGAAAAGAGCAAAAGAGAGAATGAGAGAGATAAAGAGAAACCTTGGGTTAATTTTGAAACTGTCCCCAATCAAACTTAAAACAACTGGTTTCTGTTTTTCCAGCCACAGACACGTTTTAATGTCACACTTGCATTAATAGGTTCAGATATAATGCAAATTTGATAGGTGTAAAATTTATAGGTCATTCTTCTAGTCCACTAAGAAAAAGTTAACAAGAGTGTATATGCTTTTTATAAAAAGTAAAGATTGATTACATGTTAGTTCCATCAGCTCATAGGAAACATGGCTACCATGATTCTCACATAACACATAAAACATGCATCAAATTGTATTCAATATCAAAAGAACGTTAAAAAAACGTACCTGTATTTTAAAGTATTTTAAACGTATTTTAAAGTTGCATACGTTTTTAGAGAAGCATTAGAAGGTTAAAGAGGTTGTTTTTGAACATGTGGGTAGGGCAACTGGCAGGTCACAGTGACACTTACGACTGTACTTGGAGGAGGAGCAAAACAAAATCATTTTCCATCTCTTAACCAACAGAACGTACATTCAGTGACTGAGCTGAGTCTTAAATAAGCTTTTTATTGAAAGATGTGATATGAGACATCCTGTGATATGAGAGAATGTGTCCATCTCTCTGTTTGCTCTTGTTTAAGTTTTGCCTGGCCTTATTTCCTTTTTTTGTTTTGGTCAGCAGGGTCGACAGTATCAGAGTCGTGTACGGGCCACAGTGGCCCCTCTTCCCTCCATTCCTCCAAACAAGATGCCCCGCCCCTCGCTCACTCTCAACCACTCCCGACCCTGTGCCCCTGCCCTCTTTTTCCAAGACAGCTATGAGGAGGAAGAGCCTTTGATGAGCCAGAGAAAATAAGAAGAGAAAGAGCGAGAGAATTATACACTGTCAAAGGAAATCACACTTTCACACGCTACACTAACTGTCATCAACTGCTGTGCACAAGCAGAAACTTACAGCATTCATTTCTGAACTCCATTAAGTAGGGTGTTAAGTACCACATTATATGCTTATACGTGACCGGATATCCACTTGTATATATAGAGATAACCTGAAATGTATATACAAGCTTTGACGTGGTTTTCTATTCAGAATTCACCTATTCTGGTACAGTACTACAGAAAAAACAGAAATCAGCACATAATTTAACTACTGTGCATACCTACTCATTTCTTGTTCATTCATGGTCATTTGCATTTTAAGTTAAGACAACACAAAACATGTTTTAAAACTCAGTATACACCTCCAGGTAGCTATACAGAAAACATTTGTTGGCGCCTCAGGACACGTTAAAAACTGTAAGACTTTCAGTACAGTTAAAATGACAGATATTCCATTTCTAGGATGTGTGCTGATGATTTAGTAGCACAATGCTACACTGCAGCTCCGTTTATCTTCTTACATCTGAAAAACATTACAGCACAAAGTAACCTCATAAAAAAACTCATCAACTTTGAGACTGACATTACAAAATCAACTCTCATATTTCAGAAAACCAAAATGCATAAAACAAAAGCTGGTTTGTTACCCAAATGCTTGTTGTTAAGACAGTTAAGTAGTACTTTACATGATTTCACTCTTGGTGGAGTAATTAAACTAACCGTTGGGCCATGCAATTTAACAAAGACCGCACCGCAACTGGAAGAATATTGTTCTTGAACTGCTGAGACTGCTGAAAAGAAATAATCAAATACAAAACCACAACATTGCAAAAAGGCAACAGGAGGTTTCAGTACTGCCTGCTCACTGCAAATGCTAGATCCAGAAGACTCTATGGAGAGTTGGGGAGGATAAGGGAAGCGGTGGAAAAGTAGAGCCATTGTCTTTCTTTATGGAAACCTCCGCTACTGCCCCAATGGAGAGGCGCTGTGCACAGCTGAGTAGGAATTCAAGGCCTTCAATGAGCTACAGAGAACTAAGAGAGGGAAATTGAAAAAGAGGTCGCTCTGCACAGCCCCCACGACCCTGCGAAACAAGGTTCAGCTTTAGAGGCGCTGGTTTAGGGTGAGTTGTGAGAGCAGAGGGAAATGATTCTGAAAGCAGACTGAGGTCACAGCTATAATGTTACTCAATGGGCCTCTCTTACTGAAGCTCATCAGTATTGCCTCATTAAGCCCTCCGCCATTCCACCCACCTGGCACCGCCTACGCCTCGCTTTATGACATCATGTTGAGGTTTGGCGAACGCAACCAAAAGCAGACGTTGGATGTTTTTTTGATATTTTACGTTTGCAGTTTTCTAACTTTTACACTAGTTATGAAAAGGATTCAGTTGGTTTCATTGTTTTCCAAATGTCTTGTACTTCTGGTCAACTAATGTCTTAAGCATGTGTTGCTTATGAGGCCAGGGGTTGATATTATCTTAACAGTGTTTTCTGAAGCTCTGGTCCACGTGAATCTTTATTAACTATTAAATAGAAAGTAATTATCGTAGATGTTGTTGTTGCATACACTATATTTCATGTTTTTCAGGCATATTTGGTTAGAAGTTTTCATTCCTGTCGTTCATTTCTGTTGTTTAATGCTTATGGTTGTTCTTTTCAACGGGACCTTAAATAAAGATTCTACATAGACATCTACACATAAAATCAAATACAGCAATTTTGTCAATCTAATCTATATGATTTTTTAATATATAAGATAATAGTAACTTGAGCAATTAATGGCCAACATTTCATAGCTCAGAAAATTTAATCTAATAAAGTCCTACTACTAATCATTACAAGTAACGAATGCACTTCCCCATTATTTGCCTCATATTTGAGAGAACGACAGCTTAGTTCCGTTTTCCATTTGCTTGTCCAAGCGTTGAGTGGCCGGCGGAACAAAAACAAATGGAACATTCTAGAAAACAGGAACTGGTACATGTCAAGTGCTGAAGCAGTGTGCACCTTTTAAAGCCACATAATGCTAAAAATGAAACTTTGATAGCATGACCTCTTATACACACACTATTTAAAGCTTCCACCAAAATGTGCTTTAAATAGAAAGAATCTGTTTTTAGTACACCAAGCCAAGTTTAAACCAGAAGAGAGAAAGTATAAACTTTAGGTAAAGAGCACAGCAGTAGGAACACATTAACTGCTGTTTTGCTTAAGAGCACATAGACATTATAGAGCAGAATGTGATGAATAGATCAGATTTTGGTGGTCTGCCCAAGGAAGAAAAACTTTAGCAGTGGAAGAAAAGACTCGGGGACTGAGAGAGAGAGGACAAAAGGAAATGAGTGAGAGGGCCAATGAAAGAAAACAGGACAGGGAACAGTCTGTACCTTTAAACACTGCCAGCCAGACACACATCAGACTCGGACAACATTTAACTCCTACTTTATGTAAGACCCCTATTTTACACAGATGGTTAATATTCACTTTGCATCAGGATTATTCCTTAGTTGTCAAACTCAGTTTGGGACGACACAGCAGAAGATGAATAAGGGATAGAGAGTGAAGAACATGGGATTCTGGGTAATTTCACCCCCCCCCCAGTGACTCGGGAGACAGCAAACCAAGTCCAGATTTTTCCTTGGAAGCGCATACACTTTAACAGTTTCACAAGAGGAGAATAAGAGTAACTAGAGTATTGGGACTGTTTTACTATAATTTTTTATTATCATCAAGTTTGACAACAGCACAGCTGCTGACTCACAGACACACACACACATAAACACATGTACAACAGTGGGTTTGTATCCTTTTGCATACAATCTCCATCGGATCTGTCAGATAACGTGTAGACTTCAGATTTAACACTAAATTCTCTTACATGGGGGTTATATGACAAGTGCTTCATAAACTTCTACAGTTTCTGATACGTAAGTCACAGACACATATTAATAAAACAGAGTTAATTTGTGCAGGAAGTGCAAAATTGTGACATTCCAGTTCAAGCCCTGATGCCTCAGAGGGCATCATCCACACATTTTTGGGATCTGTTGTCTTTAATTCTGTAGCCTGGCAAAGACAGTTTTACAGTTCTTTCTCTCATAGTTGTTTCTCATGGTGGTATTCGCTACTGTCAATGACTAAAATGACAAATGAACTGTTCAGGTATATTGTTATTGCTCACAATATTGTTATTGTTTTCAATCAGAACTTTGTCATTGAGTGTTCCTTTGAAAAACATGGACATTGTGGAGGGAAAAGTAGCCTCGGCTCAGTTTAGGGTCAAATATCACCCAAGTTGTCATAGATGATGTCTGAAGTTTGCATGGTAGGATGCCAAGCATTTGCTCGAGGCCTAAGTTTCGATGCTTTACTATAAAGTTCCACATTGTTTCCTGCCCCTTCTGCAGTTCCACCTCTTCTACCAGCTCCACCTTCCCTGCTGTCATGGCTGTTGCTACTATTATTGTTGTTCATGTTTGCACTGCTCTTACTTTGAGGCAGTGAAGGAAGATCTTTTTTGGCCTTTGCTGGTTTGCCTGGCTTGGGCGCTGTTACAGGCTTCGGCCCTTTAGGTCGGGGTGTAGGCAATGGTTGATGAGACTTGCCAAAAGGCGGCACAGAATAATTATCCATATTGGGAATGGAAGGTACCTCGTTACCTTGAGGCTCCTCCATTCCCCTGGTTCTCCAGGGATGCATTTCCAGCCGCGCTTCATCATAAAGCGTAGTAACAGGCTGCAAGCTTGGAGGTCCTGCACGTCCCTCTGGCTCATCATAGATGTGCTCTTTTGGACCTCTATCTGCAGGGTGCCTATTTCGGCCCTCCAGTCCCAATGCTCCTGTCCTTGGTACCAAGTCTATAATGATCTGATCGTAGACGTCAGATGTGTTGATGCCCGGGTGACGGCCACCCCCCTCATCACCGGGTGGCTTGAGGCGTGGGCTTGGAGTGGGTATGCTGGTTTTGATGCTGTCCACTGGGTCGGAGTACAGGCACTCTCCTAAATTGGGTGGTGCACGAACAGAGTCGGCAGGCTCTGAGTACAGGCTTCCCTGGTCCTCTAACAGTGGACCACTTTTTCCCCCACGAGGCATGGGGGATCGTGGGGGCGTCCCACCGACTGGAGCTGGTGGCTCTGGGAGGCTTCGGCCCTTTAAGTTTTTCCCATCGTTATCCCTTTGATTAAAAACTCCATCTGCTGATCCAGGCTTGCTGCCACCAGAATCACCATCGGGTTCACGTCTATTTCCTTCTGAAATTGCAGCACGAACCTGCAGGAGAGTTGGACAGTCAGAGTCTAATGATGGGCAGCTCTGGTGTCGTTCTTCAGCTTGGGCTTTCTGCTCCCGAATGGAGTGCTCAACAATATGGAATATCTCATTCCCCTGCTTTGTCTCAAAGGTGAAGTTTCCTGGCCCAGATTCACAGCGTCGGCCAGCCTCAAAAGAAAACATAATCTGCAAAGCACAGAATTGCAAGATAATGCAACATTGTATTATTTCTTTGAACCAAGCTTGTGTTAATTGAACACATCAGTATAGTACTTCAAAAGAGCCCAAAATGGACCCAGCACACTTAAATAACCTTTATAAACCATGATAACCTTAACCCAATAGTCATTTACCGCATCAGCCCTGCTTTCCACCTACATGTAAAAGAGAGAGGAAGACCAACTTCCTGTAGCAGGGCAGTAATGGTAATGACAGGAAGCAGAGTTGGAAACAAGTGGCCCAAGTTCCTGTCTTAGATGTCATTTGTGATATGCGGCCAGCTGTCAGCTACAATGGTAGTTTAATGCAAACAGCCATTAGATTATTTTAGACACAAGTGGTCTACAGGTTTAAGTTTGAGTGCCTGGGAGCTAAATACATAGTCAGGGCTTACACTGAATAACACATTGTCCAATCAGTGGTTAAGATCTCTAAATTGTTCACCTCCTACAACAGAGCTGAAATAATATTAAATAGGGTTAAACCTGTTCTACAAATATAGACTCTTTAAAAATGAGCTTGAAGAAACTCTAGAAGAACCATTTTTTTGCAGTATGGTTAAAGAACCTATAACATCCAAAGAACTGTTCTGTTTCAGAAAAGGTTCGTTGTAGCGGAAAAAGTTCTTTAGACTATAAAAGGTAAGAAAGAAATGGTTCTTTTAAGAACCTTTGACTGAATGGTTCTTTGGGGTAAAAAAAAATGCCAAAAATGGTTAGTCTATGGCATCGCTGTGAAGAAGCTTTTAAGAAACTTTATTTTTGAAAGTGTAATGTATTTTGTTATATTTAAAACATGAATTATACATGAATTTTATATTGGTTTGAAGAAATCTTAGTATGCTGTAATCCAGAACAGTTCAGTATTAAAAGTGACTACAACTCACCCGGTCTCTTCCATAGCGACGGAGAAGCTTGTAGGGCCACACCAGTAAATCCTTTTTAGTCTTGGGCTCCTTTAGGATAAGACTGTCTACATTAGCTCTAAGCCAGTAATTACCAGAGAGACCACAGCGTTCTGATGCTTCTGTCCGCTGAACGCTCACCCAAAATTCATTAACTGCAAAAATATGGCAAAAGACACATTCACATTTAGCTCAAACATTGCAAGTTTGTATCTTTAAATGCTGTTCCTTATTCTCAGTAACATGCATTTAAAGACCCAGTACATTTATCCGTAACTAAAGTAACACGTTTGATGTGGATATGAACATTTTCCCAGTAAAGCATTATTTTGTAGCAAAGTTGAACGTCTGTGGCCCATAAGTAAAACTGGAAGTTCTCTGAATCTCAGGAAATTAGCCAACACTGGCCTTTTTTAAATCACATAGGAACAGTCCACAATCTAAAGGTACAACCAGGATGTTTCACATTCGATGGGTCCCATCTGCTTTTCCCCTGCTAACTTCAGCATAGCTTATGCTGTGCTTATCAGAGACTACAGGCCGTGAGCGATTACACTACTTTCCTTTAAAAGTGCCTCTCTGAAAGCTCCCATGCAAGCAGATAATACATTTGTAAAATGAGTGGCTCCAATCTAATCTACATTCATTGTCCTGGCTATCTCTGCATTGGCTTTCAACCAACAAACCAGCAACAATTACCCAAACAAGGTATACCTTGTTACTGCTATATGTTTTCATGCCAGAAGAGATATTTGAAGCAGCTTGCCAAAGTGAAGTTTAAATGTCAGCTCCCACACTGTTTGAGGAAGTCAACATTACCCTAAAAACAGAAGTGATCAGAGACTGTTTCTCTAGAAACACCAGAGAATGCGTAGCAGCACCAGGAGCTGTGCCGAGTGGCTCCTCCAATGTTTACCTCTCGATGCACTGGATGTGTTGAGTGGCAGCCATGAAGGAGGAGTTAGGGAAATGCCTGAGATTCTGCTCTACTTTTGTCCCCTTCCATTTTACTTGTTAGCGCTTTGCCTCAGTCGTTCTTCTCGTCTGTTATAGGAATGGTTGACAATTCCAGAGAGGCTAGCAATAGCAAACTAGACTTCCAACCGGCATAACAAAGAATGTTTCCGGAACAAATCACCTGCCTTTCCTTTAATATAAAACGAGTAGGACACAACCAACTATGTTTATCTGAAAAACATCTTTCCCTCAGTGTGTCAGGTATTAACACCTTAAATGGCTCAGATACAGACTGGGACTAACATAACGGAATTTGCATTCAGTCTATTTGCATCTAACGAATTGGGATCAATAGATGTTTCTGTCTATTCGCTTAGAGAAGTTTAACTGTTTTTCCAATAGTCAAGTAATGGTTAGTTGAGGTTTCGCTATTGAAATGACACCTGTACATCGGGATCTATAGAAAGAACTGTACAGTTCAAATGGCAGTACAGCCGGCCTTATATTCTTAAATCCTATACAATGTAAACCAGTTGTTTTAAAATACTTCATTGATGAATAAATCTCCATTCTTACCTTCCTCTCTGGAGTAATAAATGAGATTCTCTGCCATCTGAAGCTCTTGTCCATTTGAGTCAGAACTACCAGGAGAAACACTCCCTCCCTTAGGCAATAAGAAAGTGAGACAGAAAATAATGAAGACTTAGTATAGAGAGCATCCATGTTTTTCCTATTGGAAATTCCCAACATGTCTGGTATGTACTTCAACATTCCCAGTTTAGAAACATTAATGTCTTGATTAATAGATTTATTTAAAGTGGATTTCAGCATATTCTTTAAGGTGCATTGGAGGTCTTAAAGGTACTTTTAAGATACTTACAGGAAAAAGCAATCGTATTTTGCACAAAGAAAATAATATCTTTTAGGACCATTAGAATAGTCTTTGATACATTATTTTCTTAAGGAAGTTTTTCACCTCAAATTCTTAATCCTATAATGCAAAACAGCTATCATTGCTATTGTTTTTCATTACAATGTGCATAAATTCATATATTACTATGATGTATACTGAAAACTATAATGTAATGAAAATAAAAATCTTATCGGTCCTAAAATCAAAATATGCAAAATAATTTTTTTTGTCTGATGTTTGGATCAGCTATGGATCAACTATATGTTCTCACTTTTATAAGATTGTTATAAGATCCATCCATTCCTGTTCACAACTCGGAACAAGGTCACTGACCGCATACATATCGAGGTGATAAAACCATTAAAGTCTCCATGATGTCATCTTACCTGAAAAGCAATTTCGCACAGCTTCTCCACCCACTCATTGGTAATGTGTTTCTCTGCTGCAAAGATGAACGTCTTGTCATTGGTCTCAACACAGAAAGCGGCCATGTTTTCTTTAGGGCAGCTTTCTGTGACAGCGGGGAGTATGCTGATGCATTCTGAGAGACGAATAATCTTCTTGTCCATTTTCTTAGTGCTAGGTTTATCATTGGCGCTGCCCGAACAGTCATAAAATTCAAGCCGTGCGATCCCATTCTGACTGGCTGGAAAAAGCACAAACCAGTTCTTCTTCCATTTCTAAGGAGAGAAAGAGAGAGAAGAGGAAGTAGGCTTGAAATTAGTTAGGAAAACAGTTTAACTGTCTGATAAAGATTTGGCAAGTTATTGGGGTATTTTAAGTTTCAATTCATTGTGGGTGGGCAAATATATGCACACAAACCACAGTGTGCCATTTGTTACTCTGTTTTAATCTAAGTCACTATCTTTATTTAGCAGCTGAGGTCACAATGCTGATGTCAACATGAAGAACTTGACAATGCCGATGTCATTGACAATGACTGTCAAGCCCCTTCCTCCAGATGTACAAGGAAAAGCAGATTCCGAACGAAACAAAAGACGCCTATGTGTGCAAGACAATATGTGTGAGGTTCAGTTCCTCACATTGTAACACAACAAGAACGATAATGACCTTCAAAAACCCCCTGGGGATAATTTTGCGTAATTTATCCAAGCTGATTTATTATTTTGATGCAGATGTTTCATAGCTTGTTTTCATTAAAGCCGCAACATGTAACTGTTGTAGTTAAAAATAAATGATTCCCAACGGTACGTTTATAATAATGACTTATAATTTGAGCTGTCAGCTCGTATTTTGTGGGAAATGTCCATCTGTAAACAAAAAGAAAATGGCTAGTATATCACATGTGCGGGTACTGTAGATGGTTTGAAGAACGTTACAGCTACAAACGTACAGAAGAACGTTTGTAGCTTGTTCTTACAGCAGTTGTTTGGAATTTAAACTTGTCATTCACGTTAAGAAAATAGATCCTCAACCACAAGTAGCCTGCAATTTTATGTTTCAAACAGAGATGGCAGTAGAGAGGCAAAAATTATGGATTGTGACTTTAAAGCAATGCACATATGGCCAATATAATGCATGAAAGTAAAAGTCCAATGCAAAATGTACAGTTAAACTGTGGCATCATTTGAGTTTACCGTAAGTCATGTACTATAAAAATAATGTGAAATCTTACATGTCCCCTCACAATAGATTCTTTTTACATGCCCACAACATTCCTCAATGGTAGTTCTTAGCACACTGAAAGAGACTCTTGTTAGGTCATTTAAGCAATCGCCTCCCTTAACCTCTTGTACACTACAGCCCTGTGAGTCCTGTGAGTTTACAGCAGGTATCTGGGAATCCAATTACACTCCGCAATGCCACCAACCATACGATAAGTGCATCTGAGCATGGTGAATTCACTATACTGTTGCAAACAAGCATGCAAACAAGCATGCAAAAATCAGAGATAAGCAGAAGGTAAAAGATAATACAATTAAATATATCAGAAACACATCACAGAAAGACAAACACAGAAAGACACACTATATAGATCAGTCACAGCAACTGACCATTGCACAATGTTAAAAGCTGGCTATTGTGCAGACAGCAGATGTTAATGTGGCAGGGAGGAAATGTGTGGGATTACACAGCGTGCTTTGCTTTCTTCATCATTCTGCAGGTGTGTGTGTGTGTGTGTGTCTCTGCCTATTTCCTTTTAACTAATTTGTGCTTTTGATGAGGACTACAGCAGTCACAACGCGTTTCAAAACGTTGCTACAGAAAATGGTATCCAATCACCATCCAATTTTAAAGCAGAGGTGCTTTTTTGGTGCTGGTGTGAGACCTATTAGATATGTAACATTTAAAAGATCACAAAAAAGTAACCTGGATAAAACTTTAAACATTTACATGAATAAATGTAAAATCAAATAGCCACGTCTTAGAAATCATTTAAAACAAACAACATAACACAACACTACTTTTGTTATGCCCTATTCTTATCCATTAGTAAAATTCTGTAAAGGTGGCTATTTTTAATGACATGCAGGAACTTATATATAGCATGCACTGTGTTGCAGGTGTTTGTCTTTTTCTTCTCTCACAATATAAAGATAACATACTCTTGCCATACCGTCAACTAATTTAAAGGATGAAATAAATTATCCTGCTGGACTACACTTGCATTTTCTCCTGCTATTATAGTATATAATACAGTATATTAGTATCTTTTATGGTGGGAGTCTGTCACACTGAGGGAAAATGTTTTTTATTTAGCCCGATTTGTACCAAATTGTTACCACTGACTGCTTGGGCTGTTCATACTTACATTAACTTTATATTTTTATAATGCAAGTATTTTTGCAACAGCTCATCATTACACCATGGAAGCAAATGTCACTGTTGTCATTAAACCTAAAACATCAATGCATGCCAATCAAATGAAGTGCAAACAAAAAGGGGACATCACATTATAAATGACTATAATAACATTAATGGGATAAAAGTAACCCCTTCACATTAGAGGGAAAAGTAATCGGATTGCATGAGCTACTGCCTATACTGCCCAATAACAAAAAAGGGGACTGTAAGGCATTTTAAAGCGCTTTGTACAGTATATCCATATAAGGCAACACTGGAAAAATATACTTTGCTGGTTGGAAATTGCTAAACAAATGCAAATGCTAAGACAAAAGTGACTGATAACGTACTCAAATCATCATCTGAATCTTGTCTGAGGTCATGCGTATGTGTTTTTGTGTGCACATTTTTCTAAGGATAGGTGGCTATGTAAAAGCATTTAATATATAGCCTACTATTGCTAAGACCTCTAACCTGAAAATATTCAATAACAGATATTAAAAATGCTATTTCATTTCCTGCTGGTCAGACCTTTTTGCTTCCAAAACAAAATGTGTAAATCTGAATAACAGTAAAACAAAGAAAAGTTGACACACAGTACATGACACACAGTAAATGCATTCACATTGCGCACACAGTTCAGAGTGACTTCATATTGTTAATGTGCAGCAATTGTTACAGTAAGATTTGTATGAATCAGTAACCATTTAGTTTTTATATAACAGGAACAGCTTTCATGAATAGAAATGTTAATATCATCAACACTGGCAATGAAATGTCAATAAATCTCTAAAAAAAGTTACCGAAAAGTCACTCACTTGTTTGGATTGTAATTTATAATCAGTTTATCAGTATAGCTGAATTACAAAAATATAAAAACAAATCTAACTGAAAATAGGGTGCAAATGTCTGATGCTCTGACAAGTTAAGAGATAACACAAAAAGAGTGAACGCATTCTCTACATTTAAAGTGTGAGAATTTGTCCACCCACTTACCAAAACTGCAACAGACAAGAGTTTAACAAGACGTCAACAAGAGTTGACAAGACAAAGGTTTTAAGAGATGTCAACTCACCCGACACGATGACTTTTTTATATCACACTCTTTTATCAGCTACTAAATGTATCACCATGGACCTCTGAGAAACAATGTTTAATTAAACAATGTTTAATTTAATTTACATTTTACATTTACATTATATTCTAATTCAATGTGTATTTCTCTGCAGTGTGTCTCTGCAATGAAGCAGAAGAAACAGAAGCACATTTATTTACTTGATGCTTGACTACATAAACAATTCACAACAGGTGCACATTATGCACAGTTTGACAGGCAAGTAGGACATCCTATCATTGCATTCAGACCGAACATTTTATGGTCCCACCCCTTCCAAAGATATATATTTATATAAATATATATTTAGACCACTTAGTAAATTGCCATCAGGATGTTAAGAGGCTTTCAACCAGCATGCAAAAGCAACAAAAATCTTTCTACGCCTACTCTGCTTTAAATTCCTTCAGTTACACTTAAAGAGGTGTGTCTACTGTTATTTACTGAAGACAATACTCTTGTTAGTCACAATAAAGTTTCAGCTATAGCAAATGTAAGGACAAAGGCCAGTGTGGGCCAGGCCAAAACCAATATCACTCCACTCCTCTGTACACAAACACGCATGATGACTGTGACCTCTTTGGCAGGGACTGAGCTTTTCACGTTACATAGCCTGTCTCACAAACATACGCAATAATGGCATTAAACAATGGCCATGTTTTAACCAATGGACACAGCTATGTGAATGTGCATTGGTGATATCCTTTAATGAAATCCAAATTTAATGAACAAACTCAAATAACATGCCTAAAAACTTCCAAAGAGAGAAAACATTTACCCATGTCTATATGTGCATACTAGTAATATTTTAAAAAGCTTTTTATTAGCATGCAGCTCTCATGACAAGTAACAAGTAAGATGAATATATGCAGACTGATTTTATAACAAACAAGGACACTGACTGGACTTTATAGTGCAGGAAAAAGTCACGGCAGGAACTTCCTTTTATTATCCAAAATGTTCATGTTATTTTTCTTGTTCATACTGCTGTTTATTTCCATAAATGTTTTGACAGCCACAAACCTACAGTTGTATAAATGCCATGCTGCGCTGTCAGCCCCCAGGGGTACCGTCCAAACTTACTTGAGCTGCATTACAGAACACATAAGTGACGTCAATGAAGGGCTTGATCTTTTAGGTCCCCCAAAGGCTAGTGAAACAGCACATGCAGTCAGAGCTTGACTTTTATACCAAGGATTGTCACTCGTTATTTAAGGTCTATACATGCTAAAAATACTGCACAAACAGCTGTACTCGTTTACATCTCTCTCCTCCTCTTTTTTCCCCATGTCTGTTATGTTTGTTGCACTTACCCAGCTAACAGAGAACATTCTTAGAACGATGGCTAACATTCTCTATAAGTTCTCCCAAAGTTACCAAAAAACATTCTTGAAGTAATGTTAGTAGAATGTTTTTTTAAACAATGTAGTATATGTATCATATATCAAAAACAAAACATTTAACATTTAAAAACATTACATAATTTTAACAAAGTTTGAATAACGTTCTTATAACCAAGCAATTATGTTAATAAAATGTCTAAAAAACGGACGTTATGAACGTCTAGAACTTTCAAACAAACATTTTTAACATTTTTCTTAACGGAAACATTGAGGAAACATTCTTACAACCTAAACTTGTTAGCTGGGTATTCGCTTTCTTTTATGTCTTATCTGGTGTATAGTGCTGTTAATCTGTGAGATCACCAGCAAAACACAATCCTATACAATTCAACATCATACTGTGGACTAGTATCAACCTCTTAACTTCTTAAATGATTAGACTTACTATGCACAGAAGATCTAACATGCATATTAGTGCTATGTTTACATTTATGCATTTGGCAGACGCTTTTATTCAAAGTAACTTGCAGTGCATTCACGCTATACATTTTATTAGTATGTGTTCCCTGGAATTCGAACCCACAACCTTTTGCACTAATGCATACAAGATCTTCAAATTCTGAACTGCTGGTTTCCATGTTGACAAGGTGCCTTGTGTTGTACTACTTTATAGTAGAAACTTCAAAACATGTTTTGCTTCACTGATGATCTGCAAGAGGATCTGCGTAAAACTTAACAGGACTGAATAACAGTACTCAGTGCCCAATTTGAATTTCTGATGTTGCCTGGGGCTAAGGACATGTAGCTATGCACTCATAATTTGCCTGCGTCCATAGTACAAAGACGTTTCACAGAGACAGACTAGGGAAGTGAATAATGAATTAATGACAGACTTGCTCCACAGTTGAAAAGAAGCAAGATATCTTTTCAAGCCAGCAAAAGTCTGACGGAAGACATATGATTTATATCAATGTCAAAGCAATGATGAAAATAAGTGGCTTACATATTCCATCACAGAGAAGATGAGCAGAACCTTTTGTGGTCATGCATCTGTGATGCAGCATTTTCCACTGCACGTGGACAGCAGAGAGTGGAAAATGTTTGTAGAGAAACAGCTGGCAAATGCAATGCAACTAAAAAGAAAACTGGTGCATTTAAAACAGCTTTTGGCTGAAGACTAATGGTTAAATCTATAGATGTCTGCTGTGTAACTTGGGAACCAAGTCATTCATGTGACCCTCTCATGTCGCAGGAGAGACGAGTCACTTCTTCTGAAACTGCGCATACACGCACAACCGGGCATTTATTGCGTCGATTATTACATATATGTATACTTAAAAAAAAGCCTCCATCTTCAATTTTTGATTAGTTTTAAACAAATAACTTTCCGGCTTGATTGAGCATCATTCTCTGGTTTTCAGAAGACTGCGTGTTATCTGTCGAGTCCGTGCGCTTACATGAACGCCAAACCGGATTGTTGACATCACTTTAAATCGAGGACCATCTTCATTCCTCCTTAAGACACAAACTCACTGTCAGCATGTCTTACCTTCCCAAACTTTTGATGCTGGACGTACAGCTGTCCCTCCTTCACATGCGTGTCCATTTCTTCACAACACCGTCCAAAACGAGACCAGCGACAAACGGGTGAATTTCAGCCTTGCGCCTTTTTCTGGTTTCCTACCGCGCGAACTTCCGCTTGCCGAAATTTTGCTTGGGGGGAAGCTTCGACGCCAATTCATTAAGATCAATCGAAAAAAATGATTTCGCGGAAAACGCAAACGATCACGGGGTTTGCGTGCTCATGGTGCTTCGGCTTGCAACGCAACGGTGCGCGGTGTGTGCGCCGCTGTCGGTCTCCTCTGCGCGTCGGAGCCCCAGCGTCTGTTTCTCTTTCCTCCCACCTACTCCCTCAACCCTACCGTCGGCAATGCATGACGCTCCAGACAGCACTTTGTTTTGCAATTGCAGTATTTCTGCATATAAACTGAACGCATTTTTTTAGTGCAGGCTGGATAGTGGTGGAAAGTTTTCACCTGAAGTCGTGGTGCTTAATGAATTCGTTTCTGTCGTGCACGTTATCAGCATTTGTTCAGCATTGCAAATGTGCTTTTATTGTTAGAGTGAAATGTTTGGTTTAAGTATTTGATCTTAGTCCTTCACAGGGCTGCCTCTCATATTTTTCTCACACTTTGTGCACTTTGTAGTTTTTGACTCCTTTGTGCATGATGTCTGTTTTCTCATCTCAGCATGGCAATATTGTGGTCTCAATACCAAAGGCATAACACTGACTGGCGAAGTACTCATAAATGTTGTGGAGATGTGAGGTTTTAGTTAAAAGAGTTGACGTATGGCAGGATTTACCAATTATGGTTTCTCTGAGTCATTGGATAGAACATTTTGTTGTCTTCTTCAGGCAATAATTTAAAATGGAAACTTTATAGAGTGAGTCACATGCGAAACTCAAAAATGTAGATGTACATTGTACAGATGTACACTAGATGCCCATCCTGGAGTCTAAAAAACATAACAAATACTTAAGATAATCAGTCCATAGGGAGCTTTACCATCACTCTTTGTGCCACTGTTTTTAAATAAGTTACGAATTTTGAACAAGAAAACTGGTCCTAAGCAAGTTAGTGCTTGGAGACCACTAACCAGCTACAAAGTACTGTGGTCTGTTACTGAACTACACGCTGAACTATATGCTAGAGTGTGGTCGGAAACTAATCAACTCATAAAGAACTCACATGTTTGGGGTGATATATTTATATTATAGCTATAACTATAAGATAAGAATATGTTCTAATTATAGGCTAAAGGTTATACCATGTGTGACACACATTATACACCCACTCTCATCTGTAACACACACACAACTGAAGCGGTGGCTATGATACATATGATACGAGAAGATTTAAGAAATGTGTAACTTCATTTGCATGTCATCAGCTCTTGCATAATATAGTGATAAAATAACATTTTTCCCTCAGCCAGACAGTGTGTGGGTCTGCAAAGTGTGAATCACAGATACAGTGGGAGGCAAGGAAGTAACACAATCACTGCTTAACTCAAGAACGTTCACCTAATGTCAGCGTGACATTACTGTTGAAAAACTCCTGTTCCAAAGTACACAGTTTGTAGTTGTGTAGTTCTCACTTTTTTAAATACATTTATTTTACATATATTATTTTGAAGCTTTGTATCTGTGAGGTCAGGAGAGTGCTTATAAGTAATAATATATATATATATATATATACACACCTACATGTACATGTAAAAAAATCGAGTCGAAATATTTAATGACAATGTAAATAGTATTGAACTTGAACTTGAGAAAGATTTAGTTCAGTATTACTGCCATCTGTTGGTAAGAGTATGCATTGACAGAATATATATATTATATTATTAAATATATATTTTAATACATTGTGTATTTACAGACTTATTTGCAGGGATATATATATTATATATTGTTATAAAATTAAACATTTCATTTAAAAAATATAAAACTTAGTTTACTTAATCACTGAGAAATATTATGGAAAACGAATGATGAACAAATCAGAAAAATGTTTATTTATCTTCTTCTAAACACACTAAAAATAGGTGTTAATGTAGGTATATTAATGTAGGAATATTAATGTAGGTATATTAATGTAGGAATATTAATGTAGGCATGTTAATGTAGGTATATTAATGTAGGAATATTAATGTAAGTATATTAATGTAGGAATATGAATGTAAGTATATTAATGTAGGAATATGAATGTAGGTATATTAATGTAGGAATATGAATGTAGGCATGTTAATGTAGGTATATTAATGTAGGAATATTAATGTAAGTATATTAATGTAGGAATATGAATGTAGGTATATTAATGTAGGAATATGAATGTAGGCATGTTAATGTAGGTATATTAATGTAGGAATATTAATGTAAGTATATTAATGTAGGTATATTAATGTAGGTATATTAATGTAGGAATATTATTGTAGTTATATTAATGTAGGTATATTAATGTAGGTATATTAATGTAGGAATATTAATGTAAGTATATTAATGTAGGTATATTAATGTAGGAATATGAATGTAGGTATATTAATGTAGGAATATTAATGTAGGAATATTAATGTAAGTATATTAATGTAGGTATATTAATGTAGGATAATGAATGTAGGTATATTAATGTAGGAATATTAATGTAGGTATATTAATGTAGGTATATTAATGTAGGAATATGAATGTAGGTATATTAATGTAGGAATATTAATGTAGGAATATTAATGTAAGTATATTAATGTAGGTATATTAATGTAGGAACATGAATGTAGGTATATTAATGTAGGAATATTAATGTAGGAATATTAATGTAGGTATATTAATGTAGGAACATGAATGTAGGTATATTAATGTAGGAATATTAATGTAGGTATATTAATGTAGGTATATTAATGTAGGAATATTAATGTAAGTATATTAATGTAGGTATATTAATGTAGGAATATTAATGTAGGAATATGAATGTAGGTATATTAATGTAGGAACATGAATGTAGGAACATTAATGTAGGAATATGAATGTAGGTATATTAATGTAGGAATATTAATGTGGGTGTATTAATGTAGGTATATTAATGTAGGAATATTAATGTAGGTATATTAATGTAGGAATATGAATGTAGGCATGTTAATGTAGGAATATTAATGTGAGAATATGAATGTAGGTGTATTAATGTAGGAATATTAATGTAGGTGTATTAATGTAGGAATATGAATGTGAGAATATGAATGTAGGTATATTAATGTAGGTATATTAATGTAGGAATATTAATGTAGGTATATTAATGTAAGAATATTAATGTAGGTGTATTAATGTAGGTATATTAATGTAGGAATATGAATGTAGGCATGTTAATGTAGGAATATTAATGTGAGAATATGAATGTAGGTATATTAATGTAATGTAATATTAATGTAGGAATATTAAGGTAGGTGTATTAATGTTGCTCAGGACTACTTTGGCAAACCATTGTCAAGTACCACAATACGTAGTTACATCCACAAATGCCAGTTAAAACTGTACTGTGCCAAAAGGAAGCCCTATGTTAACAGTGTCCAGAAGCTTCGTTGACTTCTCTGGGCTCTGAGGCATCTGGGATGGACCATCACACAGTGGAAACGTGTACTGTGGTCAGATGAATCAGTATTTCAGGTATTTTTTGGGAGAAATGGACGCTGTGTGCTCCGGACCAAAGAAGAAAAGGATCATCCAGACTGTTACCAGCAACAAGTCCAAAAGCAAGGGTCTGTCATGGTATGGGGTTGTGTCAGTGCCCTTGGTAAAGGTAACTTGCACTTCTGTGATGGCACCATTAATGCTGAAAAGTACATAGAGATTTTGGAGCACAATATGCTGCCTTCAAGAAGACATCTTTTCCAGGGACGTCCATGCATATTTCAACAAGATAATGCAAAACCACATTCTGCACACATTACAAAGTCCTGGCTGCAGAGGAAGAGTATACAGGACTGGCCTGCCTGCAGTTCTGACCTGTCTCCAACAGAGAATGTGTGCAACAACGAAGACCCCGTACTGTTGCCCACCTTAAGACTTGTTTGCAGAAAGAATGGGACAAAATTACACCTGAAACACTTCTTCACTTGGTGTCTTCAGTCCCTAAACGTCTTTTAAGTGTTGTGAAAAGGAATGGCAACATTACAAAGTGGTAAATGCTTTACTATTCCAACTTTTTTTTTAAATGTGTTGCAAGAACCAAAATAGGAATTGTTTGTTTTTTTTGAAGAAAAAAACAATAAAAATCAAGAGGAACACATTAAATAATGTGCTGTTGTATTGTCTGCAATGAAATACAAGTCAAAGTAAATTTAGAAATCACTACTTCCTTTTTTTTATTTGTGTTTTCCGTACTGTCCCAACTTTTTCTGATTTGGGGTTGTAGGAATGTTAATGTAGGAATATTAATGTAATGTAATATTAATGTAGGTAATTAAAACGTTGGCTGTCAAGGTCCGCACGTGACGTCGCGGGTCACGTGACGAGTCACCTGATCGTGACGAATCACGTGACTGAGAGGACGCGGCGGTAGAGATGAGCGCGGTGTACGGCGGGGTGGAGGGGTGAGTTTCCGTCACTATTATAATTAATAAATCCCTGTTATTACCACCACTGTGATCAATCTTAAATGAAAGTGTTTAAAACAACATTACATTAAAAAGCTGTTTGAAATCCGCTGTTCAGCCACTAAAGTTTGCGCATGAAGCGCAGCGGAAGTGAGCGCGCATTTGTCGTGTGAACTGTGAGGTTTTTATATTTCAATATTTCTATTTTATATTTGACTTTAATCGGATTGATTGACAGCGGCGGGACTCACTCGAAAGCGGTTCTGCTGTCGGCTGATGGACGGGTCCTCGCAGAGACGGATGGACCGTGCACCAACCACTGGGTGAGATCCAGCGTCCCGGATCAGCTGCACCTCAGTACGGCCTGAAGTCATGCAGTTACACGGGAATGTGTTTTCGCATGCATTACTTGTGTTTGTGTTTATTTGTAGTTGGTTGGCGTCGATAAATGCATCGATGGTATCAATGATATGGTCCAGAGAGCTAAAATCAAAGCTGGGCTGGACCCAGACACACCAGTATGTTCACTGGTGAGGCGAATCATTCATTCATACTTAATACAATTCATTTTACCTCCATTGTGTTCATATTGAGAGCTCTGATATTGTGTGTGTGTGTGTGTGTGTGTGTGTGTGTGTGTGTGTTTCCTGGTATTCACTACATTATAGGGATCCTATATCCCTTAAAGTATAATGATGCCGGTTAATTTTGACCTTGTGGAGACATTTCTGAGGCCCCCATTAAGGAAACAAGCTTATAAATCATACAGAATTATCTTCTAAAACAGCAGAATGTTTTCTGTGATGGTTAGGGGGATACAATATACAGTTTATACAGTATAAAAAAACATTACGTCTATGGAATGTCCCTATTAAACATGAAAACTCAACATGCGTGTGTTCGCAGGGCATGTCTTTGAGTGGTGGAGAGCAGAAGGCTGCTATTCAGAAGCTAATTGAGGATATGAAGGGAAGATATCCCAACCTGAGCCAAAGTTATTTTATTACCACTGATGCCATTGGTGCTGTTGCAACGGCCAGTGACCATGGTACTGTATAATTTACAAATAGTGAGCAGTGGTAATGGATCATGATCATAACCAATTAATATGTAGATATGTGACTCTCTCTCTCTGTATACAGGAGGTATAGTGGTCATATCAGGCACAGGTTCGAACTGTAAACTGGTGAATCCAGATGGAACACAGGTGGGCTGTGGTGGCTGGGGTCACATGATGGGAGATGAGGGTTCAGGTAACTATGCCTGAAGAGAAAGCTTATGGTTTTATGGTACTGTTGCAACACACAACGTCATATCTATCTTATCTCATCTTAGATATGTGTACTGAGATAAGTGTCTGACTCCATTTACACATGATGACCTGATCTGAGGCGGACAGTGCGAAAGTGTAACCGGTGCCAGTGTGTCCTGAAAGCATTTTGCGATCAAATCCAAATTAGTGACGCATGTTGTATTTGTAGTGTAAACACTAATACTTTCTGATGGGTCCCAGACAACAGCAAGGACCAGCTGCTCATCTAACACATATTTATTGTGTCAAAACAAGGGTTTAAAACATTGTGGCTTGTTACAGCTTTGAAAGACATGATCATTTGTCTGTGAAAAGTTTTGTCTATGACAAGTTTAAATATATACATTCGAAAGACTTCACAGAACAGTTTAAATATGCTAGTCATTAACGAATAGCAACATGTTGTATGTAACAAATAGCAACACAATGTATTCAGTGATGAATAATTAAAATCTTTAGTGAAACGATTTGTATTTTTTAAGATGGTGTGAATGTATTTTTGTTCCCTGTTTTACCCTAGCATACTGGATTTCTCACCTGGCTGTTAAAACAGTTTTCGATGCCAGAGATAACCTCATCACACCCCCTCATGATGTCACCTTCGTTAGGAAGGCCATGGAGGATTACTTTCAGGTTATCACTCTCTTTTATAGTTCATTTAATCCTAATCTTTAGTCCTAATCTTAATGTGACACTTCAGTGGTAGTGATGGAGTTAAATTTCCAGTGTGTTCACCCTCAGGTGTCCGATCTGATGGGGATGCTTCCTCATTTGTACAGAAACTTCCAGAAGTCGCATTTTGCCGGGTTCTGTAGGAAACTGGCTGAAGGTGTGTATGATGCTGATTTCTGATGAAGTAAGGTGGCATGTGCATTATGCAGCACCATTTGACTGCGCTGTGTTTGTCAGGGGCTAATGCTGGTGATGCATTGTGCAAACACGTGTTTACTGAGGCCGGAAAAGCCCTCGCACAGCACATCGTAGCTGTCTTACCCAAAGTGCACCAGGTAAACGAAAACACACTCAGGTCCCTGCGTCCAAAATTGCATACTATATAGTAGGTGAAAATAAGTATGCGTAAGCAATATGTTCGAAACCTCAGTATGCAATAAACAGTCTGTGAGAAATACCCAGATGGTTACTTCCGAAAAGATTTTTAAGTATGCGTCTGTTGGACCGTTTTAACAGTCGATAAGTAGGTACTTATTCCACATTCAGTATGTACTGCTAGAGTATGCGATTTTGGATGCAGCCACTTTCTTTGAATTCTTATTCCTGATCTCACATCAGTATCTTTTTCTTTCCTTCTTGTTTGTCCAGGATCTGTTTTCGGGTGAACTTGGCTTGCCTATTCTGTGCGTCGGTTCAGTCTGGCGCAGCTGGGAACTGATGATTCCTGGTGTGTAACGTCAGTGTAAAGTCTTCCAGCTTCGCTGTAGTTGTATAATTAACCTCACATCTGTTGAAATATAAAGGTCTTGCTTGTAAACAGTTCAACTACATGTGTTTGTTTTTAAATTACTATTGTTTCAACACACCTGCTAACTTGGGTTGCCATTGTAACATTACTCAGTTATCAGGACCATGAAAGGCTTGTTAAACTACTTTCAGTTTAAAGATACAATTAGTAACTTAAGATAAAATAAAAAAAGTTATTGAGCAAGAACATAACAGATCAGTGTTCAGAACGGTCCCCTTATCTTCCCCTGATTTGCAACAGTAAGTTTATAATTAATGATTTATAGTTTGAGCTGTCGGGTCCAATTTCCCAGGAAATGTCTGTTTGACTTCACCATACATGAAGAAGTACATAGAGTAACCAGCAGTTTTCTGTTTCAAACAGAGATGGCAATAGTAAGGCAAGAATTACAGAATGCCGCTTTAACTATAGCTTGTGGTGTGGATGTGCTCTTTCTGTGCAGGTTTCACTCATGTCATCTCCCAGGCTCAAGCTAATGGTTACAGCCACTTCCGTAAGTACAGCTTGCTCATTCTACGTCAGTCTTCTGCTGTGGGAGGAGCCAAACTGGGCGCACAGAATGCAGGCGCCACCCTCCCTCTGGACTACTCGGCCAATGCCAATGTGTTTTTCAGCCATACCTTTATCAATCAGTGAGCGTTTAAAACAGGTCTGAGATCAGAAACACCACTACATTCTCAGTTTAATAAAGGACCAAAGTGGAAGCTGCATGTTTTTAAAGTGATGGGGGAAATGTGTTTACAAACACGCCATTTGGGGGTGCTGTTTCTCAAATGTTGTATGTTGTATCTTATTATAATCAGATTTTCTGCATTTAATAAATTCCAGAATCTATGAAAAAAAAACATTAAATATAGTTCTATGAATTTATATTTTGTAAGTAACTAAATTTGTTATTTCTGCACATTTGTAACATGGTAATCATGGTGCTTTTTTATAATATGTAACAATTTTGTAGTAAACATTTGCAAATGTATTTGCTTTTTCATATACCAAGTCGTGCCAACATTGATCTTTGATAAAGATAATATAGTAAAAGAAATGTCTGGAGCTATTATTTGTATTAACACAGAAATTTTGTAGTTTCTATGTGGACAGACCCCAGGCTAGCCATTGAGCTGAAGTTAAAATACAAAGACCATCTTCCTTAGCTGGTTGCAAAAAAAGGAATTTACTAAGCTGATTTAACCTTGATTCAGGAGCTCATGTACCAGATTAAAACATTTAGCTTTACAGATGTGCATGGGATCGAATTGTTCCATGATGTAATACTTCAGACTGTGTGTTTGGTCTTTGGCAGATCACTGACAGCAGCTGCATGCTGCCTCTAGTACACTGAAACAAAACAGGTCTGCATGTTGCAGCTCTGCGGTGCCTTTCAGACTAGCACTCTGTGTATTTTACATCTTCATTCCCTATCATTGTCATTTTCGTTAAGGAACACGCACCATTTAGTGTCACCTAATGTAACTAAATGAATATGTAATAGTAATACACTGCAAAAATAACTTTTCAAACAGGGTTCCTAAACTCTCCAAATGGCCCTAAATTGATGTCAGCAGTTATCGGTTGTTATTGGTTATCGGTTGTTCTGATAACGAGTGGTTTATGAGTTTACAGTTTTCTAGGAAAACAACCCATGATTGTCTTATGCTGTTTCTTTTGTGTCATGTGTATTCTGTAGGCTGGGATTACATCAACTTTTTTTAAAATAGAAAATCTTATGTCACTTTAAACAAGGAACATGGTTTATCAAGTGTAAAAAAAGTCTGTTGACATCAGTCAGTCTGAACCCCACACATTCCCCTTCTCTCCCTCTTTAACCACATCCTGCATGTGACCGTAAAAACAGCTGTAATAGACCCATCTATTATAACAGAGATGTGGCCCAATCACAGTGCCATCAATATGACTGTACTTCACACAGCTCCCACATTCCACACAA
Source organism: Chromobotia macracanthus (assembly GCA_036877525.1). Lineage (NCBI taxonomy): Eukaryota > Metazoa > Chordata > Actinopteri > Cypriniformes > Botiidae > Chromobotia > Chromobotia macracanthus. The sequence continues at coordinate 5,596,615 of JAZGTH010000063.1, forward strand.
CACTGAAAATGGTACAGTCAAGAATCTTAATATAACACTGCAGTTACAGCCATACAGATTATCACCGTCTGTAACGCACCAGCTTCTGGTACTTTTACATTGCAGAAGACACGTAAAAATAGATTAATTTACCTCCAGATATTCTAGCAAGCTGGCCTGTCTAAGACCATGTAGGGAATCTTTAGTAATAAACAAAGGTGAAGAGAACTATGATTCATTTACCAGTTCTGTTCAGCCAAAATAAATGGCCAATTAGCACGAGGTCATAGGAATAGAATGTACTAGCAGCACTGATTAACAAGATGGGTCAGAGCGGGTGTTGTTTCTAAATACATTAGGATGGAAAAACAACCTCATAGAACATAGTAGTTTATCAGAAGTATTGCTTGCGTTTTGATGTTTAACTTTGGCAATATTAAGCTGTTACATCAAGGGTATCATTTAATTCAAACCCTTTTGCATATGTTTTTGAATTTAATATATGAAAATGTTCATATGAGCATATTTTCATGTTCATATAAACTTAAAATTGTGCCCTAGACTCCTGAGCATTAAACAGGATCTGGAGCTTACAGTTTACATAACCTAATATTCAGAGAACAGAAGGGTAGGTAGTGAACGAAAGGCAAGAGTGAATAACCTGGGGTTGTTTTGATCTGAAGTGTCCTGAATGAGTATATTTTTGGCATCACTTGTAGTTGTAGTTTGTGATGTTTAAAATCACAAGTCTCATGAAATATCGAAGCACATGCAGTTTAAATCTGTGAACTGTATCTAGACAAACGTCTAGTATGAGGAGTGATCACATCCAAATCACATTTGTAAATGTTCACAAATAAAATCCATGTTAATAAGACTGCAGGTTAAGTTAAAGTCAGGTGAAGTTTTCTTAATGTGGAAGTTTAAAATTCTAAATAATTGCTGTAAGAACAAACCTCATCTTCTATATCACATGTCTGGGTACTGTAGCCGGTTTTTCCTCTTTCTGTTTTTCATTTGCCGTGAAATCTGATCCGACAGCTCAAATTATAAACTTACCTTTGGGTATCAGGCTACTTGAACAGTAAGTACATAAACACTAATTTTATCATTTTTATGCATTACTGATTTTTGTTTTTTTACCAAAAAACAAAAAAAAATTACAGATTGCAGCTTTAATTTTTCATGCATGTGTTTAGGTTACATTACCATGTCATTTTACTGATGCTTCAATGTGGGAACAATTCATACAGAATGTTTGTACACATTTTACTATAAAAGGTACAAACATTTAAGGGCATTGAAGATAAACAGAATAGAGGGTTCTCAACTGGGTACGAACTTTTCATCTTTATTTGCCTTTTTCCTTCCATTTTTTTAAATGAAATTCAGTCCTGCAGGTAACAATTCCGATTCAAAATCAAAAACTGAATTCGTGTGAATTCCTCAACATCCTTCCTTCAGCATCCAACCCAAACTATGAGGCCCTGCCCACAGACACCCCAATCAATTATGGCCACACCCCTTGAAACAAAGGAATGTGAACATAGATACCTCAAAACCTCCCTCTACAAAAGATAACAAAAACAAAAAAACAAATGGGAAGTAAAGTAAAGACCTGATTAGGCACACTGTGAAACAAGGAAAGCTGACAAGACAGGTCCTTTCTGTAAGGGCAGATTGAAATAAAACAGCTTTGTTATGATATAAGCTTGTGACAGCACCTCCTAGAGGCCGTGTTTAAACTTAATACCCTTGGTTTATACATAACAGAAATATAAAGCTTATAGACAACAACAACCCCCCCCAAACACACACACACACACACACACACACACACACACACACACACACACACACACACACACACACACACACACACACACACACACACACACACACACACACACACACACACACACCAGAAATGTCATCCACATTTGTATTCCTGCCCCGTTAAAGGTGTGTAAAGAGTGCATATATGTGACCATTCCAAATATGGACACAAGAGTCTCTTGAGTATATGGTCAAATGTATGCGGGTGTGTGGGGACATCTGCAGATGATAAGAATGATCCTCAATATTTCACCCCTGGCACAAACTCCTTCGCCTCTGGGTTTAACATGCTCTTCCGCTGGGAACAAAGAGAAGAGAAATCAAATATGAGCCATTTACATTTATTCATCTGGCAGATGTTTTATCCAAAGCGAACTACAGTGTATTCAGTGTGTACATTTTATGTGTACATTTTATCAGTACTTGCGTTCTTTGGGAATCGAACCCACAACCTTTGGCACTACAGCTACAGGAGCATTTAACATTTTACCTCGAGTTTTTAGCAGATTAGAAAAACTCTTAACAGTCTTTGATATTCTGGCCTATTTTCCAGGAATAGAAATAAAATGCCAATTTTTAATGTGTAGACCTGCAGAAAGGTCTTAGGAACACATCTACATATACTTGGCCTGACAGCTAACAGACTTAAACTATATTCAGATTAGTTTTGTGGCTTTTAAGTCATTGAACTATTTAATGCACCAAACATCCATGAGGATTTCAAACCTACCAAGATTTCCTCTGCATTGCTGTCACCGACAGAAAGTCCATTGAGCTGTTGTTGTATTTGTCCCACTGAGGGGAGGTCCCTTTCAGGAATGAACCAATCCTGATCCTCCTCATCCAACATCTCCTGGAAACAGCGCTCCAAAAACTCTTGTTCAAGCAATTCCTCCTCCACCTGGCGGAATGGCAATAAAGTATAGTTCACTTCCAGGAAAGTGATTTAAAAAGACATTTGCTCACATTCAATCTGCCTTTCCCTCAGTTCAGATATTAACACACATGCTCTGCAATTCAGTCTTCATGTGCTACTTTAAAGCTGGGCTTAATCATACTCAAAACTTTTCTATACATGCTTTATTCTGCTGTATTAACTGTACGCCACAAAAACAGATCTAGTGTCACTGTGGCCTGGGGCAAGTCAGTCAATAAAACCTTTGGCAAAAAAAAATGTTAAAATGTGGGTGGGGTGTGTGAAACAATGTTTATTAGGTTTAGTCCTAGAAAAACTGACTTTTGTTTAGAAATCCAAGTTGTAGCTAAAACTAACACACACACACCCCTTTGTCAAAAGTATGAAAGCCAACCTGATCAACTGCTATTTGTTTAAATGCGGTGGTGGCTGGTATTTTTAACATATTAAACAGGCTCTATGTTGGTGTATTTACAGACCTGTCGATTGTACTCCTCCTCATTCTCCATCCACATATACTCTGCAAAGGGGTTGGACTCATTCTCTGTGTGCCCATTGGCTACTGAGTCCTTTCCCTCTGATCCTGGAGCCCCGCCCACTGACATCTTTGCTAGGTCAGGTCCATTCATTTCTGCTGGCTCTGAAAGATAATTACATATACTCATTATTATACCCACAGATACGTAAATGTATAATACGAGACTTGGTCTTGTGGACACGGGTGGATAAGAGAGATCTGGGGGCAGGGTTTAAACTCACACACACCTGACAGGTGTTACGCCTGCAATAAAACTGAGACACCCTGAATAAGCAAACACTGAAAACCAGACACAACAGACTACTCAGAGGAACTGCAGTAGGAGAATTAAGCATCGTCACACAAGCTTAAGATCAGGATGTCTATAATTGCAAAAGTTATTTTAATATTTTTTTAAAGCTGCAGTAACTTTCACCTCTCTACATCAAGAAAATGCATTCTGTCTGAATGATGGTTAAAAAAGTTTACAAGCACTTGACTGTCTTGTTAAGTGCCATGAACGGATCCATTTTTGTTTCTGACACATCTGCTTGAAACATCCACATGTTCTTTTTTCCTGTTTTGTGTAATTTTTGTTTTATTGCACCAAGCCATAACGCACCAATCGTATAGCGACATCCTTGAGAAAAAGGAACCATCTTGTTTCTCAAATTAACATGCAAAATAGATTATTCTTTCTCAGTTTCATGCAGAAAAAAGTGTGTGTACTGCTATAAGAACAGTTAAATACTGTTTTTGAATGCACTTGTGGCTTTAAATAAGATTACACAAAACACCGAGGCAAGTCAAGATTCTTGGGCCTGAGTGCTATGGATGTCAATAGCTGTAACTGAACCCACATAAGACAGCACAAACTTACATACAGAAGCCAAGACATACCTGACTTGTCTAAGCAGTGGTTCTTTTTAAAACATCTTTATTGGAAACTGTAACAAAGGTTGTCACGCACACCATTTTAAAACATTGGTCTGCTTCTCAAGTTGTCAATCTCCCAACAAAAAACCTCTCTCATATTCCATAATAATTCCGGTAATTACCCAGAATTCCATTGTAATCTTGGACAAAGGGCCGTCTGGCTCAGACAGATGCACTACATCTGGCAGTGCTAGTGATCCTGACCGTTGACTGATGACTGCATTTCATGCATTCAGTTAATAATGCCACAGAGGTGGCTGTTTACATCTAACAAACGCATGCACTGCCTCATGTAGCATTTCGATTGGCAAGGCTGTACAAATCAATGTTGTAATCTCTGTTGTTGAAACACAAACCGGGAAATGTTTACACATGCACCAATAAGTAGTTTTGGTACATAACCTACATGTAATCATAATAGCAGTCCATGCATTTATGAAAACAAACGAACAAACAAAAACATTTTCAGCACAAATCTGTTAAACATGACTGATACGAGCAGGTTAACTTTGTGTGGAGCATGTTTTGTGTCTGATCTACAGATAAAATGTTTTGTTGTATTTCTGAGCACAAACAAGTTTTACTACAATGACGCAAGGTTAAAGTTAAGAGTTTGGGCAGAGTCAAACCATGTTAAAACTCCATGGTCAACTATTTTTCAATATATTTTTTATTGCACTTACGTAACCATTTGTATAGAACAAGCTGCATGCATGAAAATGCAAATGTTAAGTAACCAGATGTAATGTGCAATGCAGATATTATAAAATCAACACGCAACCCTAAATTGCTGTCATTTGTTGTAACACTGAGCTTCATTTTTAAAAAGTTTCCAAACTGTGGTATTATCTGTACTTTCAAAACTATATTTCAATATGTGGGACAAGGCCTTTAATCCAAAGTGCCTCCGAATGTTTCACAGTCCACTGTCGGATCAAAAAAACTGCAACGTCCTACTGTAGTCATTTTTATGGCCTGATGCAAAGCATGAAACATAGGAAATGAGGTCAACCAAATAGCACCTTTAGTACAGAGTTTATTCCTCATGTAAACGTTTACCAAAACTTGCTTGTTAATCCATCCAATAAAATAGTTCTTATTTATAAATACAATATAGGTCAAGACCCACCCCAACACATAAAGATAGTCATAAACTAGTCGTTGGCCAAAAAAGCAGGTTAGTACTGGTTAGACAAGTCACAGCCCTTTAACATGCACTTTTCTGCAGCATTTCGGACCGACTGCAAGAAACCTCAGAGCTCAACACAAACAAGTCTGTTACGTCACTGTACGTGTGACGTACACCACAGCAAATCGTACCCAAACAAGACCAGATACATGCACAGTCGTCCTCGTCTGACCAGACCAAATCTACGCAGGTTTTATAAACGAATGCATTTGTAAATGGAGTTTCCCCAATGAGAAACGAATGGCACAACTCACAATTGAGTTAATGCACGAAAAACATGACTGACTCACTCCTCCGAGAGCTTGAGAAACACTTGCAAGCCAATTATGTAAATCCACTTTACGCCGAGAAAAGCGGAACAACTTACGCGGTGCATTTGCGCGCATTAACAAGGTTAAAGTGACTTAAAGGTCGCGTCGAGAAATGCAACGACGACCTTCATTTCAATGATCGTGATCAGTTCAAGAGGGCCGAAAAACAGCCCATCGCACGACACCAACAACAACTTCACGAAATTAAACCAACACTTCAAATTGACGTGCGACTCCATATGTACCGTCTGCGCTTTATGGGACCAAACGATCGTGTCCGGTCGAGGCGTGCATGTAAACACACACACCGAGATGAAAACGGTGCATGCCGGACAGATTCAATACAGCACAAAAGTGGTACCTGGCATGGCTGTCGCTTACGATATCCGTCCGATCTTGCGGAGATCTTAAGTGTGCGCAGTGTGATGCTTAATTTGCAAGGTAGTTTAGCTGAGATGGCTGACTGCCATCAGAAAAACACATTACGAGCGAGATGGTCATGTGCTTCCTGCTTAAACAAACATGCATCAACCCCTCCCACCTCCCTCCCTCCCCTCGAGTGTCGCAAACAAACACATGCATATGCAAAAACTGCATTTCATTTCAATAACCGATCGTTCGACCGGACGGTCACATTTGGGGAGATATGCATGAATATTATCCGTAATGCATTGATAGTTTTGTGTTTATAAGTTGACTGTTATCGTTTACACATATCCTACAACTCAACGTGGGCGCATAAACACACGCGAAGGGTGCAAACAGCAACAGATGCCCGAGTTTGTCATTTATTATCGTTTAAGATGTGAAATAAACAACATTAAACACAATCACTCCGTTATAATGCGAATGCAAACACAACGGAACGACACAAACGCCACGTTAGGTTGCATCGGCCGCACGTCGTGCACTTTTATTTCTATGCATCCACTTACTTTCAGTAATTTCCGTCGGCGGCCGAGGGTAACGACCGTATCTCGAAACGCACGATCCAGAGGGGGAGTATTTCTGTCGGCAGAAACGGCGCAGGAAACGCGGGTGAGACTTTTATCGCGTTTTGACTTTTAAAAACCAGCGAAACGTCCCGTCGGAGGAAGCGCGTCGCGTCGTCTCGACGTTTTCAACGCGCCGCAAACGTGCCCGTCACGTGACCGCAGCTGATCGCACTTTATTGATTGGCGTGCTGACGGTCGGTTTGTGCGTTTTATACGGTATTCGGGAGCACCGTTATTAACAACCCTCAACTCAGTAGAAATGATCGAAAACTCAAGTGTGAGAACGGCAATTTGTCGATTGGGTTGATTTTATGTATTTATTGACACAAATGTTTGACGTCTTACATGTGCGTTGAGGCGCGTTTCCACTATCGGCCACACGAGGGCGCGCTGGTGCATATCCGAGCCAGTTGCGCCTCTACTGTTACTTCCGGGTTATTAATACTAATACTGTATATTATATTAATTAGTATTCATATTAATACTTATTAATATTAATACAAAACACAAGCGGATATATTGACAGTATGTTATTGTCGATGAGAGACAATAACAAATGATGTGTAGCAAATAGGGATGTGAGAGAATACATTTATCACCGGTTATCCTTTGGCGAAAGGTTTTTTGGTGCTTATACTGACATGTTGCAACCTTCAGACAGCGAGTGTAGCGACCCTAGTTATCAACAATAATAATATTAATAAATATTTATAATAGAAAAACGGCAGTGGACAAACGCATGTTGTAGTAAGTAGCAAATATGCGTGTTTCTTCTGGTGTCCGGCAGGTGGTGCAATAGAGCTATTCATGAATATGAATATTTTACGTACAAATACGTATTTGACGGGCTGACTTTAAATGTGAAATGTTTCTAAACTTTTTAGATTGCAAGTCCAACAACACACGATAACAGAGAGAGAGAAAACAAGACGCACTTGACCATTAAGTTTACATTTTAATTTGCATTAAAAGTCCCTACAGACTTGCACCCCGCCCTCCCCTCTCACTCACACATAAAGTCAGGCAATTTTAATGATTTTAAATGATTTATTTTAAATGTGCATAACTATTGAACTGGTAAATTATCATATACAGCATAAACATCTTGTTTCCAATGTGCCATTTACTGACATTTATTCCTTTGGCAGCCGCCTTTATCCAAAGCAACTTACAGTACATTCAAGCTCCACGTTTGATTAGTGCATGTGTTCCCTGGGAATCAAACCCACAACCTTTGCGCTGCTAACACAATGCTCTACCATCTGAGCTAGAGGAACAGTATATTATAAACTGACAGTATCACAGATCTCAGAACATCCAGAGTGTGCATTGCTGTTTCATGTGGGCCAAGGGTTGATGAATTGTAGTCCGATGTAGCTGTAAGTCAATATCCAGTTTTGATAGGGTGTCCCATTGAATATAGGAATGTGTATGTGAATGAGCTCAGTGAAGTGGGTCCCACCTTTTCCTAAAGTACAGACAACAGTCACAGGAAAGGCAAGGGTGGGCTTACACATAGCACACATGCACGCATGATACATACACATTCATGCACATACTGTTACATGGTTGGTGGCCAAAAATAAATCTGGACGGCTTTTAACTGACAAGTGGGGAGCAAATGTATCAGTTGACTTATGAATAGTGATACGCTGGTGGAATAATTACAGACATGATCATTTGCAAAGCTTATCGCTTAAAGTGGACACTTAACATGGTAATGGGCAGCTCTTTGGAAAGCGGAAGGGTGGTGTCTACAAGAGGAAGTTTTAGGGTGTGTTCGTCATCAGAGCCAAAGCACTTCCTGGTTCAGTGTGCAGCACGAGTGGCTTAGTTCTGGGGTTGTTCACTTCCCGTCAACTCACTTGGTTACTTCCTGTCTGACAAAAAAAGCAATGGGTGGTCTGGCGTGTTTATATTCATAGGCTGGCCAAAATAGTTGGTAATTAGCTGCCGAAGTGTCATGCTTATTCAAATTGATGAGCCCCTTCGATGTTTGTGCTAGAAAGTTATCCTGCATTATTCTGATTTAAACATAAGATATTCTTTAGTCTTCTCGCCTAAACACCAAGTGAGTCATATCTAACACCTCTGCCCCCTAAAAACAGGTGCATGATGCCCCTGAATATTGTTAATGGGTTCTCTATTGAAATATAGAGAACCTTATACATTGAAATATGCAATAGAGAATAGGTGAGTGTATCTGGCAGAAAGGGCAAAGGAATGGGAAGGACAAGATTGTTTGCTCTTCTAATGACCTTGAGGTTGGTCATACAGGATCTGGGAGGTAAATGCCATTATTTATATGTTTCAGATTTATTCCAACTAAATTTGACAAACTATAGATACACAGGCAGTTACCTAACTAGCCAAGAAACATTTACAATTATTTCAAAAGGTGTGCTTTTATTTTTTAAGCGACGAGATTGATTATTGCCTGATACACTCATTGCAGATACACTCGAGGTGCTGAAAAGGTTCTTCACATCAATGCCATTGACGAACCATTTTATTGGTTCCCCAAAGAACCTCTAAGTCAAAGGACCTAATAGAACAATTTTGTTCTTGGCTGTTTGTAGCCTGTAGTACCTTTCTGAGCTACAAAGAACCTTTGGTACAAAGAACCTTTGGTTCTTTGTAGCCAAACAGGCAAAAGTCCCATAGATTTGCATTAAAGGAGGGCCACTCAAATCATATAAACTGTAGGGACTAGAATATTATTTTGGTGGGTTCTTTTGATTTTTGGGCTAGTAAGGAACCACCAAGAACATTCTAGAAACTGGATAGTAATCCCCTGGCACAACCTTAGAATTATGGCGATGACTTAATTATGGCGCCACTCACCTTTGTGCGTTTGTATGCATGTGTAGTTTAGATTGAGCTGGCTGAGACTGTTTTAGTTACTGAGAGAACTGTGTCAGAATCAAGCCAAAGATGTGAAACAGAGAGTGAAAAGAAGACAGGAAGGAAAGAAAAAAGTTTCAGATAGAAGAGAAACGAGAAGGAAGAAGAAGTTGGATGCAGGGGGTGGGAGGGAGGAAAAGAGGTTGAACAGGAGATGGGGGGGTCAGATGACTTAATCAGAACACGCTGCCATTCTAAATACTCTCCCCCTCCCTCTCTCTCTCTCTCTCCAACAAACACTTGCCAATACACAGTCATGCAATCTGTTTTAGCGTGAAGTCAGAACCCCCTCCCTTTATCGGTGCATTACAGAAACCTTCATATCCAGCCCCTGTGTGTGTGTGTGTGTGTGTGTGCGTGACCGCCTCTCTCAACCATTTCTCTCTAACATTCCAGAGGAGATGAGCGATTGACTGTTTGGACACAGGCACAGAGAGCGTGAGAGGAATAACCTTTTGATCTCAAACTCTTTGGATCGAACCTTCAGAACTTCTTTTGTTTTAGTCACTCGGCAGAAACTTTTGTGGTGGAACAGCATCATTATAAATTCTCTGTGTACTGAAATATCCTCATCTGGTTTCCTTGTGGGATTCTGGACTTTCAGTGGCTAAGCAACCCTACAGGGGACACTAGATCATTGCCTCCTAATCAAAAGGGTGAGTTAACAAGTCACAGTGCTGAAACTGATTGGAAGTGTTTCAAGGTACCGGTGTAGGATCAGGTGTAATGATTTGTTTTCTGAGCTGTCACAAACTCACAGGGATTGTTCTCCGAATGTTGGCTAAAGTTCTTTCAAATTATCAACAACATTTTTGAAGTAATGTTAGAAGACCTTTTTAAAGGTATATATATCATATATATCAAAAACGATATTCTTAAGGGGTTTTAAAAACATTACAGAATGAAAAGGTTTGAATAATGTTCTTATAACCAAACAACAACGTTAACGCAATGTCTCAAAAACTGGACGTTTTGAACATTTCTGGACATTCAAAACGACATTTGTAACGTTTTTGTTATTTAATGGAAATGTTAGGAGAGTGTTCTTACAACCTAAATTGTTAGCTGGGGTATTGATTGACAGGTGCTTTTAAGGTAGCACTAGTGTAGCATAAGAATGTGTAGCACTAATTACCCAATGAAATGTCAGATGTGTCTTTAAATGTGTCTTTGGTCATCCTGTAGTGGCAAGAGAATGCAGTTGGAAGGGGTGATACTTTAGCATACTTGACCTCAGCTTCTGCAGATGTATATACAGCATAATATACAGTATTATGTATATATATTAAGTATTCCTTGTGCATTAAACACTTGTCTTTCAGATATATTTAATGTTGGGCTGAAAATAACTGGTTTTCCTAGAAAACTCTTTGAGAGAACAGGATGTGTGCTTGCTAATGATCAGCTCACTTCACCATACACACACATTCACACTGTTGTGATTGTGTTCTTATAGATTTTAAAGTGAATTTACAAAACACTTAGTCCCAGCTTTCTGTTGAAGTCTTATTGTTAAACTTTAAAATAAATCGGTACTGTACATTGTAAATTGTTCTGATTAATTTCTGCATGAACTCAAAAAAGCAACATCAATGTGCAAAACAGGTGAACAATAAACTGTAACGTAGAAAACTAATGATTCTTTGGTAAAACTCTTTAAAAGTAACTCTTTAAAACTTGTAAAGTGTACCAAGTGTGTGGATACACTTGATCTGGATCGTCTGAAATGAATTAAGTTTCAGTATGCATGTCTTACTGTAAAGGATGGGTCTCTATGTGTGTGTGAGAGTGTACACATAGCATGAAATGTGGATCTGTGTTTTACAGTCGTTTCTGTAAAGCTTGCTATTGTAAACTAAATGTTCTTTGTTTCAAAAGAAGTTTGCAAGCTTTAGAAGCCAAGTGTGGTATCCTGTTCTTCATTGCACTAGCTCAAATATGAGCATCTGGAGAATATATTTCAGTCAGATCCATTTACTAAATAAGCATTGTGGGAGGCCCGAAGTTACCTCTCTCTCTCTCTCTCTCTCTCTCCCTCTCCCTCTCTTTCTTTCTCTCTTTACCTTTACTATTTTGTTTATAAAAACTCACTTTACTGAGAAACATGCACATACGCACTGTATATAAACACTGTTAATGAAATCTTGTGATGTGCCGCTGGGTCCCGCATACACATTACAAACACTGAAAGGGTTTTAAACTAACAGTTGAACAAAGTAAAGGCGGGACAGAGTCCAAAATGTTTGAGGCAGGAGGTGAAAAAAGGAGGAAAAATGGGGAAAAGAAAAAAAATAGGGGGGCACATGAGGTTGAGTTTCACAAAGCAGCACATTCGTTTGCCTTGTTCTGCCCATCAAATGAAAAAGGCAAATGTTTTTTTAATTAAAGCCTGATTATAGTAGTTGTTTGAAATCAGACGATGTTTACTTAAAATGCTTGATTGTTTATTATGTCTCTCTCTCTAGTTTTAGATCATTTGATCTGGACAACAGAGCCCAACAACAGCTATGGGAAATTTAAAGTCTATAAAAACTGCGTGTCTAGTGTACACCCATTTTGTCACTTATGTCATGTTTTTGTTGTTGCAGCTGGGTCATCCCTCTTTTCTTGTTCTTCGTCTTTTCTTTTAAAAACTGTATGCTGTTCGTTCTCTCTTAGGCTGTGAAAGCCCTGTCCTGTCACAATGGCCGCCCTCCTGCAACTAAACGCCAACAATCTACAAGTCCCAGGTAACATTTCACAGGATGTGGAACTATAATGAAATCAAGAACATGGTAATAAATTCAAATCTGTAGACTTGACTGTGCATAACAGTGTTTTATAAATAAATATATTCATAAATAATAAGCATGTCCAAAAGGAAATTTTAATTGGAAATATGTGACCCCTGCTGGCAAAAGGAGTCACAAAAAGCAAATTTTAAAAAATGAGTTCAAAATGAATTTGAAAAATGAATTTATTGTAATCTGGCAAAAAATGATTGAGCTACACCTGCCTGAAGCTCCAGTCATCGAAAAGAGAGCAGAAAAAACTGCAATCTTTCATGGATTATTAAAACAAAGGAAGGTTTTAGGAAGGTTACAAAATCTTACAAATAAAGACATTTTTTTATGTTTAACTGTTATATGGAGCATTAGGATGGCCAGACGAGGCTTAATGAACTCATTTTTGTGAAAACCTTGAATTATGACCAAAATAGACATTTTTCACTTATTTGCCTCTAGCTCGTAATTAGCCCGTGTACATTGCGACTCATTTTGCCAGCACGGGTCACATGTCATTTAGATGAACAGAAACATGGTGAGCAGTGGTATTTTGTTGTAATTCCTGTCTATTCCATCAACAATACTGGGCAAGGGTGTGGCTCTCTCTTATCTCTGTTCTGCACTCTTGGGAATATCTGTATGCCTGGATAACATTCCTGTCATACCCTTGAGTGAATTCCACCCATGGTTGAGAGTGTATTTGTTTGAAGGCACGTTAAAATGACCTTGCTTAAAGTGGCCACTGCATGTTGATAAAGTGTTAGTAATATATGCAGGAAAAGGTCCCATATGTTTTTCCATGTTGGGAATAGGTGGAATTCTGCTCCTGAAATTCATTTGCCAGTGTTGCTGCGAGTGTTAATAAGTATAATACTTGATGATAATGTTGAGGAGAATGCTGAAGAGACTTCAGTGTTCTAACGTTATTTAAATGGAAACTGAATAACTGGAGGCGTGGCTTGTTTTTGTCCACTGAAAATTGATTGCAATATTCCATATAAAGTAAAAAACAATATATTTTGATTTTTTGCGACTTTAAAGATAGAAAATAGCCTTCAGATGATTCCAAACCTGTAAAGAATTTTCCATGACTTAAATGTCTCACAGTAGGCAGTATTGCCACCTAAAGTATTAGGACATTTAACACGCACAATGTCTGATCTACAGTGGAGTATTTTACCAACAAAACCATCCAGCTGGCCTGGACAACCAGTATGAAATTTTCCAGAAATACCTCAGACGGAGGGAGTTAAGAGCTTGTGTGGGCTTCACCCATTTAAGAAGTTCCAGTGCTGCCTTCATCTTTCCCTCTCTTTCAGGTGAAGATAGATCAACCTCCACATCTCCATCTGCTTCTCCCTCACCTTCCAGAAATGAGTGCAGTATCACTCCTCTAACTCCCTCTCCATCTCCGGTAAGATCATGACTCACAACTTTTCTAGGTCAGTAAAGTGCATAACTTTAAACAGCACATACTCAGACTGTCCTCAGACCAGGATCAGATGCTCAAAACTACAGTGATGGCAGAAGAGGATGTGGTATCAAACGTGTGCAATTAAACTTCTTTACTTTAAACTCAGACTGATGGTAAAATTCTCTGCAATCTGTGGCAGCCCAAAGACATTTTGTTTAAGAGCCGTCTCCTATACTACTTAAGAGTGACATGTACTTTCTGCATGAATTATATAAATGAAAAAGTACTGATATGAACAGCAAATTGTACACGGAGACACTTTCCTTTGGCATAACACTCAAGTCAGGAAACGTTTGAGAGACAAGGAGAAGGAGAACAGTGCGGGAGGGAGGAGTCAGTTACTCTCTGTACCAGGAGAAAGATTTTGTTAAAAGCACCCATCTGATGAAGTGATAAGGAAATGAATGGTGATTTGAAACAGTTTATTTCCTGCAGAGGACCGAGCTGAGGCCACGCGTGGCTCGTCCGTTCTCTGTGGTGGTTGCTATAGATTTTGGTACCACCTCCAGTGGCTATGCCTTCAGTTTCACAGAAGATCCTGAGACCATTCACATGATGAGGTACTTATGATACCAGCATAACAATCGACTCTAATGTGATACTTGAAGTTATCATAAGCTGTTATTGTATATAAGTATTACATAAGTATTAATGTCTTAGGAGCAGTTGGGAAAACTGACTTTGATTTTGAGACTTATCCTCTCTACTTATTTCTTTCAACAGACGATGGGAGGGAGGAGACCCTGGCGTAGCCAATCAGAAAAGTCCAACGTGTCTTCTGCTGACCCCTGACCTCCGGTTCCACAGTTTTGGCTTTGCAGCTCGAGACAGCTACCATGACCTCGACCCTGAGGAAGCCAGACATTGGCTCTACTTTGACAAATTCAAAATGAAGATCCACAGCACCAGTGTAAACATAACACCTGTATTTATATGAACCTGTTTTTGATTATTAAATGTCGAGGTGGAAGTTTTCTGTTAGGTTGAGCGAGTGTTCATGAATTAAGCAATGGTGATAAGATATCACAACCCTGTCAAAAAAGCCAGATCTATGTTTTGTTTGAAGCAGAGCATATGAGGGCAGTATTATTTATGCAAGCAGTTTTGCAGACGCTTCTTTTGGTTTTTTTAGGATCTCACTATGGAGACAGAACTGGAATCTGTCAGTGGGAGAAGGGTTCGAGCCATTGAGGTGTTCGCTCATGCTCTGAGGTTCTTCAGAGAGCATGCTTTAAAGGTATACGCACATATATACATGTACACAAAACAATGTACAGATACACATAAAGACGATGAATGTCAACAAATGGAGTTCTAAACCTTCATCTCACTCAAAGGTTTTATGATCATTTCAACCTGTGATATGAATGTCTTCAGCATTTTGTTGTCCTGATTATTCTTCATTTCTTTTATAAACACATTTGCTTCTTTTTAGTGCAAGATAAACCCCCTTCTGAATGTGAATATTTTAGTTTAGTCCAATGATTTTTGCATTATTGTGATGTGGCTTCCAAGCAAACAGTGAATGTTCTCAGAATATTGGCTAAAACATTCTCTAAAAGTTTTGTCAAAGTTATCAAAAATGTTTTTGATGCACTGTTAGTTGAACGTTTTTAACTTTATATATCATATATTAAAAACTTTATTTTTTATTAGTTAGTGGAATGTTTAAAAGTTATATAATTATGTAATTATATTATAAAATATAATAAAGTTTGAATAATGTTTCAAGCAATAACAAAACTGAATGTTTTGAACAAATTCAAAATAACATTTTTAATGTTTTTGTTACTGAATAGAAACATTAGGGAAACGTTATCAGCCTAAAATTATTAGCTTAGGTTTGGTCCAAATTACCCTTTTCCTTCATTCAAACAAGAGCACATCCACGCTCTGTCGACTCTGTGAAGGTTCTGGGCCAATCATTAGTCAGTCTTGGCCGGACCCAAACCTTTCCTCCTGCTTCCTCCCTCACCCCTTGTGGGAAAACAGTAACATGGAGATTTCTCCCACACCTCTGGCTATGAATCCTGAGGGCCTGATTCAACACAGAGATTTCATTCTATGATGCATATTATTACACAGAATGAGCAGGAAACAAAGAATATAAATATCTAATATGCATATGAAAGTGTTATTTGTGGAATGTAGTTTAGATAAGAGCAGGAAATGTAGTAAAGTTTGTGTGTGTGTGTGTGTGTGTGTGTGTGTGTTTGCTTATATATTGGGGACAAATTTGTACTGTGACAAATCTGAGCTTTTTTTTCCACATCCTTTTGTGGATGTCCTCATTTGTAAAAATCCTATAAAATAATTGTTAGGGTTAGAGTGTGTAAAATTTCTAAAAACAATTGAAATCTATGGAATGTCATTTAGATAGATAAGTAAACGTGTGTGTGTTATTCAGGAGGTGAAGGATCAGTCGTCTTCAGTGCTGGAAGGGAATGAAGTACGATGGGTTATCACAGTTCCTGCAGTGTGGAGGCAGCCAGCCAAACAGTTCATGCGAGAAGCTGCATATCTGGTAACGGCATAACTGGCCAGTTCTCACCACATACACCATAAACTGAGTGACACGGTCTATAGCTGCCTAACAAAACTCATTAACAAAGAGAATGTGACCTTAATAGACCTGAATACCCTACTGAAACACACACAGACCTTTGAAGCTCTAATAGATGCAGTTATGCATCTTAATACTAGGATGACAATATATACCCCAAACTCCTAAATCTAACCCTCACACAATACAGTGTTAAAAAAAACAACGTTTCACGAGTGAGGAGTGTTTCAAATGGCGTTGACATGTTTCACTGTATTTGTGAGCCAAACTTGTACACACAGAGCCACACACTCACATACTGAAATACAACCCGCTTCTCTTTCTTCTTTATTAATGCACACATACACATATATGCTTCTGCAATAGATATAATGTCCTGCAGCCCCCCAGTGCAGTTTCAGGAAGTCTGCACATATGAAAAGGATTTTAAGTGTTCACTCGCGGCATGCTGAAATGGGAATGTTGAAAGATTTTTGTGAATAAATGTGAAAGGGATAGTGTGTCAAAGAAATAACTGTAAGTTAGCCATTAATCGTGTGTGTGTGTGTGTGTGTCTGAGTATATGTGTTTGCCTGTGTATAAATAAAACTTTAAAAACTTTATAAAACCTTTTTCAATTTTCCCGTGTGCAAAACACATTAAAAAGGTCAAACTAATAATTTAATTCCTACAGTTCACTCTCCGCTTCAATCTGTTCAGACTCTGAAACCACAGAATTCCTTGTATTTATACCCAAACCAGCCGACCTATCAGCTCTCCAGATTAATGAGGTCACAACTGTATTTGTCCTAGTAGCCCCAGATCTCATCGCTACTCTTTCTCTCACTAGAAGTGAGGCGAGTTATGGTTAATTTCCTCCTTTCAATGTCACCAAGGTTAAACAATGCAGGAGAGCAGCACACAAACACAGGAAAACCACGCCTGTCCCCGCCACACCCCCCCACCCCTCACCATCGCTCTATCAGACCAGCTGGAGCAGTTTAATATTACTTTCCAAGATGTCCTGAGGTCTTTTGTCCTGTTACCCTGGTTACTGTGGTATTGTAAGCCTGTTCTACCCATTGTACACTAAATGTTTCAGTCTAAACGTCTGAAAACGTTTCACAAACCTTTTTGCCCCTTTCACAAGACATGACGATGTTGGATGAGTTGTGTTTGAAAATTTGATCATTTTAATCATTTTAAATAAAAATAGTTATCCAGTATAACTATATATATATAATAGTATATAATATATTATATATGTATGGGTGTATAGTATTATACCCATTATCTTAAGCATAAGCAATAGTAATTCTTGCTAAAGCAAGTGTCACTAATTAGGATTCATGCTGTTTTTGTCACTGTAGGCAGGTCTGGTCACTCCAGATTCTCCTGAACAGCTTCTCATAGCACTCGAACCAGAGGCCGCCTCCATCTACTGTAGGAAGCTCCGTCTACACCAGGTCATTGACCTTAGTCAACGGCCAATGAGTAATGGCCTAGATCTGGATGGGTCCCGCCCCTTTGATTCTAGCTTCAGACAAGGTAAAGAAACCATCCTTTGGTTAATGTTGTTTTGTTGTCTTCTCTACCTATCATTCACAGATTGATTCTAGCCGAAATCCTTTTTGTTTGCATGAAGTGTATCGCCTTTCTCAATGAAGATTAAATAGGAACCATGTTTAAAGCATAAAGAACAGAGGTTTGCTTTTCATTCCTTGAAAATGGAATACTGTTTTTGTTTTGTGGGGGTATGTGTGGGTTTATGTGTAGATTAGATCAGGGTTACATCGAGCTATTAGATGCAGTAAGAATAGGTTCTAGTAAGAATAAGAGCATGTGGTTTAGGTTAAGGCAAAGAGAGAGAGGGATGACATTGCCTTGGTTTTGGGTATTTTCTTGGTTGAGATTAGGGTGTCCCCTGAGGTCACAGAGCTAGGAAAACAACCACTTTGAGGGATTGACACTGTTTTGCTTTAAATGCATGTCAAAAAAGAAAGAGTGGGGCTCTCACATTTCACATTTTATACACATAAAATAGGGGGTCTATAGACACTCATCATTCATTCCTGTTTTGCTACTCAAACAAAATATACGTACTCACTCTTACACACACTTCACATTATAATTGGAACAAGGTGCTCATGTACCATGATCTCATGCTCCTCTGGACTGTTTACATTAGTTTCCCTAGATGATTTCCATTTTTTCTTTCTTTCTTTCTTTTTTCTTTCTTTCTTTCTTTCTTTCTTCCTGTTTTTTTTACTTCTTTCTTGTTTTCCTTCTTGCTTTTTGCTTGCTTTTTTGCTTTCCGGCTGCATACATTTCTCTTGATGATTTCTTTCTTTCTGTTTAACATTTTCATTCGTCTTCTTTCATTCGTGTTCATTCGTGGCCCATTTAACTCACATGTAATTTTTTGCATGTCACACAGAGTCCCTCATTATGTGTCTGTAGGACTGCCAGTTCTTCATTACTGCTCATCAAATCGCAGGAATAATTAGAGAGTAAGAGAATAATTGAGAATAACTAAAAGTCCAAATTAGTTTGTTTTTACTTTATCATCTCTGTTTCCCTCGCTCTCGTTTTTATTCTGTTTCACACTGTAATGAGTTCCAGACTGTCCCTAAAGCACAGTTAAGTGTCTGCTCTCTCAGTGTTGGGTAGAAGCTGCATGAATTTACTGCAGCACACTTGAATTCTCCTGTGTCCATACACTTTACCCGAGAGCAAATGGTGAAGTATTGCAGCGCATAAAAAGTTCCTCAGGAAATATGTCTTACTGTATAGCTTCAGGAACCCACCAAAACAGCAGAGATCACTCTTAGTTTAGCGGGTCATTATTCACTAAAAAAACACCCTCTATAAAACAGCAGCCATGTTACAAGCTTATTTTATGAGGTATAAGTGCAGAGCTTGACTTAAAGTGTGCTTACGTCCAGAAGATCAGGTTTTACAAACAAAGACCTTACGTTCATTACTGTATATCTAGCTGATTTGTTATTGATTCGGGTATTTGCAGTCTCTCTGTCTGTTTCTCTCTCTGTCTTTGACTCTCTATGTAATAGGGTTTGATTAATGCTTCCCATGTGTGAATGCTTCTCAGATTTAAGGGATTCATTGTGTGTGTGTGCTTTAGCCCGTGAGCAGCTCCGCAGAGCCAGACACAGCCGAACCTTTCTGGTGGAGAGCGGTACTGGAGAACTGTGGTCTGAGATGCAGACAGGTGAGAGCTGGAAACACACAGCAACATGCACGCACAGGATATTAGAGACAATCAGACGGGCCAACAGTAGTTACAGTAACTGGTACAGTAGGCTAGCAATACAATAACACGATGAGGTTTCAGTTTAAGACGAAAGAGTGTCTTTTTTAAATAAGGCAATTGTGTTTAAAGTAACAACAAATAAACCAACAAATAAGAATAATGTTAACAGTATTATACACACACACCCACACAAATACATTTGTAGAATTTTGTAATACATTATTTTCTCAGTAGACACACAGTCCTAACTTAGTTATTTTTAAATCATTCCCTGCTGCCTCTCTCTGTTATTCTTTGTCTGCATATAAAAGTTTGTAACATTGTCTGTTTGACACTAATTGTTATGCATATGTGTACGAGGCCCTTCATTATGAAGCAATCAGAGGTATGTTATTACTGGCTGCAAAGGCTGAGCACATGGTTACAGTGCGTGTGTGTGTGTGTATGCAGTGATCTCTGCAGGACTGGCACAATGACAAGGTGCAGGGTCAAAATAATCAGATCTTTAGCTCCAGATGTTTCCTGGAGAGAGAGAAGTGAAGCAGAAAAGGGGATTGGGAGAGATAGTTTATTGGGATCTAACTCACCCAGTACTCAAAATACAGATCGTTTTTGGTAGATCTCTTGCTGTTTTTAATGGTGCACAAATGCACACGATCAAAAAGAGAAGGACATTTCCTATGAAACTGAGTTATTGCTGCACTGTAAATAAACAAGAAATACTTTCCTCTGCCCTAAGTAGTTAAGTCAAGTCATTTGGCAGGAACCAGGCTAAGCCGGTTTTATCTCAAAATGTATCATAAACATCTGAGGTCGTTTGGTAAAAGACCCAATCTTCCTGAACGCAGCAGGTCAGAAAGAGAAGAGCAGGCGTGTTACTCAAACACGTCCTGCTGTCTTTGCTAAGAATTATACAAGCCAAGTAACAAGGGATCTGTGAAGGTCAAGATTAAGTAATCGTGTGTATTGTGTATTGTAAAGGTGATCGGTACATTGTGGCAGATTGTGGTGGAGGGACGGTGGATCTGACCGTGCATCAAATTGAGCAGCCGCAGGGCACTTTAAAGGAGCTTTACAAAGCCTCAGGTGAGAAACAAAGGCAGCTCACCTTCAGCACACGTACCACTACCTGTTTGTCATCCACAGCTTTCCTTAACTGAGTAAAATGTCAGAACACATCTGAAATAAATGCTCATAATTAATTAGTTTCAATTCTAGCGCAATTTGCCAAGATGAACATGCTGCTGAATCAATATCTTCACTTGTTGGTTCTCGATCAACATTCTAATCAGCCAATCAGATTGAAGAAATTGGTTTAAGGGTTGGTTTAGGTTTACACCGAAAGGGTTGGTATTCAATCAATATTTTTATCAACCTATTTATATTTTCCTCTGATATTATGGTTAGATATTGGTTAGGGCTGGTTTTAGGAAAAAGGTTAGGACTTTGTATGTCTGACAGGAATGTTGTTCAAGAATAAACATTGAATTTGATACTAGAACATGTTTTGCTTGGCACATTACAGAGACATCAGTGGATTTGATTTAGAAAGGACGTAAACTGATTTAAAACTGAGGCAAACTTAAGTGAGAATTAAGTCTAAATGACCCAAATGACATTTACATGTTTATCTCTATCAGGGGGTCCTTATGGAGCAGTTGGTGTGGATCTTGCCTTTGAGTCTATGTTGTGCCAGATCTTTGGTGCTGACTTCATTGACAGTTTTAAAGCTAAACGTCCAGCAGCTTGGGTGGACCTCACCATTGCGTTTGAAGCACGCAAACGCACAGCAGCTCCTGGTCGGGCCAACTGCTTAAACATCTCTCTACCCTTCTCCTTTATTGACTTCTATAAACGTTACCGGGGGCAGAGTGTGGAGACCGCCCTGCGTAAAAGCAAGTACGGCTCACTCACTGACTGCTTTATTATGGTAATGCAAAACATGTCTTCTATAATGAAAATGTGTCTAACTTTGTATATTCTTTCTGTCAGTATGAATTTTATAAAATGGTCATCTCAAGGGATGCTCAGACTCTCAGCAGAAGCCATGAATGAACTCTTTCAGCCGACCATTAACAATATCATCAAACATATTGGTAACACTCCTAATTCTTCCCACACAAATACAAAGCCCAGGATTGTTGGTTAATTTTGTGATGTCTTTTCCATTTCTGTAATTTTTCCAGAGAACCTAATGCAAAAGGAGGAAGTAAAGGGAGTGCGCTTTCTTTTCCTGGTCGGCGGATTCGCAGAGTCTCCCATGCTTCAGCGTGCGGCCCAGAATGCACTGGGGTGGAACTGCAGAATCATAATTCCACATGATGTGGGTCTAACCATCCTTAAGGGCGCTGTCTTGTTTGGTCTAGATCCCACCGTAGTCCGTGTACGCCGTTGTCCGTTAACTTACGGCGTTGGAGTTTTAAACCGTTTCGTAGAAGGCCGACACCCTCGTGATAAGCTACTCATCAAAGATGGCCGAGAATGGTGCACTGACATCCTAGACCGATTTGTAAGCGTCGACCAGTCGGTGGCTTTGGGTGAGGTGGTGAGGCGGAGCTACACTCCAGCAAGAGTGGGACAGAGGAAGATTATCATCAACATCTACTGCAGTGACACTGATGATGTAACCTACATTACTGACCCTGGGGTGAGGAAGTGTGGTGCCATAAATCTAGACCTGCTCGAATCAGGGGCAGCAGCAGCTTGTGCTGGTGATGACAGTAAAGGGGCGGCACTTGAACGCAGAGAGATTCGCACTACCATGCAGTTTGGAGACACAGAAATCAAAGTGACAGCTGTTGATGTGGCAACTGGGCAACTGGTGAGAGCATCAATTGACTTCCTGTCCAACTGAACTTACCGTGCTCTTTCCGTGGACTGTAAAGTTACTGGGATCACCAGCTTGTCCCATAAGAACTGTCTCTGTATTAAGTGTACTTTAAATAGCTTCGGATTAAAAAAGTATAACTTGCTAGTAATGACAATCTAAATGATAACATCCATAGATATGCATGCTAAATAGGTAGTAAGAAGCTTAAGGGAAGTTATTTTTAAACTAATGCCTATATGCCGTGTTTATAAAATGCTGTCGCGTATCACAGCTCGTCCCTCAAAGTGTAGAAATGAACAGAATCACCTACATGTTAGCAGAAGACATATAAACCCTGTCTGTCCAAGTTAAAGCCAACGCAAGGGTTCATGTAAGAGATCTACATCTAAAACTACACCTACAAGACCCGATAAACAAACAGAAATTCTTCCATCTAAAAAAGTAGTCCCACCACAAAAGCTTAATTTGTTATAAAGCGTACAGCTTAAGTATTGTTTTACTTGAGTTAATGTAATAAAAACTAAAATAAGAGCTTTAAACAGTTACCCTTTACAGGTTAAACTCCATTTTAGGTATATTTGCTGTTGCCCTAAATGTGTTTTGTTCATTTATATACACTTAAAAAATTGTTGCTTGTGATTTTCACACGTGCAGGCAACATTAGGTTGCCATAAACCAAAATGTTCCTTTCTAACTTTGTACACACTAAATATTTAAGTTGATTTATCAAATAAAGCCACTTAAGTTTTATTTTTGTAAACATATTCTATTATTAAGGATGAGTCGTTTTAACACAAAGATGTGCGCCACCTGGTGGTAAAACGCAAAGCGGTGAACAGGTTGGTTAACGGAGAAATATTTTTTATTACTTTTCTGATAATCCTACATAGGTACGTGACAAGTGTTACGTGGTTAAATGGTTTTTTTGTAAACATTTTGTCTTAGTTGTGGTCAAAATAATGCTTTATTTTTTTATTTCTTCCTTCGTCGTTTTTCCCGCGCATTTACCGTAGCTAGAGCTAAACCTCTTACGATGCAAATTATGTTGGGTCTAAACTTTTAAGTTTTTCCTCTAGGATTATTTGTTTTATTTTTTGATACATGTCAGATTTTACTCAAAACATAAATGTAAGACAAAGTTTACCACAGACATTTCACATTTGACCCAAGCCTCCGTTTTGTTTGGGGATGTAGTTGAGGTCTCACCTATCCGGAAGGTAAGAAAACCAAAGAAATTGTATTTTTCCAAAACCTTCAAGGATTTTAACTAAAAATCGTTTACGATCAGGTATACACAGCTTGCAACTTTATCACACATTGTATGATTGTAGTCATGAAATCTTTAGTTTGGACAGCGATTACTTGGAAACCATGACCCTGTTTGTATACTAATCCCTAAAACGGAAAATAAAGTTATTTTCCTTTAATCGTTTACTTTATGAGGTTTGCAAGTAAGACTAGAGAAATTATAAATCACAAAGTTAGAAATAAACTGAACACAAAGTTGAGAAGCAAAAGTGGTGATTTTAATGGTCCAATAAATAGTTCCATTGAATGGTCGACAGAGGAACGTATCTCAGCATAACAGTGCTTATACAGATCTACAAACCCATCACACTTCATGTACACTTTGTGTGTTCTCAGACTATTACAAAACAATCAAATAATAATCTAACAGCTGCTTTTATCCTTCTTGATCTAGCACGTCACATTTTATTCTGTTTTAGCCTTTTTAAACACAGAGAAATGCTTAGATTTCGGAGACCATGGAGTAACAGAACAGGTCAAAAAATCAAAACAAGGCCCTTATGAGCTAGCATTTGTTTAGATCTCAAAATCCAGAGGCTCTGCCCAAGACACTGCTGGAGACGGGTGTGGATTAGTGAGCATGGCCATGCGGGGGTCTACCACGCCCCCTGCCTCTGCCAGCGGGTGGAGCATCAACAGAGGAGCGAGGGTTCTTGATAGTCTCATCCACTGAAAGGATGAGGCATGCGGCTTCAGACGCGGCGGTCAGGGCATTGATACGCACAACAGACGGTTCCCATACACACGCCTGGAAGTTATCTGCTATGTCTTCATTATTGACGTCCACTCCATACCATACACCACCCTGAAAGAATACAGAGATTATGTACCGTTGACTCCTGAAATGTATACTATGAATCCTAAATGTATAATGCAATCTTATGTATGTTTTCACAATATAGTACCTCCAGGTGTATAAAGTTAAGCATGTTGAAATTTTTTCTGAAACTCTTAAGAGGACTCGTGTCAAAATGTGAGGCAGGTGAACATGTAAGAAGTTGTGTACACACGTACCTGTGCGTGCTTGGCCCTCAGTTTGTTTAGAATATTGGTAGCATCAAAGCCTGCGTTGTCACACAGCTGTCTGGGAATAATTTCAAGGGCTTTGGCGTAAGCTCCGATCAGTAGCTGCTGCTTCCCTGGAATTGTTCTAGAATAATCCCTCAGATATTTCGACAGCTCCATCTCTATAGCGCCACCTCCAGCCACAATGGAGTCATTCTGTGGTGTTGGAAACAAAAGCCAACCACGTTAATTGTTTAACTCACCACCCAGCAATACGTAACAATTAAACGCAAATCAAAAAGAACGTTATGCCATTTACAACTGTAACTTTGTCAGTTTAACTTTTGGTTTAACTCACCTTGATAGCCCTGCGTACAATCATGATGGCATCGTGCAGTGAGCGCTCCGTCTCCTCCATGAACTGCTCAGCACCACCTCTCAGGATGATGGTGCAAGTCTTGGCCTTCGGGCAGCCTTTGAAGAAATTGTATCTGTAAGGGAGGACACAAACATTCAGTGTTTAAATACAGGACTTAATTATGACTGCAGTTTGCAAATACAACATGCATAGGGGAAAAAGAAAACCATACCTCTCTCCTCCAACCTGCACTTCTTCAAAGAGCTCACACTGTCCAAGAACATCATCGGTCAGGGCACCAACACTGGTCTGAATAGAGCCTCCACAGGCCTGAGTGACATTACAGAACACTGAAGTCAACAACATATCCACCTTATTTGTGTTTACTGCATTTTGTTAATGTTCTAGTTATTTACCCATAGCAAATAATGAATCAGAAGTCCTGCACATTTACAAAAAAACAGCTTCCTTGTTACAAAATACGGTGGATAGCAAAACCATCACCAAGACAATATTAAATGTGTATAAAGGAAAATAATAAATGTCAAGCATAATCATCTATTACTTAATATAGCTTTCAAATATTAAGCGACAGAGAAAATCACATTGACCCTATACAATAAAAATTAAGTACAACTTAAACTATAGATGAGCATTGAATCAGAAGACGTGTTTTAACACAGTGGCAGCTAAGGTCAGGACAAACATGAGAATAACAGGCCATCATACCATCATGGTTCTCTTAAGGTCTTCCTCCACAACACGTCCTGCACAGAAAAGATCTCTGTCGGCAAAGTATTGAGTGGCCACGTCTCCAATGGGCAACTTGGACAGGACCACTTTAGCCCCAGATTTGTAGATCTTCTCCAGCTTATCGTACAGGATGTTCCATTCAGCATCCACGATGGCCTGATAGTCCTGGAGACCCATACAAACAAGTTAGGTCTTTCTCACGTGTTTGGTATAGTTTCCATTATGGTCCAATTATGGTATTGTGATGCATCGATACATACTGAATACACACCAACACAGAGCTTTTAAAGCTAACAGCTGCAACGATGACAGTTTCAGTGGTACTACTACTGGTAAATGTAACAGTGGTACTAACCTCTACAGAGTTGACACGGACTTCTGCGTTGTCTTTCTCTGCCTTTAACTCCAGCTCCACGTTGAGCAGGGCGATCTTTGGGTTCACATAGCGCTTGGGCTGCATCTCAAAGCCGGCATAAGAAAAGGTCTTTTTGAATGCCACGCCAGCCACAAGCTGAGAGTCCTGACAAGTTAAACAAAACAGAGTATGGTTAAGATCTACATTTGCTTTATACACCATTTTTACAAAGAGAAATGATCAGACTTTATCAGTTGACACCAGTCAGTACTAAAAATCAGATTTGGAACCCAAATCCAATCTGACTGCAGTGTGAACGGAGACACATCCTGTCTGTCTTACCTCCAAAGCACCACCCTGCACCTTCTTCATTCCAATCATCTTCAGAGGCAGCAGATCATCCAGCATCATAACTGCATCCACCACCATTTTGGAGAAGAAGTCCTTCTGTCCAGCAATCAGCTTCGAGTTCAGAGCTGTAGCAGCACACTTTTCCAACAGCCTCCTCTGCTCCCTGAAGTGGCATGAGAGGACATTTAATTACAGCTGTGATGTGTGAGATACTACCATATGATAATGTAATATTACACTTGATTTGGACTTACTGTTTGTCGTCCTTTTTGACCGTAACAGCAATTTCTTTGATCTTTTTGACAGCGAGCTGGGTGGCGGTGCGGAATGCTCTGATGATGGTCTGGGGGTGAAGCCCCTCCTCCACGTACGGTTTCAGCTGCTTCAGAAACTCAGCAGCAAGCAGAGTCACAGAGGTGGTTCCATCACCGACCTGAAGAAACACACACACACTATGATGTAGGAATATATACTTTACCTCATTATACGGCACAATGAAGTTCAAGTCCTACTTGGTCAATGTTATGTTTTCTTATATTATTTTTAGACAACCTAATATACAGTGTAACGTTTTTTGCAAAATGAAATTACCTCAGCATCCTGAGACCTGGCAATGTCCACCAAAGTCTTGGCTGCAGGATGTACGACATCCAAAAGCTTCAGAATAGTGGCTCCATCATTAGAAATAGTGGCTTTGCCTGGAAGATCAGATGACATTATCACACTTCAATCACAGCATGAAAATGAGGGGCGGAGTAGCAAATGAAAGGGACAGTTTACCCAAAATGATATTATTTTTCCCACTGACCATCATGTCATTCCAAACCTATGACTTTTTTCTTATATAAAGTAAGATATTTGGAGTCTCACCGTGTCCATACAACAGAAGTTAATGGGTGCCACAGTTGTTTGATTACCAACGTACATCGAAATAACCTCTTGTGTTCCACAGAAGCAATAGTCATACAGGTTTAGAATAACGTAAGGGTGAATCAATGATGGAAACAATTTCCATTTTAGCGTGAACTATCCTTTTCACGGGACAGTGTTTTATTGGCCTGAGTGTTTTCAAATTAAGCAAAGAATGCTTGTATCTATACCTGCTGTTCAACACTTACCTCTGTTATCCACCACAAGTTTATCCATGCCACGGGGACCGAGGGTGGTCCGCACAGCCTCTGCCACAACCTGGCAGGCATTGATGTTGCTCACGAGCTGTGGGATCCCCTGGGAGGTGTCTGTGCCCTCCTTAAGGAGGATAACTGGTGTGGGCTGGGCAGAGATGTTAAAAATTAGACCGAGGCTGTTTGCATCAAACTCAATGACTGTTGAAATTATTTCAGCACAGCAAAATCACTGCTGGAGACAGATGCAATACATGCAAATCGCATAGCTGATAGCACATCTGATCTGCATCCAGATACACAACGCCATGAACTTAATTTAAACATCACAATAACATGATGCGCATTAATGCGTTTTCTAACTCTGGGTAGGTCAAATGAATAGTAGTCCAATATCATCCAACACACAAGAGATGGACAAAACAGCATTCACGGCTCTATGTGCGGGAAAACAAGGAGATCGTATCCAGCAAAAAGCTTCTGTATAGCGACATTTGCGATTGCTTATTCTAGAGACGAGCAACAACGAAGTGTGTAAACCGGCCCTTAAGCCTTTTCAGCGTTAACTTTAAGAGGCTAAATCGTCGATCCAGACGAACAAAGTCTTTCCTCACACGTCCGTCTGTAATGCAAATCGAGTCACTCCGCCGAATGAATCGTTAGCCACCGAGCTAACTAGCGTCAACCTACATTTTACGGGCGTTACGTTGTTTTGAAGGGAAATAATCTCGCAGACATATTTGTCGCGTTTTTTCCTGGCCGCGCGTTTATCTCCCTGCGTTTTGGAAGCGGTCTGGTGCTCGGATGACAACGGATCTGAGGAGAACAGACACGACAAAACACTCACCATCATGTTTGCAGGCAGGCTAGAGGAAGACCGTGCCGGGTGACGTACCCACAATGCATCTGGAACTCTCTAGAACGCAAGGCGCGTCTGTTGCGTCACTGACGATGGCCAACAGGGGGCGCGCTTGCTATAAATTTCATACATTTTTATACACTTCTTGTTATAAAGGGCCTTCGTATTAACTATTATAATAAACCTGTTTTTACTGGAGGGCCAGTGTCTTGAAGAGTTAAGATCCAACCATGATCCAAAACATCTGAACCTGCGAGTAATCAGGATTACTTGAAGGGTATAGGCAGGTGGGTTTTATCAGGATTAGAGGTAAACTCCAAAAAAACTTTAGCGTTTTATTTTGTATGTTGATTTATTCATTTCCACCCCATTTTACACATACGGACCAATGATTTACAGTATCACACTTTAAGCACCTCACTTTTGTCTCCTTTTCCTCCTCTTTATGGAGTTTTTCGTATTTGTCTGCCTTTGTCTTGTCATGTGACAAGCTGTTACATCATTTTCACGGTCTTAGCATCATTTTCTGAGGCCAGACCACGAGAAATTATCTTTCAGAAAGATGCACGCCACATAAAAACAAACAAAACAAAAGAGCCAACTTCCAGAATAAATACATGCTAATGTATACACTGTAACTACATCCCTTTTCTGTCTCCTGCTTCCCGAATGCACACACCCATCGTGTTTAACATGACCTTGTGTATGCACTGTATAAACCTCTGTAAATTTAGGATGTCTGTAACAGTATACTTATTTTCATTTCTTTTTAACCCAGTGTAACTACAGGCTTAGTTTGCCATGGTTTGAATGTGGTTTTGGATAGCCAGGGTGGTATATGCTTCCCTCTGTGATGTGCCTGCAGTCTGTGGTTGAACTCAACGCTCTCAGGGTTTCCTGATTTTAGACACATGTAATTATCAGACGTTTATATATATACGCACTCTGCCTCGCCCTTATGAAGGGTACCTTTTAACTGTGATATTTCTAGAGTCTGTGGCAGTTAATCCACCCATCTGTGAGACACTGTTGCAGCTGAAAATTCTGTACTGCATAGAAGTGCCATATAATCATATTTTAAAGCTGCAATCTGTAGCTTTTGCCTCTCTGTTGCATCTCTGCCTGAAACATAAAATTGCTTCACATACTTTTCTTTAGGTATGTTGAAGTCAAACGAAGCCAAACTGACATTTAGTAAGAAATTGGACCCAACACCTTAAATTATCAATCATTATCAGATTTGTGTTGTGAATCTGGGTAAGGTAAAAAGACCATTGTGAACACTGCTCTGTCGTGTACTTGTTCGATAACTGAATTTTGTTCATTTTTAACAAAAAAAAGTTACAAATTGCAGCTTTAAGCATTTGTTTGGATTTATGTTATTTAAAATTCATTCGACATTGTAACAGACACAGTTTGCACAAGTATGTTTATTTGTCTATTTAACTGGTAAATTTGTATTTGCTTGATCAAGCTTCAGTCAGGCGTAAAGGGAGTTTATAAACAACCTGCTTTGTTCCACAGTTCCACACTTGCCTGGTCAGGTGTAGTGCTCTGAATGTGATTTGAACTGTCAGTCTTGCAGAGCACGGAGCCCAAACCCTTTGAGCTATTCTGAGCCCTGCCTGACAGCCTTTACAATTTCAGCTAGATCTCAGGCACCTCTACTTAGCACTCAAAGGAGATCTACCACAGATCTCATTCTGCTCTCCTCCCTGTCTGTCCCTCTGTTATTATCTAGCCTTCTTTTTTCAATCTCCCCATCTCTCCTCTTTCACTGTACACTTTAATGTGGCTGTGGCACTCCGTATGTATCCCCTATGTGATAGAGCTCAGGCTGTAATCACAAACAGCAGTGATAAATGTTGCCAGGCTTTGGCATCTGAAATCTTTTCCCCATATCTTCTCAAGTTTATTATATGGACCACTATGCTCTTGTGCTTTATGAGGACCTGATGATTCCGACCATCTCATAAAATTCAGTTATGGGCTGGTGAGATAAACATGGGTGGAACAATTCCATTCTAGGAATTCTTGGACCTGATATATGCAAATGACACAAGGCCTACGGACAAGGGTGTGTGTTGGGTTTACACTCTACAGTAACATCTAAGAACTAGCTTTACAGAACTGAATCACTTGGAAAGGCTATTAAATATTTAATTTGAGTTATGTGTTTTGTGTACATGCATACGTAAGTGTTTCTACAATCCAATTAACCCTCTAATTACCGTGTCTAAACATTCCAATCAAATCATGCAAGTCAATCCATGGCTACCAAAATGTTCTGCATGTGTAGTACTAGACATGAGCTATTAATCTACAGACTCCCATCATGCTTCACAAATAAAAAGCTGATTTATCACACCCTAATCAATACTATCTGACTTTCAGGTGAGGGGGATGTTGTCCTAATAACTGTTTTGGGACCTGTCATTAATCTTTCTGCAATCTACATAGTGACCGTATGCAAGTGTAAGTAGTGTAAAGAACTGGAGAGAACAGAGGTGGAACATAGATCAGCTTGGACAGAGACCAAAATACTTTGATTATAATTTGACACAAGAAATTCATTAGGCAAGGGTTCTAACAGCAACAGAGTAAACAAATACACATCAAGTACATATAAATTGACCACTGATCTTAAAATTGGGGGATGTGTCCTTCTCAATGTTTTGGTATGACACTGACAGTCACAAACTAAATTATAAAGGGTACCAAAAGGTAAAAGTTCATCCTGGTTTTCCATGACACCCATTTTGAAATTCACCTATAAAGAATTAAGCCAGAGAATCTCAACCTGAAACA
Source organism: Chromobotia macracanthus (assembly GCA_036877525.1). NCBI lineage: Eukaryota > Metazoa > Chordata > Actinopteri > Cypriniformes > Botiidae > Chromobotia > Chromobotia macracanthus. The sequence continues at coordinate 5,628,001 of JAZGTH010000063.1, forward strand.
GTTCATGAAAAAATATCTGTAGCACCTAATAGTTCTAGTAACATGTGAACAGTTGACTGAATTTTGTACTTACTGTAGGATTTCAAGAAGCTATGGACACCAGAGTGGTAGGCTTTGGGCAGATTTCCATATATCGACATGAAATGAAAAGCAAAACAAAATGTGCATGTAGTAAGTGCTGCTATAATAACAAACAAATAAGTAAACAGTCTGTTTTTGACCAAGGCCTGTACCTGGTTGTGACATGAAGATTACTCACATCTTAATTGATTTACTCATCAGCATGCTTTCACCGCCTGCTGGAGAATTACATACAGCAAGTCATGTATGTGGCGCCCCCTCCCTCAGTCCTCACACAGCTGATGCTGATGCTGATGCGAGTGGCTCTCCATTCTGCCTCTCGCATCCCGAGCGAAGACACTCGCTGTTATCCGCTCCTCCTCTCATCCCGTTTATTGAACTTTGAGCAGCGCCTTCATACAGTATCAAGTGGCATTTCTTCACAATGCTAATGAGGACATCAGATCAGTTTGTTCAGAGGAGGACACACACCAGAGGTTTTGAGTCTTAAGAGGAAGCGAGAGAAACCCGTTCCTTAACGCGTACTGCTCCAGTCTGTGCCGAACGGAGACCGGAGGGCGAAGTGGCGGAGGAAAAACATTTTGCTTGGAGATTTTTGTCCATTTGTTTATTTGATTACAAGATCCGGAGAGACTGCTTACGACACACAATCTTCATTACGAATTTCAGCCAACAGAGCCCTGCTTTGAATTAGAAAGGTAAGCTCAACTTAAACTGAAGTCTGTCAAGTTGTTGTTTTATACTGATCTGCGGTCATTATAACCGGGGGGTGAGGGCACGGTCAGTGTGGCGTTTTCAGCCGTAAGCGACGCGGCGTCAGTCGTGGGTTCACGCAACCGCTCAATGAACGCCGGGGTAAAGTTGTCACGAAACGCTGGGTATTCACACCGCCATCCGTGCCCAAAAGACGCGTTTGGGCACGTTGAAGTTCGCTTTACGTGGTTGTTTGTCTGTGTTTAACGGGGACATATAGGGGACACACACGGTGCTTCACATGGCTACGCGTTACGAAACGCAACGCACAATTAACTTCAATTCACGCCGCACATCCAGCCAATGGAAAGATGCGCGCACGGTGACTCACTGATTCATTTAGGCTGTTTTGTTAGTGTAGACAGCATCGAAGTGCTGTCTACACAGTGCTGTCTACACGAAGTCTTCAGTCTACCAGGGCTGTTATTGTGATTAAGTTGTTTACTTGCGTTACAGTGGCCTGCTCGTCTCGCCGGTGGTCTGACAGAAAACTCTTGCGCTCTGACCGCCGCAGGTCGCACCTGCCGGGAAATACATCCGAAGCATGACCGCCTGAAACGCCATCGACCAACAACAGCACCGCACGGATCCCTGCCCGCGACCACCTGTTTCCAAGCGGTTACGGTGATTAAAAAGGTCGGTAAGTGCTTCACTTTATCGAAATCAAAACAAGCAACACGAAATGCACGAACATGCATTTGTCCAGCACTCCGAGAGCGTCTTAGATATTTAATATGTGTTTGTGAATCGAGATGAATGATGCGATGGATGGCAATGCAACACAGATGAAGGTGTTTTGAAGTCCACTTGTGAAACTTCATCTCCATGAGCTAGTGCAGCCTAGTTTTGCTCGTATGCTTTTTATGCAGACCCCCTGAATCCCTCATGCAATGCACCGCAGAAACCGCTTGTGAACCTGCGTTACGCAATTGGTTATGCTCATCATGCTGTGGATAGATAAGACAACCTGCGAGTGTTATCAGGGCTCGTTTCAAATCCTTTTCAGATGACAGATTATAGAGGAATGGAAAAAAAACCCTGGGTTTGTGTCATGTTCTGTCATCTAAAACCTGATTTTATTGTTGTTGTTGTTGTTCATCTCATTATGACTCTTAATGTTATAAGAATGAAAATGGAAAATAATTGCCCTGTATCATTATTAAAGCCGTGTCACTCAAGCAGGTGTCATTAGTCATAGAAAACTGTCCTGTTATGCTAGATGTTTTGTCATTACCTGTATGCTGTCAGCAATTCACAAAAACAAACCAAACTAATTTACCAGCTCATCCACGGGCAGAGGTAAGCCATACAGGTTTAGTAAGCAATTATAATGACAGTTGCCTTTTTGACAATTGTTTGGCTCAAAGGAGCTACGTTAGCCTTTACTGTTACTAAACCTATTTACTATAACTTTATAAGGTCTCATAGTTCCACAACACTTTAATTTGTAAATGACAGTATCACAGTAATAATTCAAAACCTTTATCTAATAACCCTATGGAATCCAAATTTGGTGGCTTTTACTCCTTGTGTACTAGTATTACCAAACTTATGTTACGTATGAACGTATTTATTTACAACTCACTTATTTATTTGAGTGTGGGCAAGATTTTTCTGGGCCTGGTCATATTTTTTATTAATATGATGAGTAAGTGTGCCAGGAAATATGTCTTTTTTTGACCTGCGGGACTGAGCGAGGTAATTAAAGTAGATGGGTTAAGGAAATTGAGATTTCTAAGAGAGGCTAACGTTATGGATTCACTTGTCAAAACTAACACTGTCATTAGTTTATTTCCTGTCACCTGCTTCTGCAAAGAAAGTCAGCAGCTGGTTAAGTGTGGTAGCATACACCGTAGCTGTGTGGTTTAAAGGTAGGGTAGTCAGTTTTGGGGAGGCTAGCAAAAGCAACCTAGCTTTAAAAGCATAAGACCTGCCTCTCTTCAGAGATCTCTCCAAAGCCATGCCTCCTCCCACATATAGTTTGACAGGCAAGGAGGACATCCTATCATTGAATTTGGACCGAATGCAATGATTGGATGAACATTTTATGGTCCTGCGCCTTCCACAGAAGATGTATATAAATATATAAATTTATTTAAACCATTTGACTTTCAACCAGCATAACAAAAATGTTTGTGGAAACAATCACCTACCTTGGTTATCCTGTTTATAATAGAAACAGAAAGCATTCACATTGACTAAAGGTTGCAACACATTTTTGTTAAATGCTCAGCACTCTGAGCATAAACCGAAGTAGTGTATTTCTCTCAAGCAAAAAAATAAATAACTTGTGTTCAGAGTATCATGTCTTGCCAAATCACGCTGTAGGTACATTACTACTTTTGGTGACTACGTACCTTTGTGAAAGGCACCTATAAAGGCACACTACAGATACTGTAGATACAACACTCTGCAATACAAACAAACACTGCAATGTTATGTGATTCACCTCATGCACATTCACACACACACACACACACACACACACACACACACACACACACACACACACACACACACACACACACACACACACACACACACACACACACACACACACACACACACACACACACACGTTTTGTCACTGTATGTCTCATATGTGTGAGTTCTGAGAGAGACGGTACACAGATGGATCTTTATTGTGAAACAATTGGTACACTAAATAACTTACTCAATTACTATTAATAGTTTACTACAGAATATACGTTTTAAATTTGCATTTTATAAAGATATACCAGAATCATCATGGGAATTATCTTTGGAAGATAAAAACAAAGTTTTGTGTGTGAATGTGTGTGTTACCTCAAAAAACATTGGCTGTAACTGTAAAATTTAGTCAAATTATTAATATCTTGTTTGGATGCAGAATTCATTGCAGAGTCGGACTGTTGTCTCTGTGGAATTATAAGTGGATTTACGCTTTGATTTGGTTTAACTTACTGTTTGTCATAGATGTTGTTGAGAGAGATGTTTATAAACACTAGGATCACCTGATTCTTCACAAAGGAAAACGGGTAATATTCAAGAAATTAGTGTCGTTGTATCAGGGACTGTAGCTGGACAAAAAGATCCAGTGTGGTGGTTGACTAGGCTGTTTTAGTTTTAAACTTTCAAATTTTGTTTTTTTAATACTTGTTGATGTTTCAGTTTAGTTTTAGCAATGGCTTTGATAAGGAGAAATTAAAGTCCATGTGAACTGAAAGTTGCAACCAACTTGTTCTCATGTAACTCATGGAGGGCAGAAAAATGGAGGGCGTCTTGTTTTTCCACTAGGAATTGATTGCCTTGTGAAAAGCAGGTGTTTCAAAGCTCGCAGCAAGCTATCTTTGGAGGGGAGCTCTGGTAAACAGCTCTGGCTCCGCCCAAGCCCCCAGACTGACATCATTAGAGAAGGTCTGCTGTTTCAGAGGGGAAGTACATTTTCAGATTTTGAATAAAGATTACGAGGGCATGAATTAAAAAAAAATGTGCATGGATAAATCATTTATAATAAACACTGCTATATTCAATAAAAAATAAGAATAGTATGTTTTGATTTTATGGTGACTTTAATCACTCCTGACTGCAGTGTTAAAGCGTATAACTGATGTAACCTCAAACCACTTAGTGATGCTGCATCAATGGTCTGCTAATGGTCAATATAAATCCAGGATGTCAGCAGCACAACAAAATTAATGACTGCACCTTTAAATCAATCAATAGTTTCACCTTAGCTTTAGTGTATGACAGTAAGATCATTGTTGCCTGTCTCATGTAGGAGGTTATGATATGACAGGTGAGGTAATGAATGGAGGAGGGATGAATGTAGTGAGAAACGATTTCTAATTATATGATGAAGGCAGAAGGTCTCTCACGTCATTCTGTAAAAAGTGACGAGAAACATCCTATGAAAGAAGCAGAAGATAGAGACTGTAGAGGTGTTAGAAATCTATGTGAAGATTCTATGTGAAGACAGTGAGAAAATGGGATAAATAAAAAACAAAGTTCGGCAAAGGTGCCTTTTTTAGGTTGGCTTTCTCCCATAAGCTCTTGATGTTAGATACTACTCTCACACACTCTTGAGTGGAACATATTCTGAATTGAGGACATACATCTCTCTGACACCCCTTAAACAGCAGCAATACACAGACCACTGAGACCTTGGAGGTTTCATACAGAAATCTTTCGAAGAACATTTGTCAGGAACATTTTAAGATAACCTTCTTTTATTTTCTGCTTCATGTTAGTTCATAGAAACGTGATAGCACCTCACTGCCAGATGCCATCTGTCGCACCTTGCAATCTTTTAGTCATCATAATAAAACAAGACCCTTTTCCAAATTGAATCCAGATGCTGTAAGATGGGGATAACAATGTCTGTCACTCAGAGTGGGAGAATTTTTTTCAAAGTGGTTTATTGGTTTGATAGAAATGTTAAATGAGTAGTGTTATATTTTAGACAGCTGTTGAAGTCATTTCAGGTGATGTTATTGGTTTAGAACTTGTAGATTTTGTCCCCTACAGGACATTTTCGTTTGACACTAGCAAGCTGTGACACTGACACTCAAACTCAGCATGCAGGCAACCACGTGAAACTGCAGGGATGCAAATTGTTCATGGTTAGATGCCACTTTGCGACCCATGTGTGTCAAAATGTGTGTGCCCAGCTAAAAGAGAACGTTCTCAGAACGTTAGCTAATGTTCTCTCAAAGTTATCAAAAAGCTTTGAGAGATTTGTGTAATGTTATCACATAAATAAAAAACATTATTCTTAAGTTGTTAGTGGAACGTTTTATAAAGGTTACAGAATTAAATAACCAAGCAATAATGTTAATACAATGTCTAAAAAACTAGACTTGTTCGTAGAATTAAAAAAAAAAACATTTTTACCATTTTGTTAATGCAAATGTTAAGGAAATGTTCTTACAACCTAAAATTGTTAGCCGGGTGTGTGTGTGAGTGAAGTATATCCTCCTGCTGTTTGCTGATGTCACACTGACTGTGTGGCTGACGACGCGCAGCATGGCAAAGGATTGCTGTGTCTCAGTGTGGCAGGAACCTTCTAGAAACCTTCCAACAGTGATGACAATTCCAGCGATTTTATTCACAGAACTCTAAAGCCTCACAGAGCTCTGAGGGGTTTTGTTTTGGAATGGAGATAAACTAACTTCCATTGGAAAAGTTTTGAAAGTTAATCTGAAGTGACAGAGTTTTCAAACTGAGGCCGACGTCTCCTTCCCTGCTGGTTTCTGAATGAGCTTGTGATTATTTTTAGATTTTGTTAATAGCTTTTCATTTACTTTCTCATTATTAATAGAAACTATATATTTCAGCATATATTAGCATATATATTATGTTCATCGATCCTCATTCTTGCTAGAATGTTCTAGAATACTTTTCCAAGACCTATGCCAAAATCAACATCTGATAAATATAAATATGATCTTATTAACATTCTAAATAATAAACAAATTTGTCTGCAATGGACCGTTTATGATGTCACTCAGCGATGGCTTATCTCATGAATATTAATGAGGTCATGCTGCTATTCCCAGGTAATCTTCCAGAACTGACCAGTCACTTAAACTACTGAATATTAATAAGCCGATCTCATTTTAACGTTTGCAAATTTTTGCACTTTTTGCTTCTGATGAATGTGGTTCTAACATCTGTCAGGGAATGTTTTATGAACATTTTGCAGATGAGCAACTGACGTACAGTGTATATGCGGCATCTAGGTTAACGTAATTACCAAAACGAGTCAAGCACGTGTGCGACTGACAGATGGGAGATGCTCGGCCTCAAATGGAAGCATTAGCCTGATCAAAAGTGGCGGTTAGCTCTGTGTGCCGCCTTCAAATCTCCATCAGCAGTAGATGCAATTACTGTTTTCAAAGAGGAAGCCACTGCGTTTTCTTCCTTTCCTTTCAATTCTATTCCTCTGTTTTTCTTTCCTTCATTTCTCGCGTTGTTAGTTTTTATTAACCAGGTACAAATAACATCACCAAGTGAGTTTGATAAGGAACTTGGTCACAGACAATCAACTGTCTTTTAAAACCTAGTGACTTGCTTTTTTGCTTACTGCTTACATAGACAACATCCTGCTCACATGGACCTTCATGGAAAAGCGACCGATTTGAACTTCTCAATCGAATTCCCAAATTTCCCATTAATTGCACTCCCCAGACAACTGTTCAATATTTTACCATTAGCATTTTGAAAAGCTATACTTTAATAAGCATAAAAATGCACTCACAAAAATATTGTGTAAAATAATCAATTGCCAATAATTACGCTAAACTGTTTATTGATACTTTTCAGTGTTAAATGAAAAATTGGTTTAATATAATCAACAAATTTTTCTCCTCTTGGATTTATTTTTTTTAAATGATCTTGACATATTGTTGGAATACTGTTGGTGTAATGAATATAATATCTTACAGTTCTGTCTGACCAGGAGCCTACCACTGCTATGTCGGTAGGCAGCGCACTAGGAACCAAGCAAAGATGTCACTATTCTGAGCAGAGAATAAGAAGTAGTAGATCAAGATTTTATTTTGTACAATGTTTACACAGAAAAGTGTAAACTAAGAATGTTTATGTTAGAAAAGTAAAGGTTAGAAAGTTTCATGGGAAACTCATTTAGTACTTCATGAAAGGGTTCTTGTCTACCTCAAATACCTCAAATTGTATTTCTGTCTGTTTCCTCTTTTCTGTCACTTTCAGTTTCCTTCTTAAACTTCCCAGAGGTTGTTTTGATACAGTTTGTAATTACCAGCAGTGGGGTTAAATCATTTAGTCTTGGTAGTTAGATAGACTTAGGTTTTCTCTTGGACATTCAGTATATGTGTTTGTTCCTGACAGGTCTTGTTTGCTTGTTTCATGGCTGATGGTCTATATTTGAATTTTTGAGGTTTTGTCTGTGGTGATTAATTTATTGAAAAGAAAAACCTGGTTCACACTCCTGTGTAGTTTCATTTGGTCAGCTCAGAGATTCAGTGCATGTAATTGGATGAATATAAAATAAATGCATTTACACTGTCAATAATTGCACCACAGGAAGTGCTACAGGAAGAGCTGTTTGTTTACTCGTAGGTATGTGTGTGGTTTGTTAATTAGTGTTTAAGTGTTTTTTGGGAATACATTTGTTTTTAATGAATAAATGTGTTAGAGATTAAGTGTGTGTACGTTTGCTCAGTGTGTTATGATTACAGGTGCACAGTGGACAATAAATAAATACATTTTCTTTGCCGTGTACTGTGCAGTGACACTTATTTTTAGTTTGGGGCCCTAAGGCCTATTTACCCAGCTAACAGGGAATGTTCCCAGCTCATTGGCTAACGTTCTCTAAAAGTTCTCTCAAGGTTATCAAAAAACATTCTACTAACTGTACTGCAAGAACTTTTTTAACGTTATATATCGCATATATAAAAAACACTATTCTTAAGTTGTTAGTAGAATGTTTTAAAAACATTACAGAATTAAAAGATTATTTTTGAATAACATTCTTTTAACCAAGCAATAATGTTAATAAATTGTCTAAAAAAACAGGACATTTTGGAGGTTCATAAAACATTCAAAACAAACATTTGGAACATTTTTGTTATTTAATGGAAATGTTACTGAAACGTTCTTACAATCTAAAATTGTTAGCTGGGTAATAGCCAGATAACTTTTCTTAATCAGATGATAACTGCCAGAGAAAGAAAGCTGAGAACAGAGTGATAATAACATTACAGAATTTCATCAATAGGTTGTACTCTGACGTCAGTAAAAAATGCCTGACCATCAGTACAGCATTGCATTATTTGAGTATGTGGTAATGACATCGGAAGACATCAGGTTGAGGAATGACACGCTTGTGCATATGAATGTTGTGTTTAAAGTGAAGCAGAAGTCAATCAAATCTGGGGTATCAGTTGAAGAAATGATGCGATCATTTACTCAAATGCAGAAGCAGTCGTGCAGCAACAGCTCGTTCCCTTAGGCTCTCCCTGCAGCTATTCCAAATGTCAGTGGGATTTGTATTAAAATAATGATTCTGTGAGAGTGGAGCGTTAAGCTGTGTTTTGTGATTGCTGTTGTGCGAATGATTTATTGCATTAGGTCACTGAGCTAGTCATTTCATTTTCAATACTGTGCACTTTTTGTTCATTAGCAAAAAAACTGAGATCCAGGTGGGTGAGTGATGTTTAGGAGCAGGGAGAGAGAGAGTAATAGTTTGTGTGCTCATTTGAAGGGCACTGGAAAGCCATAACCTTTGCCGTTCCATAGCAAATTAATCAGGAAAACGGCAAAGTCTATAAACGGCTGGCATCTCGAAGCTGTCAGACCTTCTCCTGCTGCTAATTGATGAGCTCGTATCCATGTGGAAGTTTGGCCATCAGTAATCTACCGTCAGCCAAGGCACTTTGAATGCCGCCCATACACCTCATCAGTCAAAGCACTGCTGAATAACTGCAGTTCAGAGGTAAGCTACTGCTGTGAGTACTGTCCAGAGTTTTCAGGAAGATTGTATCCAGAGAGAAGCTGGAATTATGGCTTAGGATTTAAGAGTGGAGCTCTTTGGGTAGGAATGAATTCAGATGAGATGGAGCAAGTTTATCTTCACAAAATTTGGCACCCATTTTCATAGCTCCTGGCTTTAATATATTGCCTTCATCACTTCTGTTTTTAACACCCCATCCGTTTATTTTGTCTCTCACATTCCTTTTTTTAACTATTGCTGTCATCTCATCATCTCACCTGTCTACAGTGACTCCTGTCTCCAAACTAACAGACTGCTTATCAGATTTTATTCCCTATAACTTTACAGCCATTTAAAATAAAATACAACTTTTTTACTTAATTAAAAATAAAAACGTTAGGGAAATGTTCTTCCTAACAACCTAAAATTGTTAGGGTCTGTGCTTTACAAACACTAGAATTTACTTCAGGATATACAGATCTATGTACAATATATTGTCACCACTCACAAATATTTCACCTCTGTCACAGTAAAGCAGTGTTTGAAATTTACAAGTACAATTATTAATCAGGTTTGTAATATGCCTTTGGGCTGTTTCTGCTCCTGCCATTAGCTGGATCTACAAGACTGGCACAGATCAATTCTCTTATCGGCTGTGAACACTGAAGATAATGATCTTGCAGCAGTAGTGGCTAAACCATGTGCTAGGTGGCTGGCAATTATAGGTTCTGAGAATATATCGTTCCACTAACAACTGAAGAATAATGTTTTTAAGATGATATATAACACTTAAAAAAATGTATTTAGAAGTAAGTCGATGCGACAACTTTTACTGGAAAGTGTCTGAATTATTAATCCAGATTGAATGTTTACACTATGCATAGCCAATGTGAACATAAACTGGTTTGCCTTTTCATGGTTTGTTGACAGTGTTGGGAATTTACTGTGGGTGCTGATGATGAAACGGTGCTGATAGTATCTCATAAACTGAGGTTTTTGATGTTCCTGTTTGTTTGCAGTGACACGCACACATTCTTACTTATACACATGCACACACTCCTTCCCACTGAGCTGCCAGCTGCTTGTGTTGGTTGTAATGGGCTGCCTGGTTCTGAACTTGCTGTTCCTGTCCAAACAGACTCAAAATTCAGCTGTGGCTGAAGGTCACCATAATCTGCTGCTGTAGGATCAGTCTGAGTAGAGGTTAGAGCTGCTTCAGCCACTCATGTCTGTCTGTCTGTCTGTCTGTCTGCCTGCCTGCCTGTCTGTCTGTCCACATGTGTCTCTATCTATATGTCTATCTATCAGTCTACATCAATCTATCTATCTCTCTGTTCGCCTGTGTTAATCTATCTCTATCTATTTGTTTATCTGTCTCTTTTCCTCTATCTGTCTGTCTGTCTGTGTTGATCTATCTCTATCTATTTGTCTATCTGTCTTTCTGCTTGTCTGTATCTGTCTGTCTCCCTGTATCTTTTAAGTATTGCGTATAGGTTGATCTTGTATGCACTGCAGTGCTTTCATACATGAGCAGACATGCTCCTCATCAGCCAAACACACACACACAGTTCCATTCACAGTTTAAACTGCTATTTTGAGCTTTCATTTACTGTGAGGAAGTCATGACAATAAAGACATGTATCTCATGTCCAATCTCATGTTACAATGGTTCCCACAACAATTACCAGCAAGCATTTACATCTAATTAACATGCATGGCCACATCCACAGCACAAGGCCATTTGCGTTCATCATTAGCTGCCAAGCACGCAATTAGCACTTATGAAATATAATAGACTGTGTCTTTCAGCATGTCTGACTGTGAGATTGATGGGGCGAATCTTTATCTTCAGTTTTGGAGGATATATTACAGGATACATATTTCGGTACATTTTTTTCTTTGTCCCCTAGTGTTTTCTATTATGGGTGTTTTTGTCTCTCCGCCTCATTGGTTTTGCCTTCAGAAGTCAGCGGGGATCACAGTCAGAAACACAGTGTGAGAGCATCTCTATTAAACATTTTAGATAACAATGACGCATGCATTTTGGGGCTGTTGCAGTGGCAAATAATGTTTGATTATTTTGTATATGTCACTATTGTTTTGTTGACCCTGTGGGACTGAAAGTTGTGCTTGCTACAGTGACAACTTTCAAACTCTCTTGTTCATATTTGCAAACAGAATAAAAAAGTAGAAGCAAGTAAAGAGCAGATTTAGCAATGCTTGGCAGACCCAGTAACACTTATGCCAGCAAATATGGGGCATCAAGCATCAGGGGCATTAAGCATCTATTTGTTTTGAGGGACACCAGCGGCAGTCCTCACTCAATTATATAAGACAAGATAAGACATGACCTTGGAACGACTTTACAATTCTTTATACATAGAAAAAATAAAGCTGTAAATACTTCCATAATACCACAAGGCTTATTATCTCTATCCTATAGAGACATGTTGCTTTAGTTGTGCTTGTTTGTGAAACTACTCGGATGTATCTGTCATACAGACTCTTTGTATTTTAGTTTATCTTCATCAAACCACCTTCAGGCACAATATGTCTATACTATGGAACAAGCTCTGATACTCTGTTTGTTTTTTAAGTGTATTGTATTCTAATGTTTACGGTGTCTATCTTATTGTACTTTCTTAATGTCTATTTAGTGTGTGCACTGCCCTGACTGCTCTCATTTACTATTATCTCCTCTGTTTCATCTCTTTTTTTCATCTCATCTATCTTGCTTGGTACTGCGGACTCTGAGAGCTCTGCTTAAGAATTCCTGTGCACTAGTAATTCTTGTGTGTGTACAAATGGCAAATAGTCTTAAAATAGTCTGTAGACGTTTAAGAAAGGGATAGTTTAGTGGTATAGCTTTGGTTTAGCCTGAAAGGGACCCAGGTTCAAATTCTGACCTTAATGTGTAATTTTTTTAAATAAACAAGCAAAATGATAACATGCTCTGAATAAACAGCATTTACATACGCATCATGCATAATGCAAACATAATGCAAAATTAACATCTTTTCTTAGTTTTTCTCAAGGTCTCGCACTCTGTTTAGAGAGGAACAGGTGTTGTGGCTCACCGACAGGTCCTGAATCTGAACATGAGCCAGCTGGTCAGATTCAGGCTTAGCTGACTGGGCTGTCAGAGGCTGAACCAGGGTCAGACCAAACTGTGCCGGGGTGTGACAGGTGTGACCTCTGCAGCCTCTGACAGCCATCAGGCTTTAAAGAAGTAAATGCAGGTGGTGGAGAAAAACGATTAAAGAGGCCAGACACGATAAGGAAAACAATGAAAGAGACTCGGCTTACAATTTTAGGTGTATTTTAGGTGTATTTTAGGTCTAACATTTCCATTAAGTGATTAAAACGTTACAAGTGTTCTTTTGAAAGTTCTAGGATCATTCAAAATGTCCAGTTTTTTAGAAGTTGTATTAATGTTATTGTTTGGTTATAAGAACATTATTCAAATCTTTTCTAATTCTGTAATGTTTTAAAATGTTTCACTGACTACTTAAGAATGACATTTTTAACGTTAAAAAGTTCCACTACTGTTACAAGGATCAGAGAATGTTCTCCTGTTAGATGGGGATGAATGGAGAGTAAAGTCAAAGCCTTCGGTGGCTTCTGTTTTTTTCCATTCTGTTTCTTCAAGGTCAGTCATGATTTCTTCCCCCTTTAAAAAAACGTCCACTAAATTATGTGCTAATGAAACTGATACCTGGCACACATCAGCTAGTAGGGCCTCTCTTCATCTTATCTCTCTCTTTTTCTCTACACTAGATTTGATTATTAATGATAATATTCTTTGCCACCAATGGATTAAACAAGATAAGAAGTATATTCATCAGTGTTCTAATAATTATTGTATTATTAGTGAAACCATAGCTGTGGCAGTTTATTACCAATGCCTGTTTAGTTTTTTCATTTAAATTTTTGCTGACATGTTATGTCGTGTTTTCACCTCTGTACAGGAATCATTTCACACAATTATGAGGGATTTTATGGCCCAACACAATAAAATCAATATAGGAATTTTGCAGCAGTATACAAACATTGCGTTATGGGGAGGAAGGGAGGTCTGGTGTGCACTATATATGTCCCATCATCAGTATTTATTTATTTTGGGTTAGATTTAATGAAAATATTATACAGCCCTTAAAGTCATAGCTGTGCAAACTGAAGTATGTTGGTCTCTCAGTAAGTTGGTCTCATGGCAAGCTGAATCCCTCAGACTGGAGAGGGTTAGACTTGGCTTTGATCCTAATCCCACAATTAGGTCATGTTATGAGGACCCTGCCTTCACTGAGCCTACAGGGGATTTAAGCCTGTGCACCTCCAGCAGATCCTTGAATTCAGGGAATTCAGTGCTTCAGGGAACCTTGCAGGGTTTCTGTATCATGGAAACTATTAGGCTTTTCACACTTGAAATTGTTAACCCAATGTCATTCTAAACCCTGGGTTAATGTAATTATTCTTAGTAAGCAGGGTTCTGTGCAGATTTTGCACTATATAACTCTTAGGTTAATAATCTTATTTGCATGTTTATAAGGTGGAAACATTTGGAACAGGGTTTCAAAACCCAGAGTTAAAAGAATAAGTGTTAAAAATCCCAGGGTTAAGCATAAGTAGTGCATAGTACACACTGTGGAGTTTGGTTCACTGTTAAAGGGATAGTTCACCCAAAGGTTCTTCTATCATTTACTCATCCTCACGTCATTCTAAACCTGTATGACATTTTCTGTTCTGTGGAACACACATGAAGATCATTTGAGAAATTTCTCATGAAATGATTTTGTGTCCATACAATGGAAGTCAATGGGTGCCACTGTGGTTTGGTTGCCAGTGTATTTCAAAATATCTTATTTTGTGTTCCTCAGAAGCAATAATGTCATACAGTTTTGAAAGGAGGTGAGGGTGAGTAAATGATGGAAGAATTTTAATTTTTGGGTGAACTATCCCTTTAACAGTGAACCAAACTCCACAGTGTAGTACATGCACTCACAGGGCAACATATAGTCACTGAATGAAGTCCTATATATTGTGGACTGTGTTTCACACTGGAAGCTTTAGAAAGTCTTTTTAAGTAATTTTCTGGACAACCCTGTAATCCACTCTCCACCCCTCTCTCCTTATCATTGCTTACTCTCAAACTAGCCAGTCGGAGCCTCCCTGCTTTAAGTTAAACTCTGAACCCAACCACAGTGGCTTTTAAAAATGGCTGTGGTGGAACATGAGACCACCCATGAGGAGGCTTAGAAGATGGTCAAGAAGTCCAGATTCTGGACGAGCAAGCATTAAAACAGGTGCTGTGTTAGAAGAATGGACAACAGCTTGTAATATATGCTTCTTTTAAAGCAATAGAAAGTATCATCATCATTGTGTGGACCAGCCAACAGTTCCCCTGAGAAAAAACAGTCTTTATTAAGACTAATAATGTTTTAATTTTAATCTAAAAATGTTTTTGTAAGGGTTAGGTTTAGGGAACAGAAAATGTAATTAGCTTGGTATTAAAACAATACAAGTCAATGGAAAGTCTCCTTCAATATAAAAACAAACTTGTGTGTGTGAAGGGCAGGGCGTGTGTTAGGTTGGTAATGAGGTATATTCTGAAAAGATGTCATCTGTTCACTAGTGAGGGCACACACACACACACACACACACACATATCTGTAGAAAACAAAACACAAATGGACTTGCATACAAACAGAACATGCATTGTAACTTATGACACTGTACCGCAATGTTTTTCTGATTTTAAAATGATGCGTTAGTAGATGGCTTTAAAATTGAATTGAACTGTGCTAATATTTAATAGTTAATACATTTTTAAATAGATAAAACTGTGAAAGGTTTTCAGTATACTCACTGTTACAGACTAGGGTGTTCTGTTCAAGTTGGTTGCCTGAGTGGTTACTTACGCAGGTCAAAAGGACCCACCCCCAATCCTCTATAATATTGTAGTCTGACACAAGGACGTTGTTATATCCTGTTATTAGTGGTGCACCCTGAGGCAAGCTTTACTGTGATTATTATTCATATGTACTGTTAGGGATTTGTTTTAAACCCCTGGCCTGAGGTATTAATCTTAGCCACATATAATATCCGACACAGTCTGTGCAAAAAACATGCATGAGGAAATTTCTGCAGATCATTGATAAGTGTGATATTTTCTGTTTTCTTGTTGGCTTAATATTTTTACATTTACATTGACACATTTGGCAGACGCTTGTATCTAAAGCGACTTACTTTCATCCAAAACTTTCATTAGTTTGTGTGTGTTCCTTGGAAATCGAAACCACAACTTTTGCACTGCTAACGCAGTGCTCTCCATTTGAGCTACAGGAACACCAAAAACAATATTACAGTACTTTATCTGTAAAGAAAACAGAAAACACATTTGTTCTGTTAGTAATATAGTGATGCTGGATCACAACTAGTAAGTTTGTATGTTTTTTTTATTTTTTTTACTAGGATGGTATGTGTTTAAGATAAAAATTAAAGTCAGTGTCCTCATTTAGATGTGTGTGTATGTCAGAGATGTAACAGTGTAGGTGAGGGGATTATTGATGACATATGTAGAATCAATACTAGACTTGCTGAGAGTGGTAACAGTAGCATGTTGAGTTAGATTGTTTCCCAGCATGCACAGCAAGTAACAGGTAGTTGTGTTTCTTTCACCTTGAGTGCTTTAATGTCCCAGGGTTGATTTTTGAAAATAATAGATTTCAGCATTTGTATTTTGTTATTTGAAGGTTATATAAAACTTCTTGAGATTTTGAAACGTTTGCTCCTTTTCTAATACATTTTATGTAAAAGTTATGTAAAATGTTATCATACATGTGTTTTGGATGTGGTTATAATGATGTTTTTAAAATTCTCCTGTGATGGATGAATGTCCACTGCAGGGCATTATTAAAAATCCTCAGGGCCAGTGTGCCCATATGAAAAACCCAATCTCTGGTGACCCAGGCAACTAATCTTCTTTAAGGCTCTGTTTTCTTTACTTTCAAGTACATGTACCCAGCTTACTGTAATTTATCGCATGTGTCTGTGCGTGTGTCCTGAGTCAGCATTGTGCTTTTAGCATTAGAAATCCCAGTGCTCACACACACACACACATATACCAGATCTGAGTGTGACCTACAGACTTCTGTCCACAGACCAGAACTCACAGTTCACTGTTTACTCATGACATCACTGCTGATTTACCAGCACATTTCTGTGTGTATGTGCAGGTTAGAGTAGATTCATTGTTTTCAGTGGGGGTCAGAACTGTGGAAACACACATTTTCCATTACCATTGCTGTTGAATATATACAAAGTTAAATTTACATTATATGCATTTTCCAGCATTTGTTTGCTTTTAAAATAATGCCTGCATCAGAGTACATTAAACATTGGGTGTGTTGATATGAAAGCTTGAAAGGTTAGGTTGGGGGGGCGTTTCAGGCAGGAATGGAAAGTTAGTGAAATGATGAAGAAAATAATGAAAAAATCAGAAGGTGGAGCAGAAAAGATGTCAATTCAGCAAAAGGGAGAGATGGAACGAGGGAGCTGATAAAATGTGAATGAAGAGTAGGAAGACAGGAATGGATGTTGTGGTAGATGGAGGAGATGTAATACGTGGAGACAGAAAAACAGAGAGAGGCAGTATAACTATGGAGAAAGTGAAGGATTTTCAAAGGCCTTGTAATGAATGTTATGAACTTTAGCCCAGATGTTCTAGGAAATTTTCAAGCAACAAGGGGCAACATACTCCAGTCAAACAATCAAATAATAATTTTTATTATTAATATGTATTATGAATAAAGCTTAAGTCAGAATATGGCAATTCTGTGTATTTTTTTAGTGGAAAAAATTATTACTTTTAATTACTTATTTTTAAGTAGTTAGTGTAACATTTTAAAAATGTTTTGGACATTCCCAGAATGTTTTTGTTACTTAATGGAAATGTCTGGGAAACGTTCTTACAATCTAAAATTGTTCCCAAAGCTTCCCAAGGCTTGCCTGTTTCCACCGTTTTGTTTTTCTCTCACTCAATATCTCCCCTTCTCTCTGTGTTTCTCCTCAGGTGGTGCATCGTTTGAAAATTGCAGCCCAGATTATCAAAGATCTTGCCATGCCTTTCTTCTTCAGTCCATCCCATCTCTCCTTCATTCCCTTGATCCTCCCCATCCTCCTCCTCCTCTCTTTCTCCATCCCTTCTCAAGCAGACTCCCACGATGTACCCGAGTCTATCTCCAACTGTTCCCAAAAGGAAGTGTGTTCAGAGGGCGTCCTTCTGCCTGTTTGGAACCCCCAGAATCCCTCAGTTGGTGACAAAGTAGCCCGTGCCATTGTGTATCTGGTGGCATTAGTGTACATGTTTTTAGGTATGTCAATCATTGCTGATCGCTTCATGACTGCTATCGAGGTCATAACGTCACAGGAAAAAGAGATCACGACCAAGAGACCCAATGGTGAAACAGTCACAACCACAGTTCGAATTTGGAACGAGACGGTCTCCAATCTGACCCTCATGGCTTTGGGTTCCTCTGCACCTGAGATCTTGCTTTCTGTCATTGAGGTCTGTGGACATAACTTCGAAGCTGGATCTCTTGGTCCCAGCACCATCGTGGGCAGTGCTGCCTTCAACATGTTCGTGATCATCGCTATCTGTGTCTACGTGGTACCTGAGGATGAAACACGGAAGATCAAACATCTCAGAGTGTTTTTCGTTACTGCGGCTTGGAGCATGTTTGCTTACATCTGGCTCTATCTGATCCTCTCTGTCTTCTCTCCTGGTGAGGTGGAAGTGTGGGAAGCCGTTCTGACGTTCCTTTTCTTCCCTCTTTGCGTGGTCCAGGCTTGGATTGCCGACCGGCGTTTGCTCTTTTACAAGTACGTGCGTAGACGCTACAGAGCTGACAAGGGTCGCGGAATTATTGTTTCCGAGGGTGGAGAGGAGTTAGGTAAGGATGCAGAATTCACAAAGATGGACATGTTGGAAATTGATGGGATGACAACACCTCTGGACGGAGTGCTGGCAGGGGAAAGTTGCTTTGCTGGACGTGGACGCGACCAAGACGAAGAGGCCAGGAGGGACATGGCGAGAACTCTAAAGGAACTTAAGCAGAGACACCCTGACAAGGACATGGAGCAGCTTATAGAAATGGCCAATTATCAGGTACAATATTATTATGTTGACTACCCAGCTAACTGGGAATGTTCTCAGAACATTAGCTAATGTTCTCTAAAAGTTTCCTCAAATTTATCAAAACATTCAGCAGTAACATTAGTTGAATACTTTTGTTAACATTGTATGTCTCTAAAACCTTAAAATAATAACAGATTTAAAATAATGTTTGAGTACCTTTCTTATAACCCAGCAAAAACATTAATGCAATGTCTAAAAAAAACAAATTTTTTAACATGTCTAAACATTCTCTCATGTCTAACATGTCAAAATAACATTTTTAATGTTTTTGTTACTTAATGGAAACACTAGAGAGACATTCTTACAACCTACAATTGTTATCAGGGTATTAGGGTGGTTTCATAGTTGCATAATAACATACCATACAAATTGTTATATAGTACTGCTAATACCATGGTATGTTTAAACACAATTACTCGCATGAAAACAATCTACATGCATGCTTTAAGATTTCACATGCCAACCTGAGATTAGCTATGCTGATGTGAGTGTGCTAAGATTTTCATTAGACAACATAACATCACCTTAATGTAAAAGACATTCATAGGATTTTCATTTGTTTAAATGCTCAGTTCAACCCAAACTGCTAACTAGATCTGGGACCAGTTGCATAAACATTAGCTGCTAAGTTAAAAGTGTGTCTTAAAAACTAACCTGACCAACTAGCAGTTTGTTAGGGCTAATCAGACTGAGTTTTCAGATTCCAATTAGACCAGTCAATTTATATGTAACTGAATTAAAAGTAAATTACTAACTTGTAAGACTAGTCTAAGTGGTTTGTGTGTCAGCCACTGAAGTTATTTGAAGTTTTTTTCGACCAATTTATTTAAAACTCAAGTTAAATCAAGTTGAAGTCATATCTTTAACTATTCATCTTTCCTCTTTATATAAATTTCAGTTTTTGTTTGTGTAGCACTGTGGTCAACTGTTGTTGTGTTAATTGGTGCTTAATATATAAAAAATTAATATATATATATATATAAATTAACATGTTGGCAAATGGACCTGCTTAACTGCAGGTTAATAGGAACTAAGCTAAGGTTCCTCAACCTAACCTTTGCAGGTTCTCATACAGCAGCAGAAGAGCAGAGCTTTCTACCGCATTCAGGCCACAAGGATGATGATTGGTGCTGGAAACATCTTAAAGAAACATGCAGCTGATCAGGCCCGTAAGGTGGTGAGCAGTGGTGAGACACGAGAGCAGGAGGACGATCCTCACATCACGCGAATAGAGTTTGAACCTTCTCTCTACCAGTGTTTTGAGAACTGCGGTTCTTTAAAACTGACTGTGCAGAGGCGTGGAGGAGAGGCTGGATGTACAGTGAAGGTGAGCTCAGAGTGAAACTATATACTATACTACTGAGATATACAGTATAGATGGTACACTGTAGATATATACAGTAGTTTTCTGTTGCTTTGTCACAATATCACAACTCAATCGATTCCAACTCCATTCCAGTTTTATGATTCTTGATACAAATTTTGATACTATAGCATAACTACGCTACTGAACCTTCAAATTCTGTAAAATCTTTTGTTTAAAAATAAACAAGTACATAACAGAGCAGTGTTAAAAACGATCTCCTTTCCTTACCCTGATTTGTATCCCTGATTTTGAGCTGTTGGGTCGCATTTTGTGGGAAACCTGTAAGAAGATCTGGCTATCAAATCGCGTTTGCGTTCTGTAGATGGCGAAGCGTTTGTAGCTTGTTCTTACAGCAGTTGTTTAGAATGTAAACTTGTCATCTACATTAAGAAAATAACTCTGCAAGTACCCTGCAATTTTATGTTTCCATAAAATTTTCATTACAAAAAGGGGAATTTTACTCACCTTTCTGTGTTCCACAGCATAAAAAAGTCTGAATAATATGAGGGTAAATACATGATGGAAAATATTACATTTTTGGGTAAACTGTCCCTTTAAGCTTTTATTTCTGCATGACAGGTTGACTACCGCACAGAAGATGGTACTGCCAATGCTGGTTCTGACTATGAATTTGCTGAAGGTACGCTGATTTTCAAACCTGGTGAGAACCTTAAAGAGCTAACCGTAGGCATTATTGATGATGACATCTTTGAGGAAGATGAATACTTCTATGTCCGTCTGAGCAACCCCCGCATAGTCGGGTGGGCTGATGGACATCCCATTGCTTTGGAAACTGGAGCTCCAGCCCCCACAGCAGCCCTTGGTGAATCCCACACAGCTACCGTTACCATCTATGATGACGACCATGCCGGAATCTTCACATTCGAAAATGAATCCGTGCGAGTTAGTGAAAGTATCGGAATCATGCAGGTGAAGGTCCAGAGGACATCTGGAGCTCGCGGTCTGGTGGCAGTACCGTACCATACAGTGGATGGGACTGCTCATGGAGGAGAAGACTATGAAGAAGTGTCTGGAAAACTGGAGTTCCAGAACGACGAGACTATGTAAGGTTTATGTTTGTATTTATTAATTTATGTATGTGTGACACAGAGGGGGAGACAAAGAAATAACCCAGCTAATAATTTTATGTTTTGAGAACAATTCCCTTTTTCCTCATTTCTCCTCATCTCTGTGAACAGATGAGCTCTTTGAAAGCCAAATTCTTATGCGTACTGCGATCCAGTCTGAACTTAATCTCTCCTGTTTACTCCCCTTTTCTCAATTCTCTCTCCCTGTTTAATAACTTCCTACCCTTTCATTCAGCCATCAGTACTCACTGTATTAATCTTTATGAATATATTGCTTCTGTTGCTTTGTATTTTGCCACACTTCAGCCTGATATGAAATATAAATGCACAGGGCTGTGTGTGAAAGAGGTTTGGGCAGGTTAATATTCGTTTGGCCCCTGTGGAGCTCTGCGGGGCCCGGGGCCTGGCACAAACGGAAGGACTAGAGGACAGTTAAAAGGGTGGCTGGACAGATTTAATGAAATACTGAGAGGGTCAGAAGACAGAAGAGATTAGAAAAGGCATCCCAGTTAGCAATTTTATATGGTTTTAATGATGTTTCTCTTACGTTTCCATTAAGTAACCAAAACATAAACAATTTTAGTTTGAAAGTTCTAGGAACATAGAAACTGCCCAGATTTTTAGACATTGTATTAATGCTATATATATATATAAACATTTTTTAATTCTGTAATTTTTTTACCTAAGAATAACGTTTTTGATATATATTACATTAAAAAAGTTATTCTAACGTTATTGCAAGAACTTTTTTGATAACTCTGAAAGTATGTCTTTGCTTGTTACCTTAATACTTGTGATACATCGAGGTCTGTGCCTCAGTGCAGCGGCTGTGTGGTGGATTTTCATCTCTGGCTGTCCAATGTCCAGTCGATGTTTACACAGTTTCAGGGTTGAATGCAAATGGAACAACAAATGCTATTTTTGTATTATTTGCACCATGCACACAACATTAGTTGTATTATTAACATTGTTTTGGGAGTCATTTCACAGAAAATAGCCCTGCCTCAGTGTCATTCTGTCATTTTTACACTGATTTATTGCTCATATTTCATGCAGGATTTATGAAGTGCAGAGTAACGCTCTCACGTACGCACACTCTCATTTGAACTGTCTCTTCTTCACGCTGTCTCCTTGTATTATTCCTGTACTTTTCCACTCAATCTGTCTTTATAACAGGATTTTCAGCTTCTGCTTTTGCGCACGTTTCATGTTTTAGGCACCAGATTTCATTCTCTCCTTTGAATCTATTACATTGTCACATTCAGACCTCTGTCTTCTTACTTATCTTTTATTTTTCATCTCTGGCAGTATTTCTAATGACTATATTTTAAACCCTTTTTCCGTTTTCATACTACATTCTCTCTCACACTCTCACTTTCCTTTTTCTCTCTGTCTATCTCTCTTAACTCTCTTTTCTCTCTCTCTCACTCTTTCTTCTCTCTATTCCTCAATCTCTTTTCTCTCCCAGTTGTTTCTCCTTTCTTTCTTTCTCTTTTTCTTTCTCTGTGTCTCACTTTTTCGCTTGCCTTTTAAAAGGTTCTGCATAACATTTTTTGCTGTGGGGTGACACTGCTCTGAGCACCACACATCCATTTCAAGTGTTCCACAGTTAGAGGTCTGTGTGTGTTCTGGACAGTAAAGGTAAAAGCAGATCACTGCCCCACACACGGTGCTTTAGGATTGGCGGAATTCTGCGGTTCCAGACTAGTATATAGTATATATATGCTTAGGGATTTAGATGTTGGTGGTTCCTTGGATTTGCCAAAACAGCCTTGAATTGTTCCTTTTTGCAAATAACAAGAAAGAAAGACGAGAAAAACAATCTTTCTTCTTGTCTTTCTCCTCAGTTCTGTCTTCAGGTCAGGTCATGGATCTAGAGCTCTGCTTCTGTGTGTGTGAGTGTGTGTGTGTTTGTTCATTTTGTGGTGTATCTCTATTTAAAGCTACAGTAGAACTTTATCATCTGCATGCCATGTCACTAATCTTGGCATGGGTGTACCCTACCCTGTCCTATGCTACCATAGGCTATCTATATGTAAAACCACATTACCGAAAAATACAGATGTCTGCTATATTTCCCTTAGTTGAGTTTTTAGGAGAGTTGGGATTTAGAAGCAAAAGCTGTAATTGACCTAGCCTGAAGGAATTATTGCTAGTTTGTAATTTCAAGGAGTTGCAAGAGGACTATATACTATACCGAAGCATAACAATACTATACCGAAGCATAATAATAGGTATTAGGTAGGCATGGGTGTATGTATGAAAGATACTAGCAGAGAAAGAGCAAAAGAGTTTGACTTCTGTCTGCTTGGGGGTTCATACGTTTTTTTAAAACTCCTTAATTAATTCAGTCTTAATTTAAATGTGTTATTCTATCAGTTCTGGCTTGCAGGCAAAAATGTGATGCTTGTTACTGCCTTCATTTTGCATTTCCTGTATGTCTTTCCTGGGCGGTTAGGTAAAATGGCCACATGCACAGATACACCTGCATACACACAGGAAGTCTTATCATGCATATACACTATAGAGTGTTTTAATTAGAGGGCAGATGTCCAAGCACAGGGAGACTGCAGGCCAACTGTCCCAGCCATGATTAGAGCCTTCACAGCTGGCTTGCTGCTGTCCCGGCCCCCAGGGGCCCCTGCTGAGGGCCTTTCTTACTGTGCATGACAGCACACAGAGCCAGTACCCAAGTAATGGAGAACATTCTCAGAACATTTGCCAGAGTTATCAAAAAGGTTCTTGCAGTAATGCTAGTAGAATTTCTTTTATTGTTAAATAGATCAAAGATATATTGTAAATTCATATATCAAATATCAAGTTATTCTTAAGTAGTTAGCAGAACCTACAGAATTAAAAAATGCCTGAATAACGTTCTTATAACCAAGCAATAATGTTAATACAGTGTCTAAAAAACTGGACATTTTGAACATTCCTAGAACTTAAACTCAATATAACATTTTTAACGTTTTGATACTATTGGAAACGTTAGGTAAATGTTCTTACAACTTCAACTTGTTAGCTGGATAGAGTCCTCTTTTGCATTAGCTTTATGAGCAGAGTTGGCATAGGGTTTGAAATATGTCTCTCTATGGCTCAAACTACAATACATAGCCATGATTGGACTGCTTTATTGAAATGCATCTAAATTAAAGTGCATAGCGGTTTTATACATTGTATGAGAAGTGTACTTTTAAGTGATGGAGACAAAAGGACCAGCTCTGTTGCCATAGCGATGACTCCTGTGCCAATTTGTTAAGTGAAAGCAATAAGTAATCTGGTTTATGTTTAAAAGGGAACAGAGAAAATAGAATTAGATATATAGACCAATAAAGGAAAGTGTACTTTTAATATGGCAAGAAATTATGCCAATGTGAAGGGGTCTTTTTATTTCTTGTTTACTTTTCTCTCATTCTCTTTCACACTTTTCATCACTGTTTATTTATTTAGGTTAGTCTCAAGTGGAATTTTACAATTTTTGATATCAGTTTCAATGCCAGAATGATGTGAGCCTCACATTTTAAGGCAGGTAATACAATAAGGAACTAAGAATCAAATCGCATGCAGTAAAACAGAAAAGCTAAGTAAACAGTCTTGTACCAATCTTGCGGTCTCCAGTATTTAAGCAAACTTTCAGAGCTGAGGAATAGAATTGAAGCCTAATGCACAAATCTGATATTTTGACCCTGTGTACATTTACACAAGACAGCAGTGACCAGGTTTAAATTAATATTTTACCACCACAGGCGTTACAACCAAGAAGTGCATTAACTCCATCTCTGCCTCCCTCTTTCTGTCTGTAATTATAAGATGGATTAGCCTTCACTGGTTACCCATAAGCTCTGTCTGTGATCTATGGTGCAGTAGTAAGAAACCCAACTCTTCTTCAGTTTTCTCTGCCCTTACTTTCTCTCTTTATTCTTTGTGTTCTTTCTTATTCATAGAGTAAAGGTCTGTCAGCATTCTTGTACTCCAAGATAGCACAGCAGATCTTTGGTTATCAGGGTAATATTTCATTGCATGCTTAAAAAAGCTTTTAGCATTGTGCATAAATCAAACCCACTAGAAATGCAGCCAATAAGGTGACATTATTTTGCTTTGCCAGAATGCTTAGCAGTAATGCTCCTTTGACACCTCTGCTCTTTTGGTTCAGTGTATGTAATGACTTCTTGTATTCACTCTTTGTGAAGGTTTAACTTCCCCCTGAGAGTTTCATCCTTATTATTTTTGATTTGGAATCTTGTTAGCTGGATTCATGTTTGAATATTATTGAGTAGGATTTTAAATTACTCTTAACAGGCAGTTTAGAGACTGTTGTTTTATGGACTGTTTATGATTTTGATTAGTAGGATTATGATTATGCAAAACAGTCTGTACCATTTTATATTATTAAGCTGACAGCAGCATTTATCTAAAGGCACTTACAGTGCATTTAAACTATGCATTTTATATGTAAATACATTCCCTGGAAATCCATCCCAATAGCATCGCTTGTGCCATGTATTAAGGGAAGGGTAGGCAATTCAGAGAGGCTAGCAGTAGCAAGCTAGCTTTGAAAGCATAAGATCCCGCCCTCTCTTCAGAGCAATCTCCAGAGCCACGCCTCCTTCAATAGTGGGAAGAAGTATGCAGATACACAGTTTGACAGGCAAGTAAGGCATCCTATCATTGAATTTGGACCAAATCCAAAAGACTTTCAACCAGCATAACAAAAAATGCTTCTGGGAAAGACCGCTTGCCCTGCCTTTAAACATCCTGAACAGTCAACATTTAATAACTGTACCAGGGTCGACACCCCTAAAAGTCACTGTATATGTATGCTTTGGTTACTGGTTTTGCTCTATTTCTGTTTGTCATTTAAATCCTCCACTCCTAAACTGGAAGAGGCTGAATTAGCGTTGCAGAGACAACAGGGTGCTGAGCCGTTCCCTGACGATTAACTTAAAGTGACAGTGTTTGTTTGTGTGAGCTGTTCTGTGTTTAAAGCAGATGTCAGACTTGAAGAGACAGCAGACTTGAAGAGGTGAATTAATGAAAGAGAACACAGAATGAAATAACAGAAAAAGAAAACAGCTGCCTGCTGGATTGAAAAGTTGTGTTGGTCAAATTGATCTGGATGCAGAGATAAATGTCTGTGTGAAACAACAGACAAAATGTTGTTTTTCTGGTCAGTCTAAAATTTTAGACAGAGAAAACATTTCTGAGTAAATGTTGAAGGAATTATTCACCCAAAAATTACAATTCTGCCATTATTTGTCCTTGTTTCAGAGTCTTACTTATATGATATCTATATGATGTACACACTTCATATGATGTATGATATGAAGTGTGTGAGGAACAGATTGATGCAGTTTGAATATGTGAATGGATGAATCTGATTTAACATCTGATTTACTTAGATTTTGATGCAAGAAGATGAGAAACATACAGTAAAACAGCTGCTTCTGTCAAATGTTGGCTCCAGGATCTGGGTTGTTTATTGGAGATGTTGACAGACTAGCAGAAGCTGGCACGCTATCCCATTAAGTCCAGCCAATCACATGCTTACCTTCAGTTTTAACCAATCAAACGCTCACCTTCAACTTCAGCAATTACAGGCTCACCTTCAACTTCAGCCAATTACATGCTCAACTTCAACTTCAGCCAATCACACACTAACCTTCAACTTCAGCCAATCACACACTAACCTTCAACTTTAGCTAATTACGTGCTCACCTTCAACTTCAGCCAATCATGCACTCGCATTCAGCTTCTGTAAAGTACGATTGGTCCTCTGAGGCTAGTGAGAGGTTAATGAGCTTTAACATGCATAGTAAGCTAAATAGGTAATGAAGGAATGAAAAAGAGCAGAAAGAGTGATTTGAGAATGTTAAAACATACATGAGAAAAAAAGAACCAGGGGGATGATAGATGGCAAAAAAATGGGCTAGACAACAAATTTTTTATGTGATAAAGATGGATAAACCAAATGAAATGCTTAATGAAGATGAGGGAGGGGGTGATACTATGGCAATGTTAAGTCCTACGTGCATATTTTTCTGTGTGTTTGGAAAAGGCAAGCTTTTTCAAT